>JALJCO010009117.1:0-600000 GCA_023101725.1 Atherinomorus stipes
AATGAAATGAAATGAAATGAAAAATACTTTATTCATCCCCGAAGGGAAATTCAGTATTGTAAAAGCTCACTTTTTTTTTTTTTTTTTTTTTTTAAATAAACAAAAAGTCAGTTAGTCTTGTTCTTTAGGGTGATGGTTGCTGGCAGGAATGAATTCCTGTATCTCTCCGTCCTACAGCGAACTTGACGCAGCCTCCCACTGAACACACTCTGTTGATTCTTCACCGTGTTGTGGAGAGGATGGGAAGTGTCCTCCATCATCTTCATCAGCTTGTGAAGCATTCTTTTTTGAACGATCAGCTCCAGCGGCTCCAGAGTTATCCCCAGCACAGAACCAGCTTTCTTGATCAGCTTGTTTAGTTTCTTCAAGTCTCTGGTTCTGATGCTGCTGCCCCAGCAGATGGCTGCAAAGCTAATTGCACTTTCTACCACAGACTTATAGAAGATCTGCAACATCTTTTTGCAGACATTAAATGATTTTAGCTTCCTTAAGAAGTAAAGTCTGCTCAGACCTTTCTTGTAGATGTAGTCACAGTTGCATTTCCAATCAAGTCTGTTGTCCAGCTGAACTCCAAGGTATTTGTAGTTCTCTACCACCTCCACCTCCTCTTCCAGGATGTAGACAGGACTATGCTGCTTATTCTTGCTCCTCCTGAAGTCAACAATCATCTCTTTAGTCTTGCTGGTATTTAAGATGAGCTGATTGTTACTGCACCATTTCACAAACTGATTGACAAGTTCCCTGTATTCGGCTTCTTGTCCATCACTAATACACCCCACAACAGCAGAGTCATCAGAATATTTCTGCAGATGACAGGACTCAGAGTTATACTGGAAGTCTGAGGTGTACAGTGTAAAGAGGAATGGTGAGAGTACAGTCCCTTGTGGTGCTCCAGTGCTGCTGACCACCATCTCAGACACACAACCTTTCAGTCTCACAAACTGTGGTCTGTTTGTTAGGTAGTCGTAAATCCAGGTGGTTGTGGAGGGATCCACCTGGAAGTTATGGAGCTTCTGACATAGCAAAGCAGGCTGAATAGTATTAAATGCACTTGAAAAATCAAAGAACATGACCCTCAAAGTGCTGTCTGACTGGTCCAGATGAGAGTGGGCTCTCTGAAGCAAGAAGATGATGGCGTCTTCAACCCCAAGCCCATTACGATATGCGAACTGTAATGGGTCCTGAAAGGTGTTCACTTGCTTGTTGAGGTGAGCCAGTAAGAGTCTCTCCAGGACTTTCATGATGTGAGATGTCAGAGCAACTGGTCTGTAGTCATTTGGTTCAGCTGGTTGAGGTTTTTTAGGGACTGGAACAAGACAGGATGTCTTCCACAGCACAGGAACTCTGTTCTGTCTCAGGCTGGTGTTAAAAAGGTGCTGGAGAACCGGACATAGTTGTTCTGAGCAGGTCTTGAGAACTCTGGGACTGACACCATCTGGACCTGCAGCCTTGTTCCGGTTCAGTTTTTCTAGTTGTTTCTTGACCTGGTCACAGGAGACAGTCAGGCTGGAGGTGGAGACAGAGGAGGTCTCAGGATGTCCTGATGTGGAGGGAGAGGAGGCTGTGTTCAGGTCCATGACTGAGGTGCAGGGTGACAGAGTGGAGGTGGGACAGGAAAGCTGTGAGCTCATGGAGGGTGTGTGGAATGTTGGGTTGTCGGCAGGGGGGGAACTGAACCTATTGAAGAACATGTTCAGTTCGTTAGCTCTGTCCAGACCTCCGTCAGTCTGGTCCCCCTTTAGCTTGAAGCCAGTGATTTTCTTCATTCCCGACCATACATCCCTCACGTTGTTCTGCTGGAGCTATATGTGTGTGTATATACAGAAATAATGCACACCAATTGACATTAGAATTCTTTCTGACCATGGTGTAAGTAGTGTTAGCTTACATGAACACATAACCTCTGTACCCAACAAAAATTTTACGTGTACAGTGTTGCCAGGTGTATGATTATGGGGTTATAACAGCGACAGCTCCAATTGGTACTGAAAATAAAATTTGGCTTTGAAAAATCAAAATTTTAAATAAAATATATGATGCTATCAAATTATGAGTGATGAAAAATCTGTATTGGTACTGAAAAAGTTATTTAAAAATGAAAAAAGTTTCATTGAAAAATAAAATCCATATTTTAAAGGTGACATGACATCAAATTTCACCTTTCTGGGGTTTTGGTTGTATAATATGATCTGTTGTGCACTGATGAGGCCATGTGTAGTATGGCCATAGTATGGAATAACATGAGCCATTCTTCTTTATTTGTCTACTTTTGATTCATTGATCACAACTCCACTTCATTTTTGTAAATGCTAAAAATTTGCATATGTGTTAATTAAACATTTTGCACTGCTTCCTCCACCTACAGAATGTAGATTGGGTGCCGCACGCTAAGCACTTACAGTATGTATAAGGTTGCTGATTGGTTGATTAATACAATACTTCACAGATACTGTGAAGGGGGGGGGGGGTGTTGCCCCCCTGTGGATCTGCCCCAGGTTGACTTCAACATTCAATTTTCTCCTATTTTTAAGTGGCTGAATTAAAAATAAAATGTGATCTGAAAGTGACTTTTTAACACAGTATTTGGTGAAAGAAAATCATATAGTAGGGGTAGGAGTCTCCAGGTGGTGAAGATATAACCGCCTCAGTTTATGGTCTGACATAACTTCACTAAGATGAGAGCAGATTTGATGCAATTTTTTTACATAATGCAACTGGCCAAAAACAAAAAAGCATGAATAGAAAATGAAGGCAAAACAATGTGTCTAATCAAATGGTGACAAACAAACAAAAAAACATGATTAAAATATAAAGTGACAATATGACAACTCCTCTCAGAGTCTGAATGAGGTTCTTTTGATTGTCTTTACCGGTATGTCACTTTACCAACAGCCTCTCCTGTCAAAAGTGGAGTTTTTCTCTTAACATATATTTAACAAAAAATCTTTGCAGCCACTAAAACAAAGTAATTAACTGTATATAAGTAAGAATGTAATTTTAACTGTCATGTAACATATTTAACGAGGCAGGACATACAGTACAGTAGAACAGTAAAGAGAGGTTTAATTTGACTGTAAAATGTTCAACATAAACATAAAATTGGCCTTATCTTTTTAGGAAATGATTGCATTTTTTTGTAACAAATATCAAAAAGCAGCACTGGTTCAAAGAGTACCCTGCTATATTTCTGTGCCCTAAAAACTGGTGTGATAGAATTGATTTATCATCATCTGAGAAGCAAGATACCGAAGGAAAAGTTGGCACCTTGCCTTGGCTGTCATTGTGTAATTGACATTCAAGATAGGGGCTGAGTCACAGACTGACTAAAATGAACTAACCAAGTCAGCTGGAAACAGAGCATATGTCTTTTTATATTGATTAACATCCTTATGATTCATTTTGTATTTTTGCCAAATAAAGGCAAAAATCAGTTTAACAGCTGCACAGTTAGGGAACACAGCAAAGCCTTACAAAGAGAATAACAAATGCAATATAAACTAGACTGAATAATCTCTAAATTAACTGGCCTTAAAGTCAACTTTTCACTCCATCTTAATTGCTAATGTTACTAAATAATGTATCCAAACTCCACAGACTACTTTGTATTCATCATGGATGTTCAACTCAGAAAATCATTCCTGTGTTTTAATTTTGCACAAGCAAAATTGATGCCGATGTGAGGGAGAGAAGAAGAAGGCGCTTGAACAAAACAGAGGAGTGTCAGAGTGGTACTGAGGGGCAGAGAGAGAGGGACAATGATGAGTGTGGTTCAGCTGTGTTAATAGATCTGCCCTGGTTGGCCGTCTCTCTCATGCCAAGCCTCGGTGATTTATGGGCTATTTGGAGATAGCTGGGCCACTGAATGTACACAATCCCTCACACGCAACTCAGAAAGAGAGAAAGGCTTGGGGTATATTGGGTGTGGACCATTTCACTGACAACCCAGAAGAGCAAAGAGAGAAAAAAGAGGGAAGTCCAGGGAAAGAAAAAAAGGAGTATTTGAGGGAAGAAGAGAATAACTTGTTCTTGATGGAGGGATATTTAAAGAGCTGATGCAGAGAAACAGATGAAAGAGAGGGTTGCAGGAGAAGAAAAGTCAGTAAGACAACAGAGTGGAGAACAGAGTGACTGTGCAATGAAATGATGAGGAGAGAGGAAGGGTGGATCAAGATGAACGGGAATTAGAGGAGGCCAGTCCTTTGATGTGGACCACAAAGCATTTATATTCATGCCCATCATCACAAACTTGCCAAATCGCCCCTTCGTCAATCATTTCATCCAACCTTTTCAGTTCTATCATGCAACTTTCGGGAACCACAGACCTGCACATCCTTTCTCATTTCCAAAAATCTGCTTATAACTGCACCTGTTATGTTCTAATCATTTATTTGCAATGATACATGTATGGACGTGTATGTGTAGAAAAATACATGCTTTCTGAAACTGAATGATCTTGGGAGAGTGTTAGATGGGGAAACAAAAGTAAAACAGATACAGTAGAGACCCATCATACTGGTTTTCTGTTATTACGTTGTAGTTTTTATGGTTTAAAAAATTCTAGAATAAGGTAAACCCTGACATTCTGTGACATAACAGCCAGGTACTCTTGCTTTTATAGATGGGTTTCCAATTTACAAACATTGGCAGTTGCGTGCGCAACCAGGGGGCAAAAAGCTTGCACTTGTCTGCACTCAGTCTACAGCCAGACCTGCACTCACATCATTCATAAAAAGGTAAAGTGACCCAATGAAACAATCAGAGATCATTGTTTTTCAAATTATATTGCATAAAACTGTATTTTGATTGTGAATAAAAAATACTGACTCCAGTCAGGACTCCAATCCACCTGCCATAACTTAGAGCCAAAGTTTTCTTCTATTTTTATCAACATTATGTTTCACTCTTGGAATATGGAACACTTTCCAACAATCCTTATGTCAATTTTGACAGTTCAGGGCACAGCAACTTCCGGCCATTTCCTTGGCGTACTTCTTGTACAATACAGCTTTTCCCGACTTTTCCTGTTCTTGCACCCTGGATACACGCGCATCTTACCTATGACGTTGCTCGGAAACGCATCTACCTAGCAACACAATCACGTTATCTGTCTGAGTTCCCAAAGAAATTAGTCTAGTGACTGAATCTTCTGCCAGACTGGATTTGTTTCCCTGAACCATCTGTAGTGTACTTGGAATCATTTATGCTACGGTTGGTCTAGCAATTACTTGAGCAATTTCAGTTGTCATGGTTTCTGCCACAGTTATCTTTTATTCTTCATTTTCCTTTCAAGTAACACTTTCATCTGAGCTTTGGCTTACCTTCAGTTGTTGTCACTTTTAGAAACAAAAGCTTTGACTGCTATCTCACCACCACTTCCCTGGCTTTGTCCTCAAGATAATACAACCATTTCTGTGTCTGTGTTTTTCCTTTTTCCTCTTTTCATGGTTGATGATTTCCTATGAATGATATGCCAAGAATCATCCACTGTTTTCAGTGGATGCTGCTTTTTTTAAGCTTGAGAATTTATCCTGATTTACTTTTAAAAAATCTGAAGAGAATCCTGGTCTTTAAACACTCTGACTTATAAACAGCATCCAATCTTCTTTTCTTCAGTTAAATGATTAACTTGAAGCCTTTTCTTTCTATGCTATCACCCTGCCCAGCTGTTCACAGTCAGTCCATCTAACAAATGGCATGACAAGCCTTCTTGACTGTTCTCCAGCCAAGAATATGACAGAAACAACATTACAAAAAGCCCCAGAATAAACAGATAACAGTGGGCAGAAAGACCATCATACCAAACACACAGGAATAAATGCAGTATTTCCTTTTCATGGTCTCAGCTATTCTGTTGCCTGTTGAACCAGACATCCTTCCAAAAAGCACAACAACAATGGGACATAAAAAAAAGGCAACAAACCTGGTTTTAACTGGACAAGGTGTCAGTTCTCGAGGTGGAACATTTGTCTTCTAATGTACTGTATATGGGAAACAATGAGGCTATAAGCAGGTAGAAGAATGACTTAAGAGTGAAATTATATTCTGCCTCTTTAATTAACTATATATGCAAATACTGTGAACCAAACACATATCACACTTAAAGCACTACTGAACTTTGGTAGATTTTGTTTCCCTAATGGTGACTGATTCAATCCTTACATCCCGTCTCTTCTCTGAGTTCTGTATGGCCAGTAAAAATCTGATGTTGACTGTTCCTTTTTTTTTCCTTTCTTTTCCTTGCTTTGCTCTGATAATGCCCTCCTGGGTTTCTTTTCTGACTCAGCCATGGTGCATGTTCCAAACAGCCAGTTTGTTGATATCCAGTTGCTGTAGTGTGATCCAGTGCCATAAAGCAAAACCAAGCTGTAACATTGAAATGCTCTGGACTGGAAAAGAAAGTTGTGAGGTGCCGTTTCCCAGCCCCTTGGATGCTGCAAGGCAATGGTGGCCTAAGGAATATGCATAATAAGTTAGTGCGGCATCAAAACAAGTCAGGAACGCAGAGCTGTAAGGTCAGAAAGTTATGTAATGCTGGTTAAAGTACAAGGGAATTTTAATTAGCTCATGAGACCCAGTTTAAGAGTACAATCAGCTTAATTAAAAAAAGTAAGAAACAATTTCAGTTTACAAATGTAAAAACAGAGACATACAATATTGTCAAATGTGTACAGAAATGTAAATGTTTATTTACTGTGTATTTATATTTCAGATATCTTTATTTTGGGCCTCTGGTCCGTGGCATTAAACTGGAAGTTATTTTTGTAGAAACTAGGGATGTTCGATATTAGCTTTTTTTTAAACCGATATCCAATATTGTCCAGCTTTTAAATTCCGATATCTGATATCAGCTGATACCGATTTATGCAGAGAACTGTGAAGTTGTACTGTATCTCTCATATTCTGAGAGATGCAACTATATTCTGCTCTGAGAGCAAAGATCCAAAAATATCCTTAACTCAGCCAAAGGACATTTTGGACATCTGGCTGCCATATATCAGATACTAGCAGGTGTTCGCCAACATGTGGCTAATTCTAATGTTTCTGACAACTTGGTAACTTAACCAACAACTTAAAACCAGACGTATTTTAAGCAGCTTCAAAGCAAGTCAGTCTGTAGCAGCAGCAGCAGCTGCACCGTAGTCACGACTCTAAAAGGAATGCTGGGATATGAAATTCCTCCAGGATAACTGGGACTTTTCTACATACTGGACCGCTGCTAATTGAACAAGCGAGACTAACGATTCACTAACAAAATCTCACAAGATTTTGTTACTAAGAATATCGGTCCAAAAGAACGATACCAATATTTTCCGATATCACATTTTAATGCCAATATTGGACAATAATATTGGTAGTAGGGGTATGTCGGTTTCCGGTTTCAATGTGTACCATGGTATAAAAACGTAGCGGTATGAAAACCATTACATTTTCCGTAATACCTTGACTGCGGTATGAACTTCATTCTGTCTTATAAAACACAGGAAGAGTGCAAGTCAGGTGTATGCTGCCTGTCCTGACGCACACTCCCAGTCCGTTGCTTGCCAATGCCAACGGCATTAAACATCAAAGGAAGAAGTACAGATGTTCCAATAAAGGGCATTGTTCAACCAAAATAAGTTGTTTTTATTTACCCAGACACTTAAAAACAATATTTAAGAGCGTATTCATGATACCATGGTATACCGTGATACTGTTATATTTAGCTCAAGGTTATCATACCGTCAGAATTTCATACTGGCACATGCCTAATCGGTAGGCTGATAATATCGGACATCCCTAGTAGACACTAATATATGCAACTCCTTAGCATTCATATACTCACATGCAGAGGCTCTCAGCTTTTCCTCCATAAAAGATATCAAGGGAAAATAAGTTAAAAGACTTGAATCCTTGCAACCCATTTATTGAAGGACAAGATGATGAGCTAAATCATTTCCCAAAGCTAGTAAAGGAAAAATGTTGATGCTTTCTATAGAAATACTGCAATGTGCAATAGTGATTGGATTTAAAAGCTGTTATTTATCATGGTAACTACACTACTCACAAAAGTTAGGGATATTCAACTTTCGGTTTTTGGAGAACAGAATGATGCAGAATAAATATTTAACCATTGAACAATGTACATGTGCATTGAAAAGTTTAGAGAAAGTTTAATTCAGTTCACCTGGAAAGGTTGTGGTGGATTTTAGATTCTTTCTGACATCATACAAAAAGCCAAATATCCTTAACTTTTTGTGAGTGTATGTGGATGCCATCCATGTTTTAGACATATTTCTCAGGGACAAATCCACAGAGCTACCAAAACAAATACATTTCTCATTAAATTTAGGAATATAGATGAAAACCCAGAAACCTGAAAGCAATAGCATTACAGAAAGAGGGTGTGCTATACTTCTGACCTGTAATAAAGTAAATAAAGCAGACTGAGAGCTATAACAGTGTGTGAGCATGGTTAGACTAGAATCTGCAGATGCTGAATGTTGCATTAGGTGATAAATATAGATTCATTTATATTTAACACAAGAAAAAGAATAGATTCACCTGCTTTCTTACCTCACATACTTTATGCCAGTGGGTGTAAGCGTGTACTTATTTTTTGTATTGAGATTGACAGAGTCGAAGGCCAGTGGCTAGTACTGTTTTGTGGCTGTAAAGCCAGCCGTCCTCTGTCATTCTGACAGAAAACTGAGGCTTGCCAGCAGCCGTGAGGATGTGTGTGTACATTTGCAAGAGTGTGCATTTGTACACAAGCACGGGGTGTGATGGCTGGTGTGTTTGTGTGTATGTTTGACATGGGGACAGCCTGGTTCACTGCCAACAGCTCAGCACGGGCCAAGTTTCCCTTCGATGTGACACCTGCTGGCCAGCATGGACAGGAACAGGAAACACTGGGGACAACCCTGAAGAACGATGAGTGGTGGCAACCTGGCTTGTGTGTGTTTCTGTGTCTGTGTTACATCAAGACAAATCTATCAAATACATACAGATTTACACTGTGAATTTCTGAATGTTTAAGAGGCAGCTGTGTGCTTGCATGCAGATCCACATGCTGAATCCCAAAGAGTTAACAGGCTACTTTGGTTGGTTGGACTAAAAATGATAGTGAGGGAAGCCCCAGGCACTTAAACTGCTGCCTCACAGATAAGTGAATCTAAAGCTGCACTTTTATGTTTTCATCTGTTCATACATCACCTTCCCAACATCCTCTGGTCTTCAAACTTCGATCCAAAGCTCAGCCTGCATTCCACGTAAATGTCTTTCCTATTTAAATTTCATTTTCAAATTTCATCAAACCTTTCCTAACCTCATTTAACACAGAGAAACACCTCCTTTTCATTCCTATTAAATACCCCCTTCTTATTCAAGAAGTCATTTCCCAGTATCAGCATGTCTCTTCACTCCTTCATCATATGTGCATTTTCCTCCTCTTTCTTCCTTCTGTTTTTAGTGCTTTTCTCGTCTCAGAGCTCAACAATTGTTTTCACACACTGTGCTAATCTGCTAGCACCAGACATTGCTGCACATCCCCAAAGATGTGCCAGCACACATACATATGCATGCACAGCCACACACAAGGCACGTGCACAAAACAGCAGAGGCACAAAAAGAGGAAAGAGTTCAGGATCCCTAAACATCGGGGCTTTAACAGTGGTTAATCCCCTGGTACAGTGTTTCTGTCCTCCACTGGGCAAAATTTGGACTGATGCCATCCTTCAAGATCAGTGTGTACTGACCTCTCTTCTTCACAAACCAGTGCACGTACACTACAAAGCCGTCACAACCATCACACAAGTCCAAATGTAAGATTATGAGAGGTTTTAATAAGGAAGACAAAATCCCTAATAACACTTAATGTAAAAAAACACGCACTTATGCATCTCAGAAACATCGTTGAAACTGTGATGTTAGTTTTAGGAAACAATGTGACACCATGTTGTATGGGATTATAAAAAAAACAAGGATGAAAAGCTCTTGCTTACATAGATAACAAGAGACATAAAAGGAGCACTCAACAAGCCCCTGACTCATGAAGAAATGAGAGGACAACAGAACAGAGGAGAGGGGAGGATAAGTGAAGGGAATGAATATGGGTCTCTTGAGTTTGGGCCAGATAGATGGATTGGCTCTGCTTCAGAAACACAACACATGAAAAGCAGAAATCTGGGCGATTTCTCCATTTTCCACAAAGGAGGCTTGCACAGCTGAAACCATCATCCATGTGCAGCCCTCTCCAAGCCCTGCTCTCCATCGCCTTCCAGGAATCGCAAATCCCCCCTTCTGTCTGTCTGACAGTTCAGCTCATCATGCTTCCATCTTTTTTTTACCTCCAACTCAGTGCCGCATCTCAGGTGTCTTTCTTACCAGCATTTCCTTCTGTCACACATTTTCTCCACTCCATATGTAAATCTCTTTCTCTCTATTTCATTACCACTATCTCAGAGTTTTTCCTCTCCCCCTCTAGCTGTTACTTTGCTCAGCTCTGTTGGTGGGAGAATGAGGTGCTTTAATGAGTCTGTTCTTTCACCATCATTAGAAGGTGGACAATGACTGATGCAGGGAGGAGGTGTGAGCCTGCAGTCTGAGAGCGTGTGCACAGGCACACACAAACACCCACACAAATATGCACCGTTGAAACTTTGGGCTGCTACTGTATGTTGTGGCTGTGATACCTCAGTGGAACTGGGTGCCTCACTATATCTGAAAGAGATGGCTACTTTGCCAGAGCCTGATGGGAAGAACAGTTGGTAATGATGAGTTGGCAAGAACCTATGCATGTGTGTGTATTCTTCTTTGTGCATCCACCAAAAAAGGTAAAATGCTTGTAAAAGTATAAAAGCGTTGGCTTCAGAGAGATTACAACTCTAAGAGAAACCAAAGGGATCTGAGACCAGGGAAGAAAGTGTGAGACCATACACACAAAACCAATCAGCATCAGGCCTATCTGGGTAATTGCAAAGTGCTAATTAGGTGACATTATTTTTAGAAGAAGACGAAAGCAGAGACTTTAGCAGACACTGGTTTGATGATAAGGAAGCCTGAGTGCAATAGCTGCTCTGAAATGAAAGCCAATAGACCCAGAAAGCTAGAGTAACCGCTTTGTAATGACTCCACATATCAGTCAAGATTTACTTACAGTAGATCCATCTTTACATCTATTTCTGAGTTATGCTGTGTTCAGACCAAATGCGATTTGGGCGTCAAAAATGCATCTGACGCACAAAGTTGGACACTGGGTCACTATATAGTCAGACGCTTGATTTCCAGCGTCTTGACATCCCCGATGCGCGTAGAGGGAAATCCAGCCAAGCCGTGCTCGACGCGCGTCAGGAGACATCCCTCCTTTTTCTTTTTCCTTTCACCGGTCTGTTTGCATCATGGCAGATGCAGTAGAGAGAGCGGCTCGGCTTTATGCGATGAACAAAGCTAGGGAAACTCGTCGTCGCGCGTCTCTGCTCCGTGTCTGGTTCACCAGATGATTCCAGGTGTTCTGAGTGTGATGAGTTTCATCATTTACTCCAGGAGCTGCGCTGGCGAGGGGAGTTTTCAGCCGTCTGATCCGGCCCAGTTTAACAACCCGCTGTCCCGATGCAGGGCCGCATTATAAGCCCAATAAATCCCATCAGCACAGCAGGTCATCAAACTGCCGTTTAGAAACCGGGACTGGATGCAGATCACAGTTCATCTTCCTCTGTCTCCAGAGAGAGAGGAGATTCCCCTGGTTCTTCTGGGTGTTTCCCGTCCTGTCAGAAAATGTGTGTCCGCGCCATCACAACGCTCAAAATCTCAAAACTCGACTTGGAAACACCAAAAACGCGCAAGACGCACTGCAGCGTTTTCGACGCCTCCTCAACACGCGTCTGCCATTGACTTTACATGTAAACCTGACGCCCTTTCCACCCAAATCGCATTTGGTCTGACCACAGCGTTATGGTGTTAAACAAGACCAGGAAAAATTTAAAAAGAAGACTATGATTTCACTGTGCAATTGAACTTTACCTTTTTGATATCATGTCATTTCTTCATCATGTCATTTTTATTGACATTTGTGAGAAACTGTGTAATAACTAGCAAATGAATACATGAGTTAAATCAAAGTTGTTTTGTAAAGCCACATTGACTTTGGTCTTTCCCACCAAAAGCCTGTTAATTAATTCCTAACATGGGGACATTTGGGTCGAATTTAAAGAAATTTCCCGAAGCTGTTTTAGAAAGGGAGCAATACTCAAACAATTTGTGATCGAGGTCTAACCATGTATGAGTTTAGAATGCAGAAGATGCTTGATTTTTGGATAAATAGACCAAAGACAATCATTATGTATGGAAGTCTACATACTGTAAGCAGTTCTAAAAGAAAAAGCATTTGAAATATGTTGGACTTTTTGGCATCAAACTCTTTCTTTTGATAATTGTGAAATATATGCAAATGCAATGATTTGGGGGAAAAACACATTTCTTTATAACTGTTTATTTATCTAATTGCAATTCATGCCTTTCTTTCACAGCAGAAAGTTAACAGACTTAAACTATCCTAACTAGGATCCAAAAAGGATCAGAAATGGTGTTTTCAGATATTTTAGATTTAATTAATTCATATAAATCAAATGACAATTCACAACTAGGTTCTTAAAATATATCTTATTAATATATTTGACTTATAATATGTTATTTTCTTAACATTGATATAACAGGGTGCATGGCAGCTAAGATCAGATGCAGCAGTTTCCGACTCTGGATCAGTTCTGCAACAATGATTCAATGATAAAAATTCAACAAAACCAATTTCAGGACAGAAGACATTTAAAACCACAAGCAAATAGACAAACGATGAAAACAAGAGAACTGGAGCTTTATTTTTTTTTTTTTAAAGAGATACTTTTTACACATGAAGGTACAGTGTGTAAAAACTCAAAGATCAATTGCAGAAAAATGTGAAATTATCATTTAAAACTGTGTTTCTATTGATCTGTAATCACTGCACTAGAATAAGTGTTATGTGTTTATTTTCTTGAAGTGAGTCACATACATGGATGCTACCATATTTGTTCCACCATTTTTACGACAGTGTCCCTGAATGGACAAAACAATGTGTGTGAAGTGAGAACCCTCTGAACTTTAAAACTTTGTTTAATGGAAGTTCGAGCATTGTTTGGGATAAGTAATGCCTTAAAAGACACAAAAAGTATTTACTTATAGAACAGTCATGGCTACACCCGAGACCAATGGTTCCACCCACGGATGAAAACATCTTTATGGCTGGGAGAATTTAGGCCACTAAGAGCCACTATACATTCACAACGGTGCTTGGCATATGAAGTCATTTGAAAGAAAACATCTTTTGGGTATTCTTTCAAATGCCCATCTTTACCACTAGATGTCAGTAATTCTTACTTACTGTACCTTTAAAACAATTTTGAAAATCAAAGGAATAGTACACCCAAAGAAAGATGTGTGTTCATTTTCTGCTCACCCTCATGCTAAACAAGACTCTGGAGCACTTTTTTAATATCTCAAATGCAGGCGGAGATCGGACAGGTGTACTATTCTTTTAATAGCAAGAATTTTAAAAAGTTAGTTGTTGGTGCATTGGCTCATGTATTGGACTCTGGATTTTGTCAGGAGTTTGTGGCTAATCATGAGGATTTATGACTAGTTTCTTATGGCTTTGCTGCACAAAAAACCTTCAGTATTGACATGAAAAGCAGATATATAATTTAATAAAATTTGAAGCTGATTCTAAAAATGTACTGTGCTGTATGTATAAAAAATGACATAATTAGATTAAAATAGAAAGAAGATACTCTGCTAATGCAGTCAGGAAACTGTACAGCAGGCCAACACAAACATAAACACTAGCGGCATATGAGTACCAAACTTATCCTGCATTTGACCCTGAAACTCACAAATAACTTCCCATTAATATTTCACCAGTTTCAATATTTGATATCTGGGGAAGCCCTAATAAACAAAACTTGAACTCTGCAGCAGTGAGATGAAGACAGGCAGATGAGACACAAACTCAAACATAAAAAGACTATTTTAGTGTTCTGCTTTAAAGAAAGAAGGTTTGCACCTTGCACCAAAGAAACAGAGACGAGGAGAGCGAGTTAGGGTATACAGTAGCAGGATCCGGGGGAGTCCAACATCAGTCACTGAGATGAGAGGACAGAGGAGGTGTAAAAGAAGGGCAGGCTGAGGGAGAGAAAGGTGAAGCGACAGGGAGCTGTTTGATGAGTTCACGGGAGTCAGGTCCTGGGTGGCCTGGAGTCAGGGATTAACCACTAGGAAAAATGCGCAAAGGTCAATATTGACTGACAACTTGGCTTTATAGATATAAGATTCTAATTTAGCATGCCGGTGATGCAGCAATCTTTACCTAAAATCTTTTAGAAAAGCTCTGAATTGATTTTTAAAAAAAATCTTAAATAGGACTGAGCAAAGGAAGGTATACAGCCATAAACACTAAACCTGATGTTAAAGTCAAATTGAAAAAACAACCATTAATATTTTAAGACAGAGCTCATCAGTTTAATAGAAGCTGAGGCATAAAAAAGGTAATTTGACAGCAGCTGCAATAAACACATACACAAACAGACACAGTTGCAGCTGCAATATTACACCAGAGTGACAGCAAGCTGGGTATCATCAGGAGTCTTTTGCATGTTTGTGGCAGCATGAGTCCTAATGCTCACCTTTCCTTGCTTTCTGTGTCCCCAGATCATTTTTTGGCTGTGATGAGTCCATCACATTAACCTCTGCACTGTGTTGTGAAGTATTTAGAAACTTAGCGTGGTAAGACAACGCCTCAGTCTGGTTTACTTGTGTCTTTTTTTTTACATATAAAATACAGCACAAATCAGAAGTGAACAATACTTATTCATTTTGTTTAAGTAAGTGTGTCTGAACTCTTGGCTGATAAATGTAAATATGCTGCATTTTCTGCTTGTGCCAGATCCCAGATCAGCTTTGCAGCCCACACAGTCTGCAATAAGCTGCATTCCAGCATTTGCAGTGGAACTGAATAACTGGCAGTTTTAACACAAAGCTTGTCTAGAAATGATTAAAATGTTTCTAAGATACAACAAGCTTTGGTATAATGCATGCAACTATGGTGATGTGCAAATAAGTGCTAATGTGAAGGTGAAAATAAAGAACCTAAAACCCTGAAAACATTGTCATCAATCATTGCAACAAATCAATGGCACTTGCTTCAACCCAGCGAACACTGCAGAAATTTGAAATGTGGTGGGTAAGGATTGTGTGTAGGTGTGTTTGTGTGTGTATGCTCTGCAGGTACAGGGTAAGACTAGAAATCAGCAGGATGATAAAGTGAGTAGAGAGAGAAGGCAAAATTAAATTAACTGAGATGAATATCAGATATCATGCAATGCCTCTCGGGTTGCAGCATGTGATACACCAGTGACTGCCTAAAAAAAAAGATGGTCACGATGATGATGATGTTGCAATTTTCTGCATAACTAAGGGAAGGTTTGTTGATAAAATGGCATATCTGAAGCATGTGAGTGAAGACACATCAGCTTTATTAATCCATTCAGTATGCAGCTCTAAACTGTATCAACTTTCCAGTCTAAGAGTGGAGCAAATTATAAAGAATGATTCCTCAAATCTTTTGGGACTCCTTGCCAGAGGGGCTGAAAAAAAAAAAATTGAAAAATGATTAATAATTAATGTAATTCTAATCTTTCACAGGCTACATTTACACTGTTAACACTATGGGCTGAAAGAAGATAAGAAGATATCATTTAATGCACAATCAGACTTTTGATTTATTTGGCTTACTGATGTATTACTTCTACATCAATTCTACATTTCAGTTAGGAGTTCAGAGGTTATTTAGAAAAATCATTTTTATTGAATTAAAATGATGGGACACTGGCTGTATAGCATGTTTGTATGTTAATTAACTTTTAAATGAATTATTTAGCTAAAGTGGCTATGTACCTAATATATAGGAATGTGACAGTATGTCACTGTGTTGCATGCTGGGATATAAGGGTGCATTCACACCAAGATAGTCTGGGGACTCGGTCCGATTGGGCAGGGATTTCAGAAAAATTTTTGCACCATTCTTTGCTTCGGTACGCATTCAAAATGCATTGATTGAAGCGGACCAAACTGCTTGGTTGAACCACCTTAGTTACAGCTGCTGCTCGTTAGGGGGCGACGCTCCCCAATACAACCACTGATCAATGATGAAAAAGCAGAAGGAAAAAGAAACCCAGACTCTTTGATTAAAGTGGAAATCTTTCTGCTTCTTATTATTCCTCCATCTCTGCACATTTTCCAGTTGCGTTTTTTACCTTCGCCAAGGAGGTAATGTTTTCGGTAGTGTTGGTTTGTCTGTCCGTCTATCTGTCAGCAACTTTACGGAAAAGTACTGGACAAATTGACCTGAAATTTTCACCAGCTGTGGGCCTCACAGCAGTGAGCTGCTTGGCGGAGGTCTGCGCTCTCTGAGTGCTTTTCTAGTAATTTTATGTTAATGGTGTTATAGTTTTGTCTTTGTGAAAGCAATAAATCCAGAGTAGAGGGAACACAAGTGTATTAATTATTATTATTACCTCCACCAAGGAGGTAGTGTTTTCAATAGCGTTGGTTTGTCTGTCCGTCCGTCTGTCTGTAAGCAACTTTACTGAAAAAGTACTTGATGGATTGACCTGAAATTTTCACCAGCTGTGTGTCTCAGTCCAAGGACAAACCCATTAAATTTTGGTGGTGTCCCGGATCACCTTCTAGATCCAAGAATGTTTTGACAGATTCTTTATCATTGTGAGATCGGTCATGTTGAAAAGGCTGTTGATGAGGCGTGAGTGCCCCCTTGTGGCAGAAGTGTGCAGCAGCGGGACTGAGCACATGATGTCGGGATGCAGAAATTAAACTTATGAGCAGAAGTGAGCATGAGGAGAGAAGACTGTTGGACAGACTTCTAGCCAGTTGAATATGGTGAACTGTGTGTCTGTGAAGAACTGTAAGTAACTAGTTGTATTTCGGCCTGAACAGGATGTTTATTTAGCCTTTAAGGTTATTTAGCTGATTTGCTTATTCAGAAGTGTTCCTCCATTCACCATGTGCCTTTTTATGCTATTAAGCTAGCTGACCTGTTACATGCCAGTTACTGTAACTGTTAGCCTTGAACACATACAGTATGCATGTTTAGTCCTAACTGTAAGGGATTCATTAGTAATAATTAATACCTTCAATGTGTTTCTTTGCCGAACGAATGTTCCTCATGGCTTTGTATTTCTGTGTTTATAGACCACACTTGCTTACATTCAGGCATTCACCTTAACTAGCCCTGGAATTCCTCCCCTGTAAGTCGTTTGTTGCATTACTGTGCTGTTGTGATTGAGAGTGACCAGATAAGACAGTTAACTGTACAAGTGAGTCCTGTGTGTTCTGACTGACACCCCATGGTGAACATCAAACCTCCTTACCAACGCCTAAACAGTCTTACAGTATATCAACATCACCCTAATAGGCCAAATTTTTGGAATTTTTGCATATAACTCCATACAAATGGTCAGAGTGTTTGGTAAGAAATTACAAGAAAGGAGCTCAATGGCTTCTATAATGTTTTGAAAGTTGATCCAGACCCAGAGGAAATACCGGGTAATATGATCCAGAACACACAAAAATAAAGTAGTCGAACTGCTTGGCGGAGGTCTGCGCTCTCCGAGTGCGTTTCTAGTTGCTGTGGTTTTGACATCTTATTCAAGCACACATTGTTTGCTTTGTTTTTACTCCGACGCAAATGATAATCTACCCCACTACCTTCTATTTCTTCTTGTTCTGCTGCTTTATTACGGTCGGTAAACGTCACTTCCATTAGTTGCGCTGAATGTTTATGCACTGGATAGTCTGATAGTCCGTTTACAAGTCAACCAAGACTCCTGGCTTTCAGGCGGACCAGAGTCCGCTTCTTCGGTGCGCACCAGAGTACGGTTGGTGTTCAGACTGCGCCAAACGAAGCGGACTATCTGTGGAATCGGACCATGGTCCGTTTAAAGTGGGCCAAACTACCAGAGAACGCACCCTCAGAGCCATTTTGTAAGGGATATTGTCTTGCTATATCTGTTAATTAATGTTGTTGCCAGCTAAAAACACTCAAATCTAGCTGAGAAGGGACAAAATGGAGAAGGAAAAACATAAAAAGAAAATTGAACATACAAGGAGTAATGATTAACAAACTAGTGTTTTGCTGCCCAGATCTAGATCCAACCCCCATTTTTGATAATTCTATGGTCAAACATAAAACAGTGTTTCCAAAAACATTCAGTAGTGTGAATGAATGAATGAATGAATGAATGAGTTTTATTTTCGTGTCTGGCTGCTATACAACCCATCCCATATGGGATTATTCAGACACATTATCCATATCATCACACTGACACTCACCACATTAACACAAAAGTCCAGAAACGGTAAACAAGATATCTACAATCAGAAACAATATAAGCCTTATCCGTCATCAAGGCTGTCTATACATACATTATCTGTTGTCTTCTTTGCCAGGCCTTATGTATATAATTAGATAAAGCAAATACATGATTATCAAAAATCCATTTGATTATATCACCATCAGCATACGTGCTCACATGTGTAGATACTTTGTAAAAAAATAGTTTTTCTTAAAATCATCATAGAATGGGCAATACAACAAAAAATGGATTTCATTCTCAACTTCACCAAGCTCACAGTAATAACATAATCTCTGATCTTCTTCTATTCCGGAGCAATGTCCAGTTTCAATATGTAATGCTAGTATCGCAGAGCGGAACTGTGCACACCGAGATCCCTGGATTTTGGACAAATCATACATAACATATCTCTCACACTTAAACACATTTTTAAACAGACAATATGTACGTAGTTTTGGTTTACAATTAATTTCTTCCATCCACTTAGTGTTATACTTCGTCAGGGCACGTTCCCTGAACACCTCCACATTCACCTTCATCTTGTGGCTGTAGAGATGTAGCCTGGTACACCAGCCTGACCAACGCCATGTATGAGATACACGGCAAGTCAGTCTGGGTTCCCTCCATTGGGAAGTGATTTCCACTCCGGTAAAAAATTGACCGGACCAATCACAGCGCAGCAGTAGAATCATTAACAGATGAACGTTAAACTCCTCCGACGTCTCCACCGCTGTTTCTGCTCTGTTTTGGTGCGTAACTAACAGCTTCCGGGTCATAGTCACATGACTTGCGACACAAACGCTTTCTCATATGAGTAGTTCAGCAATAAACAATGCTTACATGTAACAGAGTATTTATAATAATAAAACCAAACATTCTATGTTAATATACACAAGAAAACTTCATCAAATAGAGAGGGAAAAACAACGTGTAAACGCTGACTTCCAGCGTCGCCATAGCAACATAGCAACAGAGTGCCGAGCTACGCCAGCTACAGTCACTTCTGACTGGTTCTCTCCGGTTCACTGTCCTCCTGTTAGTCCCGCCTCTCGTCTCGCATTGGAAATCAGTCTCCAACAGAGGGAATCCAGACTGACCTGCCGTGTATCTCATACATGGCGTTAGTCAGGCTGGTGTACCAGGCTAGTAGAGATGCCCAAGTCCGTACTCCTGAAGAAGACAAAACATCTCTGATGCCCATTCCCCTTCTACTGAGAGATCCCACATAAAAATCTCTCTTGCCATTCTATTATCTGGTAGGTCAAGCAGTCTGTTCCATAAATTTACCATATTTACGCTCCACCGGACTTCACTTGGCACCCATCCCATGTCACCAGTAGCAGCAGCAACAGGAATAAACTTGTGAACCCCTAGGAAGTATCTTATTGCCCTATTATGCACATTAATACTTTTATTAAAGAGTCTAAATCCCCAAGTTCCAGAAGAATAGTCAAGAATAGGACAGACACATGACTGGTATAACTGGGAATATGTAGCATAACCCATGTTTCCCAAGGTCTTTGTTTTCCCGATAATACTTCCCAGAGCTCTACTAGCAGAATCTGCCAAAACTGAAGTCCCATATAAAAAAGACATGTGTTCATCAAGGAAAAGGCCAAGATATTTATACTGATTTGTGAATTCAAGTTTGTTATTGCCGAAGCAAAACTGAAATTCACTTCTCTTCATACCAGGTTTTCTAAATTCCATTATCTCCGTCTTCTTTGGATTAATACAAAGCCGCCATCTCTTACACCAGGCATCAGCACATGTTAACATTTTTTTTTTTTTCTGCCATAAAGATAAAGTCATCTGCATAAAGCAAAGTGCTCAGTTTTACTTTCCCACATGTTACTCCCACCCCCAGCTTCTTCATTTCTTTCGCTAAATCATTAATAAAAATAGCAAACAAGGTTGGAGATAAGGGATCACCTTGCCTCACTTCTGTAGATATGGGGAACCAATCAGTATAATATTCATTTACCTTAACACAAGCTAAAGGTGTGTCATAAATAGCCTGAATGGCAGAGTAGAACTTTCCATTCATTCCCATTTTAAGAAGACTAACTGCAAGAAGGACTCTATTAACATAATCAAAGGCCTTTTGAAAATCAACAAAACATGCAAAAGTTGATCTATTTTCTTGGATCCTATTTCTAGTTACAGTACATACTGTATGTACAGTATATGATCTATACAGGCTCTTGCTCTACGAAAACCATTCTGTTCATCTTCTAGCAAGTAGTTATGCTCCAGGAATGCCATCAATCTATGGTTTAAAAGAGAGGAATACAATTTATAAGTTGTACTAAGTAAACTAATACCTCTATAGTTTAATGGCACCCTTGGATCATCTTTTTGAGACTTGGGAATGGGAGTTAAAATGGCTTTAAGCCAGATGGAGGGCAAAATGCCATTTTCAAAACAAAGTTTAAATAACCCATACAAGACCTTCAATAATTTAGGGGATTTGAGTACCTCGTTATACAAACCATCCACACCACAAGCTTTTCCAGTTTTAGTCATATCAATTACTCTCTGAACTTCCTCCCAGGACAATTCATTATTTAAATCATTATTCTGAATATTTTTGGCTTCCAATTCTCTCTTGAGTAAGCCTATCTCAACATGAAAATTCTCATCAAATCCTGTATCATTACCAGAGAATAGACCCGCAAAGCCTTTCTCCCATTCTTTAAGTACCATATCTCTATTAGAAAACAGTTCTTGTCCTTGCCATATTTCCATGGGGATTTTCTAATGACGTTTCGGACCCAAATTATTATTCATATTCCAAAAACATTAATAAAAACATAAAATAAACAAGTGTGTTTATTTTATGAAGTCCCAGGGAAATCAATCATTCACTATATTGACAGTAGATTTGTGTTTTGATATGGAAATTAATTGAAAATATGTTTAGTTTTAGCCTGCAATAAAAACATATATTTAGCATTTAGCTATAAAAATTAAAAATCAGATATGATTTTAGAAGCTGTTCCTAAAGTTTGAGTTTTGAATTCAGGCTCATTATACAAAATGTGGTGTACAATATGGCGCCTCTGCACATATTTCTGACATTGTATCATGTTTGTTTTTTGTTGCAGTAATGTTCTTTGCACATATCCCAAAAAATTGGATGAAAATAAACAGAGAAAACGATCTTTTATTTACAGTTTCTATCCTTATGTTAAAAGATGCCTTTCCTTGCTTTGAACACAAGGCTCCATTTTCCAGTGGTATTGTGGACAACCAAAAACAAGCTGTGCATAAATCCAAAGATGTATGGAGAAGCAGCAGGCAGATAAAATGTTTATATATTATAAAAGACTGACTGAAATATGTTCTGTTACAGTATTCATATTAGGCTTACGTTGTGCTTAATGGGCCAGTTTTAGAACCTGTTTCAGGAAGCAGTGGTAATGGAGCACTGAGGGGACAAGGGATGAAAAACACCTTATTGTTTATTATAACTGAGCTCTAGAGTTGGCCTTTGTTCTAGAATGAAACATGAACAGTAAAATGTGAATTCAGCCTAAGAATTTATTTCATTGCTTATTCTTCTTTCTTGCAGTTCACATTGTGCAGATTTCTTTTATTTGCTTTTCCCTTTGGTATGAATCACAGAACTGACCTCTCACAAGGTCAGCGTGTGATGCAAAAATGCCTTTGGCAGAATTAATGTGATAAAAGGAGGATTTGATTAGAAAACAAAAATGTTGAAGCACTGTAAGACAACGGAAACAGATTAGACAAAGGTCTAATATCTAAAATGTCTCAATTGTATTTATTTTTATTCATTGTAATCAAGCATATTAGTTACATTATTAAATCAGATCTGCTTGATGTATAAATTCAAAGATGTGTAAATTCAAAATAGGCTGAGTTTGTTCAAAACAGGTTTGTTTACATATCTTGTCTTTTGTTTTCCTGAGCTTCTATAATGGGAGCATTTTCAGATTTGTTCTCACCGCAGGGGGTCCGTGTTTACAGTACACCATGGTGACACACTGCCTCTTGTTGCAGTAGCTTCTAGTTATGTTTCTGCATACATAAAATTAAACATAGTTGTGCCTTATTGCTGCATATATTTGTGGCATTAGCTAGTATGAAAAAGATGCAATGGAAAATACTAAGTCTCGAAGATAAAAAGAACAAACAAAACAACAAAAACAGGTATACATTTTATTTTATATAATTACACATAACAAAAATGGTTTCAATGAAATCTCATGAAATTTTTGTAGCATGCCATGTTAAGCCCCAAACAACAAAAACAAAGAAAACTTTACCAATATGCAATTTTAATACTCATCTAAGATTATCTTTAAAAGCAAATAAAGTCCTTTGAAAATCCAATTATGTTTTTTTTAAACACTTTGTAACCTTAGAGGGATGTTAAATTACAAAAACACTAGTTTCATTGTAATACCCCACAGATATGATAAAGAAAATAAATCACTGCATAGTCAGAGGACATATTTATGAAGAGACACAATAAGCTTTTCAGAGACAAATGTCAGTGAAGGAAAATGATCTGATGTATTTTAAGTGAAAGTGTCTCCATGTCTCCTGTGACTGACTAAACTACAGTCCAAACATAATGCAAAGGTCAAAAAATGTATGATCATGCCGAGACAGAGTGGGAAGGAACAAATGTTAGTAGCTGGTATCTGTTCAGTCAGAGACCAGAAATCCCTATTTACTCTTGACCCGCTTCTTCCAGGAAGAGCTGTACCACTCAGATGGCAAGCCAGCCACTGAGGTACATTAGATGGGCAGAGGGATGGATGCGGTAAATGAATGTTGCATTGATTTTTTGCATGGGGTTTTTCCGTTGCTGTCAGTGTAAATCAGAGTCAAGAAGATGAGAAAGGCGTTAAGTTGTTTTAGAGGAGTAAATAAGTATGATTGAATAGACTGAATGAATGTAATTAAGATTGTCGGATTAAAGCTCTTTAGTTTGACGATGATAGTTTTGCATAATAAGTAACATATGGAAACTTAGAAAATAAACATAGGCTTGCAAATGACTTTACTATCTTAAGAATACGGCCCTAAAGTAAAGACATTTTAATTTGAGGGTATCCACATCCAACTTAAAGCGTTTAGAGGTGAGAGTGCCTTATCAGATAGGAAAGGACATAAAATCATGTTTTTTAAAAGAAGATATATTTTTACAAATTTAATTAAAAGCTGCTCAATAAAAGGGATGCAGGTAGAAGCATCTGCAGTGGATACCAATGGTTATTTGGCAACTTGTGGAGTTGTGTTGTTTATAGCCCCGTTTTTACCAGCAGGTCTGGGACGGGTCGGCCCGGATCGGTCCACGTTTTTTTTCATCTCTACAGATAACTAGGACGAGTACCCTTGTATCCGGTCTACTCCGGCCATTGTCATGAATGGACGCTATACAAATAAAGCTGAATTGAATTACAGTACTTTTGTGGTACACTTCGGTAGAGGTACTGATCTAACCGATCCGGACCAAAGAGGTGGAGCTAATACACAGCAATCCGTTGATTTGTTGAAAAATCTGTCACTTCCCGCGTGACCCAGCGTAAAAACAAAGCAGGGGTGACTCCTTTGTTTCTGTCACGTGTGGTGCAGTGCTTTGGTTAAAAGGTGTTGCACGGCGATGATGTCACGCGATCCGGTTAATACTCCACCTCCAGGAAAAGGGTACAGGTTGCTGTGGGGACGCAACGTGAAATCAACACATCTGTACCAAAACCCACCCAATCCGGCCTGGCCCGACCAGACCCAGACCTGCGGGTGGAAACGGGGCTTTTGTTGTATAGGGGAGATCTTTTTGACTTTGAGAATGAGAAAAATGATATCACAACTTCGGCTGCTTGAGCCTCTTTTGTATCATTTTGACTGGTCATACATGCCCTGATGTGTGTCATCTGTCACAGATTGCACTGGTGTCACATTTGAATTTGAAAAAAAGAGAAAGAAAAAGGGAAGCGCTAGAGGTTGGTCCCTATGTATCTCTAACATATTTTGATGCCCTGATCCAATCACATAATCAGAAATCAAGGCCAATCACGTGGTTTCAGACTCAATCTGAATTGGTGGTCACATCCCGGTCAGGGATCGAATAAGTGTTTCCTTTACATTGACTCAGCAGAGGCGGGCCGCCATGACTATACTGTATTGTTAGTGCCACGTCTTCAGAATAAAAATGTTTCACATGGACAAGGTCAACATTTCTAAATTGAAGCTGCATTACCGCCTCCACCTGCAGCAGCCCGCTACCAACCATCTGCTCTACAGATGCGGGCACGAAAAAGTTCCCCTGTCTGCCGACTGCCAGCCACTAACCAGTGACTTGTCTGCTAATTCAATCACACAGTGAAATGCCTGTGTGCCCAGGGGAAACAATTTCAGAGCATAAATGAATGCCCGGAACAAGGATGTTTCCACACACCAAGTAAGGACACCGTGCGTGATGACGTATTCGCGGGACAAATCGTTCAGCCAGTGATAGTGCAGTAATAGTGCACTATCACTGCACCACTTCTGGCAAAAAAAGGAAGAACTTTTTCATGCCCAGATCTGTACGTATGAGCACATAATGAAGGGAGGTGGCCCCTCTAACACCCTCCTGGTGCGAGTTGACGCGGGCAGGGGCTGGAACAAAACCGCGGCACAGAATGTGGCGCACATGGACCTGATGTGAATCAGCCAGAAGGCTTTAAGGATATAATAAACTTAATAAATTATGAGGCTAAAGTGTTCTTTAGTGGTTTCGGTTCACCAATTCATCAAAACAACTACAATTGCAAAATTGCTTCTCTTTATGAGCAAATGCCAAATACAGACTTTGTATTTGGAATCAGTTATAATGTAGTTGTTTAGTTGTAATATCCATCATATCCATCTACTGTACTTTCCTGTGCAAACCTGACTTACTAGTGCTTAAAAAACCCTGCTGTTGTAACTGAAATACTAAATAATATAAAAATTAAATAATGATATACAGTAATGGGCTTTGTGAATCAGATGTATAAATTAATATGAATTCAAGTTAGAAAATTTAAATGATTTTTTTTTTTTTTTTTTTTTTTTTTTTTTAAAAGAGAAAGGAAAAAAGAATGATTTATTTTTTATTAAAAGTTTTTAAAGAGAAATGAAAAAGAACATAGATTTAAATTATATTTATTTTTTTTATTTATTTATATAAATATTATATATAACAATCAATCAATAAAGCAGGGAGGAAAAAAAAAAAAAAAAATAAAGAAGAAAGAAAAAGAGAAAGAGAGAGAGAAGAAAGAGGAAGAGAGAGAGAGAGAAAAAAAAGAAAAAATAACACACATAAATAGTTATAGTACATCACCCTCAATAACCAAAAAAACTAAGAAAAAAAAAAAAAAAAAAAAAAAAAACACGAGGAGAAGAAATAACAAAAAACAAAAAACAAAAAAAAGAAAAAGAAAAAAGAAGAACAAAACAGAGAAAGGGAAGAGGAAAAAAAGAATAAAAACAAGAAAAGGAAGAGGAAAAAAGAAAACGACATAGAGGGAAAAGAAACAAGTACAAAGAAAACAAGGAAAACGTTGAGAGTAAAGCACAACAGCTAGAGAGGAAGGAAGCGCCCGGGCGCAGCACCCCCCCGACCCACACCCAGGCCCACCCAGCACCCCCCCAAAAGCGCGAAGCCCCCAAAAGGGGCGGCAACAGGCGCCCCCGGGGCCGGCGCGCAGGCGCAGGGGCCCAGCAACAGCCGAGGACCCACCGGCCGACCGGCGCCGGCCGGGGCCGGGGCAGGGAGGGGCGAGGGCCCAGGGCCCAGGGCCGCGCCCAGGGGCACCCCCGGCGGGACCCGGGAGACCCAGGAGAGAACCCCCCAGGCCGCCCCCCCCGGGGGGCCCCCACCCCAAGCCCAAGATCCCCCAACCCCGCCACACCCCCACCCCCCCCCCCCCCCCCCCCCACCCCACCCCCCCCCCACACTCCCACCCCAACTCCCCCGCAGAAGACTAAAAAATAGCCCCACAACCCCCCAACGCGCCCCAGCACCAAAAACAGAAAGCAACAAAACAAAACACAAAGAACACCCACACCCCCCCACAACCCCCCGGAGCCACCCCCGAAACCACACCCCAAAACACCCCCCACACCAACCCCCCGCCCCCCCACCCCCCGCACCACACCGACCCCACCGCACCAACAGCCCCGAACGCCCCACACAAACCCGCCCCCACCCCCCCCCCCCACCCCACCCCCCCCACACCCCCCCCCACCCCCCCCCCCCCCCACATCCCCACCCTCACCCCTCCCCCCCCCCACACTCCCCCCCCCCCCCCCCCCCACCCCCCCCCCCCTCCCCCCCCCACCCCCCCACCCCCCCCCCCCCCCTAACACCCCCACCCCCCCCCCCCCCCCCCCCCCACCACCCCCCCCCCCCCCCCCCCCCCCCCCCCCCCCCCCCCCCCACCCCCCACCCCCCATACCCCCCCCCCTCCCATCCCCACCCCCCCCCCCCCCCCCAACCCACCACCCTCCCCCCTCCCTCCTCCCCCCCCACCCCCCCCCCCCTCCCTACTCCACCACCCCCCCCCCCCCCTCCCCCTTCCCCCCTTCCCCCCCTCTCCTCCTCTTCCACCCCCTCTCCCATCCCACCCCTCCTCTTCTCCCCTCCTCTATTCCAGATACCCACCCCTCGCCCACCCGCCCCCCGGCCCGGCCGGAAGAGCCGCCAACCCCCAACCCCCCCCCCCCCCCCCCCCCCGCAGGCAGGCCCCGCGGCAGAACCCCAGCCCCAGCCCCATAGGGGGGACAGTACCGCCCCGCCCCCGGCCGGAGAAGGGGAACCCCCCCCCCACAGGAGAAGGGTGGGGGAAAGGGGGGGAGTAGGGGGGGAGACCCCGCAAACTAAGGGAGAGGGAGGAGAGGGAAGGGAGCCGAAGGGTCCCCCGGGGCCGAAGGGGGGGGGGGGGGGGGGAGGGGGGGAGGTGGGGAGACCGCGGGGGAGGGGCGCCGGGGGGGGGGAGGGGGGGGAGGAGGAGGGAGAGGAGGGAAGGGGGAAGCACCACCCCCCCCCCCCCCCCCCCCCCCCCACCCCCCCCCCCCCACCCCCCCCCCCCCCCCCCCCACCCCCCACCCCCCCCAAGGCCAGCCCCCCCCGGGGAACACGGCAAAGCCCCAGCCCAACTTCAAACTGATTAAAGTATAATATTCCTGTGGTAAATGCAGTCAGATCTTATTATTTTGATCCCTCACATGAAGTTGGAGGTTTACTTTGAAAAACCATAGTTGTCAAATATTCAGACCTAACTCACGCCCCTCACTTTATTTATATTTGCAGGAAAAAAATATTATAAGTAAGGGCTGGAAATGTGTTCCAATAAATATGTTTTTAAAGAATGATGTCTGACTGTGAATTGATTCTACACTGGATCTTAGAACATGCAGCCTGAACACTTTTTTGCTGGATGGTTTTACCTGATAGCGTTATTTTCTAGATAATACATTGAATTAAGCATATAGAAAATTATTATTATATCATTATCAACATTATAGAAATCCCACTTTCAAGATAGAGTTTATAATAGGACATTAAATCTGAATCAAATGCACCTACATAGGTCATATAACAATTTAGACAGTCTTATTCCTCCGCCATAGCCTAGATGGAATACTTTTCTGGTTGTACGGAGATCACAGATTATGTTCTTGAGGTCTACTGTTTTCAGTTTTTCACAGTAACATCTCCACAATCTCAAGCTCATGAGGAATCAATTGATATGAAATGCGTCCTGGTTGTTGATCACTGGGAAAGGGATAAATACGATAAGTATGTGTTGTCCCTGAATCAATCCTAACGCGCTAAAACTGTTTTAGTTCAGGTGTGCAGCTCAGCTCTGCTCAAAGAAGTCAGGAAGCAGCTGCTTTTCACTTCATTTTCTCTCTGTCTCATTTCTTACTTTTGGTTCTTGAATGAATTTCCTCTGCCTCCTCCTGCTACTGTCAAACGACCAGCAGGATACAGCAGCAGCTGTGGACTAAACCATTGTGTACCGTTTAAGGGGTGTGTGTGTGTGTGTGTGTGTGTGTGT
Organism: Atherinomorus stipes; assembly: GCA_023101725.1. Lineage (NCBI taxonomy): Eukaryota > Metazoa > Chordata > Actinopteri > Atheriniformes > Atherinidae > Atherinomorus > Atherinomorus stipes. The sequence continues at coordinate 28,505 of JALJCO010009117.1, forward strand.
GTGTGGGGGGGGGGGGGGGGGGCTTATTAGAGATCATGAATAATTTTTGTAAATAGAAAATTCAGAGCAAGCTGGAGCCTGTTTCCATGAAACTGAACTATCTGAATTTACAAAGATAACTGTCTTAAGCTCTTGTTGCATTTACGGTATATCATCTTATTCCTCACTACTGGATGGCTAACTCCTGTGTTCACTCCTGAGATTATACTGGGTTTGTATGTGCCGGTAAAAAAGGTCTGCTCAATACACTGTCTGCTTACACTCAACCTTATACTGATTACATCGCCCTTCAAGTGGTCTCCAGAAGGTCAATGATCCCTAAAAATAATCTGCAGAAGCAGGTCAGACATTTAGATTAAAAAAATCAATATCAAGTGGGGAAGTCAAACACCTCAACCAGATTAAGTTAATTCAACATGTTTAAAGCAGAAACACCAGCAAACAATCAACAACTGAAAACAGGTGCAGTAAAGTCCCAGTAAAGGACCACAAAGATGAAAAACATTTCTTTTTGTGATGTCTGTGGGTTCAAGATTTCAGGCAGCCACTGCCCACAAAGAACAAAATATTAAAAATAAAATCACATTCATGACTGCATTCAATTGCATTTTTCAACATTTCTTCAAGAAAAAAGTTTCTTGGCTGTCTTCGAAGACACATGGCTTCTATTGAGGGTGCAGATATTCAAATTTCCACATGCGAATCTTGTTTATGATTTGAGGATGGGGCCCGAGGGAAATGAGTCAATGGTAATATTAGCAGTCAAGACAGAACACATTTTCATAGCCTAATTCCTCCTCCCTTTCAAGTATGTTTCAACCATTTTATCTGTGGGAGAGACACCCTGTATTGATCTGGCTGTGGCTCATCACCGATGACTCATTGAATGGTGGGACAGAGAGGAAATTTGTATTTCAGTGTTTGCATGAGTGAGACAGGGACAGAAGATGATGCGCTTCTTAACAGTGATCCCTGCAATTCTATGATGTCCTTCAAAGAGCAGCCACCAGGGACAGTTCTCTGGCTCTTTTCCTTTCTTTCATGGTGCGGTTTGAAGTTAACGGGGTGTTCAAGCAAGATGACCTTGCAGAATAACAAGTAGACTGGGGGATGGTTGATATATGTGTACGAATGATTCTATAGGGTTTGTACAGCTTTACCATTTCTTTAAAAAAATATCTCTGTTGATTCTCTAACAAATAGTCTGTCTGCTTTTTTGTCATGGCTCTCTTGGTTGGTACAGTCATGCTCAAGATTATTGACACCCTCCAATTAAAGAAAAGGCTAAATTCACAATAAGAAACTAAAGAAACTAATAATATATATAAAATTTGCAGGATTATAATTTAGTGAAATAAAATATTGCTTTTAGACAGTGGTAGGAAATAATAACTTTCCTGTGAAATGTGGACCAAAACACCTGTCAACAGGTGTAAAAGTCTTTTTGAGCATTACAGATAACACCTGATTGTAGTGACTGCCTCAGAATGTTGCTCAATAAAAGTTTAGTTTAACAGCCCCACCATGCTTATTCGCTTGTTTTATTTTTGTGTTTGTTTTTAATATTTCTTTTGAACCACAATTAAAATTCAGTGTTATGATTTTCATAGAATTTCAAGAATATTTTTTATTACTTTTGTCAATTTCAACTTAATTCACTGACAACTGATTTTTTTTCCTTTTTTAATTTGAGGGTGTCAATAATCTTGAGCACGACTGTATGAGGTGACTTTTAGAAAAGAACCTCGCAACATTGCTTCAGCCATAACATTAGATGAGGGTAAAAGCAAAAACTGAACAAGATGGCTGAGTGTGTTTCCTCATTGATTGACTTGTGTCAGCTTACAAATAAATTGGAGTAAAGGATGTCTGCTGTTCTTTGTTATGCTCCTGACTTGTTAATGTTCTTTTGCTTGTGACAAGTAGAACTGATTAGCATCAAGCATCACTCAGTAACTTTCTGAGTCTCTCAGAAACACCAACTAGAACCTGAGAGAGGTCTGACAGAGGGTGTTTTTATAACTGGAGCATGCACAAAGGTGTAAGCTGCCCTCTAATGGCCACCAAATTCATATGGTGAAAAAAAGTCCAACGTTTTTTTCTTTTAAATGTGCCTTTTCACTGATCTTCTCTTCTTCACTTCTTGCCGTACTCACAAAACTCTTCCACACCACTCCTTCTTGGCTGCATTGAACAAATTAGGTTGAAGCTTTCTTCCCTTGGTCCCTGATTGTCAGGGCAGTGGCACGGCCCAAGTGGCTGGACTTCAAATCATTAGATGACTCATTACACTCGGGGAAAATGTAGGCACAAGAGGGAAGAGAGGAAACTCTTAAAGTAATTGCTGACATGAAGCCTGCAGGTGATAGTTGCTCATAATCTCCTTACATTTTTTTTCTTTAAATAAAAAGATATTAAGAGTAAAGATTACTAATTTCTTTGGTGCTGCTGAAACACCAAACCTGTGAATGATAAGACACAAAGGAAACAGGATGTACTGAACAAAGAAAATAAAATTGGATAAAAGAGGGGGATGTTATTTGGGGAGAAACAAAGAAGTGAGAGAAAATGTGCAGCAGACAGTTTACTCTCCCTGTTAAACAATGCGAGGTAGTGTTTCACAGCAAATCACACCGCCTGTGCATACCAATAGATTAACACTCTAGTCATTACTGCTATGTTCAGCAGAATGGTAAATATTACCCTAATTGCATATCACAGATAACGCTGTAGCTTTATGTTGTTTATGTGTGTCTTTGTGTTTGTGTTTTAGCGTGTTTATCCGTGTTTGTGTGACTATGTGGGGGGAGTGTATGGAGTTAATTGGCTTCCGCAGATAATAGAGCGGTGTCACGTTATTGCTTTGCTCTCTGCTGGTTTTGTTAAAATGAAATTTAAGACAATAAAAACAAATTAGCATAATGATTGTAAATATGCTGTTTGGTTGGATGAATTGTGTTAAAATGACAGGCTGATTCATTAGTCATTGATTGATTAGTCAGTTGACAGAAAATGACTAGCTGTTGGCTGCTTTTTGTTTCTGATTTGCTTCCTCTCTCTGGTTCAGTTGATGAAAATAACAAAACAGCTGAATAACTACAGCCAATTGATTTTCTGTCTCTTTTGAAAGTTCAAATATTTCATTGGATATTCACATTTTAGGTAATTTTTTAATACTCTTACATATGGCCCAAAGAGATTCCCTCTCAACTTACAGTTTGAACCATGGGAAGCCAGTTTGACACCATGATGTAGCAACTGTTGTTTTTGTTAAGTTTCTGGGTTAAATTCATACTAGAGAACAGTGATCGGTCAGGAAAGAGTTGGTTGTCCTTCTAAGGTCTGGAACGAGACCCATACCCAACTGAAGAATATCTGAGGTTCGTGTGGAAACAATGAATTGTCAGGTGGATTGGTGCAGTCCATGCAGACTCTGAAATGCCCTGCCTTGGCCAGGAGGAGCTGAGTCAAAAGGCAAAGCTCTTGATTTACCAGTTGACCTACATTTTCACCTTTTACCAATGGTCATGAGTTGAGGGTAGTGATTGAATGAAGGGGACTGAAAATACAAGGGGCCAAAATTAGCTTCTTCCACAGGGTTTCTGGGCTCTTCCTTAGAGATAGACTAAGAAGTTTGGACATCCGGGAGGGGCTCAGAGTAGAGCCATAGATCAAATCCTTTTCTGTATTGAGTGGAACCACATGAGTTAGCTCAGGCATCTGGTTGGGATTCTTCCTGGACGCCTCCCTAAGAGAGGTACTCCAGGCACATCTCAATGGGATGATAGCCTGGGGAAGACCTCAGACATGCTGGAGGCATTATGTCTCTCGACTGGCCTGGAAATGCCTCACAATCCCCCCAGATGAGCTGGACGGAAGTGTCAGAGGAGAGGGGTACTCCAGTGATTCCCAACCCTGGTCCCCAAGGCACACTATCCTGGGATGTCTGATAAGCTCTGCACCAGTCTGCTACTGACCCCATTAATGTGAGTCAGCTGTGCTTCAACAGGGCAACATGGAAAGTGTTCTGGATAGTGTGCCTTGAGGACCAGGGTTAGGAATCACTGCTCTAGCCTTCCTTGCTAAGGCTGCTTCCCCTACAACTAGACCTCAGATAATGGGAAGAAAATGGATGGATGGAACCAAGTGTTTATACATTTCTGCATAAGCACTGGTATCATTATTACAAGGCCTGAAATAAAATCCTTTTACAATACCACCATTATGTTCATGTAGGACATTCTGTTGGTTGCCTTGGTGACAAATTATCATCAAAAGCATGCTACAATTGTTGTAGTTACATGGTAGAGATCAAAATTCAAGGTTTTTCTTTGTGCTAGAAAAAAGACCATAGTTAGGACTTAAAAATACACTCTTTCAACAGGGCATGTGCCACAGCCATGGGTGCTATTTTCATTCTTTGCTGTCTGTCACTTTCATGATCTCTAATGGAGGAATTTTCTTGACACATATGGTGTTGGTCATAATTTATCCCTGCATGACCAAAAAAAACATGTTTTTTTCTGGGAAAAGGGCAGTCTGAAATACTCATACCAAATTTGTCAACGGGCAGCTTTATGAGACTGTAAATTGGTGTAATAAGTGCCATGCTGTGAGCTACGTGCTAACATCTGTAAAGTAACAATACCCATAACCAGGGGTGCACACATCCAGACCTCAAAAGCTACTATCCTGCAACTTTTACAGCACCCTTCTCCACTATACCTGAATCAAACGGCTAAATTACTTCATGCACGTCATTCAGCTCTGCAGAGGCCTGGTAACTAGCATTTAAATTTGATTCAGGTGTGTTGGAGCAGGGGTGCTCTAAAGGTTGCAGAATAGTAGCTTTTGAGGACTGGATGCGTGGACCCCTGCCCATCACAACATGTCCCTTTGCAGACATAAGATAAATAAAATCAATGGCTTTATCAGTCTTGTATATAAAGAGCTATGGCAAGGATGTTAATATGGACAGTTCATCAAGTAACACTAGGGTCTTCATAGAATCCAAATTTTCTTATAACAGCTGCAACAGTCCATATGCAAGGTGCTTATATTGAACAGAATAACTGATGTTTCATTTGTGCTTACAGTAGTGAGAGCATTATTAGCTCTAGCTTATTTTTCACTTCTCCTGGGTAAAATTTTTATTCGTCTGACCCAGTAAGGCAATACTACAAACATTTTTATTTGCTGTAATGGAAAGTAGTGTTTGTCTGATGTTTATCAGCAGTATGCACAATGTTCATCTCACCAATTTGCATTTGCTAATTAGGACACTAAACACTAAATAAATCATTTGGTAAAGATATTGCTCTCAGATATTTAGTCATACTCCTGGAAACATGGATTGAACATAGTGATCCAATAATGGTACAAAATGAAAAGCCAATTAACAAAGTAATTAATGTGGAACCTGAATGAACAAAAGCCAATCAGTGATATAATTAAGTCACACCACAAATATGAAAATGAGTTTAATCTAAAAACAATTAAGGGATCCTCAAAATCTTTAGGAGTCATTATTGAGGCATCATCAGTGTCTCCAAAATCTTGCTCTAATCCATCTGGTTGCTGGTGACTCATCTATTCATGAGCTACTGGTAGGTAATGGTTTTTGTAATGAACAGAAAAAAAAATGAAGCACTTGATGAATCTTTTCTTTTATGGAAGTGAGAAGAAGCCATTTTTCTGGGTTTTATTCTATTATTTTATTATCTTTTTTATTATCTTTTCCTTTTAATATGTTAATTATGTCATTTTGTTGTACCAGATATCCTTTTATGTACAGCATTTTGTGATTTATATCTGTGAAAAGCGCTTTATAAATAAATTTTACTTACTTACCTACTTAATTTCTCTGTATTGTCAACATTAATGATGCAGATTTTCTTTTATTGCATCTGACCACACTGGTTAACTATCAGGACTTTTATCAGAAATACAGCCTATTTAAAAAAATAAAATAAATGTAAACATGCCAATGTTTATATATGGATTTATTTTTGTAAACAAGCCAAATGTTTTGCCCGAGTTGTCAGCTCTAAATTTATTTTATGCTAGATACAAGGTACTGTAGCACCATATGACCAATAACTTCATAGAAACTGATTTTCTGTGGATCAGATGATGGTATGGTTTTGCATGTTTCTTGGTACCTGCTCGCTAGGAAAGCAGCCTAACATAACAACTTTTCCTCACACCTTTTCATCCAGTAAGGACTTTCAGCGATGGAGTAAAAGCAAAGCACCTTTTTCCATAAAATCTGTGAATGTTTAATGTGAACAAATGAGAGAAACAACAGAATGTCTGTCCCCTCTTTCCAAGTACTTTCCTTAACAATCCAGCTCATTGTCATTCATTAATGTTACCCATGATTGGCTGCCAGATTATTAAACTGATGACTTAGAGCAGGACATCTGCTGGTGGCGAGAAGGTTATCACGATTCACTCCCGCTAAGCTGCTCACACACTTGTGAACAGGTTTGCAAAGTGTGCAGTGTGTCTTTGCATGTGTGCCCAGTAATGTGTGAATCCAAGTACACAGGAGTAGCGATAAGCTGGTCTCCAGCCTCCTAAATACAGAGTGAAATGCAGTCTCTGGGGCAGATTAGGCCCTCCAGAGGGGAGGCAACAGGCAGGCTGGTAGCTACTCGGCAGGAAAGAACATAAAACAGGCTGCATGCAATGCCATGCATGCCCCTTTTTATGGAACTCAGTGTTCACACAGGTGGTTGGCTCAGGTGGGCGACAGAAGAGGAAACTTGGCAGGCGGGTATAGAGCTGAAGAAATGAGAACAAGATGGTGGGTGGTAAAGAGAACAAAAAGAGGAGAGAAGTGGAATGAGAGAGAAATGAAGAATCGGGTACAGTTGGATTGTTCTCATTTTGTCAGCTCGGAGACTAAAAGCATATGAGGCTCTATTTTTTTCTGCTTATATATAACTTGTCTTTAACCGAAGGGTTAAAAAATTCCTTCCTTTTATTTTCCTTTTATATAGCTTTCTCCCTAGTTTTTTTTTTTTTTTTGTACGTTAAAACAAGCCTACATGCATCTCTGGGGAACATGTGAATGAGGGGAGTTGGGAGGTACTCAGCATCTGCCCTCTTTTACATCTCTCACTTCTCTCACTTATACAGATACAGATGTGGGCATGAAAAAGTTCCCCTTTCTGCCGACTGCCAGCCACTTACCAGCGATTTGTCTGCTAATTCAATCGCACAGAGAAACGCCTGTGTGCCCAGGGGAAACGATTTCAGAGCATAGATGAATGCCCGGAACAAGGACGTTTCCACACGCCAAGTTTGGACACTGTGCGTGATGACGTATTTCCGGGACAAACCGTTCAGCCAGTGATAGTGCAGTAATAGTGCACTATCACTGCACCACTTCTGGCAAAAAAAGGAAGAACTTTTTCATGCCCAGATCTGTATACAGCATATCCACAGATACACAAAACAAAAAACATGCATTCACAATTTAAGACTCCAGATCACAACAAAAAAAGAGGAGACCAAGCATCTTTGGGTCATCCATTTGGATTTTTTCAGAAGACTCCCACATCAGGAATTAGGTGTTTGAGCTCATTTCACCAGCTCTAGGTCTTCCTAATTGAGCCTGAAACATAAATAGTCAATATGTTTATTGCAAGGGAAGCTATTCCCTGTAAAAGAAATGGGAGCTTTTGTTGACATAACATCAATACCAGAGACCCTCTCTGATAAAAGCATATCTCCAAGTGGCAAACATAATTCTTCCCTTGATAATTTACCCCATGGGTTGCCTTAGCACTATTAAGCGCAAAGTAATAAGCCTGACTTGTCAAATGATCAGTGTTTATGAGCATTTACGCAAAAACCACTGGAGGCACCAGTTAGCTAAATCACACAGCTGAACAACAGCGTCAAGTCTCATAATCATAATGTTAAAGATCCTAAACTCTAATATTGATTAATGCTAATTGTATTTGGATCAGTTACCCAGCACCGTCTGGGAGCCGCTGTTAATCACACAGCTCCTTTAACAACTTTGCAATGTTTTCAAACCTTTATTACTCAGGCTCATGTCAGTGAGATTTATTCCCTTTCTAAATGGAAACCAGTTAAGACGGTGTGATGTGAGTGGATCCTCCTGATTTCCACAGGGCCCTGAGGAAGGCCACCTAATCTACAAAGCCTCAACACTCATCCGCATGGATCAGTGGACAACCAGGCAAATATTAGCACACATATCCCCTCACTCCTCCTGCCTGCTGTACGATCACAAATCAGCTCACAAACGATGGCTGTGTGTACTAAGCAGCAATCCACTTAATCCTGTGAATTAAGATTGTCTTAGTTTAAACTGATCACATTCTACTTGTGGATCAATTCGATAGATTAAAAGTTACTAATTAAAAGTTACACTCCAAGTATCAAAGTTTAATGGAGGATCTGGCAGACACCAGTGGAAATATGTAATATGTCAAGTTAAAATGAAAATCTCCCACCTTAACTTTGTCTGAAAAAGAAACTGTACACTAGTTTAAAAGAAAATTAAAAATAAAACTTTTCAATCTCTTAATAATTTCACATCAAATTTAGTGGGATGATTCAAATAATCGAATCAAAAATATATTTTCATTTGGGTAAAGAGAGAAAGTATGAATTTCTTTCACCATATTTTTGAAGTAGCTAAAAATGGATGAACCAAACAGTTTGTCAGCAGCAGGCCTTCCTTCCTTCCTGTCTTTCTTTTTCTTTCTTTCTTTCTTTCTTTCTCTTTCTAGAAATCCCTTAGTTTTTCCTAAATGCTTGGGGAAAAAATGATATGAGGTTTATTCTGCTTTGTGCAATCAACAGCTTCTCCACAAGACATGAGAATAAAACAAACTATGCTCCTTTATGAGTTTTTCTTCTCTTTTGGTTATTCTTTTGGAGAAAATCACCAATAAACGGCTCAACATTTTTATTTTGCAAATACAAAAAAAAAAAAAACATGAACTTTTATGTCTTGGGAATAAAAAAACTTTTTCTTTCTTTCTTTCTTTCTTTCTTTCTTTCTAACCATTTTTTGTATGTTTAGTCTTTGCTACTCAGTAAAGGGACTGCTACTTCTGGTTTAACATAACAGGATGTGAGAATGGTGCCACTTTCTTTTCCTCCAGCTGGTGGCAAAATAGTAAATCATTAGCAAAATGCTGAACTCTTCCTTTAGGGATGCTTCGACTCCACGGTGCAATAAGCTGCCACCACCCTGTATTTTCATTTTACATACTTTATTCCCAGTTTGTAAAATACTGCACCAGGAGTGGAATAATATTGATATAGATATCTTGATATTGATTCTCATCGTATTGCTCAGTCTTTCTGAAATGAACTTTAAATGGTTTCAAACAGCTCAGCAGGGGCGTTAACACTGTGCACTCTCAGATCTTACAGGATGATGAATATGTATGAAAACACAGATGGTCCAAATCTTTCAGCCCTTATGGTTTGGTAATTGAAGCATAGCTAGAGGAGAGTGGTAAATGTCTCAAATCTTTAAACAGTTCAAGTACTGTTGGATGTGCAGTATATAATGGAACATATAATATTTCTTTCTGGGTGTGCATGTGTATCTTTATGTGTGGTAGGTTTTATAGGCTCTAGGGGGTGTTGCAAATATGGGAAGAGGAAGACAAATGGGTTTACTCTGCACTGATAGTTTGGTGCCATATCCCTTTGCATCCCACCATCTCTCTCCTGCTCTCTGCATCGTTAGAGTTGTCTGGGTTGTGAAGCCCTGTGGTGTGATATTGAATATATTGTAAAAGACTCATGCCCTGCACATTAGAGCTGCTAACACACACAAACAGTGAAAGGAAGGCAGAGTAACAAAAATGGTGCATGTGTCAAAGTTCTGAATTACTGCAGGGCAGTCTAGGGCAGCAGTGCAGGGAGGACAAAGAAACGGAACAGGGAGGAAGGGAGAAACAAGCCTTTTTATCCTGCTTTAATTTTCCTGCGGGATATGAGAGAAAGAGGGGTGGTTTTCAACAGATCAATAGCAAAGTTTGTCTCTGTCACCACAGAGTTTGGCTTGGAATACATGAGGAACAGGCAGAATGAAAACAGGCTAATATTTATAGCTCTTTGGTGTAATGATGAGATTTTCTGAAAACATCAAAGGAGCCTTATTTTCTATTTGAACTTATCAAAAAGACTGTGGCAGAGATGCTGATAGGTTGGGTCATAACAATGTTAAAAAGCAACCCCAAAGGGAACAGAATCATCCACCAAGGCTGATACTCTCTCTCATAATTTCAAGAGAGCATCTCCAGATTTACCCCAAAACTGAATGCTTTCCTCTTTTACTCACATGCAGCTTCTTTGCTAAGATTAATTAAATCCAGTTGAATTATCTTTTGAAAAATTATGCTGAAAGACAAACCATCAGACACACAAACCGAATTGCAAATACTGTATAGTTGAGCCAAGCACAGCTTTGACATATGCAAAGCATAAACATCACACATTCTCTCTACAAATCAGTAACTACAACACAAAATGACCAATTTCAGCAAATTATCTGGCAACATGCAGAAATGTGTGCCATATTAACGACCAAAAACTTAGGCATCAAAAGTTCCAATTCCCCAAATGGCCAATGAGGGTTGGGAGTCAATCTACACTGACCCCAATGTTTAAGAGTCTAACTTTACAGCAGAAATAAATTTACAGCCTGGGCCAAAACCATTTTCCTTTCTTTATAGCTAATTTCCCATCTAAAGCCATTACTCTACTATACCGCTGGTAAATCTGTTCCCCCCACTGAAATTATATTCACTTCCTGAAAATGTTCGTCCTTCTGTTGAAATGGGTGATTTTGTTGCATTTCTGAAGGAAAAAATGTAAATATTTACTCGTGAGTAGAGAAATAAAAATAAGCAACCAATCTCAAATTTTTAAAGAGGTCTCTTTCCTGGATTAACAATTTCAATCTGTAATATGTACCATTAGTAATAAATATTTAAGGTGACTGAGGATGTTTGCACAGTAGCTTGTGCTATCTTTAATAAGAGTGGGCTCATGCCTTTGCAAAATTAATAAAGAAGTAAGGGTAATCATGAAACAGATTTTGAGAGCTCTGTGAGGCAACAAATAAGAATAAATACATAAAAAAAATGATAATCGCAGATTCCACATGGTCTGACGTACAAGAAAAACAATGGAGAAGAAAACCAAAAGCCTCCAAGTTTTCCAAGTTTTACACAATACATTAGTATACAATAGAATTTTTGTGCAGAACCTTTAGTTCAGAGAATTATGACAAAGCTTTTTATCATATATATTTTGCAATGACATTGAGCATGACTGGTTCTGTTTTTAAAGAACACAGCGAAAGACTCAGGATCAGAAGGACTGGTTTCCCAGGAAACTAAAATACGGCTTAACTGCAACCTGTGCAGAGCAACTGAGCACTTTTCTGGCATTTTACCACACACACACACACACATACAATGTTGCAAAAACGTGCCCACACGCCTCACACACACCTCTCTCTCTCTCACACACACACACACCCACCCCCCCCACACACACACACACACACGCACAAACACCCACACATTGACTGGATTCAGACAGAATTTGACTTGTGTTACTTTGTAATGCAAAAATATAATGCAGAATAAAAACTGGCATTAATTGAGAGATCTGAATTCAATCTTCTGATGACAATGAAACATGTCACTAGTTAAATAAATTTATGTTTAGCTCCTCAGCACGTTCAGAAGGAAAAATAGCCAATTTGCTATGATTTCTTCCTGGTACTGTACCTTGTTTTTGCTCTTATGTGGTGTGTGAAGTCAAGCAGTTTTTGCAGAATCTGAACTGCTTTACAAAGTCTAATACACTGTTTAACTTGACTTCTCTTCTCTCACTTCATGTGCTCCACCTCCTCCCACCAAACAGCCTGAAGACTTGGTTCGAATTCTGGTATAAGTGCAGCTCATTACTGCAGTGTCAGAGGTGGCGAGAGAATCAGATGACAGAAAATTGAATTTACATCAAGCAACGTAGAGGTGAAATGCAGTAACTCATGGAATTAGTCAGTGAATTAAACTATATTGTCCTTACTTCTATTTTCTTCACTTTCATCGTGTCTTGCCTAATTCTAAGAAGTCAAGGATTTAACATAGTGTCAGTGATCATTAAATACTTCCTGAAATGGAGAAAAGATGCTTATCCCCCTCCCTTTCCTTTCCTTTCCTTTCCTTTCCTTTCCTTTCCTTTCCTTTCCTTTCCTTTCCTTTCCTTTCCTTTCCTTTCCACCAAGAAATCAATACCCCTATGTTAACATTACAATGACACAGGATGAATTTCACCAGCTGAATTGCGAGTTAATCCTTACAATGAGCACTTGCTTTATCAGTTTGGAGCTGAAACAGCTTTCTGATGGGCAGGGATGGTGGCATTGATTTATCTATTACTCAGTGTAGATAGCATTACAGTCTATTGCACAAACTTGATGTCCTGCCAGAGAGAAGTTAGAGGAGCGATTAGTGAGTTTGAGTGCGTGTGTGACAGTTTGGGGATTCTGTTCTTGTTATATTTAGCTGAATAAAGTATCTTTGTTTTCAGGCAAGTGTGTTTTTAGGGGATAAGCCCTGCTATTAATCACGGAGCATCTGGTAAAATTAAATTGAAATGCTCTTTTGATTGGGAAAGGTTGGACTAAAATAATTGTGTAATGGTGTTGATGGTGACACGCATGGACAAGTTTAAAAACTAGGGTTAGGGTTAGTATAAAACCTGAACGGTTTAAAAATGAAAGGTGTTAAATTTGTCGAACAGCACCCAGTTTCTGAAATACAGGCTTGAAATGAGTTTCTGAGGTCTTGAAACAAGTAAGACAAAAATGTAGGAGTTTTGAAATAAAGTTTGACTCACACCTGTCAGTTTCATGGAGTAACTGAGAGTAGCAGCACTGATACTGCCAAATGTTATAAAAGCAGGAGTGGTAACTTCATCACAGGTTAGGAGTAAAAATAACGGAGAAAAAAAGGGTGAAGCAAAGTCAGGCAAAGTTCAACGTGGTATAGTGAAATAGGAGCTTGACTGACACTTGAGAAAACGAACACAGAAAACTGCCTGTTCCAGCCAAACACTTTTATTGAAACATGGTGCATCTCCCGGTCAAAACCAGCCGTGACTCAATGCATTACAGACAAAACGGGCTATTTATCCTGCAGATGGCCTACATAAAACAGTATTCTTAGTTTAACTAAGTCATCAAAATAAGGTCTGTGGTTTCAGAATCACTTTTTTTTTCAAATAATAAACAGATGCAACCTAGACTGATATCTAAGTGGGTTTGGGTCTGGAGGATCTGGATTAATATCCGTTTGCTAGTAAGTGACGCAGTGCGCAACCAGTAGTTGCGTGCTGGATGGGAATCTTGCGTACTGCTGTTTCTGAGCCCCAGAACGCTTCTGTGCAGTGATGGCTCGAAAATGTGCATAATGAATGTTGGTGTGTCATCAAAACGAGTCAGAAACACATATTATTGAGGTCTAGAATTTACGTTGTGTGTCTTTAAACCCCCCAACTGGTCCTCTGGTGCTGATCTGTGGCAGCCTATTGAATTTAGTAGTAATGGATAAAATGCAAAACCAAGATTTGATAGAGTAAATGTAATTATTGTTAGTTATTGGTAAATAAATAAATGCATAAATAAATGAAAAAACAAATAAACAGTGATACACCACAAAAGGTTTTGATATCCAACAGCTGATGGTGGCTTTAATCTACTTAGTAACATCCCTAAAAGGCAAGGGCCAGCTCCATCACTTCCCACTCTGCTTATGCTCCACTCTGCTCACTCACAGCATTATGTGAACTACAGTAAGGGCCTGTGCATGAGCAGATGAGAGGGCAAATCCAATCTGTTAAAAAGCCACAACTCAACTCCACAGCCAGACGGCACACCATCCAGCATATGACCCAAATCTTATTGTGCAGCACTGCCTGCAGTTGTTCCGCCGCACAGCACGAGAGGAGGCTTTTGTAAGTAAGTAAAGTTTATTTATATAGCACTTCTCACAGAAAAGGCTCATGAAGTGCTTCACGAAGTGTGTCCTGCTAAACAAATATGGTGATATTGAGAGTTCTTATTTAAGAAAATGTAATGGGCTTATTGTGGTCTGCATGTGGCAAGGTGCTATTGGACAGGCGTCTTATTTACTCTTATTTAGCCTCTTAATGCATGTCCTGTATGAAATTCCACGCACTGTCTGTTTGCTCCCACTTGAGCCAGTACTTTGCTAAGATTCTCACAGCAGAAGAGCCATGTCATTGAGACACTTGGAGCATAAAAATTGTTTTATGGGCTGCAACTGATTCAGAACAATGGCCATCATTTCACTAATTGAGAACCTAATGACTAATGTTTTATTACAGGGCATATGGCTAAAACCAGAAGCAAGCACTTGAAATGCATTCACATGAGGTGTTAATATAAACCTGTAGAAACAGGAAAGATAAGAGTTTTGCCACAACTGACATATAAAATACAATTTAGCTCCGTTTTATTGGTGACAGAAAAATCATGGTAAACGCTTCAGTGACTTTGAATATCCCGGCTACAAATATAAATACCCGGAATGAGAACAGAAGACAAGGAAAACTGGAGAACCTAAAATCACTTGAGAGCTTACAGTGTATTTAGGTATGAAGGTTCTACCAACTCAAAAACTCAGAAAAACACAAATCTGGCACTTTTAATAGGACCACCTGGATGTGAAAATAGCTCACTAGGGCCCTGATTTACAAAGAATTCAAACACAGAGCGCTAATTTCTTTGCTGCGCTGATAAATTGCATGCACTGTCTCTTCGGTGTTTGCGGTAATCTACAAGGATTACACATGCAATCTGTAACAGGCGCAAACAGCAGTATTAAAATGAGGATTTAGCGTGCACTATTGCTTTGCCATGGAAAGTTAAGAAGAGCATGTGGTAAATGTAAAATGAAATTCGACCTGAGAGAGAAATATTGGTTCCAGAGATGTAATATGAGGCAAATAAAAAATAGAATATAAGATAAGTATGATAACTTTATATAAAAAAAAATGCAGCAGGTTTACCTGCGGATCGTACGAAGAGGCCAGTTTATAAAAACATGGATAAAGAGATGTTGTTGAAGATGGTCTGATATTAAGCACGCAGTGTGCACTCTTTGGCACAATGCCAGGTGCTGGACCTGCGTAATTGCCCCCACACCCCATGCAAAACTCAGTAAAAAATAGTATCAATAGTTTGTGCTATGCTACTGTTTTTTTTCACTGAGTTTTGTGTGGGGTGGGGGCCAACTTCACGCAGGTCAGCAACCTCAGAGCAGCAGCAGCTGTGTGGAGAGGAGGAAGCTGGTCTGTAGAGGAGGAGCGCGCAGGAGCTGATCTAATCTAAAAAATATGCCTTTGGCAAAAAATAAAAGAATCAAAAAGTTATAATTAATGTCAGCTTTAACTACCATTATGCTGCAGCTGGAGATGTTCTGATTCATCTGTCTAGAATAACCCATGTTAAACAGTGATGTTGATTGTTGATTGTGAACTTGATGAGTTACCCTCAAACCTCATAAGAAATGGTTCTGACCCAATGCTGCATGTCTGCAGTCCTGTATGCAGCACTCTTCCAGCCATTTGTGTATACAGCTGCGAGCTAATACCCGCTTTTCAGACGTGCTAAAATACGCACAATTTTCTCCATTGCACGGTTGATAAATCACAATGCGTGTGCAAAGCTGAGTTGTTTGTATGGTCTCCTCTCAATATTTTGCGTGTTCTGCCAGAAACACCTCTATTGCACATTCATCTACAGCAGACATGCAAAATGGATAGCGGGGTTATTTTGCCCATTAACGGGCACAAACCTCATTTTGCCTTGCTTTGTAAATCAGCTCTGGAGGATTATTGGGTGTATAATGAAGATAGTGCTGGTTTTAGTGCGCAAAAAACCTTTCGCAAATCAGGGCCCAAGTGAGCTGCTCAGATTTGTAGTGGATTTCTACATCACTAACAGTTCAGAGAAAATATATATTTAGCCTCTTTACTTTTATCCACACTCAGCTTTGACTTTAAATCATGCAACACTGAATATATATCAAAAGTGATTAGTTGAAACTGAATTACTCTTTACTTAGCTAAAAATTGTCCATTTCTATTAAAGTGTTAAGAAAAAATGGGTTAATAGTGATTTGCAACTGTTTTACTTGATGTTGAATGTTTTGGCAAAGAAGTAAGAAGTCTGACTTCTAATTGGCTTTCTCTATTTTTTTTTCAGTCAGAAACACTGATGTCCACTTGGCAGGATGCACCAAATTCAGCCACTATTACATAAACTTTATTCAAAATGAGTCCATTTCAGCAGCAGTTTGGAAAATTATTTGTAAGCTAATGTTAGCTACTAGCTTTCACTTTACTTCAGCCTTTATGTGGCTTTAACAATCTGTAGCAGTTTAGAATTTGACTTGCAGTCAGACTGTGCCAAAGAAAATTTAACATTATCAGCTGTCTTGAGTAAAACTTCACTAATGGAAATAAAACAACATTCAAGTAACAGTGGTAGAAGAAGGTCTGGCCCGGCACTCAGGGGGATGGGAACTGAAAAGCTTTTATTAGTACATGGCTAATACAGTATAATAAAAACATGCCAACATGTTTCAGCCTGGAGAGCCTTCATGGTTAACAGGGTGGCAACAGACTTAAGGCTGCTACATACTCCAGGAGGACTTTCTTCTTGTTCTTGGGGCTACAAGAACAAAATTACATCATTTTTTTCTCATGCACATGTTTGAGGATGGCTTGTGGCTTGTTCTCTACCCCTCGGCCAGGCAGAACTTCCTTCTCAGGGAGCTCCAAGAAGTACTGTGTGATTGGTCAGACATTTGAGGTGGGCGGGGTTAACACAGACGCTTGAAGCCGAGAGCTGTCACCTCCGATTTCAACAACTGTTATGAGCTTAGTGACTTTGTAGCTTTATTTAGTGACTTTTCGGACCCCTCTAGTGACTTATTTTCAAAAAAAGTGACTAGCGACTTTTTCTGGTGTTCATGAAGACAGATTAAGTTTATATCGCTCTCAGCCCATTTATCGGGTGCTGCCTGCTGTCAGCCCCTGCCTCCCTGTTTCCTGGCACTCACTCACTGTTCATGCTATTCTGGGGGCAGCAGCCCTTCTGAGTTGCTGTGAGATTATCACGCCCCCCTCATCCAAATTATTTCCCATGATGCCTTGTAGTCTTCTTTGCACCATGACTCAAATGTGTACGTCACCCCCTCAGTACCCTTGTAAATTAGCACTGTAGCATGTCAAACATAAATACATAGGGTTTTGTAAAATGGTATTGTGCATGCGCGAACTTGATTATCCCGTGCAGTGATGTCATTTAGCAACTTTGGTGACTTTTGGGCCAGCCAATAGTGACTTCACCCCCTCAAGAGTTGGCAACAGTGATTTCCACAGATGTGACATTGAACATATAGTTTTAATAAACAGCCGATCAAAATGGTGAGAGAGTACAAAAATGTAAACAACACACATGGCATTTAAATACACACCACCACGTGCGCAACTCCGTCCTGCCCCGGACGAAGTTTGAAACACGTCATATTTCTAGTAGATGAGCCAAGTGCTAATAAAAGCTTTTTAATAACCATCCTACTAAGTGCCTCAGACCTTCTACCAATTTCACTTGGATCCCTCAACTGAAGAGCACCATAGGAACTACTTTTTACACCCAGAGGCACTCCATGCCCTGCATCTTTGACATTCAAGTAACTTTCTCATTTTGGTGAATGGTAGTGTGATGTCTGAGATGTTTTTTTTTTTTTACTGCATACTATCTTCATCTGCAATAAAACGCTTTAATGGAAATTGAGTGTAATTCTTATCCAAGTTCAAGTTGGCAAGGTAATTTAAAGCTACAGTATAGAGCTGATTTCAGGAAAGATACTGTACAGACTTTGGTAAGAGATTGTAAGAGAGGTGTAGGGGGGTCCAGAAGCTTTCTCTGCATTCTAATACCAGTTGTTTAAATGGGCATACATCTCCCTTTATAACGTGGGAAACAACAGTTGCAAATGTACAATGTAAAGAAGAGGATATTCTGTAGATTCCTTGATGTCAACATCAATGTGAATACTTTCACTCATTCGCATGAGGCTTTTCTTTTCCATATCTTTTTACACAGTTGGTCACTCTACTAATTTGTTTCTCTTTATTCTCCACCTGCTCTCTCCATAAACATATTTCCGTTTCCATATCATCTCCCTCTTTCTTTCGCCTGTCTGTCTATGAACAGATAAAAGTGTTGTCGCTATTTAATAGGACATACTCTGTTGCTTCTACCTCAGAGATGGAGAAAAAGTTAGTGAGAGGGGGACAGAAAAAAGAGAAGGCTTATATATGCAGGTACAAAAGTTCACTGTGTGTATGCAGCCTTTGATCAACCGCGCACCTGTCTGCATCCCGGAGGGCCACCGCAGTTCACAAGGTCGGTCGCGCATTGAGCTGCCACTCATGTCTACTATATTTGAAATATTAGAGCTGTAGGGTTTTGCTTCAGATCAACTGCTACACACTGACAACGTGAAAAACACTTTCATTTGAAATGTAGAGGTTCACTTTTACCCAATGCGATGCAATATGATAGAATATATGATATACTTCAGTGTCTCCTTGGTAAAATTTGTTTTGGACTTAAAGGCCTCACAGCACAAGGACATGTTGATTTAATAAAATAGCTTTTCAGCACAGCATTGTGGTAGATTCTGGCTTAAGCACAACTGGCAAATAGAAACAACTTCTTTAATTAACAAGTGAAAAATAAATGTCCAGCAGAGTCAGAAAGATGCACCGACAAATACTGGATGCCTCTTTTTGTTGTTACAGACACTGAAGGATGATAGTGGCTGCATGTGAATGGGGAGCAGGCGGCAGACGCTGAAGGAGAGGCATCCCTGCTGTCTGTTTGAATCACATATATGTTCCAGACTTGTTATCACTTTGACTTGGAAAAAAGGAGGCGGAGGCAGTAAAGAGAGGAAACTGAGAGATGAGGACTGAGAGCCAGGGGCTGAAAAAAATTAAACTGAGTGGGTGAAAATAGAAAAATTGGGAAAGAGAAAGATGTAGGTAGAAGAGGAGGACGAGAAAGTGGGTAGGGAGAAATGGGGCAATGTGGCAGGGTGCAATTTATTATGGTTCCCTTTCTCTGGGAGAGAACTCAGGAGCAAATGGCAGTGTGAAATATTCAGAGAGGGACCAGGGACGGAAACATTGGCTCTTGGTGACGTAACGCAGCTGCAATGCTGGAACATTGCCTACAGAACTATGCTCTGATTAAAACCCTCTATGTATGTCCAGCTTTGATATTCACCTCCAAACTTATGAAACAATGATACAAGCTTCCTTGGGAACAAATTCCAAAAATATCTTATTTGCTACATCTCATTAGCATGTTTGATGCATTTGTGATGCAAATTATGAGTCATGATTTAATGACTCTTTCAAACAAAGAATCAAAGTGAACATGCATATGCATGAAGAACTTTAAAAAGTTTGTTCTTAGCTGAGAAGTACAGTACTTCTGACCCTGGCATCTTCTGGTACTCTCACCTGATTTTACCTCTTTCCTCAGTTCCTTTCTTCTCTTACAGGGCCTTTTAATATTACCTCTGTTCCTCCTGCCACTCCTTCCCCATGCTAAAACCAAACTCTTTCACCCCCAGAAACCTTTAATCAAAGTCCACCTGTCTGTCTTTCCCCATCTGTCATCATCCCAAAGTCACATGTGCAATCATTTCCTCTTATCCAGACAAATTTTTCCTCCCACACACTTGTCCCAACACGCTCTGTTTCCAATACAGTATATCTTAAGGCAAATAGAGGAGAGTGTGTCATGGAATGCATGTGTGAATGTATGTGTATGTGTGTGCATCAAAGGGCTGCAACGTTATGGATGACTTCATTTAGGGGTGCTATTAACAGAGCATGTCCCAAGGCTGTGAACCTTTCATATGATTCCTCCCTGGAGAGACAGCAAACAGACAAACTGGACCATGAAAGCATCTGAGGACATCCAGGGGAAAGGAGATGTCACTGAATGTGAGATGTGTGTTTGTATACAATTTAAAAGTCAGATTTGATAACCGTGCCCTGAATAATGCTTATTTTTCTCAATTCAAAGAAAAAATGTGGTGTAAAAACTCCCTGGACTCTGGACAGCAGTGGTCTTGTAGAATGCATGATTAGGTGCAGGGGAGGGTGTGGGTGCACCCCTCTTCCATATAACCTTGCAGGTGCAAACACATACTGCATACCTCTCAGTTAACAGTGTGTGAGTGTGCATAAAGAATACTGTCAATATTATTTCATTATTCTGTGTGAATACAGGTGCAGTTGGCCCCTTTTTACTGTCAGTTTACCCACATGAGTGATGGTATTCATGATATCATGCTGAGGTGTTGTGACTATCAATCACATGATCAAAAGGGACAGATATGAAGTGAAATTGCATGGAATGAGTCATCAATCTTTCACAGCCCTACATATGAAATGATTTTGTGGAATACGTTGCAGTTTACCAGCCTTTACTCTGTCACAACTCATGGGAAGCTGCTTTGTCATCATCATGGACCCTATTGTACTGGAAGGAGAAGACAAATTCCCTATTTGCAAACTTGCAAACTCACCTTAACAGCTAAAACACAGCACCTACTGTACAGTATAATGATCATGAGAAAGAAACAAGTTTAAGGCGCTACAGAAGATCTTTTCGGCATTTCAGAAAGCAGAGACTGTTAGCAAGTTTTTGAATAATGTGCATGCGCAAGACCAACCTGCTAGATTAGCTCCACCCCCCGGCCAGAGCACAACGTGCATGAGCCACTCCAGTGTTTAGCAGACAGCAGATTTTCCCATCATGTCACAAACGCAAGTAAAACAGAATGCCGTTGTCTGAACGTCGCTAACTGCTATCAGAATGATTGTTAACTACAGTACTTGCTGTGAACATCAGACGAGACTGTGCCGCTTCCGGCACGCGGTATTGGCATAGACTGTATATAATTACTGGACGTAGCTTCCGGTCTCTTCTGAATAGAGAAATGTGAAGCCAGTTGGGCGTGTCTTACCGTCGCCATCTTGCCGTGTCACGTACGTCGTCACTCCAGGAAAATCCTAAAATGGGCACAGCGCGGCCGCGGGGCAAATGATTGACAGCTGACGTACTGTGGGCTAAACGCTAACTGAGCTAACACGAAACTAAGAGGAGCTAACAAAGACAAGCCCCCTAAGCGGCATGGTTAAGGTAAGACATGCTTAGACTTGCAATTCGCTGACTAAACACCGCCGTTGTGCGACTCTGTAACAAACTGAGACCTTATTAAGAGCAAAGAAGGAGCTAACTAGGAGCCTCCGGTCGGCAGGCGGAGCTTCCGGTCTGCCGCATGTCAATCATAAGGACGCGCCCTTAATTATGTGTAATTTGAAGAATAAATAACATCTAAACGAATGAGTTATAAAAAAATTCACCCCCGTCACAGTTGACATGAAGGTAAACTTGACCTAATAAACCTAAAATGATTTTTTGAACCAGGCTGTAAACCTGTTTATTTCTGCTGTGAAGTTGGCGTTTTTAACATGGGAGTCTATGGGGATTTGCTCGCTCTTGGAGCCAGCTCCCTAGCGGATGAAGGGAGGATTACACTATTTACAACGAGGAAGCGAGCTTCACTGTTCTGAGGCGGAGTTTGCCCCTTGGGTATTGGTCTCACCAATCAATCGCTCTCATTGATCATCCTTGCCTATTACATGTTGAATTGACCGTCAGTTACTCTTACTATGGCAGAAAGAGTAATTGATGGGCCAAAAGACAAATGAAAAATGTAAGGAATGCAGAGATGATTGGCAGATGATTTTTCAGTCTCATTGCTTTCACAGCTGATGTATAATAATATTTATATATCTAAAGTTTTTAATTAATCATGGCGTATGGGGTAGTGAACCCAATTTAATCAAATATTGCAAAAATTGTTCAAAGGAACATCTTCTATAATGCCTTTAAGACCTAAGTCTCATGCCCACTCTCTTTAACTGCTGTGACTTGATGTATTAGTCCGTCAGAGTAATAGTAATAAAAGAAGAGAAAGTGCAGGTCATTTTGGACACAGTGTGATGAGTTTGATAAATGGAAAAAAAGAGAAAAGGTTTACTATTTTCCCAGATGTTTTTGCAGAGAAGAATGCATAAATGCCAGTGAAACACAGCTCTGTGGAGAGAGAGAAAGAAAGAGAGATGGGGCGAGCGAATGCAGAGTGCAGGATCAAGAGAAGGGCTTGAGTTTAAACACATATTTTGACACAGTGCTTCCTTACATCATGCTGTGCTAAGAAGTGGGATCATTGTGAAGGAAAAGGTAGTGCACAAGAGCTGGTGGTGTCTGGGGAAAAATTAGGTGCTGGCAGCACTTAACAGTATCCAAATCTGAGCATGAGCCAAATGAATAACAAGGTAAGATTTATGTACATAAGCATACGGCAGAGGTCAAAAGTAAAAAGTTAGTTTTCCTTTGACAGTGCATAATTTAGGAGAGGAGAGTTCCCAAATAAACCATGCAACCTGATTTACAAAGATCTGGAGAAGCCATTTGACAGTTATTTGCAAAACAATCAACGAATGGCTGCCCAAAAAAGCAAGGATTAACCCATTTTTACTGTTGACACGGCTGCAACAGTTGCTGGTATTAATGGAAAAAGCTACAAACAGATCGCTAGAGGCGGAAGGGGAATAATTTCATCCACTCACTTGATTAATTTGAATGCTAGAGAAAGACAATGTCCAAAAGTTCGTATTGCCAAATCACGGCGATCTGGATTTGATGGGGGATATCAATGATGAAGTGGAACCTTAGAGAAAGAGTCATGCATGACACATCAAGAGCTCTTCACAGTTTCTTTTTTTCATTTTACTCCTGCTGAGTTTTATAATGTGCACTTTCACCTGGTCCTGATTTCAATAATGATGAGATCACAGAGGTATACTCCAATCAGCTTTAGCATTAAAACCACTAACAGGTAAAGAAAAAAGGCTCTGAACAAATACAGTATCTGCAGGCTCTCATAACTGATGCTTAACTTTTTTTTCTTCACTCTTTTGTTTTGCTGCCACTTAAGGGAAGCATCAGAAACATGCTAAACAAATGTGAGCTCTGAACTGCTTTGGTTGCATTGGTGCTTTGGCTTTGCTCTGTTGTGGAAAACACACAAGTCAAAGCTGACAGAGATCTGCTTTATGGTGGAGTGAAACTAAGCTTTAAATAATGAAAACTGTCAGGTGCAGCTATTGTCTGTGCTTTGTGAAGACTTCTGATGTACTAATATAATTTGCACTACTATAGTTCATGAACTTATCTATTTATGACATTCACTGCTTGACCAGCTAAAGCACCAGCTAAAATGTGGCTAAAACACATCTTAGACCAGCTAAAACAGCAAGAGTATCTAGACCAGCTGGTATTAAGCTGATTTTTTTCAGCAGGGTAGGACAGGACAGCCCAACTGAAAAAAAGCAAAGCAAAACAAACAAAACAGCTTAATTCCAGCAGGTATAGCTGGTAAGGTGTATTTTGGCCACATATTAGCTGGCGCTGTACAGAAGCTGGTCAAGCTGCTTTTTCAGCAGGGTGCACTGACTTCCAACTCTGCTCTTAATTCAATATTAACGTTTTGTCAAAATACATAATTAACTTCAAATCCTTCCCTTTTTGTCAAGGCTATGGAGTCATGTCATGGCAGCTTTTTATCTGTGCTTCTTTGCTATTTATTGTTTTTTGTACTTCATAAAGTATTGACCCTTCTTGGCACCAGCTAACTTTCAGCCAATCAGCAGTCAGTCAAGGTGCACTGTTACTCCAAAGCTTGTGTGTTGTTAGCTTTTTTGAAGAAGTGGAAGTCAGTCCATCTGCGTTAAAAAAATATGTCTACAGGTGCTGAGGTTAACATGCATAGCTCTCTAACACAGCTCATCTCATTAAAATGTAATGTCCTGCTGGGAAAACCTGCTTCCTGGCATTCACATAAAAACTTTGACACTTGCCACCTATCTAAGTGTTTTTACAGACCAGTCATACTCCATATGGCAACATGACTGTCCTGCAGTAATAGTCTCCATCAGCAGGACACGACACTGCTTAGCAAGGAATAAAAGAACATGATGAATGCATCGATGTGAAGAATTAACAACCTTATCCCACAACAAAAGCAATAGACCCAATGACTCTATTGCTGTTGAGCAAGTTGTACACAATCCAGGGCACCTGAAGACTGCCAATTTTCAATGTAAGTTGGTTGTCATAATGCTATACTGTAGCTTACCATTTTATAATGTTTCCAAAGGGCAAGGAGGTTGTACAAGATGTGAGGGAATGGTTTCACATGGAAGGTCTCAAACAGCTCAAGATACGTTTACTTTTGCTAGGAGAGATGGGGAGTGCAGCAATGACTGGCCTCCAGTGATGGCTTACGGCGTGTTCAAACCAAGCGCGATTTGGGCACCAAGGGCGTCAGGTTTACATGCAAAGTCAATGGCCGAAGCGCGCCAAGGAGCGGTGACCGTTCTTGCGGCGCGGCGCATCTAGGGGCGTTACACGCGCTTCGCACAACAAGTCTTAAGATTTTCAGCGTTTGACTGTTGTAAAGGTTAAACTGGGCCGGATCAGACGGCCGAAGGCGCCCCTCATCAGCAGCTCCTGGAGTAAACGGTGAAACTCATCACACTCAGAACACCTGGAATCATCTGGTGAACCAGACACGGAGCAGAGACGCCTGACGACGATTTTCCCTGCTTCATTTATCACATAAAGCCGAGCCGCTCTCTCTCCTGCATCTGTCATGGTGCAGACAGACCGATGATGGGAGAAAGAAAAAGGAGGGGGTCCTCCCAAGGCACGTCGAGCGTGGCTTGGCTGGACATCCCTCACCGCGCGCCAGGAGCGTGAGGACGCTGGAAATCAAGCGTCTGACTTTTTAGTGACCAAGCGTCCAACTTTGGGCGTCAGGCGCGATTTTGACCCCCAAATCGCGCTTGGTCTGAGCACACCTTTAGTCTTCTAATTACAACACAGTTGGCTTTAAACCTTAAAATAGGGGTGTCAAACTTAAATCCTCAAAAACTGCCACCCTGGAGGTTTTCGTTGTTTTGCAGTTCCAACACACCTGATTTAAATCAAAAGGATCAAACAGCGACTTGTCAGCTTGTGCACAATGACCCGTTCATTTCTGTCAAGTGTGTTGAGCAGGGAAATGTTTAAAACCCGGAGTGCCACCCTGAACTTTGACACCCCTGCCTTAAAGGCATATGATGTCACCCCTGGGTGAAATTTAGCTTCCCCCCGCAGTCCCCTGAGTTGGCAGAAGTGGGCAGAAGCATTTTCTAACTGGCCTAGTCATTCTCTGAATCTGGCAGCACTGACTTTCGCGTAGCTTAGCATAGTTGCTGTAATCTGGTGTATCCAGCAAGCACCACCTGGTGAAAATGAACTAATTAACTCGAGATTTTTTCCAATCATGGAAAAAATATATGTCGGTTGGAAAAACACTTCTGCTCACTTGTCCAACTCAGGGGACTGTGGGAGATGACTCAATTTCACCTAGGGGTGGCATATGCCTTTAAAGCATCTTATTTGCTCTTATGGGGATTTAAGAAATTTAATAACAAAATTTGCATTGGTTTTTAAGGGGAGAGTTAGAGTTGCGGACTGATCTTTGCTAAATTTGTCTCTCAACAGGATAAGGTGTTTTTTCTTTAAGGTTCTGATAAAGACATTCTGTATCTATCATCCATTCCCTGCCTTGGTTTAATCCAAGGTTTGCATCTGTCTGTTGGCTTTTAAACTACCTTGACAACATATTTTACCATGCACTGCTACAAGCACGTTTTAATGCAGCAACTTTCACAACAACTTGACAGACCTTTACTGTTCCTTTTCATCCAACAGCTACAAGAATCCAATCTATTATCAGATTAAAATAGCCTGCAGTACTCTAATCGTATATCACATCTTTGTCAGAGGTCAATTGATAAAAAAAAGTTTGTTAGCATAAATAGATGACACGACATATGATACATCAGATCCTTTTTATAGACAAGAAAGGAGATTAAATGCTGGACTTTTGAGAGTAGAGGGCCATTGATTCTGTATGACTGGATGAGATCTGTTTGCCAGGCAGACAAAATACTTCTCATCTAAAATGTTTTTTACGTGATGTGAAAACTTGTGGTGGATAAAACAAAACCACAATAGCAACAAAATGTTATATAGTGCCAAGTGGAATCTCAAGGAATAACAAAGGTGCATACAAATGGACAGACTTTTCGTTCAGTTAAACTATGGGCCTGACTGCACACATATGTCAGAAGGATGATAAACGGATGATATGAGCATAAAATCACAATTACAGGGAGAGTCTATGTTAAGGTTTTCACAGCAGGTGTGCTGGTATTTACTTTCCTGACTGGTTACAAATTTATGATTATAATTAATCATAAATTTGTCATTTTCATAAATTTGCAAATGGCTGTAATGATTGCAGGGTGACTGCACTTTTCCTCTTTTTTTCTGAGACCTAATGCTTACTTGTCCAACATAATTCTGGCCTAACCTGTTTTATTTTCAAGTGACTTTTCTTGACATCCATCCACCCACACAAAAAAACGCGCTGCACACTGTCAATAAATTCACCTCCAGTCGCCCTTATTGTAGATGGTGGTGGCATGGGGATGGTGTAGGTGAGAGTCGATAGAGTATAAGAACAAGACCAACGCTCCTCATTCAATGAATTCATTCTCAGCTCCGTTGGGAAAAGAACCTTACGTTTACATTCTGCCCTCAAACAGAGGACAACTTTAATTACAGCAGAAATCAGTAACTTCAGTTCGGGGCTCCCCCTACTGGTCTCCTTTTACTGTTGTAAAGGTCGTAATTTTCCCTTCACCCCACAGCACACAGAGGTCTCCTCTATCTGTCTTTCCTCTATTTTGATCCCTGAATATATTTCTAAGCTTTTACCAGCTTGTTGATGCTACTTTGCTACGTTGGTAGCAGCAGCTCCTCTCCCTCTGTAGCTGCTCAAAGTCCAGTCCAGTGTCTCCTGCAGCAGGATGTTTTACTCGTGTTTTGTGGGTAAATATGCTGTGGATTATATTTTTCTCTGGTGTTGGCAGGTAGCAGGTAAGAATACAAACTTTTATCTACTTTTTGTGGTTATGACAAGTGATTATTGAGCCTATTTGGCCATGAGAAAAATAAGCATTATTCAGGGCACGGAGCCCAGGCAGCACAAGTTATGTGAACTGGTTCTTCGCTCTGGTCCAGCAAAGAGTTGGTTTTGAGAGCCATGAGCCGGTGTTTAGGTGGTGGGAAGCTAAAGAACCAGTTTTTAATTTGGTTCTGGTTCAAACCACCACTGGAAGCAGCTTGATGGATAGGGGACCTGAGTGCCGTACAGCAGTCTCGTGTCGGGTCTGCCACAGAGAGTTGCAAGTGCCACTTACAGGCCAGAGACACCGGAGGGAAGGGGGGAACACTTTGTTTAGCCCCACAGGGATTCTGAAAAGCATTTATTGAGGGGAAAAATTTACTTAGTTCTGCTTTAAGAAAATAAATTGAATAAGATAAAACATTCTAATTTCCTGGAATGAAGAGCACTCAGAAAATACCATTTTTAACTAGCATCAAAATTGCAAATAGCTGTGGAACTTGCTGACTGACAAAACTGACAAAAATCATGGCATAGCCTCTGTCATCTCTAACAACTCCGAACAATGACTCTTTTCATAGAAAAATGTGTTGACAATATTAAGCTTTGTAAATCAAGAGCCGGCTAATCATGAGCAGGTACATAAACAATACCTGACCATCTCATTAAGAGGTTATTCTGTATTTAAAAGAAAACTCTTGAACTGGAAGAATCCATTTACTGCCTTGTTAACACGTTTGCTGTTTTTTGCAGCTTTGAGCACGAAAAGCTTATCTATCGGCAGTATCACAGAGTGGGCCCATAGCGCAAGTGGGTGGGCCCAGGCCCAGAAGGCCCACCCATAATGCCGCGGCTGTGATGTGGTGAAGGATTTTGACATTGTGAACTTGAATTCAGCAAATTTCCACCATAAAAAAACAAAAAAGAAAAAACTTCTTGGCTTATCAACATGAGATGCCACTACTGTAGAGATGTGCTGGCTTTATACTTTCTTCCCACTTAGTCAGACAGTGATGTTAGGGGTCCTGAATTATAAAAATATTAAATGCATCTGCTGTCACATTTCAACAGTCATGTCTAATGACACTACTGATTGTTGAGGTGGGGTATTATTATAGTGACTGACAATACAAATTCCATGTATAACATCAACTGTTGTACAATAAGAAGTGCCTCATAAACAAAATCACATCATACACTGACACAACAGCCAGTCTCTGAAAGAAAATCTTAAAAATAACAGAAGCTGCTTAAAAAGGAAAAGAATCAAATATAATAACAAGCTCACCATATTTGAACACTCTTATTCGACAGCCTGTACAATGACATTTTTCTATGGGTCAGAACCAGGAAATGTCAAACCAATTAAAAATCTAACAGGATGAAAGGGAGCTTGCTCTGTAGGAAAAAGGTAACAATGGGGAAGAATGTGTGCTGTACATTAACCCTCTGGAGGAATATTGATTGAAATACTATAAAAAAATGTTTCAGAAAAATAACAAAAACGGGTATATATACCTGTAAGTTTTGTGAAAGAAAAAAAGAGAAAGAAAAACTAACCCTTCACATACTTTCACAATCTTTGGGAGAATGAATTTAAGGCAAAAAGACTCCTTTCTAAAACAACTATAAAGTAGAAAAATATATCTAATGTCTCTGCTCTGTTTTTCTGATGTCAAAAATAGAGCTTACAGTAGGAGGCTGTGCTGAAAGGGATGAATAAACCTGAGTGGAGGACAAACTGATGTTGACGTTTCCATACAATCTCTCCCACGCAATAAATGGATAGAAATGAGAAGCAATAAAGGGATGAGATGAAATCGTTTTTAAAGGCACTTTATCTCCCCCATTGTAGTAACACATAAAGTTAAACACATCCACATGGACACACTAACGAAGGGAATAAACACAAAGACTTAGTTGGGAATTCCTTGAAAAAAGACAAATACTCAAAAAAGAAATAATAAAATAAAAGCATTAACATACACACACACGGCTGGACTGGCCAACAGGCAAACAAGGCACTTGCCCAGTGGGCCGATGGTGATTTTGTGCCAGGCCTTAAAAAAAAAAAAACAACTAATGGTACAGTAGCTTTTGTAGTCAGTGGCATAAGTCATGATACCTATTGGTAGACTAAACAAAAGACCAGTACTGCTGATTGATTGTAGGCTGGACCAATTAATGCTGAGGACCAGTGCTCCCCTCCCTTGAGCCACAGCTGTCAATCAGTCAATCATACATGGAGAAAATCTGCACGAAGAACAAAGCATGGAAAGGTTACGCGGGGGGAAAAAAGGGATAAAAAGAGACTAGCTCTTTATGCAGATGCTGCCAAATGTGTTAAAATAACACAGATGTTTGCTGGTGGCTGTAGAGGAGCTTTCTCTTCAGCTGCAGGTGATGATGGCTGAAGTAGCTGGCAGGTGGATGAGGGGAGACCTGCGGTGGCTGCCAGTGCGGGGAAAACTGAAGTAAAAGTAAGAAGTGATGAACTGCAGGCTACCTGGGTCAGATATAAATGAAGTTTGGTTGTAGGCTTATTTAGTTGTTGCTGTGCTTGCTAACTCTTTGTAAAGTCAGTAGTTATAAGCAGGCCGTTATGTTTTCTACACTTCTACGAGCGGCGTGGAAAGAGCACACACTGTCGTCAGCCGACTGATATTCAGACACAAGTATCAGAGATTTTTACAACTACCAGGGAGGTGAATATGAAAAGCAACTGGAATATTCCTCCTGCTATGCCAATGTGTTGCCTACATCACAGGTATGTGCACAATACTGTCATCATCAGTCGTTAAAAGGTTCAAGTTGGCTATTCTTAGGTTTTTATCAACGTCAACACATTATCCGAGAACTGAACTTAAAAGAAAATCTAGAGCAAGTCCACCAAATGAAACGGTTGCATCAAGAGATTAAAAAAAAACAGAAAAACGACTTTGGTCTATCCCGAGGGTCTGTTTATGTGTTTGTTTTAATTGCCGTATTTCACTCGTTTATGGAAAATTAATTGATAAATTTTGAAATTGTAACGTGACTTCACAGCGTGTAGCTGTTAGCCTACATGATGTTTAAATTAATTATTATTATATGCTGTGATGTGGTGGTTACCCAGTTTATGATCAGCTAGTTCAGCGACACTCATTTAAGGTTGCTGATAACTACATCCAGTTTATCAAGCCTGTATGGAGTAAGGTTGTGATAGGGACTTATGGCATGAGTGGGGGCTGCCCTACTTGTATTTGGAAAAAAAGTACAGATTTGATAAAGATAATTATAGAGTACATTGGTTACCTTTTTTCACATCCAGAGGCACTTGACGTTGATGTAACATTGAAACAACGTTGTACTCCTATGTTGCAACCCATATCCAACCAACAACCAACGTAGTGTGTCTGCTGGGATGGTTCATGTTTGTTTTATTAAACAATAATTTGGCCATTATAATAGCCTACACTAATTGTATTGTAGCATTTGTCACCTTCTTCATACTTTATAGTCCACTTAGTAGGCTACCGTTGAATAACAGGACTTGGAGAATGGTTTAGGCTTAAGTTCATTAGACAAGTGTTGCCTACATATACACAAACAAGACAATACAAGCACTGTCACAACAAAGTATGTTTCCATTCAAAAGCTTCATTGTCTTTTCATCGAATACCTGGTGGGCCAGTCTCGGTTCAAAATGCCCGAGCTAATTTTTTGTCCCAGTCCAGCCCTGTACACACACGTACTGTAGACTTTAAGTTAATACACACAGAGAGACAGGCATAAACTAAATGTAGACATACTGTAACACACACCACTGTCCTTGATCCTCACATGGCCTAGAATTTCATCGTCTCCCTGCAGGCCATTAGACTGTGGTGGAGCATTGACATGTCGACTCATGGTGGATGCTTCTGGTAATGTCAAACAACACATGACCCTTCGACACTGCCTCTCCTGCAAATAGATCCATTTACATACAAGCTCTACCCGACAGCCTTTAACTAGCCTCTCAAGGCCACTCTGGGCCTGAGCTGGTTCTGCCTATTAGCTGAGAAATGCTTTAATGGACTGTCTTTGTGTGTGTGTTTGCTCACATGTATTTAATATGCTCTCACTACCCGCCTGCTTATATTAAAGATCAGGGGCTACATCAGCATGTTATCATGGACTTAAACCTCTTTTAAGGACAAACATATCATGGGGGATGGGAGAGGGGGGGGTACAAACACAGCAATACTCATGATTTGTTTACACTATGGGTGTGGCTTTGAGGGTGGCAGAAGTCACTTCTCCAAACTGTCAACAACTACAGGTTTGGTAAACCTCCCCCTCTCACCAAATTCAGGCTGCTGTGATGAATTGATTGACAGACGTGTTTATGTCGGCAGAATAGCAGGCGTTCCACTGCTGAGTGATTAATAGAACCAAACTCCAAAAGAGAGACACCCCTCTCACGGATGACAGCTTAGCTGCTCTCGTTTGGTCAAAGGTGCAGAGAGGGGGCCCTGCCTGCCTGTTTGTCTGTCTGTCTTTCAGCTCTGCTGTATGGTGGAGGGCTGGATGTGTGGATAAAATGTGAGTGCAAGGTTTTGTGGGTTGTACTTTTCATGTTCCCTTCTGTATGATGTAGAAGGCATTATCAGCAGATGTCTGCAAGACTATTTTTGATTGTAAAGACTTGCTGTAATATTGAGAACAGGAGCACACATGATAAAACACTGAATTCTTCTTTATGCTCACTATTATACTGTAGGTACATACAGTATATGTATGAAATTAATCATCTAAGCAGGTATGAAAAATAGGCAGTTGCGGTATCCGCATGTTTTATATGCACATTTGTAATTGTAAAATCAGATCTTAAAAGTTGTTTAGTGCAACTAAAACTTAAAACACAAAACTGAAGCACCAATTTTACTAAAATGACAGCAACATGTCCAACAATTTCTTTGTGGAGTTTGCATATTTTCCCTGAGCTTGTGCAGGTTCTCTAACCCGGTGGTTCTCGAACTTTTTGGGCCATGACCCCCAAGATAAAATATGTTGGTGGAAAAGTGGTTTTTAGTGGATTCGGTTCATCACATTAATGCATCAATTTTGACAGCTCTAATAAAAATCCCAAACTTATTTGATAAATGTAGGCTATTATTTATATGATCTTTTGATCCCCTTAAATGATCTTGGGACGACCAGTTTCAGAACCACTGCTCTGACCTAATTTGCATGTTGGGTTTGTTGATGACTCTAATTTAGAGTGAGTGTGAGCATGAATGTGGAGAACTGGTGACCTACACTGCCTTTCACTCTGTGACAACTGGGATAGGCTCTAGACCACTGCAGCCCTAAACTGGATAAATCTGGTGCAAAAGCAAATGTATGCAATTAATTAGCATCAGATTATGACACCTAACTGTTATCTTAAAGGAGCACTACCATGAAAAATGGACTTTTATGAGCTTTAAGCAATGTTAGTGTGTTATTTCCTCACAAAATTCATTTAGGGATGCCCGCCTATTTAGGGAAATAGCAACAGGTTGCTCAGTGGGTGTTTGGGTATCACAGAACAGAGACATACTAAATTTCATGATTTTGACATTGAATTTTACATATTTGACAACTATTTTAACCAGTGTGTTTATACTGCAACATTTTTTTTGTTAGACAAACTCAGAGCATTCATCTATTGCTGCTGTATTTGGACTTTGAATGACTTTAATATGCAGCAAACTCACAGAACCTGAAGACAAATAATAACAAATTAAGTACACAGTCTACAGTGCTGAGAGTCCGGTGACAGTCTACAGATATATATATAAAATAAACATGATTCTGTCACATAACAGATAACAAAAAGAGACTAATAGCAGGTACAGACAGAATGAGCAACAACACAAGGTGCCAATCATCAGTAAAGATGAAATCTCAAGGAATAATATCAATGGCTGAAATGTATTTTTTCTGCAGCAAACCAAACTCTGTGTCCACTGGGCTCTATTCTGAGTGGATGAGTTGTGTTTGCATAAATACTATGAGCCTTTATTTCTCTCCCCCTCCCTACAGTAAATCATCTCCTCCACATCTCTGCTTTTACAAACATCACAGTCCTGTTGCTCCCTTTGTGATCATTAGTGGGTGAAATTTTCTGCATTATAAGTCCTGATGTTCTCACATCACGGTACACTGCCTCCTGAATTGACTATACTACCATGTTTAAGTGAGAATATTAGTTTCACACTATAATACGTGTTGGAAGATTAAATTATCTGTAAGTTTACTATTGTATTAGATTTCATCCAGTATGCCAGGAAGGACAGCAGTACCAAATTTAACAGTGATCAGGTAAGAGCACACAGAAACAGCAGAAGGACAACCCAATTGATTACAGTCACAATCTCACCTAATTTACTTTGTATGTGATATGTAGGCTTATAACAGTACAATAAATTACAACCATTTACTTGACATAATGTCAAATATTGTAAAACGGAGCCTTATTGCTGATCAATACCTGTAATGTGCTGCAGTCTCTGCTTAATAAGGAGCATCTGCTGCAGGCTTTAATGGAATCATTGATCTCAGTGGGTAATATCTGGTTTGTTTGAGCTTTAATATCTTCATTGTTTTTCGTATCCTCTTTTGGCACCAAAGAGCTTATCTCAAAGTAAATGCTTTATCGTGTTTTTGTTCTTTTTTATTCTTCAGGCACTTTATCTTAGCATGCTAGACAATGTGTCATGTTGTGGCCAAGATTCTGTGTTGTTCCTCGCCTTTCTCTAGTGAACATCACCTGAGGTTTAGCTGGCAACACTCTAGCCTGTTACATCCTGTACACCAGCCAGATCTCATCTTTGTAGGCGTTCTTTTTCCATACATACTACAGTTTCTCAAAATCCCTAAAGTCTCTGAGTGGTAATTAATTATATCTTCCAGGTGTGGAAAACAAACACACGTGCACTCATACTTAACAAATCTATACGCTCATACAAATGGTGGATGAGTTATTTCTTTAGCTTGCAGATAATGTTGTTACAAATTGACTGTATGTACGCAAGACGGCTGCCATGAATCAATGTGACAACAGAAATACAGAAAGCAGGCGAAGCAGTTCGTGGATCTCTGAGCCTGTATGTTTATTATTGGGCCAAGCACTCAAATGTGTAAATAAGCCCCCATGCATTAACCCCAACTTCCTCCCTGTTTAACTAAGTCGCCATGAGTTGATAGGTCATTTATCATTCAACACTGTTGCAGACTATAATGATTCCCCACTTTCCAAGTCTTGGCTCTGTATTCACTGACTGAGATGTTAATGCTGCAAGCTGTGAAAGGGTTTGTCAGCCATTGTGGCAGCATGCAATGTGCCGGTGTGCTTTGGAGTAAGCTCAGGAGAGCCTGGGGGGTTTGCTCCAAGAGAAGTTAAGATAGGATGAAAGTTTAATGCCCCCCCCCCCCCACCTGAGAAACTGGGTCAATGCAGCAGCAAAGACTATGAAATATATAAGGTTGTGGACAATACAATACAAATTGTGTAACAGTACACTGTCCCTTTTATTCAAATGTGCTGCTTGGACTAAAATAATTCTTGGCGCTGCTACAGTTTCCAAGAAAGGTGCAATTTTGCTAAACGCATTTAGGGATACAGATCAGCCATAACATTAAAACTACTGAGGAATAAAGTAAGTCTTGAGAAAACCTGCGACATAGCATTGAATATTTCCACATCTTTCCATTTCTAACGTCAACTGCTTAACATGGGCTCAAAGTCAAGCCAGATACCAATCTGATTGTGTCTTAATATTGATTACAGTACCGATAGTTGAGTTGCTCAACATTACAGTAGATAGGTGGTCAGTGTTATAGTTGATCATGTTTTTATGCTTATCAAATGGCTGCAATGCAAACAAAAACTGATGATGAACATGATTGTTCTGCAAGTTCAAGCTAGGGATTTGAAAACTCAGCTTTTTGTTGCCCCCAGTTGACGATAGCATGGATTTGCAGATAGTGGATTGATCTTACACAGGTTTGGTGCTGCTTACATTATTACCAGGAGTAGGACATGAACACTATTATCTCTCCTGCTCTCTCTTCTTTTTTTTTTTTTTAAATTGTAACAATATTTACCGTGATATGTGTATTGACAGTGAAAAACATTTACAATGGAAATACAGAAGCGATGTATAAAAAGGAGGAAAAATGTGAAAAGGTGGATAAAAGAAAAGAAAAAGTGAGAAAAGTTGGACTTCTATATCTGAGTAAGATCTAGCAACTTCCAAGAACAAGGTTTACACATAATCATGATGGTGTGAAAATGTATGTAGATAATGAGAAAGAAAGTAGAAGAAAGACAGGAAAAAAATTTAGGGTTAAAATTAAAGGGACTTGAGGCAAGATTAAGAAACGAAACTCGCGACTGCTGCGACTGGCGCTTCAGGTAACTGCAGCCATGAGCCAAGCCGTCACGGGAGCGTGCACAAACTGAAGCTATGATGCTGTTTACTCATCTTTTTCTCCGTAGTTACACTTTTTAGTGTCTTTCAGTTGATCTGGATCGATTGCTGGCGGCAGAATAATCCATAACAATCGCTTACAGTGTTTGAATTTACCGCGACCGGCTTCTTCCTATATCAAAACAGCGGATGTAGCGTCATGTGACGTCACGTCCTCATGGCAGCGCTAGAAAACTATAATGTTGTTTACTAAGCTTTTTCTTCGTAGTTACAATTTTTAGTGTCTTTCAGTTGATCTAGATCGTATTCTGACGGCAGAATAATCCATAACGCTTACAGTGTTTTTATTTAACGTGACCGTCTTTTTCCTGCATCAAAACTACGGATGTAGCATCATTTGACGTCACGTCCGCAGGGCAGCGCGGGAAATTCGGACACCGAATTGCAGCGCATTTTGCAGCACACAGCCTGTTCAAGGCAACAGAGAGAAACATGGGTGGAAACGTTATTTTTGGTATTTAGCGCTTAATCACCCATAAGTATGAAAAAAAGGGACATTCATGTTTGTTTTTTTTCAAATTCCTGCCTCAAGTCAAAGAACTAGTAACTTAGCTGGGGCTCCCAAAGGGGTTTTTTTAAATTGTGTGTTCAACCCCCCTCCCCAAAAAAAAAAAAAAGGTTTTCTAACTTTTTTTTCCTTTATTTTGATGTGGAAATACTTAAGTTTAAAATGTTGATATATTTTGGGGAAAAAAAACCCTCTCCCTCTATAAAAGAAAAGTAGTATTTAAAAAAAGGAATTTTATGGAAAAAATGAAAAAGATGAGATTATAATTTTTGGGGGGGGGAGAAGATAAGAAAATAATTATTTTTTTGGAAGTAAGAAAATATTAAAGAAGAAGTGATCGGCGCAAGGAGGAAGGAAAGAAAAATAAGAAGAAAAGAAAGAATAGAGAGGAGAGGATGGGGAGGAAGAAAAAAAAAAAAAAAAAGTTTTATGGATGGGAAAAAAAAAATGAAGAGGAGGAAGAAAAAGGGATGGACGAAAGTTGAGGTCGATGGGGGGAGGAAAGTTGAGAAAAGGGGGGGGGGGAAAAATAATATCCAAAAAATTTCCGGGGATAAAAGAAATGAGAAAAAAAATCCCTTTAACAGTGGTGTTTGCATATAAATGTATAAATAGTATATATATATACATAAATAGTAACAATGGTAATAATCACAGTAATAATGGTAGATACTGTATAAAATTATCCATAGAGTTGAATATGAGGAAATATTTATGCTCAGTAATAGTGTTGGTGGTGGTAAGAGTTGTAACAATATAATAGTAATAGCAGCAGTTGTAATAATAATGGAAGCAATGATAACAATTATGTCAGTAGTTGTGGGCGACTGTAGCTCCGGTCGGAAGAGCATTCGTCTTTCAACCTGGAGGGTTGGGGGATCAGGGCATGAATGTGTGTGCGTATGTGTGTGTGAATGGGTGAATGTGACGTGCAGTGTAAAGTGCTTTGAGTGGTCACGAGAAAATAGCTTTATAAGTACAGTCCATTTACCATTTAATAATGGTAATAATAATGATATTAATGGAGGTAATGATAATAACCATCCCCTGTTACTAGATGAACCTGTCCATCCCCCACTACAGGCCGCGGCGGAAGGGAAGAAGCCCATGACACCCCCCCACACACAAGCCAGCCAGGACGCTTTTATCTCGACTACAACTCTGCAGACATACAGTAGGTTGCAAATCAAATGTTTACACAAACACAAGCAGCTGTGATGCTTAAACCTAAACAAACAGAAAAATCAAATAGTCTCACAAGGGACTTATTACTCCTGCTAACTTGCATGAACTTTCTCCATCAGCCACTTTTCCAGAGGCAAGAATAATGTAACATCCAAGTTAAATCAATTAAATACCCGTCGCTACTGCTCTCAGTGAGACTAAAACCAATCAATCACTGACTTATACACAGCCCATCTTCAAAAGCCGTCACTTACTGAGATTATCAAAGAAAAGTACAAACTTGTGTGACTTTATTGTTAAGAATAATGAAAACTGTAAAATCCTATTTGGGTTCAAGCGTTAAAAATCTGGACTGTCTGTATAATAATTCAACAAGTCAAAGTTCCTGAGTAGATGAAGCAATGAGTGAATGGAATTGTGGGGGATGTGGGCATGACAGGACACTGATGAAGGGCGACAGCAATCATGTGTTAAATCAATGCTTTGAGCTCTTCTGCTCTCTGCTGCTAGTGTTGAGTAATCTGAGAAAAAGATAGACAGACATAGACAGATAATCCCCTTCTTCATTTCACCTAAAGCAAGTCAAACCCCTCTCCCTCACATCACCCGGAAGGAAACGACCCGATGTGTAGGATGGTTTGGTAAAATCTTCATGAAAAAGGAAAAAAAAAAAAAAAAGTTAATTTTTGCATTCCTCACTGCTTCAGTCCTCTGAACGACTGCCAAGCTCATTTCACTGCTACAAAGCCAAGTGTGATTTGAATAATCAGTTAGATTTCTTTCCATCGCAAAAGAAGGGGAACCTTCTGCCTCATTAATTTCTATTTGTCAAGGCACACACACCTGCTTCCCTGTGTGATCGTGCACACACTTGTGCATACAGATGGGTGCCATGCGAATGAGATTTGTGGCAAATAGAGGAGAGCTTGTTATTGAAAGTGAAAAACAAGTGGGGCGCAGGAAGAAGTGAGCCACGTGCAGGAGATGCAGAAAATGACTCCTTTAAGTTATCTGCACAATTCTTGCACATCTGTGCACTTTTTTTTGTCTTTGTGGATCTCTGTGAGAGTAATGAAAGGAACAGATTATCATTTTAAAGCATTTTTAAGCACACACTCCCAAAATGTCGACCCCTCCTTTGTTATTTTTCTACCTTATTGCTAGCATCACCTCTATTCTTTCATAAACTTAACTTCACCCCTTAATTATTTTAATGACCTGCACAAGAAAATGAGCAGTCACCACAAATAAGAGGTGGTGCAGGGGGACACATGAATTAATTGATCATATAATCAATTACGTGTGTCTGTGGGCAGCTGTAATTAACGTCTGCCATATGGGCCTGGTTGGTGTGTCCAAATCCTTCATTGAGGTGGCCTGTCACTGCTGTGCACCACGCCATATGTGTCCAGGAGTGAACGATTGTGTGTGTTAGCTCATTTGAAACAGACTGTCATTTATGTGTCTTACTATTGCTTTTTGGCACCATTTGTGTATTATATGAGATTGTCTGCGCGTTTGTGTTGTCCCCTCAAGGCCTGAAGGCGGATCAAGACTTAGAGGAAAGGTGTTCCCTCTCTTTTCTCTGCCTCTCCAGGTAATTACTTCGAAGCATGGAGAGACAGGAGGCAGGTACATGCTCGCAGAGGGGATCAGACAGATAGCGAGAGATAAACTCACTTCTGCTCTTGTAGTCTAACCAGAGAATTAGAGACAGACAGCAGGATGAAAGATAAAAGCAAATCCAGAACAGAAAAAAAAAAATCAGACAAAGGATGATTTGTGGGACTATTTTGTACACGTCATCAGCAGTATGTATACATGCAGCTTTTCGGTTTTTACTCACGGCCTGTAACATTCTTTTTAGTGCATATTTCTGCTTTTCTCAGAGCTGTAAAGAGCATCTGGGCTCTCGGGAGCAGGAAGCTTAAGGATGTCCTGATCAATACGTCAGGGCCGAGGCGGGGCACTGCAGTAAGGGCATAGACACGTAGTTAAAAGTGGATATTTGAGTGGAGACACAAGCAGAAAAGGATTGGGGTCAACATAAAGAGGGTAACGGGGCTAAAACTGCAAGAAAATGTCACACACTTCTGAAACCTAATTTTCTATCACAGAGGGGAAAAGATGCCAGAATACTTATAGAATCTTTGTTGCTGTTAAGTCATTGTCTCCCCTTTGGTATCTGAGCATGCTCACACTTTGGGTGGTGTGTGATGTTTATTTGAACATCTTAAATAGTTGCATGTAATCCGCACTAATAATCCTGTTCCCTGAAAAGCAACAGTGATAGTAACAGTGCAGATTACAGTCTCATACAAAATGCATGTGGAAAAATCCTCTTAAGGCCAAAACATGCTGATCTAATTCAATCAAGGATCTGATATGGTGGATGAGGACTCAAACATGATTTGCCATTAGAGAAGTGTGTGTGTGTGTGTGGGCCTATCTGACGTTCATGGATATCAGCTTTGATGGGATGCAACACAAGTATCAGCTCTGAACATTCATGCAGCAGTATCAGGATGACAAGCTTAGAGCAGAAGTGAATCTTAGACCATCCCTGTATTCCCAGAGAGAGGAAAATCTCATTCCCACCACTCCTCCTCCCCTTCTTTATCCCATTTCTTACAGCATCGTGATCCGATCACCAGGCTTCTCCCGAGCTTCAAAGTATGCAGTGAAGAAAGATGAATCCCTAATTCAAATAGGTCTCTCTCTTTCTTTCTTTTCACCCGTGTTTATCGTTTGTTGCCTGCAGAGGGCTTTGGTTCATCTGACAAACAGTCAAGACATCACAGAGATCCAATTACAAAGGCAAAGGACACAAGCACACTGACACTTGCAAGAAGACACAGAGAAGAACGTTTAAAGGAAACTGCGTTTATAATAGGCTTGCCTTCAGAGAAAGATGTCCCTGTGCTTTTCTGCATAACAAACTGAATAACCACAGACTTCTGCATTAATTCCCCATCCACACTAGATCACTTCTTTGAAGTATAAAAATCAGCTTGCATTGCGAAAGTATTTCAAAGAGCTGCTTGAAAAACCTTGTATCACTGAACCCCAGAATGCATGACGTAGATCAGGGGTCGGCAACCTTTACCAATTAAACAGCCATTTGGACCAGTTTCCTAGAATGAAAAAAAAAAAAAAAACTAACAAAAAAAAACTGGGAGCCACAAATCCCATTTGGCATTTAAAATGAAATAACACAAATGTTTTTTTTCCTTTGCCTTTATGTTAAATGTGTTGCATTTATGAAATAAATGAATGACTGCAGAGAAAACAAAATTACATTTGCATGCAACAAAAATATCTTAAAATCCCAAAACACATATTAGCTTGAAGGTTACTTTGAAAGAAAATACTGTGAGTGTAGTTGCAAGGCCACTCATATTTTAAAAAAAGTTGTCATGTGCTCTTTGCTGTGGCGTCCCGCAAATTAGTACATTCAAAAAGCTCCATCTTCACAGAACTGACATTTCACAGGCAGGAATAGAGATACAGATCCGATACCCGGATCCTATATTGGCTCCAATAATAACCTAATATTAACTAATATTAATATTAGTTGGATTGGATATCGGATGAATGAGGCCGATGCAGCATTCTGATCCAGTCATTTCTGTTTTTATTAATATCATAATAAATGTACACTCTGTTATTTGTTAATAAATACTATTAAGTACATTGATTATTATTAATTTAATTTGTGACCTTTTTTTTCAAACAAGGCTCAGGCCTCACGCCTTCACTCACATGGCAAGGTATACAGTTTATTCATTCAACAGTAGCATCCTATCGGGTATTGGTTACCAGTTATCAGTTATTGGGTATCTGGTATCGGGTATCAGCGGAAATGGTCAGCCCAAGTATCGTACCGGTTTTGATCAGAAAAAATTGAATCAGTGCATCTCTAGGGAGGATGTCGGTGAAAATTGCTCAACCTCATTTCTGTATACAAAGAAAGACGAATAAATCTTTGAAGATCTGTGCCTCCCTCACTCGCCGTGGTGGAATTTGCAAGGGCAGACCTCAGATATGATTTCTAAGTACAGCATAGCAAACAAAGAGTGCTCTGACAGCCTTTTGGCAGCTCTTCCTCATCTTGCAGCATATTCAGAGCCTCACTGTGCCCAGTTAACCGTGCTGATCATGGGTAAACCTGATGAATGCACAAACATTACATGCACCTATTGCTAGCCTCGGGATACAAGCTTGTCAGTACCAGCTGTCAATTTTATAACCCGAGTGGAGAGAAGTGATCAAGAGAAAGGAATCCTTAACCTGTGCATGCCCACATGTTTACAGGGCAGGCTGATAAGAAGTTTTATGAACTAGCATAAAATGACAAGTATTGACTACTATGGCAAGTGGTGACTGACAACATGAGTTTCTGTGCTCTAGTTTTATCCCTCGGCAGCAGAAAAAGCTTGAACCTCTTTGGATGCTCAGACATGGCAGAGAGTGATGAAAACATACTCTAATCCATCCCTTCTACAGTTCATGCTTCTGAATTGTGTCCACAGCAGAGTGGACCAATAGACCATTAGCTGTGTAATTAGCCAGCACTAGCACAGGAAAGGAGGTATAAACAGAGACTAGCACGGCCACAATTAGCCAGTAAAGTTTAATTAGTATTGTGATTAAAGACAGAGAGGCAGAAAATCCCTTAGCAAATTCTTCAGCCTCTCTACAAACTCTGACAACAGTGTCCAATTGGAGCTGCGTTTGCGTTTTTCTAAACAAATATGTGTGCAGGCCTGTGGTCTATCTGGGCTTAAACTAGCAAAACTCAGCACTTACAGTGAGGAGGAGGACACAGCAGTTGATGACAGCAAAAAGGGTGCAAAGAAGGCTGTGCTACGAAACAATGGCTACAATATCACACATTCTCTAAGACTGCTTCTAACTGAACACACACTACAAAGAGACGAATGCACACCTGTATCAATGAAAATATCTTTATCTGGTATTGGGCAGTTTATGTCTGAATAGTCTGCTGATTGCCTGCCTACCCCCCTGTGATGCTGCAAAGCAGCCCAGACATCACAAAGACATGTTCCAATTTTTTTGGTTTATAGTTTTTCTATGCGTTTTTATGATTTTAGGTTTGGAAAATTAGGACTATTCCTTATCCAAAGCTGCCTGGTGGGTTGGCGAGGAACATGCAGGTTATGCACATTTTGTATAACTCCAAACCATATATTTTCCAATCAACCCTCACCAGGTATTTCATCCTAAAACAAGAATAGACATATACCCAGCAGGATTCACACTCGATTCCATGAAGTGCTAGCAGATGTGTTGGAGCAGGTATGGGGAACCCT
Organism: Atherinomorus stipes; assembly: GCA_023101725.1. NCBI lineage: Eukaryota > Metazoa > Chordata > Actinopteri > Atheriniformes > Atherinidae > Atherinomorus > Atherinomorus stipes. The sequence continues at coordinate 71,313 of JALJCO010009117.1, forward strand.
GGTCCTCGTGGGCTGCTGTCCTGCAGCTTTTAGATGTTTCCCTACTCAAACACACCTGATGTACTTGATGCAGCCTATCAAGTTCTTTTCAGTGTTTCATTAATTTGAATCAAGTGTGTTGAAACAGAGAAATATTTCAAACAATTGCAGGATAGCCCCCCTTGAGAACAAGGCTCTTCCCCGCCCTGTGCTAGAACCATCAGCCCACCTACATAGAGTTCTATCAAGCATTTGTTTGTTAGTTGACAAGAGTAATAAGCTGGTCATTCATGTGTCTGCATAAAAAAAGTAATTATATGCATGTAGACTTTATGGGTGGAGGACAAAAATCCATTAATCATAAATAAAACTAAAATTACATCATATGTAACCCATCATATGTTTCTACATTTAAGAATAACCGTACAGAATTTTTCGTTAACTGGATTGTGCAGTCATGCCACAGCAGTAGCCCAGATAGGACAAAGCTTTCATACTTCCGTTTTTGTTTTCCCTACAGTTGGAGTTTTGTCAAAAGTTGTACATATTCAGTTTGGTAGATTTCTTACACAAGGTTTTCTTAAAGACCCACCACGTAACTTGCATTTCTGACTCGTTTTGATGGCACACCAACAGCGTCCCGAGGCTCAGAAACTGCACTTTGTAACTTTTCCATCTGTGACACGGCCATGACGTTGCAGATGACTATTGGTTATGCATCGTGACCCATGCAAGTAAACGGATATGAAACAGACATGAACACAGCAGTTGCTTTGAACGCACATCATGGTGGATTCGGCAAAGAAACACAAAGAAACATTATTGAAGGAGGAGAGGAAAAGAAAGAGAGGAAGGGACGGAACAACAGATGAAACAAGACTGTCTTTTACTGGCTGAAGGGAGCTCATAGTACAGGTAGGATGCAAGACAGATGCCAGTTTAGCTATTGATAGGGGGCCCGTCTGTGAGAAAACTGCTAAAAGTTACGTTGTGGGTCATTAAATGCAAATCTTCACTTAAATGTGAAAAAAAAAAAAAAAATCTAGCTGGACATGTTTCACCAGAGCAATTATAAATTCAGCATATAAGCAAAAGTTTGATCATTTAGCTAGTCAGGATAAGAGGTTAGTTTAGAGGAAAGACATGAAAAGCGCAGAAACAAAATCATTCTAAACAAAGTTACATAGAGGCGAACCATTGGAGCAGCTGTAGTGACACAGCCCTGTCTGCCATCACCACTGCAGGTGCAATGATTCATGGGAGAATTCATCTCAGGATGAGCTGGCGGGCAATAAATCACTTCTACTGCAAGACAGTTGCACACAGTAAAGCCAACCTCTTCTTTCTTTGGTTGTTTGCAGAAGTTATGGATGGCTCTGTGCATGTGGATGAGTGAGGTTTGTGGTAATGTTGTAGATTATTATCTAAAATCACATTCTACCTACTTTTGATCCCAGTCTGTCTGTGCCCTTTAATGCATGCCTGAGGTCTGAGGCACATTTAAAATCTGAATCTCTGTCATGCAACATAGCGAGTGTGCACATTCAGAAAGTGCTTGGATAAAAAGAAGTTTGTCTGCCCATCTGCCTGTTCCACACCGTTTTATTCTGCCAAGTGTTCCTCTGCCTCCTTGGTCTCCGCAGTGCGGACTGTCCCTCAGCAGCGAGCTGGTCTTTAAAGCAACATATTTATCTCTGCATCAATGACATCACCAGTGGACGGAGGGAAATAGAAAAAGAGGAGGAGAGCAAGGGAATAAAGGAAGAAATAAAAGTATGGATCCAGTCTGCTGTCTGGCGGAGGTTACTTTCCCCGAAGAGAGGAATGCCATTTCAATTTTATGCTTCTCCACTTGGGAAAGCCTCCTGATTTTATGAAAATATCTTTATCTAGTCCCTTATTACAGTTTCCCTCATGACAATACAAGTGTTTCTTCTTTCTTGAAGTGTTTCTGTTCTGAAACTAAATGTCTTTAGAGAGATAGAGGAAAGAAAGAGAATGCAGGTGAATAAAACCAAGAAAAAAAAAAACAAGCAAAATGGAAGGTCAAGCTGTGGTGTAGAGAAATATTTCTCTCAAACAGACAAGCGTACCTTTTTGGCTCTACTTCTGTTTGTATGCATACACCTTTTGTAGATTTACGTGGTTTTCTAATTGGTCCTTAAGACTGGGTCATGGTCACACTGGTAACATTAAAGATAAAGTTATAACTTTGGATGTGACGTAGAGACAACTGAGGGCTGTTTTTCCTTTTCTGCTACACACAAATTATATACATACAAATATATTTGAATGCTTTTTTCTTTTTTCGTTATTATTATAAGTTATATAGATACTGGATAAATTAGGTTTAAAATTTGTAGATAAAAGCGCACAAAGACCCAAAAGAAGCTATGAATAAAAAAGAAAAGAAAAGAAACTTGGATTAAAACTGGTTTACCAGTTAAGTTGTTTGTGATTATTTGTCCTCTGTTCTTGTTAATTTTGCTCTGCATTGTTTTATACCTGGTCTCTGCTGATTGCCTCACCTATTGTTCATCTATCATTTCTTTCCCCAGCATTTATTCACCTTGGTTGCTGTCTTCTGTCCCTGTGGATCACCAGTCCTCATTGCCAGCTCTTCACATGTTGTGTTTGCCATTTTGTTTTCACATCTTCTGGATTTATTGTTTTTAGACTCCCTGTGTGCAGACAGTTTTATTAAAGGACTAGTCAGTTCTCTATCTGGCTGTCTATTGTGAGTCTGGGTTTGAACCTTTGACTTGTCAAAGCCTGACGAGTCCAACAAGACCTCTGAATTTACCTGATGGGGATTGTTGGTTGTGTAATTAGACTGCATCCTGATTTTATATCACTGCACACTCATTTTTCTGCATGATCCCTTCTGCTTGGGGCCGGACTGACAAAAATGTCTGTTTTAGTTGATATCACAAAAACTGAATAAACATCTTTTATTGGCTCTTATAATGACTTGCATATATGAATAATTCTTGGGCTAAAAGTACAAAATGAAAAAGGGTATTTCATCATAACTGAATTTTTTAAAGTTGGAGGGGTCTGATCAAGAAAGATCACTTCTATTATTGAAAGTACAGTACGCAGGAAGGGAAATTATCCACCATTCATGGTCCTGAGCTCATTTCCTCACGTTATTTGTTGCTGCCCTTTGACACCTGATGTGCTATCAGATTAAGAGGAAGGACAAGTTCTCCAGCCTCAGCTGTAATAAGCACAGGGGAACCAGACACTTGAAAAAGGAGAGAAGTAAAACTGGGATAAAACAATGGTGTTTGGTCAAATAAAATGCCAACAGTGCGTAAGCATCTTAAGGAAACCCAGAGCAATTTCCTGGTTGTTATGGTTACAGCACATGAGAGAGTGGACCAGAGAATATGCTCATGTTCCTTAATGAAATTGGATTTGTAAGGAGAAGAAGCAAAAGAGGAGAAAGTGCACATGGAAACGAAGTGTGAAATTAACAGATTCGGTCTGACCTCATACAAGCTGTAGCAGTGGTAAGGGCTTGTTTTAAAACATTTTCACTTTTTTTGTGGTCATGTACTGTTGGCCACAGACATATGGATCTGCTTCTTGTCTGCTTATGGAAATAGGCAGCACTGTTTATGCTGTCTTATTTCTATTTTTTCTTTCATAGCATCTACTCTATACTGAGGTGTTGTCCATCAGTCCCAATTCACAGGACAGTTGGTCATACTGTTGCTTTCACACGGTAATTTGCCAGCTGGCAGCTTATCTTCTCTAACCTGCAATGCAAATGAAGTGAAATGCAACATGTTGTTAACTTTCGAAGCTTTTGGCCAAAGAACATATGCTCCATAGGTTTGATTGCTACAGTATTTGAAGCCATCCATAATGATGCATACACACTTATAAACCAAAACATACAACCTACTAAACAAGGAGTAGCTGTGTTCAGACCATAGACCGTTTAAAAGAGGGACGAACCTTCTGCTGTGTCACCGATTGGTTTCTGAAGAGCTAAAAGCAAAGCCAGTTGGCCAGTATTCCCATCGTTGCCATCTTCACTCCGTCCCATGTGCCGTCACTCCCGGAAAATACAAAATATGGGCAAAGCTGAGCCTCGGAGCAAATGATTGAAAGTAATGTTGTTTTTGGCGGGGGCCAGTTGTTAATTCTGGTTGTTAAATTTTGGTTATTTAAACAATGGAAATCCCCTACGGCTTAAAATCTGGACTGCGTAAGTAAACAAACTATAAAAAATGGTTGTTAGAAAGTGGTAGTGAGCACAGATAAAACCACGATAATAACCAAGGGTACCACATGGTACCACCAATATCCCAAAACCCCTTTTTTTTTTAATTGGTTTTGAAAAAAAATGTTTGTTTTTTTTATTGTGGGGGGAGAAGGGGGGGGGCTTCTCTACTTTACCCCACGGAGGGGGCGCACCCACACCCCCTTCCCCCTCCCCTCTCTCTCCCTCCTCCTCTTCCCCCCTCCCCCCCCCCCCCCCCCCCAAAGAACACAAAAAAAAAAAAACAAAAACAAAAAAAAAAAAAAAAAAACAACCATAAAAGAAAAAAAGGAGAAATTTAGAAAAAAAAAAAAAAATCGTGTCCCACGTTCCCTCCAAACACTAAAAACAAAGCCTATGATTTCCCAGGGCGCCTGAATAAATCCCACAACCACTCAACCCCCCCCTGAACCGACAGAACGAAAAAACAAAAAAGAAAACTAAACAAAAGCGTTTTTTAATTTAAAAAACAAAATAAAGAAAAAGAACACTGAAAATAAATTGAAAATATAACCCCTGTTTTATTTCTATTTTTAGTCTAGTCTTTGTGTCAAACTGTCATCTTATTATTTTTATTAGTTTTAGTCACGTTCAAACTCTTTTTTGTTTAGTCAGGTTTCAGTCGACTAAAACTCTTAGCATCTTATTTTAGACAGAATAACTCGTGACTATTTTAGTCTAGCTTTAGTCAACGAAAACTGAAGATATTTTGGTCAATGATTTTAATCTCTTTTTAGTGATGTTATTCTGTTTATCCCAATTATTACTGTATGATTACCTAGTATAGTAGAGATTGAACTACATTCTTCTTTAGTCAAACCCATTTCACAAATCAAACTATATCATATTATGATAACATTATAGAAGCTTCCTGACTAAATTAGTCCCCAGTTAGAGCTAATTAACATATATTTTTATGTGTAATGTTGTGGATACACAAAAATGATACACTGTCTCTCTCTCTCACACACACACACACACAAATCACACCCCCACACCCAAGCTGGACACACACGCTACACAAACGTGTGCACGCACACGCACAGGCACGCACACATACATGTACACCCACACACACATTCTTATACAGCTATCTTAGCGAGGACATTCATTGACATAATGCATTCCCTGCCCCCTTACCCTAACCCTAACGCCCATAACTAATTGCCTAAACCTAACCCTTGCCCTAACCCAACCAAAATCTAATTGTGACCTAAACTCTAAAACCTAATCTTGACCCCTAAAAATGGGTTTTTCTTTGGCTTTTTTTTTTCTAAGGACCAGCCAAAACGTGCTCGCTTTGCAAAAATGTCCTAACTTTGTTGGTTAAACATGCAAAACGGTCCTCATGTTGATAGCTGAAAGTACACACATACACACACACACACACACTTGAGGCTGGACTGTGTGATACAGAAAGTCACGTTAATGTCTTCACGCTAACTTACCTCAATTCCATAGAAGATGACTTGTTATTAAAGTTTGTCCAGATATCATAGCTTTGTTTTCTCCAGGGCTCTAAATTAAAAATTTTTCTCACTAGCCAAAGTGGCTGGTGGATTTGTAAAGTTATCAGCCAAATGGAATATGTTCCAGCCAAATTTATTTTCAAAAAAATAATTCATGTTACTGATCAAACTAAAATAGCCCAATCTGTAGATACACATTCCTTTAGACAGTGATGTTTTTAGTCATCATAACACTCAATAACAAAAACCATTTCTAATGTCCTCTTTCCCAGCACAGAACAATGTCATTTTTCCATCACATTTAACTGTGATTCTCTTCTCTCCTGTTATCATTGGTGTGATGCCGAGAACTGCATGTCCACTTTAAATCACTGAGTGTCCAAGTCACATTGTGTAGAACCCCCCCCCCTCTTAATCAGGTTTTGGATGGTCAGATATGAATTAAAAAGAGCTTACTAAAAGCTGTGCTTCTGATTTTAAGGTTGAGATTTGCATCCCCATGTTTAAATGGCTGATATGAATTACAAACAAAACTGACACCAATAAGTCAAAATAGCCAAAATAAATGTAGGAAATACCATTTCAACCCCAGCTATATGTATACTGGCACAAAAGGGGGATGCATTATTTTATTTGGCAATGCAGGTTTTCACCTTGCTGAGATTTGCATCCCTGCTTTAACAAGCCATCACAGGCCTGCAGTTCTCAACATCACACTGGTTTTTTAAAACGGAGACAAAAGTCTCAGATTGTTGCATATTACCAATCTAATTTGTCGATATGGAGTAGGTCTCTAATATTACAATATTTCATAGCTGCAAGCCGTGCAAACATTCTGTCTTTCAAATTGAAAGAAGCACCTCAACGGCTGCGCGCTCTCGCTCTCTCTCTCTCTTGCTCTCTCGCTGTGGGTCTCTTGTGTGGTCTTTGACCTACACCAGTATCTTCAAGAAGCCTGCCACCTTTACAGCATGGATGTGAATCCAAAGTGTGCAAGTGATCTGCTCTAGTTTAGTTTTCGCTTGCTACCCATGTTTAGTATAGCCAACTTCTCAAGTGAGGGTATGTCTGTCTTCTGTCTGGCGCGCACATGGCTAATTTGCATATTCACACAGTGCAGTTATCCTCCTGTAGAGAGCTCAATCCTTTGATTTGCTAAAGCCAGATCATACCTGACAAAAGACAACAAATTCTGTATGATAGTGAAGTAGTTCTACTTAGTTACCGTACAGCATCACATCTACCTGCCTTAATGCATGAAGCAAGTGAAGCCAAATAGAATATGTGGCGGCAACTGAGCAACAAAAAAATAAAAGGGAGCGACTTATTTTCTATTCACTGGCCAAAGTGGCGAGTAAGATTTTATTTCTTTCTATAGCCAAATTAAATTTTTACCCGCATTTGGCCGGTTGCTGGGTGTTAATTTAGAGCCCTGCTTCTCCCCAACAACGCAGCCATGACTCCACCTCTCTCAAACTGCTTTGGCCCACCGCATCTAAATAATGCCGGGGGTTTGAATAGGGAATTGAGGAAGTTATGCCTGCATCTGAGGTCTGAGCAGCAGTGCAATGCACAGGCGAGGAAACTAAATGCATAAATATATATATATATATATATATATATATATATATATATATATATAATATATATAATAATACAGTTATATATATACATAAATACAGGCTATATATATAAAATAATGCAACTAAACATTGGCGTTATTTTGTCTCGTCTCATTTTAGTTAACGAAAATGAAAGACATTTTTAGCAGTGTTTTCTTTTTGTGAACTACATTTAGTCTAGTTTTTATTCATCAACAATATTCTATTATATATTTGATTATAGTTCTTGTCACAAAACCACCATAAATGTTTCGTCTCATCTCATTTTCGTCATGTGATAAAGGTTTGTTGACGACTATATTTTGTCCTAATTTTTTTATTGATGAAAGCAACACTAACCAAAGCCAACATACACTGGGCTAAATGCTAAATGAGCCAACTAGAAACTAACAGAAGTCAACGAAGACTAGTCCCCTAATCAGCGGGCTAAAAGTAAGGCATGCTTGGACTTGCTTGCTGGCTAAAAACCACTGTTATGCTACACTGCTACAGGCTGAGGCCTTCCAGGTAGCAAGTAGCAGCTGCTGGCCAGCAGGCCGACATCTGGTCTGCTGCCTGTCAAACAAAAAGGGTGCGCCCCTAATTAAGTGTAATTTCAAGATTAAATAACATTTAAGGGATGAGTTATAAAAAAAAATCACTCCCTTCACAGTTGACATGAAGGTAAACTTGACCTATTAAAAGTTTTAAAGACTCTTAATAACAACAAAGTTGTTTTTTATGGGCATTTTGAGTTTCTTTGTAAGTTGAAACACCCCAGAAGACCATTTCAAGCACTTACTGTTGTAGTAGTACAGTAGTAGTAGTAGTAGTACAGTAGTAGTAGTTTTAATTCAAGCAAATATTGAACCAGGAATAGAACAAACAGATAATAGGGAACTATACAATAGCTGACTGTTAAGTCCAAAATTCAACAGAATAAACTACACAACATGCCTTCATGCCTTCATACTTCCAAGCGTCTTCTCCCATGGTCCATAAATCAGTTTGTCTGCTAGGCGGCAGTGCTGCCTGTCCCTGTGCCCTGGCGATATGAGTGTATTTTTGGCCACACTCACACAGCCTCCCCTTAAAGCTCCAGACATGTCTACAGATGGTCTCTGTTTGTTTGGCATCTTCTTTCTCAGGTCCTTTTATTGGGCTATTTGGCCCCAGCGGTTTTTGTCTTGTTTTGTTCCAGTTCCTGTTATTCTTCTCTAGTTTGATCCTTTTGCTGGCTGCATATCAGCTACACAGCTAAACAATGACCCCACGGTTTCCGGTGGTATTGCTCCGTCTTCTGCATCGAGTGACGGGCCAACAATCCCCTCAAAGCCCCATCAGTTACTGTATCTGATGCAGATGACGGACGAAACTGTCCGTCTGTCTGCGTATCCGTCTTCTATGTTGAGCATAGATGGGCCTTAACACACACACAGTTGCATGTTAACGCCTGATATTGTAGCAGACGTACTAACTGGATACAGACGCACTATTTTGCACCTTTGAAAGACGCAAACCTTATTGTTGTTAGTAAATCAGTTTGTAAATTTTTTTGTGTGTGCAATGAATTTGCACATGTTTTTGTACATGCAAACCTTTGATAGATCTGGCCCTAAATGTACTAACATTTTTTGCATTTTTAAACTGTTTTGGTATTTTTAAAGAAAAATAGAGCACCATTGACAAAACACTATTTTAAAGAGGATAAAGGAATGTATTTATGAGATCTTATGAAGAAGAATTTAGCCTTTGCTTAGCTTTGAATACTTTGTAAATCTTAGTGGTGTCTTATAATCCTAAAGTTTCCTTACATAGTCTATGAAAAGTCAAAATTCCAGATGTCCACCGCTATAGACTTTATTTTTCTGCTGCTGTCTTTAAAAAAGATTTATGTTGATTTTTCAACTTGGTCAGGGCTTCTCTGTCTTTCCTGTCCAGAAATATACTGACTCTAGGTTCATGCAGAGTGCTTTACCTACTATGTTTAGATACAATCAAGGAGCACAGACACCGCTATGCACTTGACACTGCTCTAATAGGCACATTCAACAGACATGGGAGCTTATATAGGCTAAATAAGAAATACAAGACATGTGGAGAGAACCATCCATTCAGTGTCCATTACCCCAGAGATAGGTTTTCTCAGTCCCACGCTAGCCACATCATCAGTCATTAGCCAACTTAAGCACCCATATAGACCCAGTGTTCTGTCTCCCAGCCAATTAAGTGGCTGTTATGAGTCCAGCAGCACAGATCTAATGGGACAAATAAAAAATAACCAGACAAGCAAAGTCCAAAATGAGCCTGAATCTAATTGGTGCACATAAAGTGGACCAGACAAAATAGTTATTTGCCTCTAAGATTGGATGGTGGTGTGAGGGCAAGCGTTTACAGTTAACTAAGCCAGGGTATTGCACCTCATTTCCTTTTCTTCCTTCTCTCTCCCATCTGATACTGCTGCATCTGCTTTATGGTATACAAACTGCCAGCCTGAAGCACATCCAGATGCAAACAGCTGCACATCCACATAAGGTGATGTGCTGAACTGTGAAAAAGTGAGCCAGACATTGGAAAAAAAAAATGGGAAAAGAAGAAGCACCTGAAGGGGGAGTTGAGAATTTCAGAGCATGAGGGATTGAACAGAGTGCAACATTTCATCATCAAAACTCAACATGCAGTGATTCAGGAAAAAAAAAAGAAAGCCCTGAACCACGTCGATTTGTTTCAGAGGGTGAGAAGCCGATGGTGAGATCAAACAGGCCTTTGATATTTCTGTCATGTATAAAGGGAACTCTACTCTTTGGAGGATATGCTCGTGAATAAGCTCTTCTTAGATTCACTGTTTATCTTATTCACTTTTCAATGTACACATACACCTCAGAGGAATCTTTCCCAAAATACATACACTAGACAAGATTCTTTCCCCCATTTTACATGAATTCAAACCCCTCGTGCTTTGACCGTATTGTGTCTGTCAAAAGAATTACAGCATCCCACTCTTCAGAAAGACTTCCTTGGCTTTCAGAGTTGATCACATTGCCTCTAAACTTACTTGTGTGGCCATCCTCTGCCTTCTTATTCTCACAACCTGTAGGTTTATAGTTTAAGGGTCAAATTATTGTGAAGAAAGAATGGTTGAAAAGTAAAGATACAATGAGTACAATGAGCAAGAAAAAGTAATGGTGGGGAAGGAAGACAATGGAATGTCCAATCATCTTATTTATCATGAAAATGATTAATGGTGTTATTATATGCATCCTACAGTATCTTATGTTATGCCATCGTCTTTCTCAACACATGTGGAGCCTTTTTCATACAGTATCTGCTATTTCCATTATATTTAATACAGAAATCTAAATTTAAACACACCAAACAGTACTATTATGCCACCGTCTCACAACCTTGGAAATCAAATTAATGAAGAAAAAGTGAGATTTTTGCTAAAAGTAGGCACTGATAAATCAAATTACCTCAGTGAGAGATCATTATTCATAAGCCACAGAACTGTCTGGCTTTGAGATTCATTCTGTTTTGTGGTGCAATAACACTAATAATGTGCTGCATATACTCAATTCTGACTGTGTTACTGTGTGGGTGTTCTATTTTGTAGCCGAAAATTTGTCAAAGGCAATTTTTGGAGCTTAGTGTTTCTCTCTTACATGGATAACATACCAACTTTCTGTGATTTTAAACATACCTCCAGAATTATAGTAGCAACGGCCAAACAGTTGGTAAAAATAGAAAGTGTTAAATGTTTGCTCTTAATAACGTAAAGGACAGCATGAAGAAGGGTCATATCAGTGATACATACGTACCTGTATGTGCCCTGCAGTGTGTTAAAGTGAAGCCGAACAACTCTGTCCTAACTTCATCTTGCAGGATAAATTGATTGCTGCTGTGCCGTTGTCCGTGATTTCATTTCCTTCAGAGAGAGATGTGCATCCTAGCAACAACCTTACAGGACACACTGTGTGGTTTTTTGACAATAACACCTTCTCAGCCTCGCTCTCTCATGCACACTCACATTCACACTACATACTTCCATTTCTCATCAAGTGGAGCTCAGCAGATTGAGAAAACACAAATCAGCTGCATCTCTGCCAATCAAATTCAACTGCATTAGTATTCATCTCGAGGTTCAAAACAATAAAAGAAAGTTCCAAATATCCTGCTGAGAAGCAGTAATTAGGATATTATGAACAGTAAATGCACACACCAACTGATTTATGAGTAGAGCAGGTGGATTAAAGGGAAAAAAACCAGGTTGGACAGGATTTGTTAGGATGACTTATTGACAAAAATCCAAGTCATGGTTAAAATTTTCTGAGACCTTAAAAGATTTTATTAACTCTGGATTGAGGACACAAAAATCATTAATGCTCAGATTAATATATACACAGCTGGTACATGTTTATAATGTTTGCATAGATCCTGTACACATACAGTGTTTGTTTTTCTAACAAAAGAGGATGGATTCATGCAGACATGGATGAGGGAAGGGAAATAAACTGAGCGCTCTGTACTCATGCTTATGGAGTTATGCTTACGCATAGTATTTCAGGCAAATGCAGTATGCCTCAGTGGATATTTTCTTACATATTGCATGCTTCAATATGTGACCGAGGAAGAGGAGCATTATTTCTGGTGTTGTAAGGTCGGATTACATCAGAAAAACATTTGACCTGTGTTGAAAATGCTTGCTCTAAATCCACAAATGCTTCCTCTCTCTACAGAATTCAGAAAGTATCCTGAGTTCCTTGCAATAAAAACAGAACAGCTGGAGTTTCCTCAGCTTGACAGAGCAGGACCTTGTCACAGCAGAGCTGATCCACCTTTTATCCTGGGAAACTGGACCATTGGGAGACATTCAAGCTCTTAGTTGAGTGCATCCCTCCTGTCTGGAGAGATCTGCTTTTGGAGGATCTGCTTAACTGGAAAAGGGAGAATGATGTCCAACATAGGTATTCTATTATGAAGCATTATGATCCTGCTCATGTCTCCCCTTCTAGCACTTTCTCTTTCTTTGTTCTTTCATTTTCTCAGCCAAACTTTTTTCCAGTTTAAAAGTCTGCTCCTGCTCAACATCATTGTCTCTGGGCTTCAACTCTCTGGGCTTTGTCCTTACCTACCTTTCTTTCTACCATGAAGGACAAAAAGTCCAGAAAAAAAAAATAATCATAACTAAGAAGATTTGACCACAACCAACACAGCTGGACAAATGCATGTACAGATAAAAAAAGAGAGGCACCAGAGAAGAGAGAAAGGGATGCATGAATACACTATCAGGCTAAATGCCGGTTGAAAACTGTTGATTGCTCAAGGCACTCGGGCAGAAATATTGCAACGGAATACAAAATAGTGGATTCTGATGTTTTGGTAAATTGCCATGATATTTGCATCGTTCTGATGATACCTCTTCATGTAAAGGGAAAACATTAAACTCAAAATACAACCTTATGAGACATGTGATGCCTTCAATGTCAGCCCCTAAGCAACTGTGACAGAGCAAGTGAATGGATATGGGGACATTAAAAATGGAAATTAATACAAAGGAGTAATTAACTCTGGATTATCTCTGTCTAGTAATTAAACAGCATTGGCATATGTCTGACACTGATATGCCCACAGAGCTTTATGAATTATGCTGATGGCAGATCATCCTCCAGCTATTGTTGTGCTTTGCTAATCTCTGATATGGACCAGATATTGCTCAAAGGTGGATGTAATTGAGGACAGGTGACAGTTAGAAAAAAGGCTTTGTTCTAATAAGCAGTCTTCCAACCAAAGACTGTAAAAACTAGAAAAGCGCTCAGAGAGAGAAGACCTCAAACAGCTCATGCAATGATAAAGAATCCTTCAAAAAATTCCTGGATCCAGGAGGTGATCCGGATCACCACCAAAATGTAATGGGTACGTCCTTGGGCTGAGACGTGCAAAAGGCATTAATAAGTACATCAACAAACTTAAAAATAAATTAAACAAAAACAAAAACAAAAGTGGAAAAATAATTAACAGTTGTTTTTATAGAAGGCAGGAGCACATACAAACAAGTTAACCAACTGCTGAGAGTTTCAGCAGACCTGCAGTTTTCTGGGAGTTAGTTCCTCATGTGAAGAGCAGAAAAAAAGAAAAAGCTGCCTCTCTATGTTTAATTCTGATTCTGGGAACAGAAAGTAGACCTAACCCTGATGACCCGAGGGATCTGGTTGGTTCATAAAGAACCAGAAGATCCTGAATTTATTTTGACCCTAAACCATTCAGTGCTTTGTAAACTAACAGCAGGATTTTGACGACAAGCAAAAATGACAGCGTGAGGTAAAAATGAGCGACACCTTTATTAACTTTTCAGCTTAAATATGTTTGCACTCAGACTAGGTATTGAAATATTCATTCCAATGAAGAAAAAAAAACAACTTCTTTCCCTCAGTTTTTTTTAAGTGCAGATAGTCATGCAAGCACAAACAGAGTGAGTAAGGAGGACAGAGCAGGATGTGCCTCCCCTCTCTGATAACCAGTATGGGTGTCCATCACACTAAATGAGATACCAGAGGTTCAGCTGGATACAATCCTTTTTACTGAAAATGACTGAAACTGAGGCAGCTCTGCCACAGTGGTGTGAGTGGGCAAGCATGACAAACATGCATGCAACCACGCATACATTGAATCCCATAAAATATGCACAGTACACTTACAAACATGAGTATTGACACCTGTCATCTTCAATCCAAGTATTGTTGTTCAAGTTAGTGGGAATACATCACAGAGATGAGGCAAGGACAATTAGGGGTGAAAGGTTTAGAAATGGACTTTGTTTCTGTTGTGCAAAAAAAGAATTGAGGAAGGAGAGCAACAGACAGAAAAAGGCCACAGCTGGTAACTTCTTTAGCTGGAGTAGGCTACAGCCATGCACCCCACACACCCTCACCCTCATACCTCTAGAAGGCATTTATGGGGTCTATTCAATGATTAATGGCCGTATATTGTGTAGGTGTTTACAAGCGGTATTGCGTGACCGTAGCTGTCCTGGTATTCACACTACATGGCCATCAAACAAGACTCCACACACACATACCTACCTGCAAACGTGAACAAATGCGCATTTGCCTCTGTAGATGTGACACTGGAAGTCAGGCAAGCAGGGCTGATCTTTCTGTACTTTAGCTAATGGAATGGAAGGGTCCCTGCTGGGTGCTGTTCTGCTTGATTTCCTCCGGCACCACAGTCAGCTGTGGGCCACCACAGGGTGATTATTCATGTCTGCACATACATATTACTAAGTAAGACCAGAGCAAATTGTCTGCTTCAGAGAGCATACCAGTGCCCTGTGCTCACAAAGCATGCTTTACTTTCAAAAACCCACTCTTACTTGAAAGCCTAAAAAACCATAAAGCAACATCATCCATATTCTTTATGTGCAGCTGGTATATGTATGATTATGCATATGAATGAACTTGATTTAAAAGTCAAAGCATGTTTTTACCATGTAGGCTGCTAAAAATAACTTCACCTGTATCAGAAATTCTTTCTTTGACTTCTTCTTTTCTTAAATTTTCATTTTATGTGATAATTGGTAATCACTGATACACAAAATTGCCAAGGTTTCACTAATTATAGCATCTCCAATGTGAAAATGAGCAGTGAGATTACTGTAATTTGACTATAAGAATGATGTTTGACATAATAAGCAAACAATCTCTTGGTGGGATAATTGTACATAGTGGAGGATACATACAGCCAGGTAAAATCCAAATGGCAAGAATTTATAATAATATTAATCATGGATTAGATTTATATAGCGCTTTTCAAGGCACTCAAAGCGCTTTACAGTAGATCCATTATTCTTTCACTCCTCAGTCGTACTTGATGATGGAAAACTACGTATGTAGCCACAGCTGCCCTGGGGCAGACTGACGGAAGCGTTGCTGCCATTTTAATTATCGATCCTGCACGGTGGCATGGCGGTTAGCACTGCAGTCTCACAGTAAGAAGGTTGCTAGTTTGATTCCCAACTGGGGAGGGGGTTCGAACAATTCCAACCGTGGCCTTCCTGTGTGGAGTTTGCATGTTCTCCCCGTGTATGTGTGGGTTCTCTCTGGGTACTCTGGCTTACTCCCACCATCCAAAGACATGCATGTTAGGTTGATTGATCACTCTAAATTGTCCCTAGGAATGAATATGAGTGTGAATGGTTGTCTGTCTCTCTGTGTTGGCCCTGTGACAGACTGGCGACCTTTTCCAGGATGTACCCCGCCTCTCGCCTGATAACAGCTGGGATAGGCTCCAGCAACCCCTGCGACCCTGAATTGGATAAGCGGTACAGAAAAAATGATCAATCATCGATTAATTGTGCCCATCCCTATCACATAGATCATCATGAAGAACGCTTTGATCTATAAAATATGGAAAAAAATGTCAAAAATGTGTCATCAGCACTTTGAGGCAAAGAAGCAAGATGAAAGCAGAGTCCTGTAAACTATTTAAAAAGTCCAAATTTGAAGAAGGTAACACAACCCTCCTTATTGAGCAACAAGGGAAAATGCATGTAGACCAACATATAAAAACTTTTATACTTCTTGAGTTATTTTACATATCAAAATATTTCACAGTAAAGTCACTTTCTGGTTTGATTTAGGAAATTGGCTAGTTAGAAATCAGAATGACTAAGTTTTACAGTAGTTAGAAAATTATCTAGATATTCTTTTCTTTTCTAAAGAGCATTCTTTTGAATAGCAAAGCCATAAACTTCATGGATGCTTCATGGAACTTCATGGACTTTTTAAATTCAGTTTACATTCCACATACTAACTGCATAAAAGGAAGAATTAAAATAAACACTGTCTGTGTTAATAGCTGTTTAAATGTGTGTATGGGCATTTTGTCTGCCTGTCTTTATTGTACTTATGTGTGTAACAAAAGCTAGTTTGTGTGCATGTGCCCTCATCTTTGTGTGGGTTGACCTCTCTCTCGCTCTGACTCAATTATTTTCCTCCCTGTAGCAATAAGGATTAGAACTTTTTCACTGCTACAGAAAGAAAAAAACTCAATTCATTTATTGGAAGTAGGACAATAAAACCTAAATTGGTTTTCTTTGGCTGAGAAGATAAAAAGAAAAAATAATCTGAAAATAATTTTCCACCCAAAGATGACATTTTTCTCAGCTCAGAAAAGCCTTTTAGCTTTTGTTTTCCAAGGAATACCACCTCGCATAAAAGAGCTTTACAAGAGATTTAGGAGAAGGAATATCTGACTGTCAACAAAATTTACATATTGAAGGTCAGAAGCTAATTAGCATGAAACGGTCACAGTGATGTGCCGTGAAGGTTAAAAGCTATGACATAATCTGAACAGCCCAATCCACATCTGCGTGCTTGACATGGCAGCTGTTATAATACGAGTCCTGGACAGAGCACTAGAGCTGACAATCAAAAAATGATGGTGATTTTTTTGGGCTAGTTGTATTTCACAGACCATTTTCAAAATTCCTCACATCTTGTATAAATTACGGTGACAAAAAGAGATACAAGGGAAAGATGATTGGAGTCGCAAACACCAGTAGAAATAGGAATGAATATCCGCCCCCCTACTGAGTGAGTAAATGGCTTGTGGGGTCTGACTGAGCATGTACAAGAGCTTAGAAGTGACTTGGGTTTAGTATGCAAAAACATCACAGGAAACACAGCACAGGGTTTTGAGTTGGAAAGCTTTGCTTTATGTATGCGTGTTCTTGTACACAAACTACAAAGAAATGTGTCACTGAAAAAGCATCACAAGCAATAGATTAAAGCTTTGATTCTTAAATGCTAACTGGATGATTTATATTTGTGTGTGTATGTGCGAAAAGTATCTGAAAAATCGTATTTGTCTCTGTGGTTAACAATTAATATGAAAGATTAGAGCAGACATTCAGCCTTCTATTTATCTAACTGACTGCATTTCTTTTTCTCTCCTCTGTACAAACAGTCAGCTATAATTGGCGGTACGCTGTCATCTTTCTCCCTCTCTTTCTCTGTAACATTACGTTTATTCCATTTACCGTCTGATTGATTTCTCAGTTCTGACTTTTCATTTATCTTTGTTTCAATGGATCTAAGTTAATGTGTTTATGTCATGATAGAGAAGTTGCAATAAATGACCTTGGTTTGATGACAGAATTGTGTTTTCCTGAAACTGCACACACAGACACATCATCAAATGATTCTCAAGGGACTGTGTAGACAACTACTCAGACATCATCCACATTTGAGAATATGATAGCTACAGGGCCTTTGATTAGTAGTTTGCCCAAAGGCCTGATACTCCAGAGGATGGTTAGGTTATGACTGGAAAATAAAACTTTGAGCAGCTGGGCAAAGCAGTTGTATGGAGGCTAGATGATGAAGTTATTTCTTTGTGTGTCTTTAAATAAAATTCACATCCACACCAGCTGTCAGCCATGGATGTAAGCCCACTATAATATGGGAAGTAAGGGAAGCTTTAACTTTTGAATCTTTGTGTTATATTTCTATGCCATGAACACACACACAGTGAAATGTTGCTCTTTGGCTAAATCTGTCATGAACTATGAAAAAATAATGCAATGCAAATGTCTCAGTCCACCCCTTATTTCTTTACATTTAGTTTCCAAGCAGTCAAAAAATTATTGGTAACCTTTAAAAAATGTTAAAATGGTGAAACGCAATGGTTCTCCAGACAGTCTTTTTAAAATTTTTACATTTTCCAGTCCAGGCTTTGCAGATGACCCCATTTCATTGTTTAACCATTTATCACTGACCTGTAAAATAATTTAGCAGCACTGACTTAAAAGGCAAAATAGGTAAGAAATTCACTGTAAAATAAGTCAAAATGTTCTTTTTCCTCTGGGATGGAGGAAACATTCCCTTTAGACAATCTGTCTTAACCATCAGCAAAGCCTTTGTCAAGTTTTTGTTTTTACTTTAACTTAGCAAAAAAAACAAAAAACAATTTTAGATAATATCTTTAGGCACGTTGTTCCTATAAGCTGCTGCAAAGGCACATTAATTTGCTAGCATTTCTTAAGTTTTATCTATGACAATTACCAAAGATAACATAGTTTGTTGGGCATAAAATGCTATTTTTTCACTACATGTAACAAACTGATTTCCAAAGCGTAATGAGAGAAAACTTGACAAATCTCAATGTGGTGTGCAGTATGTCAAAGTCTGAGGAAACTGAGCAAATGGAGGAAGAAGGAGCGGCAGGTTTACAGAACCTCCTACAGTAAATTAACAGCATGTGAAAATGAAAATGTTTTCTGGAAATAGAAAAACAAATCCAGCAAAGACTTGGCCAAGCGATGCATTTAGCTCTTCAGTTCATGATCAGTTTACTGAAGCCACATCAGAAATGGTCTGCATGGAAGGGTGGCTGACAAGAAGAAATTCTTCAGGAATTTAAACAGGGAAAAAGATAAGGTATCCCACATAGCACAAAAACTAGACTGAAAAAATCACTACCCTATAAGCCACCTTTTAATGTTTTTAAAGACGCCTAAAACTATTCCTAAAGACTGCTTTAAGCATACAGTAACAATGCTTCTCAAAGAAGTTTCAGGCTATGTTGAAGAATAAAGGTGATCATACCAAATCCTGATTTTCAAACTGGTTATAAGACAAACTGTCTTTCCTTCAGGAAAGATTTTTGATGCAAAATCTTTGATGATTATATGTAATGACATTTTACTTTATCTAGGAAATATCTAAAGAGTTGCATATCAAACAGCTCAGAACCAGATGTGCTGAAATTGAAACACTTCGATCCAGAGAATCTACATGTATCTGATTAAAGAATATGTAATGCCTTAAAGAATTTAAGCCAGAGTTGGTAATCCTGCTCGGAAACACTTTTTGTTCTACTGGGTAAAATGGTCCTTCCATCCTGACAATAGTCAATACATCATGTATTCATAAAAAGGAAGGAAAAAAGTCAGACCTCTGTGAGAGCTGCAGTTCTGTAAAAACTCTGACCAAACCCTGCCATTCGCACCGAAAGGCAGGAATTGGTAATTCACAACTTAAAGAAAGAACAAATCTATGCCTTTATGTCTCGTCTCTGTCCCTCCCCTCTCTCCGTCCCCTACGTGACCCCCCTGCGGGCCGCTTACTCTAAATAAATATAGCTAACGGACTACTAACTGCTGCTGCGCCAAAAAAACAAAACAAAACCACAGATAAGGATCAAGTCTTGGAGGCGTTGATGTTTGCAGAGTGGACTTTTTAAACCGCAGAAGGAGTTGGAGGTGAGTGGATTAAAGCTTTTAAAAATGTGGTTTGTCAGCTGTTTACTATCAAGCTAACGAGCTATTCACTCGGCTGTTATTGTTAACCTGCTGGTAAAACATTGGTGCACCCGTCCCTGCGTTCTGAAGGCGTGGTTTCAGGTAGTGTGTTTTTTTAAACTGTCGCTTCCTCAACCCGTTTTTCCAACATTGCCAACCCTAGCTGTAATGCTCACTAATACTTCCCATTTCCTTTATAAGGAGAAGCGATAACGGTGTGGATGCAAATGCAGTTTTATATTTGAGTGGTTTTGGCATGTATGGATTGTTCAGTGCGGCCCAGGCTGGGTATTGCTGATGCAGCATTGACGCTCAGTCTTTTCTCGATAAGCAAAAGGTCATTTGAGCAAATCTGTAATCAGATGTTTCTGGTGGGCAAAACAAATTACTGCACCAGAAATTTGCTCTGCAGTGATAATTTAAGTATACTTAAACAAATAAAAAGTGAAAACAAGAAGCAGGGAGCCAGCCATTTAACTATCTTCAGACCCCGAGGGCAAAACATCTCCCCTGTTTCTGGGTGACATTAAGACCAGTTAGCATTAAAAGTCATTCTGTGAGAGAGAATGAGAGAGCAAGACCATCACTTTACCTGTGGAGTAGACATTAAACCTTGTATGGCAAACAAAAACTAAACCTACGGCAAAAGTTTTAACAGTTACAGTTTCTTTTAATCTGTATTTAGACAAATATATTCAGGTGACATGACTGATGATCCATTCTGTAAGGAGAACAAGGAGGTGACTGCTTCATTTTGTTTTACACTGAGTAAGTAGGCTATCTTCTCTGGTATTTGGGGTCCTTTGGGGGGAAGTCACTTTCCTCACTCTCAGATATGGTGCAATTATGGTTCTCTTTTACAGCACTCAGCCATTTCAAACACATTAAGGAGAGGGGACATATATTTACTGCTTTAAAACTGACTGCACTACAGTAAAAAGAGAAGAGAAACAAATGCACACATACACAACAATATTACTAACCAGACTGCAGTTTAGACACAGACGGTGGATGATGAATGCGAGATGCAATATTACTCCCATGCTGACACACTGATGGTTTGGAAACAGTAATAAGGTGGAAAACAAGATGACACTTTTCAGGGGAATAAAAAGAGCTAGTTTAAGACAAAATCAGGGGTAAAACTGCCCAAAAAAGACCAGAATGAGAAAAGTGGTAGGGTAAAGTCAAAGACAGTAGGAGAGACAGAGTCTGTTTTTAAGTCTTGAAGCAACCAAATAAGCCTAAGCTGCTGATCGGGCTCTTTCTGGGCATCAACACTAAATGTACTGTTCAGTCGTCCTCGGTCACCTAATCCTCTTATCTGAGTTGATTTCAGTACCGTTAAGTCACAAGCTAGTGTTTGCTGTGAAACTGTCTGCGGCAGAGCCGTGTCAGTCGTCTGTGTCTTCAGCTCAGGAAGCAAAGTCAAAAAGAGCAGAGGTGGCAGTTGGACAGAGAGGTGGACACAAAAAGTCCATCTTCTGGGACTTCAAATGAAAAGAAACCAATAGCACCCAAACTGATACTGTGCTGCATTCCTTGGAGACTCCCTCTCTCTGGCTCTCACTTCATTTAAAACCATATTACTTGGAAGGAAGTAAACTCCCCCGCACCCCCCCCACTGAAAGGTTATCAACACAAGGATCGGTTAAATCAGTGAAGGTAGTGGGATGTGATCTCAGGTCAAGGACTCAGTAATTAGACTCTTGACCTGACCCTGCAAGTCAAGTCATATGAGCTTTTGTATGAACTGGGAATGAACCACAGGCCAGATTTAATCGCTGAAGCTTTTTATACAGTATCTGACCTTGACTGATTAAAGACATGCATTGGAAAGTACAGGTAAAATATTCTACAATGAATGAGCATTAAAATTATTGATAACCAAAATATAGAAAATGCTAAACTAAAAGCAATTTTTTTTTAATAATTAGAAACAACACGAGGCAACAAAGCTTCATGCATCTTTATTCTCCCAAATATTTGGGAGGATACCCCAAGCCCTTTGATATGCTTCAGAAGAAAAGCAAAATGATAAGTGAATTTGACAGGTGTGTGTCCCACTGCAGGAGAGATAGCTGCTTAGCTGACCATCTCTACAGGGTGCTCCATGCTCGGCTAAAGTGATAACACTTCCAGGGATTGAGACCTACACCTTGCAGCAAGGGCCATCAACAGTACAGTACACAAGATTAAACACACATGGACACTGAACAAGGGAAAACACATTGGTTCAAGGAGGCCATAGAGCTGAAACTTGGCTCTGGAACATTACAGGGATGATAGATGTTTACTGTTTCAAGGATGAGTAAGCTGTTTTCAAGAACTTCCAGCAAGTATTACTCACAGAGAAGGAGCTGTTTCCTCTCTCTGCAGGTGTCTGCTGCTTTCTGTGTGAATGCTGGCAAAAGATGTACAGTCAGTGTGAATGTCTGATCTCATGACTTTTACTCAGCTTATTTGCAATTCTAGTCTCCTCACTTAAGCACAGCTGTGCATCTGAATGCACATTTATTAGATCAAGCCAAAACATTTAGGTCACATTTTAGACCAACAATGTAGGAAACTGTATTGATTGATTTTCTTCTTTTTTTCTGGAGATAAAGTCATATAATATCTTGAGATCATTCATACAAGAGGAGCGCTCAGCCCTTAAATATGTAAAAATTCTCCTCCACTAAAAACCAACTTACTAACACAAGCCTTCACGTTGTGGTTTTGCGTGTGTTGCCATGCATAGTTTCTGTTTACTGAAGGAGATGAAAGAGAAATTGCTCCTTTGGCTGCCCTTTATCATACAGTTTGGAGTATGAAACCGCACTGAAATTCTTCTTTTTTATAGCTGAGCAAATATTAGTCTGGTGCAGATGTCTCTATTGAGGTTTCATATCTTTTGTCAGTTATCATAAGCGGTTCATAAACACTGTAGCTGCCAAATATAGACAGTATTCCACCCAGCTCCGTGATCTCCATCAGTTTCTCTTTTTCCTATTTAATTAGAAAAGTCTCATCTCTCATCGTCTACTAAATGGCAACTAGACTTGGACAGCAGGTCAGACGGCACACAGGATACTATGTAATTAAGGCTGTGGAAAGACAGGTTGGGAGGGGGGAGCAGAGAATTGATGGCCTCAGTCTTTAAAGTGGAAAGAACTGCCTGTGATTTTCATATTTCAGCTCTAGGGAAAGAGCCGAAAATGTTCCTTTAATGATGGATTGGGCTAAACTATGCAGTCTGGCAGCTAGTGGTGTCTTTGAGACTATTCATTACAGATTCAATCACTCACATTTTCTCTCCACCCTTCAGACTCATCCTGTAGCTTCTATGCAGAATGGTCTTCTGCTGGGTAAGTATTCAAAATGTACTGTGGCCTTCTTTTATTTTAATCTTTGCCAGCAGCTCCGTTGCACAAAGCAGATTGTGTTTCACTGCTTTGTTGATCATATTAAGACTCAGAGACTGTAAATGTAAAAATTTCCCCCGAAACCGTTGATGTTTCCTTCTAGCTCTTGTGAAAATCAGTATCAATAAAGCAGGCCAAGACACAGATACTTCAGTCTTAGTTGATGGACCATGCTAAACAATAGATGTGTGCAGTAACTGGGATCATCCAGCTGGACAAAGGAGTGCAAAATGAGCTCTAACAGCAATGAAAGCAGCCCTTTTGGGATGACAGCTGACAACGTTTTGTGTGATAGACAACAGGGTATTAGATAAAGCTCAGACAGTTCAGATAACAGATGCAGTCTTATCTTGTTTTGTGTAATTTAACATCACAACTGGCCAGAGGACAAGTAGGTGAACATTTGCACAAAAAACACAGACACAACACACCAATATATCTTATCACTTCCAGAAATGATGATCTTATCTGCTTGGAATAGAAACAACATTTACATCACAACCTGTTTACATGAAAAACGCTATTTTTCCCATTGAATGCCAGTGTTTTAAAGAAAAAAAAAGTTTCCTTTTGTTCTCTTTTGATTTTCACTTCCTACAGTGCCCAGTCTAGCACATGCAGTCTGCTGAAGTGGATCCAAGCACCCATGCTATTAGCCGTGTAGAGATGGGCTTTGGTTCACTGATATGACAGTTGTTTATGGAAAATCTCTTCTAGAACAGTTTCAAACAGCTACTAGCATCTGTTACAGTTTTCTGTGTTTTAGGCGGACCATTAACATAAAATTACAGTCTGTACCTTTTTGATATGAAACTGCATTCTGCTGTTTAAGCATCTATATTCCTTAATAATGTTTAGGACAGATTTCTGATTTCCATGGAGATTCCACTCTTCTTCTAATGCCTTTTTGATCATCACATCATGTTTTTGGATCCAGTCTATGTACAGTACAAAACGGATGCCCATAAATGCCGAAAAGCTTTTTGTCACAGAGAAAAAAAATAATACCGCACAAATTGTGTGTCTGTGCAGGGCAATCTGCCTGGTTGAGAAGTGAATAAGCTAATCTTAGTCCATAACTCAGAGACACAGACTGCATCGAGGCCAGACATATGGAGACATGGCCCAGTGAGTTTTACTTAGCACATTAAGACAGATAGGCATTCACAAATGTAGTGTCTGAGACACACACACGCTTACACATACAGTTACACACACACACACACACACGGCACTTGGACAAAAAGATGTGCCAGCCTTGAAAGAATAAGAAAGCCAGAGGTTTTTAATCTCCCACTCAGCCTATATTTGCTTCTAAAGCTTTCAATATGTGTTAACTCAGATTAACCTTCTTATACATACGTGTTATTACAAGAGTCTAATAAAGAACAATAAACATTCAGCCTTCCTTGTGTACCTCATTTCACACTGGAATGGCCAAGAAGCAGGAAAACAGTAAGAATAAAGGTGAAAAAGAATAGTATCAAAGAACTGGGTTATGTAAAATTCAGTGCTCTACTTTCTGTGTTGCTTTTTTATTTTTACTCGCCTGCAGCTTTTCCAGGACATTTGTGATTCATTGGTTCACCTGAATATGCAAAAGAAAGGCGAAATAACCTATCACTGATCTGTATGATACAGTACAGTAAAACCTTCACAGAAGGCCCCAACTGATCTTGTCATTACTTCTCAAAACAAAGTTGAGTTTTGTACTTCCAGTCCTGAAATTATTCTATGTTTGTATTACCATTATGAAGCATAGGTTAATATAAATGTGGGTAACACAATATAAATGGTGGGTATTTTAATATTAAGATGCAGCGTGTTTATTTCAATCAGATATAGAATCCAACACAAATGGATGTTTTCCATCTAAAATAGTTGAACTGGAATCAAATTCTGGCTCCACATGGTTATATGGGAGATCTTGATGCGGTGCATAAATGGAAGGTAATAAAGCAAATAAAATTCATTCTGCTTTAAATATGTATGTTTTACCACTCTACTGAGTGGTATAAGTAAAGTAGTAAACCAGATGGATTTTGTTTTTGCCTTTTAATCTTCACAAAGTACAGTAGCCCTTAGTTCTCAGCTGTCTTTAATGAATGTATAGGGATGCATTTGTTAATGGGGCTGGGTGCACGTTTTGTCTTGAGTTGGAAATCAATAATATTACATAATTCGGACAATCCTATGTATTTTATGTAAACTGCTGTAAATTTTACATATATCATTCTTGTTCTGAGCACTCTTTGACGAAACTCCGGACATCATTAACTGTGTGATTTATTGGGGCTTCATCTTTGCATCACCAAAGCCTTCTTATAGCTTTTTTTGCAGTAATAAATCAAATAAACTGGTACTCAATAAATGAGCGTCTGCTCAGTTATTAATCGTTTTATACCAGATTTTGACTGAAATGTGGAAACTTTACCTACTTTGCTACTTTCATTCTCTGAATAAGATTGATTTGTGCCGGAAAAAAGAGTTAAAATGGTCTGTATTATGCATGCAGAGTGCATTCTTTGGTTCAAATAGTACTTGCAAAAGCACAGTATTGAATTTGTAGGACTCTGGACCATTTGCTAATAAGGAATTGTGGTACATCTATTTATTGTGACTAATGTGCTTTTTGAATGCATTCAACACCTTTGTGTGTGACTCAAGCCATTTCCATATTGTAGCTTGTACTGGTGGTGATTTCAAAATCGTCCAATGTTTTTTATCTTTTATGCACATTGAGATAAAGAATTAATAACATAAATGTAGGAGAGAAAGGAGACAAATTTACAGAATTATAGTCAGTCCAGAGCAGCTATCATTAATAAAACATAAGTGAAACTGGAAAACTTGCCTGTCTCTAAACTAGTTGGGCTCTCTGTGCTCATATACCTGCTGAACTTTCTACCTCTACCTGTCCCAAGAGAGATCTGCTCACTATAAAGCAGTTAAAACGCCTTTTCTGTAATAGTGATGTGATCTCTCTTCACAGCAAAACTTCTGTTCTTCCCACAGGAGTGGGAAAACACTGCAAAGTTGTTCAGAAATGAAGGACTTCTTGGAGTCTTTTCCTACACATTTTCCAGTTGTACTTCTAGCACTCTCTCCCCCCACATACCACATCCCACTTGTATGACTTTTTTCTCTGAGTTCACGAACCCAGTCAATGAGTGATTTTGAGTTTGAGGAGCTCAGTGTGAGGGGGAGTATGTCATCAAATCAAAGCTGTCAGTCTGTTCTTGGCTAGCTCTATGAATCTTACAGGCATCAGCTTTCTATGATATGCATAGACAGCTGATGCAAATTTGCAGACAATGGGTGCAGTCTGAGACGGTGTTGTTCAGTATGGGAGGTAGGTTGTTCCTCTTTGGGGGAAATACTGTGCACAAAAACACACAGGAAAACAACTTTGATTACATGATGAAATACGGTTTATTCAATTCTAACATGACTGTCAGCTGTCTCATGCAACAGTCCTGCAATGGTTTTTGAATATTATAGAGGGCTTGTAATATTCAGTGTCAGAAAATGATTCAAGCAATGATTTAATCCGACATTTAAAACA
This sequence comes from Atherinomorus stipes, assembly GCA_023101725.1. Classification (NCBI taxonomy): domain Eukaryota; kingdom Metazoa; phylum Chordata; class Actinopteri; order Atheriniformes; family Atherinidae; genus Atherinomorus; species Atherinomorus stipes. The sequence goes on from JALJCO010009117.1 coordinate 97,905, forward strand.
TTGCAAGTTGTTGCCCTACTGATTGTACTGCATATTATTTACATGAAGTTTTATGACTCTTTAAATCTTGTCCCACTGTATTCACAATAATTGAATAAATATGTGAGGAGGCACCATTTAACAAGCGATGCATGGATAGTGGATTTTTGGGTGATATGCCAATATTCAACAACTCATTTGGCCGACAACAGATACCAGTATTAAAGCTGAAATTATGTAATATTAATTCCTTGTGCAAATTTAGACAAATGCTTCTGCTGCAGATTTGGTAGTTGCCAGAGACAACTGCTCTACAAAGCAACCACAACCTTTGAGCTGTGTGTTTAGCTTAAAGGAGCTAAATACACAGCTGCTAAACTAAACTTTTCACATAACCGAGCCTCCTCTGTTGCTGTGGGCAGCATCACATTCTTTACTCCTGAATGTCACTCACTACTCATTCGGGCATGCAATGCGGTCTTATGAGGAAACTCAGCTTTTTGATATAATGTTTTTCTTGTTCCAGTTTACCAATATTTTTTTTTTTTAAATATTTGTTTGAAATAAGTTTTAAAAAAGGAGGATTGTGAAACAGGGTGCTGGTATTCAGTGCATTTTGTAAATATTTAAAGACCATTCAATTTTTTTCCCCAATTGTTGTATTACAACTTTGTTAAAATAAATAAAAAAAAAAGATTAATTTACTTCCAATTCAAGCTGCACTTAGTACCCCATAATGACAAGGACAATCACAGAATTAAAGAATATGCAGTAAATATACTGTATTTACAATGCTGTCTCCAAAATGTCATGTTTCTTTATCACTTACTGGCGTTTAAACTTTCTAATGGGCTCCATAGAAAGTGAGTTAGAAGTATGATTTCATTTTGTCCTTAATAAACTTGAACTGAAAAAGTTAATTTACTTTTTGTAAAAATTTCATTTGCTAGAGTTAAAATGTTAATACCACTCAAAAGTTGATGCAAGTTAACATTAACCTTTTATGACGCAGATCAAGAGCATTATTCTTGATTTTTCTCCATCAAAATTACAGCAAAAACACTGCATTTCCAAAAAAAAAAGGTGCTAAATAGTCTAACTGGGAGTATTTTATTGAAGTATTGCATGCTAATTCATATTCACCCAGAAATCCCAAATTTAAAAAAAAACCTGGATTCCACCCATTTCCATGCCCAGCGGCCATTTTATTATTTATTTATCTAGTTGACAGGGACAATGCAGTCAGACATGGAAACAAACAAAGTTTGCTATTTATGCGATGCACAAAAAGTTTATAACTAGTGGTAATTTACAACTCCTGTCCCTGAATGGGCCTTTCTACAAATTAAAATGCAGTTTCTAAATTCAGTCATCCATCCTCAAACTTACAGATTTAAATTTTTCATGTGCTCTCACACCCAAACACACAGGACATATACAGTGGGTATGGAAAGTATTCAGACCCCTTAAAACCTTTTACTCTTTGTTTCATTGCAGTCATTTGCTAAAATAAAAAAAAAAAATTCATCTTATTTCTCAACAATGTACACTCAGCACCCCATCTTGACAGAAAAAAAACAGAAATGTAGAAATTTTTGCAAATTTATTAAAAAAGAAGAGCTAAAATATTACATGGTCAAAGGTATTCAGACCCTTTGCAGTGACACTCAAATGCTATCCATTTCTTCTGATCCTCCTTTAGATGGTTCTACTCCTTCATTGAATTCCAGCTGTGTTTAATAAAACTGACTGGACTTGATTAGGAAAGGCACACACCTGTCTATATAAGACCTTACAACTCAGTGCATGTCAGAGCAATTGAGAATCATGAGGTCGAAGGAACTGTCCAAGGAGCTTAGTGACAGAATTGTGGTGAGGCACAGATCTGACCAAGGTTACAAAAGAATTTCTGCAGCACTAAAGGTTCCTAAGAGCACCGTGGCCTCCATAGTCCTTAAATGGAAGAAGTCTGGGATGACCAGAGCTCTTCCTAGACCCGGCTGTCCAGCCAAACTGAGCAATTGTGGGAGAAAAGCCTTGGTGAGAGAAGCAAAGAAGAACCCAAAGATCACTGTGGCTGAGGTCCAGAGATGCAGTAGGGAGATGAGAGAAAGTTCCACAAAGTCAACTATCACTGCAGCACCTGTTGGGGCTTTATGGCAGAGTGGCCCGATGGAAGCCTCTCCTCAGTGCAGACATATGAAAGCCTGCATACAGTTTGCCAAAAAACACAAGGACTCCCACACTGTGAGAAATAAGGTTCTCTGGTCTGATGAGACCAAGATTGAACTTTTTGGAGTTAATTCTAAGTGGTATGTGGGGAGAAAACCAGGAACTGCTCATCACCTGCCCAATACGATCCCAGCAGTGAAACATGGTGGTGGCAGCATCATGCTGTGGGAGTGTTTTTCAGTTGCAGGGACAGGACGACTGGTTGCAATTGAAGGAAACATGAATGCGACCAAGTACAGAGAGATCCTGAAAGAAAACCTCTTCCAGAGTGCTCAGGACCTCAGTCTGGGCCGAAGGTTCACCTTCCAACAAGACAATGACCCTCGGCACACGGCTAAAATAACAAAGAAGTGGCTTCAGAACAACTCTGTGACCATTCTTGACTGGTCCAGCCAGAGCCCTGACTTAAACCCAACTGAGCATCTCTGGAGAGACCTGAAAATGGCTGCCACCAACGTTCACCATCCAACCTGACAGAACTGGAGAGGATTTGCAAGGAAGAATGGCAGAAGATCCCCAAATCCAGGTACCTGGATGTACATTTAATCAAGCTTGATATTGCCATAGTCATTACAGTATAAGTTGACCTTATTTTGTGATTGAATGTTTTGGTAGAAAACAAACACTGTAACACTCAATATCAGCACTGTAAATATGCCACATTTCCTATTTAACAACAGCTTCAATCAAGACAGTACTTGTTGCATCATTCCCATGAAGACTCATGGCTGTACGAGCTCAAAAGGGTGCTTCTACTCAGTACTGAGCAAAGGGTCTGAATACTTATGACAATGTGATATTTCAGTTTTTCTTTCCTTGATAAATTTTCAAAAATTTCTACATTTCAGTTTTTTTCTGTCAAGATTGGGTGCTGAGTGTACATTGATGAGAAATAGACTGAACTTTGTTGATTTTGGGAAATGGCTGCAATGAAACAAAGTGTGAAAAGTTTAAAGGGGTCTGAATACTTTCTGTACCCACTGTAAACTATACTAAGAAAATACACCATCTAATATATATATGCCCATACATACTGTGCTGTATGTGCCTGCACACATACAGCACACGCATCGACTCAGGCACATACACATAATCACTAAAACATCCCTCTCTCACTCACTCACAGCTGTTTTTACAAATGGGTGCAACTTTGGTTACTTTTAAGCCAAGACTCAAGCTTAGCGGTGAACATACCAAACTCAGATATGGAATTCAGCTCGTTCGGCAATGAATTCCTCAACTTTGGACCATAGAAAGAAAAGCCAGGCTGACCAAATGACCTGCAATCCTGCAATGTTGGATCTTGTAGTTGTGGTGTACTCAGCTCTTCTCTCTACTTTTTTAAAGTTTAAAACATAACTTCTTACTGAACATATTAGTTCAGTCAATTTTAAAACAGCGCTTTACTTTTTTATTTACCAACAAACAATCGACTGTTCTAAATCCAAATTCTTGTGCCACTTTGGGAGTCTAAGCAGGGTTAAGTGACAAGTCTGATCATGTCAGACTCTTCTTTTTTTTTTTAACTGCATGTGTTCTGTGACATTAATTTATGAGGAACTCGATACTGTATGTGCTCTGCAGGAATTTATGTTTGACTATAAAGGTGCTTGAAATAAAAAATGAATGAGTGAGTGAAAAGAATGAATGTCACACACATTCCTGGTACTGAAGTTACTGTAGATATGTTTTGATAAGCAGTCATTACTGGCTTTGCACTGCAAGGCACTTTCTATCAGCTTCTAGGTTCAGACCTGGTGGCTTCCTTCATCTTTTAGATACAGTACAATCTATAAAAAGTTAAAAGGGAATTGTAGCTTGCTGAAACCACAATTGTTTGCTCTCAAATTAGCACAGGTTAATTCTGTATGACAGCACATCACTTTTTATCAAACCTTAAAGAAGAGCTTTTAGTACCTGGACTTACATTTAATCAAGCTTTATATTGCCGTAGTCATTACAGTATAAGTGGACCTTATTTTATGATTGAATGTAGAAAACAAACACTGTAACACTCAATATCAGCACTGTAAACATGCCACATTTTCTATTTAACAACAGCTTCAATCAAGACAGAATTACTTCTCCTTCAAAACCTAATTTGCTTCGGTAAATTGGTTCCATCACCAGCATCCAGAATGTGAAGGGGAAAGGGCTGCTGACAGAGAACCTGAAAAATACTCACTGAAGAGCCAATTTAGGTAATTTAAGCAGCACTAAGGATGGTCCTGAGGAGTCTACCCTTTAATACATTCAGGCCATAAAGGACCAGGAGGAGACCCTTGGGACAGAAATAATAGTTTCCTCAGGAACAGCTAGAAGAAGGAAGTAGAACATTTTAGGCTTTTCTCAAGCTCTAACAGGGGCTCCACTCTCTGTCAGTGGCTTAAAAATAAATCTCTCATCCTTAAATTTCCACAATTTTCTTTCTATTCTCAGGCTGCCATGTTTAAATTAATCAGAGTTTCTCCTTTTCCATTCCTGACATTTATGTGACCCCGTGCCTCACCTCTACACGACACTTTCTTTCACCCGCACTTCATATTATGCATAAAATTTAAAACTTGGCTTCTCGACATCCCGTCGTTGAGGGGAAAATACTGCTTCTCTCCCTAATTATCATATTTCACTTTACGCCTCCATCCTCCTGTCCTCGTTCTTGACATATTAAAAACTGTTTGCTCCCCCGAGTCATGTCATGTATGTGAGTGATGAGTTGTACTCCGGTTGCTGTAAAATCTCCCTTGTGACAGGCAAGTGTGACATGGAACCGTGGCATCTGATCTTCCAGGTGCCTCTAATCATGATACTTTTGCTTACCCTTATTTCTCCCTTGCACATCTTACAACTCCCCCATCTCACATTTTCATCGTCTTTCTTTGCCACAGTTCACTATTTGGTGCGTTTCTGAGCAGCATAGAAACCAAATATCACCTCTATCATTTATATCTCTCCCTACCCTTGCCTGTTCTGTGATTCACCGCATGAATACGAGATCCAAAATGATGTTCCTAATATCAGTGCAGTGTCGTGTATATGGGGTGGTGATGATAAGGAGCACAGCTGATATCAGCTTACTGGTCTAATGAGGCATAAAAGAAGTTCCATTCGACTCAGGATCTTGTCTTTCCTTTCATTTGTTAATACTTTAAAACCCCTAACCCTTTTGTAACTACAAACTTACGATGTTTATTAAATCGCCTGGCTGAATCTTTTACAATATGCAGCAAAAAAGGAGAGATTTTTGTCCAGTACTTCTTAAAAGCTGAATGATTCAAACTTTTATTGCCTTTCAGTAATTGTATTATATGTCATGCAAGGAATTTGCTCTTACAAACAGCTGCGTTGGACTTTTGAGCCATTCCAGAGATGAAGACCATGCACTAAACACAAGTCAGCAAGACATTCAGATTTCTATCTAAAATATTTTTCAAGGCTTATATGTTTCAGATGACCCTCAGTTGCACTCAGTCCTCTTATGTGGATGATATTGGTATTGCACAGATTTCTGTGCCAAACCTCTAAAGACTGGGAGCCATTTCATCAGCCAGTCTTCCAAATATACACAGGTTTTTATATAAACGTCCTCCCCCCAACATGCAGCTCCATCACCTCAATCCAGCTCCACTGTTTTACTGTCTGAGTCCTGGATGCGCTTGCATCATTCATGCTGGATCATCTCTGAACTGAACAGCCTCGGTCTCATCTGACTAAACACTGTGCTTCCAACATCCATCAGGTTTTTCCTCATTTTTCTTTAGCAAAGTTAAAAGATGGCAATAGAGTTTGATGTGTTGCAGCAAATGCTACACTTTCCAGTACTGTACAAGAAACAAGATTTTCATTTACAACCCGTGTGCCAAGTCTGAAGCACTTGCCCATCTGCTTTAAACTATCAAATTGTGTAGCGCAGTTAAACTGGCGTCACTTTAGCAGGACAACCACAGCTGCTCTGAATAATGTTGTAAGTCTCTTTAGTTTAAGTGATTTCAGATTTTCTAACTTGTGTGTCTGTACTGGGTGTGCTGGGTAAACCATATCTATTTAAACTTCAATATTCGGAAACATTGTATTGTTAAAGTACATACAACTAATTGATTATTTGATGGTTATAACTATTCCAAGCATTTTAGAGTCTTACTTATTGTTGTTAACTCAATTCTCCTTCTAAACTTGACATATTTGCTGTAAAGCTTATGTATATTTTAGAAAATAAAATAAAGTTATAGAGGAAAAAGCTGACATTTTGTAAAAATTTAAGTGTTTGTCTCGTGATAACATGCAATCTCCATGTGAGCACAGACAAGCTGTATTGATAATACCATGAAATGTTTTTGTCTTCATTTTATTGGCAGATTTTTCTCTTCATCTGCTTCTGAATCATTCCCTATACACAGACATCATTACCAAGATGGATTTTACTGGATGAGAGTTTGGCTACTGGGCAAAAGAAAGAAGGGTGAAAGTGAGAGAATGAGGGGAAGCTTCTTCCCCATCTTTTCATTAATCACAAATTAGTTTATTTTTCTCCTGAGACCAGACCACTCGGTAGGAAGGAGAAAAGATTTTTCTGCCCTCTTTTTCTTTTCTTTTTTTTATCTCCCTTCTGTTCAATACATTTCCCTTCATTCTTCTCCACAGGATTTCTCCAGTCTCTAAATGCCAAACCAATAAACCGCGAAGCAAAATCCCCGTCATCTCCCTCTCTCTTTCTTTCCTTCTCAAATAGACTGCATGTTCAGTATTTTAATAAAAATCACAGCTTAGATGGTCACATCTGAGAGAGCACATACACACCCTCAAATACATACAGACACATACACAACAATGCACGTCTGGTCTGCGTCCCGTCTTGTTTGATTTCCAGAGTTGGTTCAGTGTAACCTACCGTTCCACGCCTCAGCGACCACTGTGACTATTAGCGGGATCTCACAGGGCTGAATAAGCAGTGGGATTGTTCAAGTTGAATAACAACATGGAGAACTTCTCCAAAAATCAGCTCAGACCTGGCAAAGAAACATCACAGAGGCGAAGTGGGAGAATGCTGTCATTTTGACAAGAAACAGGCAGCGGTATAGAAAATCAAAGAAAGGAGTTCCTCATGAGGGAGTAAAAGCAGAGTATAGTAGTGAAGTAATTTGAGTTACATTTTCTCCTTTTGCTGATCTTTTCCCTTCCTTGAAACAAATGTGACTTTCCTGAAAACATGTACTGTATTTCTCATATTCCTGTGCAACACAAACTGCGCTGTATTCTGCTAAACAGTGTGATGCATCCTTCATGTGCAAGTGAGATTAAAATGACAGAGATATATTCAGCTATAAGCAGCTGAAACCTTAATCTTATCCAAGGTATCAATCTCTCCATCTCCTTGCTCCTCTGATCCCATGCACACTGCTGTAAACTTCAACTGTGACCTGCAAACCACCGGTGTCAGGAGTGAAGACACGTGTGCACGCCAACAGCAGCACTAACCTCATTTTGTCATTTTTTAAGCTGCTCCAGGAATACTGTGACAAAAAAAATACTTCCCATGCGTGCACTCTGAAGTTAACTATTTTTGGGTTTTTTTACTTGCATGTAAAAAGAACACAGAATGATATGAACAGGGTGGGTGTGGGTACGACATACGGGTTGATATTTTATTGCTACCTTCAGTCCTAGTAGAAGTAAGGCAGTCAGGGCAGGGAGGGGAGAGGATAATGATCTCGCTGATAAAGGAGGAGTGGAATCCGGTTAAATGAGGCTGGATGTGAACAGTGCTGCAGGCTGTTCCTTTGCACCCCGTGTCTCCCACGTGCTTACACACAGACACACACCCACACATCTTACATTTCTTTTATATTATGTACATGAAAAACTGTAACTCCCACATGAAGAGTAACACACTTTCCTTGCCTCCTTTCTTACTTTGTGTCTGTGCATGTGAATTTTTGGACAATGAGTGAGGCTTAAAGTGTGCACATTGATGCTCCCCATGTTAATAAGACACTGTCGTCTCCAATTATAAGATGTCAGCTGGTAATGTGAAGCAAGTTGTGCCTTCACCTGGGTAAAATGTGGCCTTAGAGGGAGCATACATGCACTAGATGTGCATAATTAATGAGCTTTAGCAGAGTTTTGGTTGCAAACAGCTTGAATCAGACGTAATGAATCTTATTCTAATCTTATTTCAAAATCAGACAACTCCTATCTTGTTTCTTAAATTAATCAGCTACTACTATGATCCGCTGTCTGAAGAAGAATCTTAATAAGAGATCATCCATCCATCATCCTTATCCACTTTATCAACTGCAGAGATTCGGTGGGGGGTGTCTATACACCTGCCACCTGACAGGAGGCAGAATTCACAGACAACCATGCACACTAAGTTCATGCACCAGTAAATTTATTCCAATGTTCATAAGCTGAATGAGCCATTAAACTGTTAAAAATCTCACATGCACGGCACTTTATGGCAACGGGCTAACCTAGTCCTGATTACAGCATCTCAGCAAAGCCCCAATCAATAGATTCCTGAGCAAAGATGAGTCATAATTGTATCAGGCAGTGGCCTTTCATATCACCGTTGTCCCCATACAGACATTAACGATCAATTACGTCCGTTTTACTGAGCGCGTGGAGATTGATGAGATAATGTTGTGATGGTTGTAGGATTGCAGAAAAGAAAGAGTAAGCGGTAAAAAAATATATATACATAGATGGGAAAAGTACTGCATTATGCTTCCTGGAATGCTTTGCAGTTTTATCTTTGCCCTTTCAGTGCAGTATTTCAGTTACGTATAGTCAAAGCATTATAAGGCAATTTTAGACTTTGTAAGAGGTGTGGGGGGAGCAGCCTGCTTTGGCAAACATACGTAAGGGAGTCCATTTATGTTGTAATGTTGTGTTTCAAACCAATTGGGTCCACAAAAAGGGCTGTTAACAGCCTGGATAACCACAGTTATCGATGATTTTACTCTCAACAGAGATCTGAAGAGACATGGATTCTTGTACACAAATGCAAAGTAGTTTCTCTGTGTTCAGCCTTCATGGTGTTGGCATCTTACTAACAATAACTGATCAGAGTAGAATAAATAAAAACAATAGAAAAAAAAACATCTACTTAAAGTTTAGTTGCATTACAGCAGCACAAATTTGCAGAGATTTAATTTTAACATTGTATATTCACAACTGCCACTGCACTACTATTCTTACTACATGCTGCACTGTGAGTGCTGTTGTATTATTGCAGTACTTTATACATATCTAATGAGTAAAACTGAACTAATCATTTTCATCATCATTTCCTCTTTCTAACATCTGGATTTGTTCATGTTTTGGCAACACAGACGTATTCATGACAAACCAATAAAGCAGGCTGAGACTGAAAAAGAAAGAAAAAAATGGAAAAGAGGAAATTTATAAATAGAAGGCCGGCTGGAAAAACCCAGCAGCTTGTTTGCAAGTCTGACGTCATCCTGAAGCACTTAAATATTTTATTCAAGTGTTGTGAAATTAAAAGGCTCAAGGAGAAAAGGGAAAGGAGGAAGAAACAGTGAGAGGAGGACATGGACAAAGAAGATAAGCCTGTGAAATAAACAGCAGCTCACCTCTTTTTAATTACAAATAAAAAATAATGAGATATTATCGTTAAAGTAGAGGCTCTTGACTGGCATTATCAGACAGAAAGAGAAGGGGGTGTTGAAGTGTCCTCTCCACAACAGCATCATGAGTGAATGCAGCTTCAGCAATTTGCATCACATCTCTGAACATGCACACCCTAAAACCAGCTTTAAAGTGTAATTGATATTGAATAGAGATAGCCTCCAGAGCAGAGAAGAGATCCATTGTGATAGCAGCTTGTAATGGACCTGGACTCCTCCCTGCTCATCTGCCACAACAAAGCCGAACAGTGACCTCCTGTGGAATTCACCAGATAATACAAAAGCAACATGACATCACTCTGAAGCAAAAGCTCTTCTCATTAGTAAACAACTGTCCCAGAAGCCTCTAGGCAGGTATAATGCAGACTTTTAGCAAGCATAAAACTTGCTATAGCTGACTTTTCACTGTGTTTCATCATTGGTTTTATAAGAACTCAGTGTGCATTTTAATCCACTCCCATCCTCTATAACATTTGGACACACACATATCACATCAGGCATGTCACAGAGTGATAATGAGTATTACACACTTCAGAGAGCCGATGACATGGCATGTCCCAGGTGTGAAAGGGTCCATGTTCGATTTGACATTCTGCTGGCAGGTGATTAGCAGAGAGTCAGACCTCGCTGCCCCCCATCAGACATTATTACACAGAGGCTCCATCTCTCTAATCCATAATTATGAGTCATGTGAATGTCCTTCACATATCTGGAGGGTGGCTAAAACATTTACAAAGAAACTCAGCTGGAGAAACAGAAGACGTTAATATTCCTTCCAATCAGTTCGGCGAGTTGCAGCCAGGAGGATTTCCATTCTGCAGCTTTCAGATCTAGAATCAGGCTGTCTGTGTAATGTGGAGATGGAGTGGTGTGAGGTCACTAATAATTCTGTCAATCAATACCTTGGCTGTGTCACAGCAGTCCTCCTCCATCCTGTCAGGGCTGTCGCTCTGCCCGGCCCAGCTCAAACACAACAAAGACCCCTGCACACCAACACCTGCACCAACACCATGCAGCACATCTTATTGGGGTGAGAGATTACGACAGGAGGGATTATGTCAATGAAATCTCCAGCCTACAGACACAGCATCACTCCTGAGGAAAAAAATACATTACCGATGCATGTGTAGGAAGCCTTTTCAATCAATGTGCACCTAATGAAAAGGAATGATTAAATATGTGAACTGTGCCTATGAAGCTGCAATAAACCCAAACTAATTCAAGCCAATCCTTAATCTCCTGACCTAGGCTTTTTGCTTTGTCCTTGGTATTACAGTAACAGGATTGTGGAAAGCATTGACTCCTGTTACACCCATCCTCAAGTGATCAAGAGACTAGTGGGGGTTAGCATTAATTTCCAAAGCCTTATGTTTCATTTGCATAATTACCATAAATCAACGGAGGATGTTCTGCTCAACAGTGGAGGGGTAGAAGGGAAAGGCTGCTGGGAAAAGGCAATGTTTGGAAGGGTGACAGCATGTTACAGACTGCTGACTTAGCTGGCAACGTGCTGATTAAGAATAATATCATGGCTCTTGAAACAATGTTGAGGAAATTGCATGTCCTGGTAGTGGGAAGGAAACTGGAGGTTTATTTGGGATCTATTCGATAACTAGTGAAGCATAACCAAAGAACTGGTTGTTGCTTGCTGCCCCAGTGATTGTTGCAATGCAAGTTTATTTCAATACTACATGTCATGTCTGAAAAATGAGAATTTGGTTTCTTATATGTTCTAGTACCGCAATCATCTTGAGACTTCTAATTCTAAAGAAATGTTCAATTTAACTACTTGTATGAGAACTGCTTATGGTGATCTTGCTGTAAATACAATAGGAAAGGGGGGGAAGGAGCCTGAGGGGCAGCCACCATTCTGCTCGGGTGATAGAATACTATATATGACCTTTTCTGCTTCTTCCATTCACAGTAATAAAACATTGCTTCATGCAGTCAACAAAAAAAGGCTGCAAGGATTAGAATTATTTGTATCAGTGAAAGAGCAACGATTTGAATGCAGCACTGGATTACACTGGTGAAACCAACATGAGGGGTTAAATGCTTTGACACAGGATACAAGCTGTGCAGCCTGCTGGCTTAGTAATCTGCTGAAGTTCTAATGCATTGTTTGGTGATAAATTAGACTCAGCTACAGAAAAGTCAGTGGGTTATTTCAGGACAACTCCTAAAAGCCCCAGAGGTTAACTTGGAGAGCTAAACTGGTATAGAGGCATATTGCTGAATGTTTCATATCTCACTGCAGCTTTATGTACCTGTGCTGTACATAAAAAGGTGGCACAGAGTGACCCCACGAAAGTTCTCTAAACTTTGGCAGACATATTTTATCTCTTCAACCAGGTTTTCATGGCTGCAGCTGCTGCAGCAGCTGCCTGACCTGATAAAGCCAAGACAACAGTAGGAGGGTAAGAAAGTGATAAAGAGACAGACTGAAACACAGAGAGAAACACGCAGGGAGGCTCAGAGAGAGGCGTATACGGTAGAGGAAGACAAGAAAAAGAGACATTAAATATGAAAGGGCACGGCAAAAATAGACTGACATGTCAGAAAAAGAGGAGGAGGGACGTGGTTAGATGGTGCCGATGGAGGGGGCTGAGACAGAGATGCATGACAGCTGGCAGACAAGGAAGGCGGTGCTGCTCTGCTCAGCCCAGTCTCACTGCACCTTAACAGGACAGATGGGCTAATTTGCCCCTCTGTGCCCTTCATCAGTCAACACACTTGCATGCATTTACAGATATTTGAGGGAACACATGTTTGTCTTTTACAAGTATACAAACAAAACAACTTCATCTACAACTACACTTGATGACCTGAAGTAATACCGCTGACAATGTTCTGACCTGGTTTTGAGCTCTAATGCTGACACAGGCTGTGACACGCTTGAATAGAAAAAAAAATTAAACTGATTATATTATGTATGCAAATAAACCTAATAAACATGACTTCAGTGAAATGTTTCTGCTTCTGAGATCCTGAGGTTGCTGTGTACCACTCTGAACACTTCTCAGACAGCCCAACGCAACCCCCATCATGATACTGGGCCTCCCTCTAGTGTCTTAACTCTGCTACTACATCACTGACCTTTAATCAGCACCAAGGCAATGGACAGCTCCCGTACTCACAATGCAAAATCTAGACTATAACCTGAACTATATCCTGACGAGGTCTCTCCCATAGAGACTGTCACTCTTGTCTAGACTCAAGATCTTCTGAGCTTCCTCTCTGGATGCTTGTTTTCATCCTCATTTCTCAAGTAATTTAGTAGCAACCCTGCTAGGAAAACATTCACCCAGTCCCCAAACAGTATTGATTGATGTGTGGTAATAAAAAGACATTTATCTTCTAGACAGCCTAAAATTGAAGCAGCAAAGGTCTGTGTGTCCATGTGCCTGTGTCTGCATGCGTGTCCTCACTCTTGTGTTTGTGTGTACTTGTAGGTGGTCTGGCTGGCTGTGTTGATGCGGCACAGTATTATGAAACAATAAAATTTCGACAGCTGATTCATATCTGAGCATAAAAGCCGGAGTTTTGTTAGGTCCCCCTTTAATGAAACCTATAATTTTTGCCTCCCTCTGTGGTATTGCTATAGAGCAGAGGGATTGATCATAAAAAGAGATATCCAGAGCTACTGTTTTGCAAGATTGCTATGGCATTGAATGAGCCAAGTTACAGTGCGAAAGATCATTTACACATTTAAGATTCGAATGTCAACCAAGTGTTTCCACTAGGAACAGTAGGCTCATTCCTCTTGAAAGCACATCAACACAAAGCCTATGTTTCATGTTTGTACACAAACTTGTACACATGATGCAGTGTCATGCAGCAAGATTTCATCAGACTGATGTTATAGCCACAAATATTAGAAATTCAATCACTTTAGAGATGGCTTCTGCATCACTGTGCCTCAGTGAAATATGACTCCATCTCTTGTGAGTGTGTGCATCCACTGTATGTTACGTGGGTGATGACGATATATTGCTGGGTCAACGGGAATGAAACTGTTAGAAATCCAAACAGGGCAGAGCTGTCTCATCCTGCAAAAGCATTACTGTAAAAGAGAGATTTAAAGAACATGAGAAATGTACAGAAAAGGGTAGTGTGTGAAGCGAGGTCGCATTAAAATGATAAAGCACATATTATTGGACGACTGCCATCCGTCATGTTTTTTTTAAAGGAGAGAACAGTGAGGCTGGGCTTCCCTTTTTTACAACGAGAAAGAGCAGATCCACAGTATCAGCACATTCCACCTGTAAGATAATGTCTGTTTTTCATCTTCCGCCCATCTCTGCTGCTCTCCATCTCCCTTGACCTTAGGGTCTTAACGCACACACTTGCTTTCGCTTTCTTTCACTCAGTGATGATCATCTGCCCTAGTCAGCAGGCCAAGTCCCTGAGCTCAGCATTTCGCTGCAATCCAACAGGATATCAAACAAAACCGCTGTCTGGTATGTGTGTGTTCCATGTGTGTGTGCAAACAATCCTTGATGACTTTATCCACAACCTCCCTGGACTGTATACTCACCACCAGCTGCACAAGTTACCTGACAGCTCAGAAACACAGGTTTATTTCTGCTGCAGACCTCTTGCAATTCCACTCATAACCAACCTGACCCCGCTTTTATCCACAAGAATCCAAACCAAACAGTGTCTTTTAGTGGCGATTGAGCTGACAAGTACCACCTAAGTGTGCTTATACTCTCTCTGCCGTTTCTGAGATTTAACCTACCTGTTGACTTCAGGCTCAGAGATTAGTAGAGAAGGGTACAGAAACACTTGCTATTCAGCCAGCAGGCTGCAGGCGACATCAGTGTAGAATTATAATGACCACAACAGACGAAGTAGAGAAAATCCAGGGGATTTAGGGTGGTCCGGTTAAATAGAAGATGGAAAGTTGTACTGAATGAGAATAGCTATTCCACTGATTTCCATTTCAGTGAGCTTTTGCGTTAAGAAAGTGTGTATGTCTGTGTGTAAGCGAGACCACATCCTTTCACATTTCCTCTTTGAGGAGACAATTTGTTGGTTTGCATACTAGAAAAAAAAACCTGACTGTTGCTGCTCTCTTCTGGACAGAAATGGAGCTACAAGCACAGTTAGATCAACCTCAAAGATCAGGAAATAACTCAAAACACCTCGACATCTGCATACAGCGGCAATAAAAAATATTCAGCTGGAATTATGAGCATTTTGTGTGAAGGTACACAGAAGTACAACAGTTTCATTAAAAACCAAAATGACTGTATGTGTTATGGAGTATTACTTTCTAGTTATATGAGTTATAAAACCTGAAGTTTGATCTGTGAAACAGTGGAATAAGCACAATCTAATTAAAATAAAAACTTTAAAGTGCAATCCACAAGTATTTTTTGAAAGAGTTGGAGTTTCAGTCCCGCAGACCCAGATCGCATTCAGTGTGGTCAGATTCTCATCACACTTTTTTTTTTGTCTAAAGTTATTACATTTTTTTCCACCCTTCATGCCTAAACACAAGTTTGTACTTCCAAAGCCATTGGTTTCTTGCTGTAGTTACAACTCATACAAAAACTGCTTCAACAGTCAACACGCCAATTAACAGCCCTTCTCATCCACTAGGATCACATTACACGCATCAACAGACAACTCGTAGCATGGCATGTGCTCCATTTAGTAAATATCTTTATGGAGGATATGTTTAATGCAAGGATGACTTACAGGGGTGCTGCCATCTGACAGGGTCATCATGCTGATTGACATGCTCATCTTGTCAGAGGAGGATAGTGAAGGAGGGGAGGGGCTCCTTTTCTCCACTTCCTGTCTCTGGAGGAAGTCACGCCAAGCCCGCTGGATACTGCAAGTAATGATGAAAAAGCAGCATGAAGAGAAAGACACAGGTGTGGATGATCATTTAAGCTTTCTGGTAAAGAGTACACTAGTGTTTTTCTCTAAATCTCAGTTTTCATCTGATTCTTGCAACCTGCAGTAGTGATTTACAACTTCTCCACATCGAGGTCCTTCCAAAGATGTTTCATTACTGTACAGTGAGCAGAGTTACTTAATCAGTTTAAGCAAAGGTAATTTTCTATAGAACTTTAGGCTGTTTTACATGGAAAATGCTATAATTTCTCCTTTTTATCCTTTCATAGATACTTACATCAACACCTTGGTCTCAATAGGTGGCAGGCTGACATTGATGTTATTGTCTAGGTCCATAGTCAGATGATTACTGGGCAGGAGAAAAGGGAATAAAGATTAGGAGACACTTAGAGGACACACATGCATACAAATCCAATTTGGGTTATCAGTAATTAAACAGCAATGCCTGTGTTCCGCGTGCAGCAGGGCATTGAAGAACCACAAGAGCAAGCTGCTCATTCTGTCTCTGCATTTATTATTGTGTGTACATGTGAGCTAACCCACCTCTGCAGCTGGAGACCTTCATCATTAACATGCTTGTAGACACTCTGGAGGCTCTTCAGTTGATCCTGGATAAGTGAGGCAAGAGGAAAAAAACAAGAGTCAAGAAGCGAGAAATAAGACGGTTAGCAGTTAGCATCTCAGATCTGGTGCCGACTCCAAAGGGGACATCCCTGGAGATTTTATGCATGAAAATATGCATGGATGTGTGAAAGATGGGCAATCATTGTGCTGAGCTAAGGGGCCCCTGAAGGAAGTGGATTGGCAGCATTTTGGCCCAGTGTGATGCTCTCTTGTAAAGTAAGTGAACTAAACTTTGAAAGAAGATCAGATCTGCTGCTGTAGCAGATTTTCATGCATTCTACCCAGAGGGAAAGGAGAGAAGATACAGACGGACATCATTCATGAAGCCACTGCGCCGTTGTACAGATGTGGCAGACAGTTTGAAGACAGAGCGGTAAAACTTTACGCTTTTACAAAAATGACTTTAAGCCCCCACTTCCATTCATCACAAGCTGCTCTCCTACCCTCGGCTCCATTCCTGTGTTTTAATAGCGCTGTGTGATGAGGACAGGCCTGCCTCTACATAATTGAGCAGGCTAATTCAATTACAAAGGAGCAGCAAAGTTTAAGTGGAGCAGTTCTTCCTGATGAGCCAAGAGGGTCACATCAGGGCACTGAGTTTTTACAACCTCCATCACAGTATAGTTATACTGTATGTACAATCAAATTCATCACGATTATTATTAGAAGGATTCTTATAACAAAGTGGCTTATACATGAAAGACTATTACATCTATTAGCCAGCAGATTGGAGTGTTAAAAAAGGCCAAATAAAGACATTTACTGCATATATTAGATAAACTATGAAATAAAATAAATGCTTAAAGGCTACTCCAGTGGTAAGTGCATGTCTCAGTCCCTTGTGTTTAACAATCATTATGCAGTGTTGTAAATACTTTCCATAAATGTCTTGGAAAACAAGCCCTTTTGAGGTGCAACAGAGAAGAAAACATAAGACAGTGTCTTACCGATTATTCCAGTTAATGCAAACACACCACAACTATGAAAATGTCTTGTTTTAGTGCAGAAGACTGTGTTTTCCTCATTACTCTGCAAACAGCTCATTAGACAAAAATCAACTAGTCTGACAAGTGATCAATGATTGCTTCAAGAGGATGTTTATTTATTTACAAGTGTTCATTTTTGTTGTCTGCCTTGTTCTCCCATTTTTTTTTACGAAGCAAAAGTGATTCGGGGAAAGCATAACTACAGCTCAGCTGTGGATTCTGTATAACCCAAACCTCTACTGAACACTTCTGAGTGTCAGCTCAGTCTAACCAAATCCAGCTTGATGCTTCTCTCAACAGACAGTGGTCTCTGTCTCCTACACTGTCCATCAATGTCACACACTCAAATTCAAAGACTTGGAAAAAAAACTTTAAAAAAAAAAAAAAAGCCATTTGGGGTTTTTGTAACAGGCAGGCAAAAAAATGAAATGAAAGTTGAAATGAATGAAAGACAGTCTTTTCTACTGAGCTTAAAAGACTGACATAATTTGGAGTTATGAAAATATAGGGGAAAAAAAGGTTCGATAGAAAAATACAGCAGATGGATAAAGGAAAAGGTTATAATGATGGAGAGAATCAGAAAGAGTGAATGAGGACAGGAGGTGTGTGTGTGTGTGTGTGTGTCTGTGATGTTCTGGGTAATGGGGAGGCTGGGAGACTGAATGAGCTGATCATTTCAATTTCCCCTTAGAGTTACTGATGGCCCCATCACAGGCTGGGCCAGACAAACTATTAGCCCACCTTGGAGATAAGCACACACTTGCATAGCCACACACATACGGATACACATAAATCTGTCCATATTCCCACGTGAGCAAAACCTTATACAGAGAAGTATCTATTTACTTTACAGTATATGACTTAATCTCAACCGTCTTATTGCCTTTATTGGCATTAATTTGTTGTTTTTCGTATTTTCATATGTTATTTTTGTGATGAATGTAGCTTAATTGGGGAAAAAAAGGCTACCTGCCAATTTGAAAGTTGATAGTTCCTTGGTATTTGTTGACTTTGAACTAAAGCTTGAGAGCAAGTCATTTTACATGACTTTGATTCGAATGCATCCACTCGTGTGTGAATCTCTGTGGCACTCCACAGTTTATAAGGCGGCATAAACAAGGAGCTTTTGTGTTTGGGTGTGACTTGTAGAGTAAAAGTACAGGACAAATGATGCTCCTTTTTATTCACATGCTTTCCTCCTTTAGTCCTTTAACTACCTGCTCAATCATTTGGTTGGGAACATTTTTCACTAACTAATGAATCATAAAATTTGTAGAAGTTAATAGTGAGTTCTGGATTTTAGGGAAGTTTAAAAAGTTTCCTGTATTGTTTTTATTTGGCCTCATTTTAGGATTTAAGAACATTTCCTCTCCCAAAAGCACATCAAAAAGAAATTACTGGATTAAAATGCAGGCTTAAAGTTGCTTCACTAATTCTTAACCATTCATGCTGGAACTATGAATTTGTTTTTGCTAGGCATGAATTAATTGTGGTTTGCTAAAAACTTTGCTTACAGGATTAAAGGACTCTGACATGTATGGTGGCTTTACATCAGTTTATCTGAACCATGTTGTCAAGTATTTTAAATACATCTTCAAATTTTTTTTAAATCTTCCATCATTGTTTTATTTTTTTCTTTCAAAATTCATTACACATGCGCTTATAGAGGTGTGTGGGCTTTCAAAACAGTAGCTCCAACACCAATATCCGGAACACATTATTCACCACTTAGACTAAATCCTGACCTCAGCAGGACATTTACAGTGATCTTGATACACATTATTGATTTAACAATCTACAGCAGTATACATTTTGCAATTATTGTGTATCAAACCAAAAGCTAAGTGTGCTGTCAGAGGCATTTTTTTTTCTATCGTGTACATAAGTCTTCCCTTCTGCTATCCATACTTGTAACCGCAGTATTCCACGTCCACCTCAGTGGAGAGCCTTATCATCCCGTTCTCCTTAGATAAGATTGCCAAAAAAAAGTACCGGAACATAAACCAGAGGTTTGCATAATTTAGTGGCAGAGCCGACAGAAAATCTATAGTCATTTTGGGCTTTGGCAGTGCCAAGCAGGCGTGTATTGATTAGTGTGTTTATTTGTTTGTGTATGTGCAGAAATGTGTGTTGGTGGATTTATGGTAGAGTCAGGCAGAGTATAGAGAGAAGGATGAAGAGAGGAGGAGATGCTGATGTAGAGAAGGCCTTGAACCCAATGGACATAATACAACAACAAAGGAAATAGGGTTCAAAGGAGGCTAATATAGACCACAACACCTTCCAATAGATCTCTTTCCATTACACCATCTCTTTATCCATGTCTTCTTTCTTCATCAATAACTTTTCCTTAACTTCACTATCCGAGAAACAAATGGGAGCAAAAGGTGACAGATGAGACGAGGAAATGCATAAAAGAAGATGAAAAAAGAAAAAATTATTCGTTCACAATGACAAATTACTCCATTACTCATGTACAGTTGTAGAGGTGTGTGTGTGTTAGAGCAATACTACAGCATTTATACAACATATTATGTACAGTTTAAAGTAAAGATTTATACGTTTTTGCTGTTATTGTTGTTTTGTTTTTTTGTACAAACAGCCTTTAAGAGTACACTCAACAGGATTGTCAAACAGGATGGAAGGTTGACTCTGGCCCAGTTGAGAAAAATTTACAACAGGTCTCCCGGAAGGCCAGATCCATTCAGTGCTGTCATTTTATATACTGGTCACCCTGACAGAGACAAACCTCTCTCTTTTAGTATGAAGCTGCTGTGAAAGCTCTGACACTTTAAAGGTATTTATTGAACTCTTTTTACAGGAGTTGATTTTTTTTTTTTATCAGTTTCTTCATTCATTCAGTTTACATTCAGTTGAGAATTTATCTAAGATTATAACAACTTAACAATTGCTTCTTTTAAAATATTATAGTGGGATCAATCAATATGTAAAATATCAATATTCTTCTACAAAAGGTAAATGTTCTTTTCTGCACAATCAAAGACATACATCAATAGCTCTCTTGCTACTCTAGCAAAGATACAGCGCAAGTCAGCACCACTTAAGTGTGATCAAGTGGTCACACTTCATAGTGAGGTTTTAAAAACTATTAGGAAGCTTTTCTTGCATTTACAATAATGTGACTAAGAACACCGTCCTGTTTCTCCTTTGCTCTCTGTATGTCTAATGCACCATTAGCAGATTTGAAAAGGGCAGACTTAGTGTATGAAGCAAAGCCATACAGTTTGAGCACAACAGATTAAACATATATGCACATGAATCCAGAGAGCTCAGTGGAGGTTCTCCCACAGAGCTGAAATCAACGCAAACTTTAACTTTAGTACATTAGCATGTAGCTAATGACCTCCTTGAATCTAATATTACAAATTTTTTTATCTATTGTAGGTACTGATTCTTAAAAAATAGCCCTATCTTGTTCTTGTAATTTTACAGGATTGATTTATTCTTCTTTTAGACCAAGTGTCTTATAGCTACGGCATTGTTATTTGTTGTTAGTTTGTTAGCCTACACTATGGCCCTGATTTATGAAAGGTTTGCGCATGCTAAAACAGATGCCATCTTCATTACACATGCAACAATCCACCGGAGCTGATTTACAAAGCAGGGCAAAAGGAGGTTTGCGTCTGTTAATGGGCAAAATAGCCCCACTATCCATTTTGAGTGTCTGCTGTAGATGAATATGCAATCTGGGTGTTTCTGCCAGAGCGTGCAAAATATCAGGAGGAGACTATGTCAACAACTCAGTCAACCATGCACCAGAAAGCGGGCGCAAAGAATTGCGTGTAATTTAGCATGTCTGAAAAGCAGGTATTAACTGGGAGCTTTATGCACTGATGGCTGAAAGAGTGCTGCACACAGGACTGCAAACATGCAGCATTGGGTCAAAATCATTTCTCATTAGGTGTACAGGTGATACATCAAGTTTTCATTATTTAATCAAATAATCAACATCAGTATTTAACACAGGTTATTCTAGACAGATGAATCGGAACATACGCAGCTGTAGGATCATGGTAGGCTAATTAAAGCCAACATTAATTGTCTTTTTATTTTCTTTTATTTTTTGCCAATGGCATATCTTTAGATCTAGATCAGCCCCTGTGTGCTCCTCTTCTCCACATCGCTGCTCCTGCTGTTGCTCTGAGGTTGCTGACCTGTGTAAAGTTGGCCCCCACCCCACAGAAAACTCAGTAACAATAATGGAGCACAAACTATTTATGTATTTATATGTTTTGCGTGAGGTGGGGGCAATTACACAGGTCCAGCACCTGGCATTGTGCGTAATATCAGACCATCCTCATCAGCGTCTCCTCATCCATGTCCTTATAAACTGGCCTCTTCTTACGACCCACTGGGAAACCTGCTGCATTGTTTTTATTTTATAGTAATTATATTTATCTTATATTCCGTTTTTTATTTGCCTCATATTATATCTCTGGAACTAATATTTCTCTGTCAGGTCGAATTTCACTAAAGCCTAAAGCCTAAAGCCTCATTTAAATACTGCTGTTTGCGCCTGTTACAGTTTGGGTGTGTAATCTTTGTAGATCACCTGCAAACGCTGAAGAGACAGCGCATGCAATTTATCTGCGCGGCAAAGAAATTAGCAGTCTTTATTTGGATTCTTTGTAAATCAGGGCCTATGTGTTTATCAGAGTAAATAAATAGGAGTTTATACACACATACAGTATATATATATATATATATATATATATATATATATATATATATATATACTTGTTTATTTTACGATTTGTATCGTTATATAGTTTTTAAAAAGAGAGCGAGAGAGAGAGACAGAGAGCTATTACAATTTTGAATTTACCCTCTGGGATAAATAAAGTATTCATTTAATTTCATAAGCATTTTGTACTGAAACCTGTAAAAAAACAGCAAACGTGTTAACAAAGCAGTAAATGGATTCTTCCAATTCAATTGTTTTCTAGTAAATACAGAAAAACCTCCAAATGAAATGGTCAGGTATTGTTTCTATACCTGCTCATAGTTAGTGGGCTATTAATTGATTAAGCTCGGGAAACAACATAATGTGATTGCAGCCATCATACTTGCAGACACGACAGTTAAAGCTTAAGATAAAATAAATAAATAGATGGAGGGAACACGCATGAGGTGTTTCTTTTTGAGAAAAACTGAACAATAAGACAAGAAAACGTTATCTAGACTGAATTAGGCAGAATTGACCAATATGAGCACGAGGAATGGTCCAAAAGTATAATATGTAACGTGCAGCTCAGTAACTGCAGTAAAAGGCAGGTGATCAGACATCCCTCATCTGCACTCTGCTCCACCTTCCACAGCCAAACCACACACCCCGACACATTCACGCTTCCCCAATGATCGGTTCAATATCACACAAAATATTGATAATCAGAATTTGAAAAGCATCACATCAATGTAGATTTGTCTCACAATAAGGTAATTAAATGGTAAAATTCTCACGAATGATTTAACAACTGCACCGGAACACATGAATGGCCGTTATTGTAGATAATGGGGCCGAGACATTTGAATATTTCTCATCATACATGGTGTCTTCCCGTTTTTCTTTTGGCACCATAAGTTAAGTGTATATATGTCATTCCCTTTAGTTTAACTGGGGTTGTGTGGTCTGCATTTGAAAAATAAAGCTCAAGAAGGAAATAAAGCTAATAGAAAATTGTGAGGTCATGTGGCAGTGATGAAAGTTAATACTAGGCCCGTCCTGAGTGGGAATTTTGGCGCCGCGCCTGGCACAACGTGAAGGAAACCTGAGGGATTGGGAATAAACTGCTGTGTAGCCTTAGGTAAAACCACTTATTAGTGAGACTAATTGGGGGAAAAAAAGCCTTCAACTTGCTAGGGAACATAAAGATTGGACTCTGGAGCAATTGAAGAAGGTCATGTCTGATGAACCCCAAATTAACCCTGTTCCAGACTAATGGGTGCATCATGGAGAGGCAGATGCAGTGATGCACCCATCATGCCTAGTGCCTTCTGGACGAGCCTGTGGGGGCAATGCTATGATCTGGGGTTGCTGCACTTGGTCAGGTTTACACTACGTTCTTCTTATTGAAGTTATGCTACAGTGAATGCAAGCTGTAGTCAAAGCTATAGTTGGACCAACAAATATTTGAGTGTGCTACTTCTTTTTGGAAGGGTAGAGTGCTTGATCATATCTTAACATCTCCCTTACTGTATATGTATCTTTTCACAATCTGTGGATGAATTTCATATTTGTGCCCATCAACACAACAGAAATCTTTGACAGCACAGACAGTTAGATCTAATCCAAATGTGGCAGTGTGGGGTCCTGTCACTAAGCATCCAATTGATCATGTGCCTTGGTTACTTAGCCACAGAGATATCCCTTTGGCTGAGTAGTTAGCGCGCTTAACTCTCACCCGGGAGTCTGGGGATCAAATCACACCTGGGCCCTCGTTGCATACCTTGCCACAGATATTAAAGACAAAGGAACTTAGCCTGAGCATTAAAAATGAGAAGAGGGGAGACTCTTGCTTTTCACAGAAAGATTAAATATTCATGCAACAAGAAAAACACTGATATCATCAAGTTACAAAAAGGAGCGAGGAGGTAGAGTTGTGATCACATTTGGGATGATATTTAAAGTTGGTGAAGGGATTACAGGAGAGGAGAAAAAGAAAGCAGATTTGTCTTTGAAAGAGGAAAAAGGATATGGAGGTGAAAGAACAGCCTGCAGGCTTTGGTAGAATTAAAGTGGATCAGCAAAGCAAAGAAACAGAAGAGGGAGTAATGGCCTTTCTGGGAAGTGGCCTTCCTCCTTCCTCTACGTGGAATACAAATCCGTCCCTTCCACCTCCAAGTAATGCACACACACATGCTACGATTCACATCCACAATTTAAATAGCTCTGCTGTTCCTTTAAAAGCCACCTTAACTCAGTTTCTGAGACAGAGAGACAGACAAAGAGAGGACACAAATGCAAACAGAGACATTCACCAAAAGAGATTATAAAAACCCAAAGTCATTATCCATAACAACGCTGTGCTCCTTTTATTTTCAATATTATTACTCTTTTCTTTTCTCCCTGCAAAGTTGCAAACATTTTGTCCACATCTGTGTGTCTCTGTTTTCATCTCTTGTTGTATGTCCGACAGTACGTCTGTGGTCTTTTAGTCTGAGCTTGTTTTCCTCTTCAATACTTGATGAGCTTCCTGATGGGAAGAGCTGGTAACAGATTCCAGCTTGCTTCTCCATCACCGCCCAGCATTGTAGAAATCTAACCAATTGTGTTTGCTTTCCTGGCAAACTCAATTAACTCTGGCACACAGTGAATGTTAATGCACACACTCGTTAAATGGAGTGAACACACACGTAACCCTATGCAGACTAAAAATATGCAGCATCATACAAACTAGTGGATTAAAATGAAACATAAAGTAAAATAAACCCGTAAAATATTATTCAATTAAAAAAAAAAAAATAGGGAGCTATGCTTTTGTGTACATTTTGACTGACGTTACTCTGCCTTAAATTTAGGCCTAATTTTACTCGTAGGTGTTAAATTGTGTTTCAGTTCAGGGACTGGAAAACGGTCTTTGTAATTACTGTATCAAACAAACAAAGGCAATCAGCCAAGTAAACATTAGCTTCCCTTCCTACATGCCCTGGATTATGTCTTGCTGACCAGGTACTCCCAACCTAACAGTGGTATAACCTTGAAGCGCCGAGTTATTCCACTCACCTTTTAGCCAAAAAGCTGTCATGACCTTTTCCAGCACTGATGGTATCCTAACTGGTTTAAACCCCTTCATACCATCTGCCATGCTACACACACGGTCCCCCTCTCACACACACACACACAAACACACACTGGCTGCGTAGAGGGCTTGGAGGCAGCCTCAATCAGTCAAACCTCCCTAGGGTCCTTTGGCCTAGCCAGCCGGCGCCATCTCTGCCATCGCTCCCACATCCTAATCACTCTCTCTTCTACCGTTTGTGTGTGGGAATGATGGCAAAAATGAGAACAGGTGCTGTTATTCCGAGTCACTACTGGCTAGACGCTGTGTCTTATGGCACCTGTATATGTGTCTGCATGTGCGTAAGTGCAGATTTCCCAGTGTCCGTTGGGATTTGGTGTCCAGACACTGGCAATGTCGTTCCAGAATGACCCTGCAATGAGAGCTGGCTGGCACACTTTGTGTTGCACTCTCATGCACACACATAAACCTTCTTTCTGCTCTGGGAGTTAGGCTAATGACTGATGGTGCTACAGACAGAGTAGAGATGCTCTGCAGGACATAAGAGAAATGAAGCAGGGAGAAAATCTAAAGACAGTCATGCAAGCTAATATTCCGCCAAAGAGAAAAGGCAAAATAAGAAATAACTGCTGCATGATACTAATAGCACTAAATGATGCTGTAATTGTCACAGCATTGAAAATGGACAGGGAAGGTAAAAGATAATGAAAGGCTGAACCTGCAGTGTTAGAGGACAGTAAATGGAGAGGAACAAGTCCGTGGACAGTGCCGTATACTGTAGGTGAAAATGAGTTACCAGCGACGTCTCTAGGACTGAAAATTAGGGGGGCTTAGGCCTCAGGAGATGACATGAAAATACTGCCCCTTTCAGGTTGAGGGGAAGAAGGTCATGTAGCCAGTTAAAATCAACAGGCTTTCTTCTCTGTTTATTTTCTATTGAAAAAGCATAATCGTAATATTATTTTAAACACATCAAGTCTGTGTGGCATGGGGTACCATGACCATACTCTGCTCTTGATGAAATAATCTGCAAGCAATAACATAAATACTAAATGTTTTTAGTCATATTTTATTCCCTTAGATAAGACATAGATCTATAAATCTATTCATCTATGAATTTTCTTTTTATAGTAACCATCTTGGTCAATTTAGAATCCCCAGTAAACTTTTTAGAAATGCTAAAAAATTACTATACCATCGTTCAGCCTAATGGAAGCCTTAATGACACTACTTACTGCACTTTAGATGAGGAAAGAGGTAATGAAAAAATGGAGGAGGCCCTGATCCACTTTTCCTGGTAGTCACTCAACATCAGCAGTGTGTTATAAGGCCATTAACCTCTGATTGGTCAGGGCTGGTTTCTGGCTACATTCATAAATTTACACCTTTTCCATTATCATCACTACTGACTTTTATCATGATGGCTGCAGGGGCTTTTCTGAGGACTGTGGTAGGCTTATTCTCACTGATTTCCCAGGTAGGAGGAGATTATTGATCTACTTATTTGTTCTCCCTCCTCTTTGTTCAGTGGCTTCAGAGTCTTCATCTTAACCTTGTTGATTGTGGCAACAGGTGGCTTCCCCCTAAAAAGTAGGTTGTCATCTACGGTAACATGCTGCATGTTCAGTTGACAGAACTTTTGTTAAACTTGTGTTTTTTGTACGCAAGTTCCAAAACCAGTGGCCAGGGCAGCAGCAGGGGTGCAAATGCTGCCGCTAACTATGCCTCGTACCGGGGAGGAGCTCCTAGGATTGCAGCTGCACCATACACTGCTGTTCAAGATGCTTTTGGGCCCACATCTGTGCAAGGTCCCAGTATGAATCTGCCTGCTGGGGTGTTTCCAGTGTTCAGTAGCTATGGTCCTGCAGCATCAGTGCGTATGCAAGGTACTGGTGTGTCTCCAGTGGCCCAAGAAGTGTGCAAGGTGCTGGTGTGGGTCAAGCAAGCGGCTTGATTTTTGCCCAGCCTGAAGCAACAGGCTTAAAGACTTAATCAATACTCAAAGACACATAACGGAACTTTTGGCAGTTTTCTTAGTGACACGCCCCCTATTGGCGGCTAAACTAGCATCCATTTTGTATCGTACCTGTACTGTGATTCACTCCAGCCAGTAAAAGACAGACTTTTCCTCTCTTCCTACGGTAATGTTTCTTTGCGTTTCTTTACCTTGACATTATGCGTTCAAAACAACCACTGTGTTCATGTCTGGTTCACATCCGTTTGCTAGCAAGTGCTGCAACCAAGAGTCGGCTGCAACGTCACAGTCGCGTCCCGGATGGGAATCTTACATTCTGCTGTTTCTGAGCCCCAGTACGCCTCTGGCCAGTGACGGCTCGAAAATGCGCTTAATGAATGTTGGTGTACCATCAAAACCAGTCAGAAACACATATTTTTAAGCTCTAAAAGTTACGTTGTGTGTCTTTAAAGATGAATGAGTACTATTGTCCTGAGTTCAGATTCAGCTTGCTGTAGTTATTGGGAGCGTTCTCCGCGTTTGCTGGCCACGCGTGCTGCTGCAGCACAGCTGGCCAGATTCAAGATTGCCTCTGTGTTTACAATTTTAAAATCACTTGATTAATGGGAGTTACAGCACTGTTTGGGATACCTGTAGGTTGGTCATAGCAAAACCTGAGACCACTGGATCCACTCACAGATGAAAACATGTTAACAGCCAACGTGCATTTACACCACTGCTTGGCATATGAAGTCATTGCTGAATCCATCTTTATCACTATCAGTAATTCTTACACAATGTACCTTTAAAGTAATCACAACAATTTCTCAGAGCTCTTTCTACTGCAGCTCATATGAATACTGTAATTGTGTCATCTGCATATTTCTAAAATGTGCCTGGTTGATTTGACTCACTAAATTCTTTGTTTTTTCTCACCTTAATTCTACTCTAAACTGTTAAATTGTCTGTATCCCAAATTATTGCTGCCAGATTCCTTCCTCCCTCAGCAGCAGTAGATGCCTCAGTCCTCTAACACTACCTGTCCTCTGTCTCTATATAGATGACATCAAGTGTGGCCATGATAACTATCTGACTTTTTTTTTTCCCCATTTTTTTTTTAGAATAAAACACAGAACCAGCCAATAAACAAACTTGCTGAGCTTTCTGATTTCAGAGCTAACAAAACCATGGTACAACTCGACATCATGCTCACAATCTAACAGCATAAAGAAGAGTTTCATCTTCTTATCAATAAAATACTTCGGTTTTCATTTGTTAATGGGCTTTATGCACAACTCTGCTACTTCCTGAACTTAAGCCAGCTCCTTTGCCTCCTGGCCTTATTGACTGGACAAACTGATTAATCCAGGTGTGTCTGGCCATTGTCCTTGTGGTTACTGAGGTCATGCACACATGGATTAATCAAATCGTCCAATAATGAAAGACAGGTAACAAAGGAGCTAGCTTAAGTCAGGAAGTAGCAGAGTTGTCCATAAAGCCCATTAGCTGGACTTACTTAGCTGAATAATATTACAGTAGCAGCAGAGGTGATGACTTGCTTTCTTCTGAAAAAGATCTCTGTTGGAATATCCATTTCAACCAACTTCACGTGCAGCTGTAGTTGGAGTAACTGACAATGTGATGAACATAACTGTTGTGCCCACTACATAACTGAGGACGGAAAAGGAAACTCAAGATGAGAAGCACAGCTTCACGTTGCGTTCACCGTCAGCTTGGAAAGAACATTGTCGGCATCAACTTAACACAATAACTATTGAGAGAAACCATGTGAGTTTTGTTACAAAGCTTGTAATATATTTACGGTATTTTAGGGGGACTCAAGAATATTTAGGGGGGTTGCAGCCATGCACAGTCACAAAACAACGCAAAAACTTGCATTTGAAGCAACAGATTCAGGATCTGGGTGGTGTCAGACCAAGGCAGAGATTAAATGCTGCTCATGCTGCATGTGTCTGTGGTCAGCTGTGTGAAATGAGTCTGAAGTCACTGACTGAAGGAAATTTGCAGCACCAGAGTAATAATTATGTTGTAAGTAGAGCACAATTATACAAGGGAAATGTCTTTTTATGGAGCTGGTTCATAGATAAAAAGCAGCAACGGGACTTTGAGTTAGTCTTCATCTTTTCTTTCACAGCATCAGATATTGGACATAAGTCGGGAGCCGTGTAACTAATGACAAGAAGATCTTGATTCACTGTGAAAACTTGCACCACCAGAGGAAATGTACATCGTGACCTCCCCCTGTCCTTTTTCACCCCCAGGAGTGTTTCCCCTGTGTAGTTAGCACTCCCTGCTCTCTTGGTGGGCCATAATCAGAGTTGTAAAGCCAGCCGTTAACATGCCAGAACAAACACACAGTAAAACAGCTCCTTTTACAACACTACTCAATACTACCTGTCCTCCACAGCAGCTGAGCAGAACATCCATGTCCTAACGATTGCACTGCTGGCTGAAGAGCAATATATATGCAAAGAGCTGAAAGTAAATGTATGTATACAACTATAAAGTCATTTTTTATTGGGCATTATGGTCAAATGGAGGGATTGGCATTGTTGCTTAATAAGATTGTAAAAGCAGTTGAGGAAAGAGTAGTAAAAGAGATGCAGACTAAGGAATATGAGCTCCCTGTGGGCTTTCTAGTTGAGGTGATATGATCCAGTGTAAAACTTTATTTTGCTTTGGAACAATTTTCTTTAAAAAGCGATAAAACATATTGAATAAAATTTGTGACTTGCTTCTGAAATTATCTTTTTTTTAAGCTCCCAGTGAAAGGAACCAGACCCAAGTATATACTTCAAGGAAGCATTCTAATCTTTAAAGTGTCCTTTAGTCATTTAAATGTCACACTTAAAAGTAAACTCAGCTAACTTTCAACACAGTTTGTTAAATAGAAAAAAAGAACAGTGACATTGCCAGCAGAGGCCAGCCTGTGATATGGACTTTTAGTCCATACCACAACTCAAGCACCAAAAATGAACATAAATTTGTGAATATGTCATTAAAACCTGCTGAAACTGTCTTCGAGTCCAAGTAAAGACCACCAGGCAGCATCATTCGAGCATGTGAAGAAGCTTTTTCACATGGAATATATGCAGCTTTTTTCTTTCTCCGGGTCTGCTGTGCTTTTGTTGACAAATTAATTCTAATTCTTAAACCTTTAAAAGTGCAAACTAGAAAAAAAAAAAAAAAAAAGGCGAATAGACGTGATGCAGATACTGGCAAAAAACACAAACAAGTGACTAGGGATGTCCCGATACCTATGCCAGCATCGGTACTCGCTCCGATACTGGCCTATTTTGCTGTATTTCTACTCATGAAATACTCGCTCATGGCATCACCCGATACCGGGAGTCACATGACTCACTGTGTTTACGCCACCATGCTGGCAGCAAAATGTTTCCAAATAAGCGGGGCCGATTTGAGTTTATGTTTAATTTAAAATCAGAAGATGATTTCATCACAAGACGAAAGACTAAAGGGACTAGAGGCAGGAATTTAAGAAAAACCAAACATGCATGTCCATTTTTTTTTATACTAATGGGTGATGAAGTGCTAAATTCACAAAAAAAAAAGTTTCCACCCACGTCTCTCTCCGTTGCCTTGAACAGGCTGTGTGCTGCAAAATGCGCTGCAATTCGGTAGCAGAATTTCCCGCGCTGCCCTGCAGACGTGACGTCAAATGACGCTACAGCCGCAGTTTTGATACAGGAAGAAGACGGTCGCGGTAAATTAAAACACTGTAAGCGATAGTGACGGATTCTTCTGCCGTCAGCAAACGATCCAGATTAACTGAAAGACACTAAAAAGTGTAACTACGAAGAAAAAGATGAGTAAACAACATTATAGCTTCAGTTTGTGCACGCTCCCATGGCGGCTTGGCTCGTGGTTGCAGTTACCTGAAGCGCCAGTCGCGAGTTTTGTTTCTTAATCTTGCCTCAAGTCCCTTTAAATATATCTGACCCATATCATGTCCCTGGGATACTTTTCAAAACGTTGGCGGCGGTCTGAGCGGACTCCCCCCCCATCTCTTTTTCTCTCTCCCTCCCTCTCACTGGAGCTGCGGTACCCCCACATACAGTTTCACACACTTTATCCGGGATTGGGATTAGGATGTTGGTGCTAAGTTACCTGCTAATGCTGTTTCCTACGCTTTTCAAGTACATTTGTTGAGCTGGTATGATTTTGAATATGTAAAATTATGACAATGCATTGCTGAAATTCAGCAAACTGCAGCTGCATCAGGCTGTTCATAAGCTTCTAACGTCTTATAAACTTTATTTCTGCTCTTGTAAAGTCCGACTGTCTTTGACAAGGTAGTTAAATGTTGTGGTAGGGCAGCAACATGCTGAGCACGCAGAGATGCTTCTCTTTATTTAAAAAACAAACCAAAAAAAGAAGGGGGAAAAAAAGGAAATGCCTCTCACTTTTCCCTATTAATTACTAGGAAAGGTACTCGGTATCGGCAAGTACTCAAATGCCAGTACTCGTACTTGTACTTGGTTGGCAAAAAAGTGGTATCTGGAAATCCCCTACAAATGACCAAACCTCTTATTGTAGCAATGTTTGTGGGGAGTCTGCATGTGCCAAGCCTGCAAACAAAACTCAGTGTTGAATACCTGTCCCAGACATGCATACTCCGAGAAACAAACAATTATAGCCAGGTTGGATTTGTGAGTTAAAGCTGCAACTGTCCATGAGCAATGGTTCATTGCTGTTCAGGCTTAATGAAGTGGAAACCAGAAGAAAAAGAAACGCTGCAGACTTGATTAATGAGAGTAGGAGAAGGAGGTAATAGGGTTGAAGACAAAAGAGGAAAATGGGATTAAAAAGAAAGAAGTAATGCATGATTAGCAGTGATGAAGTAAGAACGGAAGAACAGAGTGAAAAAAAAGCAAGTGGAGATTTTATTTGATTTTTAATTGATCCATGTAAAGCCAATGCGTGAAATATGCTTACTGAGGCTTAATTCCTTTAACATCTTTACTAAACGGTCCCTCTCACCTTTTCTCAAAGATATCACTGCTTCTCCATCTTTGAAAGTCTTTTAGAATCTTTGTGTCAATGGCTGCAGAGTATCACTGCAGAGAGCCTTGGTTACATCTCTTCAGCTCAGCAGGAAATGATTAAAGTCACACTCCAGTTAACTGCCGGTCGCCCTCAGCCCTCAGGTGGAACACCCACCTGTGCTGAGCCTCTTAAGAAGGCTAGGCGCAAAGCCACACACACAAATTAAATCAGTCACCTGTGCTGGGGTATGAAGTGAACATTAGGCACTTAGCTGTGGCGGGCTCTAGCTAAAGCTCGGCTACGCTCTAAAAAGCAGCAGCAGGATGGTGTAGCAGGCTGGCGGGGCAGGCAGCGTGGGTGTTCATTAAAACACCCAGCACCATTCAGAGGGAGAAACAAGGCCATAAAAGCAATTAATCTGCCCATAAACAAGCCATTCCGCCTGTCCAACACACCCACAAACACACACTCATGACCCAGCGAGCAGGATAGAGGAGAGGAGGGGTTCTGTAGCTCTCGCTCCTTCCGCCCTTCTTTCTCATTATCTCTCCCTGTCTGATTCAGTTTCTCTGAACTAAATCCAGAGATCTTAAGATCTTTTTTTTCTAAAAAGTGTTGCTATCTAAATCTTGCGAGGCTAAGTTCCAGAGGGAGACCAAGACAGAAGGTGGTTTAAAAAGTCTCACATTAAGCCTGCTACGTATCACCAGACTAGGCTTAGAGGCAGTGGGCCGACACAGATGGTTCTTCTGAGCTATCAGTGATGTCATGTCACTGGTTTGTGTGATGTGGCACCTTTCTTCTCCCTTGCTCCCGCTTTTCTTGCTTTGAATCTGATTCTGTTGTAGTAGTGTCCTGCTAAGATAACTGAACATGGACCTGAAACAACAGTAAATAAAAAAATGCAAAAGTAATACTAAAAATGCCATGAATATTTTAGCATACAGCAGCTAGCAGGGAAGCTATACAAAAAGGATCATTATTAAGATAGCTAAAGTATAGTTTCAATACTGCAGACAAAAAGTGTAAGTGTGGTTTAACCCTCTATGACATGAATTTCTATTTCATGGGGAAGAAAATATTTCACCCTAGTTTTGGTAGCTTGGGGGGGGGGTCCTTATAATAAATCAATCAGAAGATCTGAAAATTAGAATACATCTGCGAAATGACCTAGACTGCTTAATCGTCCAACACACATGCATATGAATATACATATGTATGTGTATATATACAGTAGGAAGCCGGAGTACCTGTACAGAACCCATGCATACACGGGGAGAACATGCAAACTCCACACAGAAGGCCACTGTTGGAACTGTTTATATACAAAATATAAATATATATATAGACATATATATATATATCTATATATATATATACACTACTCACAGGAAGTTAGGAATATTCAACTTTCGGTTTTTCGAGAACAGAATGATGCAAGATAAATATCTAACCATTGAACAATGTACATGTGCATTTAAAAGTATAGAGAAAGTTTAAATCAGTTCATCTGGAAAGACTGATGTGGATTTTAAATTCATTCTGACATCATACAAAAAGCCAAATATCCTTAAAGGGACACTGTGTAATCGCGAGCAGCTCCCTCGTACTTTTCATGCTGCATTCGCGTGAAACCGGGCAGACCGACGACATCCGCTGCATGTAAAGTTATCACCAGCCTCTATGTGAAGACGTGGTCCGTCAGTTACAGTGACATCAGTCCACATCTGTTCGGTTGTCATGGCGATGTCGTATTGTTTTCCCTGACCCATGTTTTACCGTCTTTCGCTCGGCTTTATTGATTAAAATAACATCTGGTTTGTTACTAACGGCCGTCTGCCCGACTGCACGTGAACCCAGCGTCAGTGAGACGCTAGTCTCTCCCCCTCTGCAGCGCGGTTACTTTTCAAAGGCATTACCTCGAACTGAGCTGAAAACTCCGGTGTGTCCGGTGAGTTTCTGTCTTTTCCTACCGTCACACTTCTCCCGAACGCAAAAACATGGCGATACGACATGGCAGCCTCCACCGAGCCGACCCGCTCGATGTGTAAATGAATGATACAAACGGCAAATTTAGAACTTAGAGGAGAACTTCATTTTGTTGATGGGAGTGATTACTGATTAATGAAAAAACACTTTTGAACCAAATAATCAGTTTTTGTGGATAAAACACAGGAGAACTTACACAATATCCCTTTAACTCTTTGTGAGTAATATATATATATATTTATATATATATATACATGTATATATATATATATATATATATATATATATATATATATATATATATATATATAATATATATATATATATATATATATTGTTTTAACGTGAAACCTCTGTCTTCAAAACATTTTTGGTAAAAAGCCACATAAGTAATGTTACTCTCATTAACTTGTGGGGTGATAAATACCACACCAATAAATGATCACATACCTAATGTGAATATTATCAAGCAAAAGTGAGCAGATTTTTTACTTAAAAAACAGAACATATACCTGTACTTCCGATATGCCACATATAAGTTTTAAATGTACAAAATAATGAAGTGGGAAAAGACCACTGGTCTTTAGTTTTATCTCTGCTTATTATCTGTCTGTAAG
Source organism: Atherinomorus stipes (assembly GCA_023101725.1). NCBI lineage: Eukaryota > Metazoa > Chordata > Actinopteri > Atheriniformes > Atherinidae > Atherinomorus > Atherinomorus stipes. The sequence goes on from JALJCO010009117.1 coordinate 132,588, forward strand.
CTCTTTTGGATCAAACCTTAGAGTATACATTTTCAAAAAACTATTAATGTTTCAAAATGGATTTTCTGTTTGTGCAGATATTTTCATGGATATCTAGACTCCTTTTTTGTTTGGTAGACATCAGGCTTGTCTGTTATGATTGCTGATTTGGTACTGCAATGCAATTTTCTGTGCAAGCGGATAATAAGGTATTATCTTATCTTATCTTTAAAGATTTTGCAATTGTTTCCTGAACTGCTGCAACCATACTGCGTCAACAAATCTAGTTCACATACATCAACACACAAATCCTCACATTCTCACCTTTGTAGCAGCTCCTCCCATTGTAGGCATTTCCAGCATCATAGTTCCTTACTAATGGGAAACAAAATGAGCTTTTCTACCCTGGATGTTAATAAATATTTATCAAATTCTTACTTATTTTCACTGAGTGATAAAATGGTCAATAAAATAAAGTAATCAGCACTATATGCACGTGACCAAGTGCTTTATAACCCATTTATTTTCTTGGCAGTCCCTTCTTCCAAGAGATAATTCTATTTTCTTTGTTCTTAATCATTTTCAATAATCCTCAGACATTTCCTCACAGCAGATGATCATTACGGCACAATTTGAGTATCAGAATATCTAAAACGCATCAATACAATTTCCATTGCTGAGCATGAGAAAGGAAGAGCTTTATCTGCGCTGACCACTATGTTACAGTCACTACTGCTGGACCTCCTTTTACATAAAAAACACATCAGGTACAGCAACGGATAACGAGCATTTGGAGCAAGTGTGTGTGCATGTGCAAAGTTTTAGTGTGAGCATTTATTGCCAAGGGCTGTGCAGATGATGAGAGATGATGACTTACATTCCTCCGCCCTATTGTGTAATAATGAGGGTGCTGTGATTGCCTGGGCTAAGAATAGTAGGCTGCTTGTGGCTTTAACACCACAGCTATCCGACCTGATGACTGCACTACAACTAGATTGATCACTGCAGGAGATGCTGTAACAATGCTGGATGAGGCACAGAAGTGAAAGAATATGGAAACACACACAACACCTGTGTTAAAAAATATTTTCTCCTCCAAGAAAGGTCAACTGGAGTTTATCAAGGGAGCCAAAGCTCCCAAGTCTGCACTTTCTTAACATCCAATTATCCTTTTCAAACACTCTCTCTTCAGCTTTCGACAGAAATGAACTCATTTTGCTCATTTTATTATATTGTGTCCTTTTATCTATTATTTCAGAAAACCATTAATTTCTTGTCCTTTTTTCAGCCTGTTTTCCCTCCAGCATGTCTCATAACAGTGTTGTATCATTTCAAGGCTATGAAAACACAAGCACAGTAGTTAATGCACATTACTGTGCTGTAATGAACAAACAGGTAAATGAGGTGAGAGATATGCAATAACAGATTACACCCCAAATGCAAATTACAAATATCTTCCTTCCTTTTGTAAACCATCTGCTTCTTCCCTGCTACAGCTGACTGAAGAGCGCACCTTCCCTCCTCAGTGTGGCCCCAACAAATTGTATTCTCTTGTCTTCTTATTTCTTCTTGTACTGAGTGCCCATCACTCGTAGCCAATCTTGTGGAAAATCAAAACTATCTGAATATTCCTGAGGAGCTCAGGGAGAGCTGCATGCTTTCTGAGCCCCATTTCACCTTCTGTGTTTACGGCTCCAAGCTGAGCTATCACGCGAGCAGTCTATGCTCTCCGAATTGCAGGAAATTGAAGTTGAAATTAGCTCCGGAGACACACGTATGTGAAGCAAAGTGAATGCATTTCATTCTCACCTACACAGGAGAACTCAGGCTAACACAAGTTCAATTAGTGTCCAATCGTCGTGGTCTCAGGTGAAGGATAAGTCACATTTAGTGCACCTGTCTTTCCCGCTGGAGCTGTAGCGAAAATAAAGCAGAGTTTGGCAGCTCTGCCACAAGATTGTCAACTTGAAGTCATAAACACCCAACGAGACATGCAGGAGTCTATCCTTGCGACATGATGACGCTCAGGGACAGATGTGATAAATAAATCAGTGTATTCCCCACACTATGCAAACATACTGCTTTAATATGAACTCAAACATGTTTGTATAAACATGAATACAAAGTGGGAATAGAAACATAAAATGCCCAATTATTCCAATGCAGAGCCACTGCATAATAAACACCACTGAACTAAGGATGTGTGTGTGAATATGTATCTGTGGACACCTGGGACTCTGAGTGACAGGTACATGGGTTACTGTCAGGAGTACACAGCTGATGAATATTCACACTGTTTTTCATTTACTCTGCACAAAAATGCATATCCACAAGCTTGCATTTTACCTAACCTGAACCAACAGAATCAGATGCACATGCAAATGGTAATAATAAAAAAAGAGACAGACCCAGAGATAGGCAAACACATTTCCATTTCTGCTCACATGTATATGTATAGCTGTCAGCGTGTGAGCTGACAACAGGGAGAGAAATGCAGCCCAGTGGGGTGACCTTGACTTTGAGCGCGCTCACTCACAATAGACAACTCCACAGTTACAACACAAGTTGTCAGGATAGTTTTTACATGTTTCATATGAGATGCCTTTCATGCTCTCCTCATTTTCTGCCGCATCTAATAATACTGTGCAAAAAATATGCCATTGTTGGTTTTTAAATCAGCCTTTAAATATCTGCACTTGTTATGTGTATTAATGCAAGGTATTACTTCCTCCCACTTTATTCCTTCTGAATAAAACATCCCATTTGGTGCCAAGAGATATAATCCATAAATCACCTTGCTTCTACCCCTGGGCATTTTCTCAGAGAAGGACAAGCAGAATGGGCAAATGTGCAAAAAAAGGGAGGGGGAAAAAAGACAGGCAAATGATAATAATACTGTGACATGAGGTCATAGCTCACACAATGCTAAGTTCAAGCACTTGTGTGCCATGAGGAGCCACTTGAGGTTGAGGTTTCTCAACAACTGTCTAAAACCAAAGCCATTCATGTAGTTTACTGGCTGTCAAATTGAATCTTTACCAAATATAAAACTGTTTCTTACTGTTTCTTGATATGCAAGTATGCACAGGTTATGTTTTATCGCTTTTGAAGTTAATCAAATCAAATCAAATCAAATATTCATGTAACCGCCATAACTGGTTCGTTCCACCCCATTTAAGCTGTTTCTCTGTCTATTCTATATGTGTTGAGATGCAAAAGGTGTGAGAAGAAACAAGGTAGCAGTCTATTATCTCTTGCTTGTGCAAATGAGGGAAACATGGAGAGAAATTCTGCACAAAATGTTAAAGCAATAATCCCTGAGAAGCCATGGTTACAGTGATTTTACAACAGTGGGGCAAGACACAAAGTAGAGAACCCCACTGTTGTAAAATCACTGTAACTAACGGATTCAAGGGGCTTATTGCTTTTATAAAACAGCTACCCAACATATTGACTAAACAATAAACAACACACACACACACACACACACGCACACAAATAAAAAACAATACAAATAAACCCCAATACAATTGCGAACAGTAGAACATGGGTTTGTTGCAGCAAAAATGCCTGCCTTTCACCAAAAAGGTGAAAAAACAAGCTTTTCATGCTGCAATGCACTTCAAGTGGAAAAGGGTCTTTGTTGCAAATATCTTTTTACTTTGGTGACACCCCCAACATCTGAACAGCTGTTTACTTCTATGAAACAACAAAAACAATACTGAGAAAAACTGAAAAAAGAGTTTTGGTGGCAAAATAACTATTCACTAGCAGAATAAGCCAAAACAAGTTTGTTTCACAACATAACATTTGACAGAAATGTCTCTTTCTATCCCTCCTTCCCTCTCCCCCACTTCTGCTTTGCTTGCGCTGCTTATCCAGCCCCCCAGCGCTGTCCGTTGCTGTACTGCAAATGATGAAGAGACCCTCATCAGGCGTTTTGGTTCTGCAAATGAATAAATATTTGCTTGCCGCAACACAATTTGGTAAAATTTCGAGGACTGAAATACAGTTTTCCCTCCAAACCGTATGAAACTGCAGTGTTCTGTTTTCTTGTTCTAAGTCGGTCCCTCCTGTTGGCCTCAGAAAATGGCAGCGGGATATTGTTTACCGGTTCCCGAGCCCTGGAACAGACCTCAGCCAATCACATTTAAGGATGGGAAACACCCATTTTATAAACTGAAATAAACGGAGATGGGAATAAAAGTAAGAACCAATGAGCTAATTATTGTCATAAGTATTTTCCACAGTTTTTAACTACTTTACCAATAAACTCATAATTACTGAAAATAACTGCAGTTTGTAAATGTATATCGCTCCTTCTTGGTCTTGCTCAGTCTTGCTTATTTGCATATACAACTGGATCCAGATCTAGTATGTAAATTATTTTAATTAAGTATCTAATTATGCTTTCCTCTGTTGAATTAACAGAGTTGAAATTAACATAAAAGCAGCACAACTAACCACATGGGAAGTAATGCCTTTTGCTTCATTGTTTTATTTATCTTTATAGCAGAGGGATTCTAATTGAATAGTGTAGAGTTGTAATTGCATAGGAGTACAAATCAGCTTTACATTAGATGGGCAAAAGGTTCCCACAACAGGCAGAGTATTTGGGGGAAGGTTATCTGACACTCATATAGCACCCATCAAATGAGATCTGATCTCCCCCAAGATGACTGAAAGTGGAGGGGAGGGGCTGCTCAACAGATTCTGTCTGTTCATCAGACCATCTGTCTATGTAGCCGTGAGTGTAAATGTATGGGCTCAAGGTGGTTCTTGTGTCCATTCACACCGGAGTCTGTACTGCGTTTTACCAGCTACAGTTGTCTAACCTTTTCTAATAGCTTTCCAGTTATTTACAGCCACACATGCTGCTGCATTTAGCTAGTGTGTCGTATATCAGGCTGCACACGCCAGCAATGGGCATGTGACCCCACACGCTGTGAAATAATGCTTTGGACTTGGATACAGGCACATAACCCTAGACCTTACTTCTTAATCTCTTGTTGTAATAAACAATGAAAAACAAAAAGACCCTTGGAGCGTTAGAGACCAAGCAGAAAATAGACAGTTTTAGATAAATAAACTGTCTTAAAGTGATTGTTCTACAGAAAAAACGCAGAAATGCCATTACTGACAAGCGGACTGAGGAAACAGGGACTGAACCACTAAACCTATCAGAGCCAAATCTATGTTGTATCTTATCATGTTTCAGTTAACTGTTCTAGTTTCCTTGCCTGAAGCATCATAAAAAGTCCACAGTTTTGTTTAACTTAACTAGAAAACACGTCTTATAAATCTATCTCAAACCATTACTTTGAGGAGGGAATGCTCTTGTCTCTCAGAAAAGTCTGAACTAATTTTCCTGGTGGTTATGTCGGGTATTTACAAAAGCCTGTGGTGAACTTTAGATAAGCTGTTTAAACATTATGAGGAGAATTAAGAAGAATCAATTACCGTGAAGATATTAACTGTGGGCGTTCATCCCCTGCTCATACTTTAAGGTCAGAATATTTATTTTCATATCAGCCACAGCTCTTGCTTTATGTTCCTCTTCTTCACTGCAGAGGAGATACACTCACAAGTTAGATATTTGACTTTGTTTATCCATCTACTATTCAAACCACAGAATAAAAAGTTACCCAACTTCAGTCTCTTCTGCCTCCTTTTATGAATCAGATATTTGCACCATCAAAGATAATCTTATCACTGGGCCAAAGCATAAATCTCTAAACATTAATGAGCTCCACATATCCATAAACAAATATACAACAGTAAATTTGCACTAGATTTGCAGGATGTGACAAATGTTTGTCGATACTTTCGAAACAAAAAAAATTAATTAAAAAAGGTGAAATATTTCTTAATTACATTTACACTTGGTTTCCAAACCATCAGGGGTAACCATGAGACATGAAGGGATAAGGGTATAAATCAAATGTTAAGTAACTAAAGCATTGATTAAAAAAGATTTTTTTTTAAATGTGAGCTTGGTACAAAAAGGTTCAGCCAACAGAAAGCTGTGATTATGTCAGTAAAATCTAAACACACTTTTTCAAAGGGACATTGTGTAAGTTCTTCTGTTATCTATTCACAAAAATTGATTATTTCGTTCAAGTGTTTTTCCATTAATCAGTAATCACTCCCATCAAAAAACTGAAGTGCTCCTGTAAACTCTGAATTTGCCGTTCCCATCGAATGGGTCGGCTTGGTGGTGGCTATCATGTCGTGTTGCCATGTTTTTATGTTCAGTAGAAGCGTGACTGCAGGAAACAACAGAGACTCACCGGAGACACCGGAGTTGTCGGCTCAGGTCGAGGTAATGCTTTTGAAAAGTCACCGCGGTGCAGCGAGGAGGAACCGAGTGTTACTATGATGCTGCGTTCATGTGCAGTCAGGCAGACGGCCGTCAGTAACAAACCAGATGCCATTTTAATCACAGAAGCCGAGAGAAAGACGGTAAAAACATGGGTCAGGGAAAACAATTTGACATCGCCATGACAACATATCAGAGATGTGGACTGAAGTCACTGTAACTGACAGACCACTTCTTCACAGAGGCTTGTTTATGCCTTTACATGCAGCGGCTGTCGTCCGTCTGCTGTCTGCCCGGTTTCACGTGGATGCAGCATGAAAAGTACTAGTGAGTTGCTGCGATATTTACAATTGTTACACAATGTCCGTTTAACACACAGGTGGAACAAAGACAGAGTAAGAAAATACACAGCGTGGGCATGGAGCATTGGTAATGGACTTGGTAATTGCTTAGCAACAGGCAATGGCACCACCACCTGTCTACCAAGGTGCCCACAGAAGGTCATTGTGTGCATCAGACAGAGCATTTAAATATAGCATCACACCTATTTGCTGGATACAAACAACTACACGTTTACCAAGTCCTATTTTCCTTTCCTTTCTTTTCCCCAGACCTATAAACCCACCGCATGGTTTAGCCCTCCTCCTGGAGGTAAAACAAGATAACAACTTATGCAACTAAGGCAATAGTGGGAAAGCCTTACACATGTGTAAAGCTTCTTGCAGCAGACATGCAGATGGATTTTTGTCTGCTTGCGTATGTGGCATTTAACTCCAAGTTTGGAAGCATTACTGACTGTTTGCGTGTAGCTCTGAGGGACCTGCCGGGACACTGTCAGTCTTTCAAGTGTCTCAAAAAAAAAAAAAAAAAAGATGGAATGATCTTTTACCCTCTAGGGAGAAGGTGCGTAACGCTGCTCTGCTTTTATGTGCTGTGTTTTCAAGCCATCTTCTCTTTATCTCGCCCTTTCATCACCCGCCCTCATTCTCCTCCTCACTCTAACTTATGCTCCTGAATTACGTCACATGGCAGACACACTGACACTCACTCTATATCAAACTGTGACTTACCTCTTTGTAGGTTGGCTGAGGTGTGTGTATGTAAGAAAAAGACCTTGAGTGAATGCTTGATATTGAATTTAAAGATGGACAAGAAAAAAAAAATATAGTGACTGCTGTGAGCACCACAAGTGTTCTTTGTTTTGTTTTGTTTTTTCAAAATCTGGACACGTATATATATATATATATATATATATATATATATATATATATATATGTATATATTCTTCATCAGATAAAGGCAAAATACTATGTGTGTTTCCTGTGTTGTTGTAAAGGCAAAAGCATGATATCAAAATGACCAATTAAGTCACAGAAAACAACATATGGATTTCATTTTGTGCTTCTAAATTTTCTGACATGAATATCTTACAAGATGACAGCATGGTTCAGGGTTATAGCTGCCAGCTATTGTTTAGACAACAATAGGGGGAAAAAAAAGAATACAGAAAAAAAAAGGGTACCTGCTCTCGCTGTTCTGTCAGAGTTGTTGCAATGAGAAAAAATACACTTGACAGCAAACTGTGTGCTGACACATACACATGCAGTCAAGCACAAATACCATCAGTGTAGTACTGTATACTGTATCTCAAGGATGGTATGGAATGTTTTTTTTTCCCATTGTGTGTTCAGTTGTTAATGAATTATTCTTAGTGATATATACAGTTGTCCTCAAAACTGTTCACACCCTCCCATTAAAGAAAATACTAAATTCACAATCAAAATATAAATAACGAGAAACTAAAAACACTAATAAAAAATAAAAATTCATTAAATCATAATTTAGTGGAATAAAATATTGCTTTTGAATTGTGGTCAGAAATAATAATTAAAACAAATCAAACAGACCAATTAGAACACCTCCCTCATGAACAGTGGGACAAAATACTTGTCAAGAGGTGCAGAAGTCTGATTGAACATTACAGAAAACACTGTAATGTATTGCACTTATTGCCTCAAAGTGGTGCACAACAAAATAATTTATAAATCAAATTTAGCCTAAGAGCCCCATTCTGCTTGAATACTTGTTTTATTTTTTGTTTGTTTTTAATATTTCTTTTGAACCACAACTCAAAATTAATGTTGTGATTTTCTTAAAATTTTTATTTATTACTACTTTTGTCAATTTCAAGTCATTTCACTGACAGCTAAATTTTGCCCTTCTTTAATTGGAGGGTATGAATAATTTTGAGGACTACTGTATACATATTTTTTTAGTTTCCAGGAAAACTGCCTATCAAAGGTTCCCAAATTGCTTCTTCTCTTGCTACTAAACTCAGAACACAAAGTTCAATTTACTGTGATGCACAACAAAGACAAAAAATCATTTTCCTGCTTTGCATGTTAAGAGTTTAGCATTTTCCTTGAATTCATTTAAGTGATTTGAAAAATTGTTTTCTTTTGACCAACTGTCCAATCAAACTGGTAAAACTACTTCAGCACAAGTTGACCTGAGAGAAACCGTTTGCACATCTATGCGACCAAGCTTGATTCTCTCACTGAGTCTTAACTCCAACCCTGATATAAACCAAAGATGTGCGATCGTAAAGGTTAAACATGGAATATATTAAATTTATACACATTAGCAAACAACTGCTAGTCATATGGGTGTATCAATACAGAAAGAGCCCTTTTTTTCTGGGTGGTGTGATCAGTGCCCATGTGTTTTATGCTTTGGAAGTACTGGCCATGTTTGTGATGCCTTATTTAAGCTGTTTACATTATACATTTTAAAACAGTCTGTAGAATCCAATGTAGCAACATTATCTCATGGTAGCGTGTTAAGTTAGTACACAACTTTTGCCACTTTTCACATGCCCTTTATATACTTTTTAAAAAATTTTATTGGATCATCGCATGTTGGTAAAATAGCATGACAAATGCCAAAATTAGCGATGGCTCGGGCTTAACACAGAGATAGGGATTATTGTCCCAATGTAAAAAGAGTGAAACGCTATGAAAACATTTCGAAAAGAAAGGGAAAAAGTAAAATTATTTGGCATACAATAACTAGACTTATAGGAACAGGCTGCACATGATGGAGGCTGATAGCTGATGGTGTTTGTAATGGTTGGCAAAACCATGTCTCACTGTAAGCTCAGTGCAAAGTGTAGAAAATTACTTGCCAGGTGTAAATTTGTGTGACAATCTGTCAGTCACAGGCAAGCTTTAGTCAATGAGATCAGCAGAGTGGGGCTGGTAGGTAAAATCAGTGGAGAGAGGAGCAAAAATATCTCTTCTGCCAAAACAATTACTCATTATCATTTATTGTTCTATGTTGAATTGGAAAATGCCTGGAGCTATTTGAACATGCACAAAAGCCTATCGGAGCTGCTGTTGCTGCCACATCTAAGGGCTGTTGATAGCTACCGGTACAGGAACACAGACTCTGCAGTGCATCTGTACGAGAACACATGATTTCCTGAAATACACCTCAGCTGGACGGTTTTTATGGGGAGAAAAAAGCAAATATTCACTGCTCATATGCAATCAGTGTCAGTCTGTCTTCTGTGTCGGCCATACATGTGAATAACCAGTATTTGTATGTGCTCTTTCAATTCAAAGCCTGTCTTTATGACTTATTCAATTTCTACTTTTCCCTCTGACAGTCCTTTTCTCCATATTTCTCTCCATGCAAAAGCACTGCTTCGTAGGTTTCTACAGACATTGTGTTTTTCATTGTTTGCCTCTTGGTTAGGTGACAATGACACATTGTGGAGTCTAGCCACCCTGAGGGAATACTAATAGAGGCAAACCATGAGTCTTTGAGTTGTGGTGGCCACAGAGAGACTGAGGCAGTGCAGACAGAGTCAGGGTGAGACAGCGGTGGGGAAGTGAAACAGAGAGATTGTCATCAGAAGAAATAAAATGAAAGGAAGTCTGAGTGAGCCATGGAATGAGAAAAGTATAATGGAAATCTAAATTAAGGAAAAGGGGAAAAAAGGTGCAAAGCCTTAAGTACCATGATGTAACAAGATGAATGGAAAATGTCAGTTACTGGAGGAAAAAAGGGGAAAAAAAAACAATGGATATTAAATAAAAGGTAAAGCAGAGACGAGGACCGCAAGACAGGAGAAGAGCAGATGGGCAGGAAGGAGGAGTAGCCATGACAAACTGTTGTGTTATGTCAAACTGAAAGGGCAGGGGAGACAAGGAAAAGGCAAAGGAGCAACGGGCAGGTAGGATGAAACAGTATGAATAACTGAGGTAAATAAACAAGAGCATCAGCAGAATAAAGCTTCTCCTCCTCACATCCACCCCGCATGCTCAAACATACATGGACATGTATGACAATATGTGCAGATGTGTGCTTTGCTTCTCTTTCCTAAAACAAAAGGAAACTTTAAAAGCCTATTTCTCCAATACTCATACAGCCATTAAGCACATTAGCGTCCATCATATTTCATACTGATTTTATTAAGCCTGTTTTTGTGTGTTAGGAAAATATTAACATGGTTAAATATATGCATACAGCTTCAACACCGCATGCAGCACTCTAGCAGGTCCCAACCTGACTTTTATTTCAGTCATATAGCCCCCCTGTAGCTTCACACCAGTGGTGCTTTTCTCTTAGAGAAGTTACTATAGCAACGCTCAAAAGCAGACCGAGGTAACCGAACAGCTAGATGAGGTATACAGGATGAAGGAGGAAGTCAGGACAAAAAAAAACTTAAAAAAGTTGAACAGGGTGAAAGACAAAAAAAAAAAAAAAAAAGAGGATATTCAGCCAAACTAAATGAGGTCAACTTTCTTTAACATGCTTATAATGTCTCTTGCTGAATATTGCCTCAAAACAAAACAGAAAAAAAACAAAGGGAAAAACAGCAGCATGTGTAAAAGCGCTTGAGGATAATTTAACAATCTTGCAGAACAGTTTGAACTATTTTTACATTTTTTCCCCTCATTTTTGTAACCTAAAAACTCAGTTACAGTTAAACTCTCTTTAACTGCACATTTGTGTCGATTCTGAAAACACGTTTTTAGAAAGAGCAGACTAAAGCAGCAAATCATGTTCAAAAATAAAATAAGAAATGCAATCTTTTCCAACACAGCCGAGTGACGATTTAGCAAACAAGGTTCAAAAACTGTAAGATGACCAGACTTTAAAGGTTCAGAAGTCTTTATGTGTTTGCCTTTATAAACTGTAACATTTCTGCATGTTTCAGTGATGAGAAACCATCACAAACAGACATACCTGCACTTTAACCTGCAGAATCCCCGAGAAAAATACCCTTAAAATCTATTCACCTTATTCAGTCCCACCTACTTTTTTTTAACAGAGGCATTTCCACATTGGCTTAGCCCTTCCAGTGAGGCATGTTTTCAATACTGGACAATGGAAAACATTACATTTGAAGAATCAAAAACCCAAATGAAAAGCTCCAAGAAAACATGTCTGGTTCACCCAGTTCTCATAACAGAGTGGGAAGATGACATTAACATCAGTCCTATTTCCCTGAAAACTGTTGGTAGCCTACCAGATCTACCATTTACTGAACATGTTCGGTGGCTGTATTAACTCGGCCTTTAAATACATCCGGGAAAGCGCCACCCAGCAGAACTATCCCTAATTTGCAAGAAGTCAGCTCGACTCAATCATCCTACACTCTTTTAGATCAGATGTACTGAGGAAATCACATCTCTCCACAAATAAGTCACCAAGCACGGCAGCCGCGAGCCGCGGCAGGAATCAAGTGAGAGAGACCAGAAACCAGCTGATGGGCGCTGTGGCAGCAGATATAAAAGACCACAGTGAAGTACTGTCTGATTTTACAGATTATCTATCTAAAATAATTTCAAGGGCGTAAAAGTCGTCCATGATCTGTTGCATGAAGAACAAGAACATATTCTTCTGAAAGCCGGTGTCAGCCAGAGCCAGAACCGTTAGCTGTCAGGACAAAAATTGTGATGGAGCCAAAATAAAGTGTCAGATTGCTCTCCTTCCAGTTGTGGCACCCACGGACAAAGCAATGAATGCTGCACATGTTTGACCACTTACAGCATGAAACAGCATAAATTTAGCTTATCCACAGAACTGCTGCGGAGACTACCGCAACACTTACTGAAGTTGTAGGCCAAAATGGCTGCACATCCTGACTTCCTGAATAAGGTGAATAAGCAGGAAATGTTTTCATATCACAGCTGTCATATCATCAGTAAATCGAAGTTTTTATCTTTTGAGAATGGAAAAACTATTAAACATGCCCATTCCTGGCTACAGCATATTAAGTGGACCTGCACCAGCAAGTCAAACTAAAATTTCCAACTAGAGCCACCTCAAGGAGAGACTCCCCCACAGGTGCACCACTTTTAGATCTGCTGTCACTGAGGGATAGTAACATCTGGAACATGATACCATCTGTAATAAGAGAATGCACTGCATGTACCCCCTGTGAATCCTATCTCAAAAACTTTAATTTCAACCAACCAACTCTGGTCTAACAGCGAGGTAGATGCTCTTCAGCACACTGATGGGGATTTATCTGCTGAAAGGAGGCAGCATATGGGCACTACCTTAAACAAAAAAGAAAACACGACATATTGTCATTTCATAATTCTGGGGCTTTTCACTACAATAATTTAGTGCTCGACATAGTAATTACACACACTGGAGTGGCACAATATTGTGTTTTCCCAGAGTTAACAGCTCACATAGCAGAATTTTAAAGGATATGGTTCATGTAACCTTATAATTAACAATTTAGTAACATATGAGCGTAAAGTGTATGGAGACTGTCAATCAAAGCCTCAGGATTCATCTGGATTCTGCAGAGAATAATACACCACTACACATTCATTGCAGTGTTTTTTTTCCTCTTTCCCTATAGGATGTATTCTACTTATTGTACCTTTAACTTTAGAACTAAACGAGTTAAAAATGAGTAAACTCAAGTCTTGAAGAGGTCTGGCTGTCACTCAAATAAATGGCACAGCTCCTTGCACTTTTCAATGGATATTGTGGAGTTTTCAAAAAGATGTCATCATAAGCAATACTGCAGGATGCTGTATACAACTGGGAATTGCTTCAGCTGTAGGATTGTGGGTGACCTGCAGGCAATAGCTTTATATGTCCCATGCTTTGCCAAGTAAAGCTAAAAACACTGATGGCAATAAGCTGAGAGGGTAGAGGTGGCCAAATGGATTTTTTTGCTGATATATTTATTTCACTTAGAATAAGTGTATCGTAAACTGGCACCGAAAGAAATCTACATTGGTTGCTACTCAGCTGTAATGATGTCAGGCCGTCAGTACGACCAGTAAATATTGGGTTTTGGTAATGTTAAAAGTGCACCACTGCGTGATTACTGACCCTATCTATCTATCACTTCATCACTCCATCCATCTTGCCCACACCCACCAAGTCCTCATTCCTGCTGGGTTTTCGTTTATCTCTTGGTATAAATCCTGCGTTATGGTGCCTCATAAACAGGTCAAGTTTCATCCAACCAGAACTCCAACATACTTGCACCTATGCTCACAGTACATCATAATTAAAGTAGGAACAATCTATTAAATCAAGCTCTGTGATCCTTTTCATTGAAAGGCACAATCTGCATCACTGGATTTGTTATGATTAGAAGTGTTGTGATGCTTTTATCAGCTGTTGGTGAGTAAGCAGAGTTGATGGGGCCATTACTAACCTGAGCTGTATTTTTTAAGGTGCGTGCTATGTTTTTCCGTGGGGGTGACATTCAATTGATCAGTGCTTTCTTTGCTCTGCACTTTACAGCCAGTAAACAGCCTTGTTAATCAGATAGGACTGAAACAAACCCTGTAAGCATTTCAGTCCCTTCTGTGACTTCCCCATCATCACTCCTACTCTGGTGTTCTACATTTTATCTGCTATATCTGAAAGCTAATCTCCTTAAAACAGCAACCTCTTTCTTCCCTTGTCTGTGTTTCCTCCCAGAGATTGGCCTTTGCCCATCACCAGACCTCAGTCTTCTCACCTGTCTGCGTAGCTGCCTTCCCTCATTTCTCTTTCCTCACATCTCCACCCATCATTCCTTTCACTCCAAGCAGCTCTGCTTCTGTTTCCCTCTGTCCCCCTGATGGATAGCTTTTTTTCCGATGCTGTCAGTATCCTCCTTACTCTCCAGATGACACTAACCTTGTTTCAAGGTCAGGTTCACCTGAAAAAGATCATTTTCAAACCAGGCAGTTTATTTGAGCCATTAATAATGTATCATGGATGAAAGGCTAAGCAAATATTCATTTTTACAGTCAACATTGATCCTTTAACAAATCAGACAGGTGGGAAGACAGAGATATGTAAAGGTCAAGCAGACTGCCAGAAAACAAACTAGCTTGTTACATACCACTCTAGGACTCTCCACACAACTAATATCCTCGTTAAATGAAGGCACACATACCCAAAAGGTACAAATCAGAAATATAATCTAGTTTGTTTGCTTTATAATACTTATGACAAATGTGAAGAAGTAAGAAGAATTTGTGATATAGGATGGGAGGCTCTTGAGGTATAAAAACGATGAGGTCAGAGATGAGAGAAAATATGAAGAACCAGCCAGAGGGAAAGTGTTACACAGTGTATTGTAGGAGACAGGTGGCAGGTTGGACTGCTGGTGATTGACTGATGTTCAGGCCAGAGGGAGATTAAAGCTGAGCCAGGAGGCCACCTCAGACACACATACAGGGAAAGTCAGGTGTGTGCTAGGGAGGGGGGATGGAAATAAAACAAAGCAGGGGTGGGAAAGAGACTCAAGGGTTGAGCAAAGAGGGTAAAGTCAATTATTCTGTCATTCCAAATCTGATTGTGATTATTTGCCACAGGTCACATTAATCAGTTACTGGTTAGGTAAATGAGCCACTTGAGTGGGAAGAATTACATTAGTTTGTTGACTAAATGAAAAACCTGAAATTAAATCTGACATTTTATGAATTATTTTTAATCTGATTATGTCCCCCAATGTTATTTAGGCTGAACATACAGGACTGTCTCAGAAAATTAGAATTCATGATATTCTAATACTTTTAAGATAGGATACAGGACTTTCTAAAAAAAATTGAATATTGTGATAAAGTTCTTTATTTTCTGTAATGCAATTAAAAAAAAACATGAAATTGTTTTAATATTGCTGATTATGGCATACAGCTTTAAAAAACTCAAATATCCTATCAAATATCCACTTTCACGTCATATCTTGACCTCATCTGCGTTAAAAGTCTAATCTTGCATGTAAAACACACGTCTTCTCATAGTTCAATAATGCTTTTCCTGTGTTTTCTTGCCCCCTAGTTGCGAGCGCATCCTATCTGTGACATTGCTCGGAAACCCATCTATAGGATAACAATCATAAAAGGTTAAATTCTTCTTAATTTGTATTTCTCATGAGCCTTTGTGGTCCAGATATGTTGAGTTTTAAAATTAGCCATGCCCCCTTTGCTGTTAATGCACTCTACAGCTGAAACAACTTGGAAAAAAATTACCTTTAGTGAAGGTAAAAACTTTTTTGGACGAAAGATTGTGATTTTTTAAGGTTGATTTAACTCAAAAACATTGGATTTCATCAGCAAACCAAAATAATTAATTAGATCAATGTAAAAAAATAAGTCCTTCATATCAACTACAGCCCAGATACTCTTTTTTACAGTGTATTACCAGCTCAGGAGCTTTGGGTTATATGGCCCCTAAAATGTGCCTTTTTATTTTTCTGGTTCTTCACCTGATTATTTTCCTCCCCATTAAGCAACATCAGATTGACACAGTCTCCCACCGTCATCAATATTACTTAATGCAGTAACATTACTTTCACTTTATCGCCTGAAACTAGTGTCAAGATTTAAGTTTACGCAGCAGTTGTTTCTGTCTCCAATCTAAAAGCTGTCATTTTCAGTCATTTTCTGTGCCGCTTATCCAGTTCAGGGTCGCGGGGGTTGCTGGAGCCTATCGCAGCTATTATCAGGCGAGAGGTGGGGTACACCCTGGACAGGTCGGCAGTCTGTCGCAGGGCCAACACAGAGAGACAGACAACCACTCACATTGACTCCTAGGGGCAATTTAGAGTGACCAGTTAATCAAACATGCATGACTTTGGACAGTGGGAGGAAAGTGGAGTACCGAGAGAAAACCCACGCATATGCAAACTCCACACGGGAAGGTCACTGTTGGAATTGTTCCCCAGCCGGAACTCGAACTAGCGACTTTCTTACTGTGAGGCCAATCCAAAATTTCCTTGATAAAAATAAAATTAAGACTTGTTATGAGAAATAATATGCTGTTAAATACATAAACTAAATTTACAGCAGCTCTTTAGTGAACCTGTTTCATAGATAGATAGATAGATAGATAGATAGATAGATAGATAGATAGATAGATAGATAGATAGATAGATAGATAGATAGATAGATAGATAGATAGATAGATAGATAGATAGATAGATAGATAGAAAGCAATCATATCATCGCCCCACAAGAAAACTTATGGGTCTCTTAATAAAGCCCATAACAGGGTTCCTCAGTCTGGTCCTACAAGGGCCACGATCCTGCAGGTTTTGAATGTGTCTCATGTCTGACTCAAAAGGTTTTCAAACTGTTTGGTTTTTAAAGCAATACTAACATCTAATCAATAACATTGATGAGACCTCATTTAAAGCTTGCATTAATCTACAATCAGACATTTTACATAACACATTAACAATTCTATTTAAATCAAGAACTTTTTCCAGCTGTTTTATTTTACATTTTTTACAGTTCATTTTTATTCCCTTCAAATTCTGTTTTTACTCATCAGTAGAAAGAGCAGAAAGGAAATGGGAGAAGCAACATCCACAGGTTTGTCTGGAAAGAGAAGGACCAAAACAAAGAGCAAAATATAAATATGAAGATGATGTATTGGGAGAAAATGAGGGAGGAAAGAGGACAATGGGTGGAATAGCAAGAAAAGAGGAGAAATGGGGGCAAGAAAGGACAAAAAAGTCAGAGAGAAGAAAAGTACGGTAAGACAGTGGCCCTCATTTATCAAACGATAGTACGACAAAAATCTGTGTGTACGACCATTTCCACGCAAGACTCGGCATTTATCAATTTGAACGTGATCGTAGGATACGATCAAATCTCATGACAGCTCTGAGTTTGTGTACGCAAGTTTGAGTCAGTGAGGATTTGCAGTGCAGCGCCGCAGAACATGAAAATATTTTTTAACCAAACCGCAAACTGTCATTTAAACATAAGCATTCACATATCAGCACTAAGAATGAACCCATTTGTAAAGAAAAAGAAAAAGGAAAAAGTGAATGTAGAATGTATTCCCAAAATTACAAAAATAGCTGTAACTGAATTTAATTCCTCCATTTATCTCAACAAATCATTAAAGTCATCAACATATAGTTCTAGGAGTAAGTGCCTTGCACTCTTCGTGCATCTCCTCACCCCGCTGGTAAAACTGCCACATAGGAGCGGAGGTTGGCATCAGTACGCACATACGCGCAGGTGCTCAGGTGGAGCGCTGCTTCAGGCTGCAGGAAGGCAGATGGGTGTCGGACGGTCCGACTCAGACCTGGCGGGATGAAACGCTGCTTTAGACTCTGAGAAAATCTACAGCACTCCTGTCCTGTGCAGTGCTGCACATCGCTCGGACCGCTGGAGAGTTTTGTGGGCGGTGGACGGTGCCGGTGAAACATCTTTTGGTGTTAAGTTTCATATTGGACCACTTTTTCTTGACCCATTGGCTAAAGAATTGTGATGTTGCCATCGGATGTGGGCTATTATTAAATTGCATAACTAATAAAACGAATAAACCATATCAGCCAGGCCTAGATTGAGACTTTTATTAATATCTCAGCCGGAGTTGTTCACACCGGTGAGGCTGACTGATCCTCTTGCGTGCAGCGTTGTTGTGCACGTCTCTGACTCCAGTTTTTAAGCTGCCAAACAGCACCCCTTTAATCTTTCCCTTAATCTTTAAGGGCATAACCGTGGGCGTGACATTTAAATGACGATGGATTTCAGCTGTGGAATTTATCAAGATGCTTTTGTTCGACGAGATTGGTGTGATACGAACTTTTTAATAAATCACACGTGGGTCCAATCGTACGACCATTTCTACGATCATATGTGCGATCATTTCTACGATCGTTTGATAAATGAGGGCCAGTGTGTAGAGTAAGAACACAATCAAAAGAAAAAAAAGGATACAAAGAGATGTCACAATGGCAAGGAAAGGACAATGTGAAGATAACCAACAAAAGATAAAAATGGAGAAAACATACAGAGAGATCTGTAACAAAGAGCTTTAAAAGAGGGTGGGAAGGATGTGGGGATGTGCAGGACTAAGGTGAATCAAAAGAAGATAGCAGGCAAAAAGAAAGGATGAGCTGGCTGGGTGAAGAGGGAATGTTCAATGGGCCACAACGCAGCTGCTAAAAAGCCCATCTAACTCCCAGTAGGAGACCGATTCACTCAACAACTCACAGGTGGAGGGGACACACATACTTACATATTCCATCCCGCTGCCCATGCACCACAGCTCTATGAGAGCAGTGTCTTCTTGTGTCTGTGTTGAGACTGAATGAGAGTTCAGCTCTTCAGATGTAAACCCTCTCTGAGACCACAATGGCCAAAAGACATCCATGTGATTTTGAGGGGTAAGTGGTACGGTGGAGCTGGTATGTGCAAAATGGCAGTCCTTGTATCTTTGTAGTTCATATGCAGCGGTAGCAGTGAATGCATAATAAATGTCACGAAGCTGTTTTTCCTGATGTGCATAACAAGTATGACTTCAGTATGGCTGCACATATTTAATGCAATCATTTGTTTCACAGTTAATCAGTTGGTAGTAAATACAGAAACATCATGATACAACATATTGGCGAATAAGCGGAGAAATGTTCATTAAAATGTGATATAATGGAGATAAATAAAAGCATGTCAAGTCTGGTTAGAGCTGGGTGTCAATTCCAAGCAACCATGCAACTTCAGTGTGTTATGTGAGACAGGAGTGGGTGGAATGGAAAACTTTATGTGCTATGCTATACTACAGTACATCTATATTATGATCTGTCATTCGTTTTATATGCTGGTGCCGCTTCAGCATAGGGTTGTGATGTATGATTACTCTTGCACTTCAGAAAATCACTTATATACTTGCCTGTTTTTGGACACAGGAGCCAGAACATATACAGGAAGTGATATAGAAGCCTGGAAGTGGTGACTTTAATATTTAAAAGTGCTGTCTGTAGCATAAAGATTTGTGTGCATTTATGGGTAGAGGTACTGTACTCATAGTATGTGTAGAATTTATTACCCAGAACTAAATCAGTGTTGGGAGTACGAGGGAATGGATTTATGCGCACATCCTCAATGGTACTTTAATTTGGGACTCATCTGACCTTCACAATCTCTCTTGATTATGAAATTGGGCACTTGCCCAACAACACTGGCGATTTGTAAGTATAGCTGCATCTCTGTAAAGAATATCTATAATGTAACTACTAAATTGGTGAGTGGCAGCACTGAAACAATGAGCAACCTAATTTGGATGAATCCCCAATAAGAAATGAGTTTGGATCCAGAACGTATCTGCCGCTGGAATGGTGAATGGGTCATTATTCTGATGCAGTGGACATGTCAACTCATGCTGTATCTGTTTCTCTGGGTCGCGGTGAAGGACATGCACATCTATGTGTTCATGTGTGCTCTGTGAATATCATTACTGTTTCTTCTTACGGAGCAGGCAGGTTTCCTGACTATGGTCTCTCAGCTTGTGCTCCTCACTGATAAGCTCTACAGCTTATCTCAATGAATGATTGAGCAGCATGCATGAATAAGTGTGTGTGTCTGTGTGAGTTTGTGGGAGCTAGATTTGCAGCCCCATAAGGATACTGGAAAGAGTTGATTTCAATTTTGTAGGAGCAATTTGATTTCAATATTTACAGTCCAAGCAGGCATATATTTCCATCCTGTGGGATGCAAGCTTTGGTGAGATTCTGGTGGATGGGGATGGGTGCGTGTGTGTGTGCATGTGAAGGTTAGTGTAGGTTGTGAGACTCAACAAAAAAAGACAGTTTGGCTAGATCATACTTTCTGACAAATCTTTAAAGATTAGGCTTGGTTTAGACTTCAAGTTAGAATCAGGTGTAAAATCTTATCAATCAATTTAATTTTTATTGGTTCCCTTTAACAAAGACAGCAGCAAGATAATGTAACTCAGTCCGATCTCATCATTGCAAAATTGATCTGGATCTCAGCAATGATGAAGTGACTACTAAAGGGACTAGAGGCAGGAATTACAAAAGAATAAACAAGCATGTCCAGCTTTTTTTAATGGGTGATGAAGCGTTAAAAACCAAAAAGAACGAGCCCAACCATGTCTCTCTCCATTGCCTTGAACAGGCTGTGTGCTGCATAAAGCGCTGCAATTCGGTGGCCGAATTTCCCGCGCTGCCCTGCGGATGTTACGTCAAATGACCCTGCATCTGCATCCCCGACAGTTTTGATACAGGAAGAAGATGGTCGCGGTAAATTCAAACACTGTAAGCGATAGTTATGGATTCTTCTGCCGTCAGCAAACGATCCAGATCAACTGAAAGACACTAAAAAGTGTAACTATGAAGAAAAAGTCTAGTAAACAACATTATAGCTTCAGTTTGTGCACGCTCCTGTGATGGCTTGGCTCGTGGCTGCAGTAACCTGAAACGCCAGTTGCAGCAGTCGCGAGTTTAATTTTTTGATCTTGCCTCAAGTCCCTTTAAGGGACTCTGCCCCTAAAATGTATAAAAAAAAAGACTGACACCCAAAGAATTAGATAATTAAATCTGACCACTCTTTCTCTGTCAATCAGTTGGCTATAAGAAGGTAAAGTTAATTAACTGTTACTGAGACGGTATTTGACCCGATGCCAGATGTTAGACACATCCCATGAAGACTTAATATAGTTCTGAAATCTGCTGGGAGCAACCATGAGGCTTACCATTTGTTGTTCTAATGACTTATGCTAGCTGGTAAATTGGAAGATTTCCAAGCTTCTTATCTGTGCAGTAGAGATTGGCTAATGTGAATGAAAATTGCCTCACACAATTACAACGGCAAAAAGGATAGTTATCGGTGTGATATTACTCTATTAGTCATGCAACTTGATTGTGGAGTTAATAAGGCAGGGACAGAGGCAGTTTGGTGTTGGGCAATAGGACGAGCAGCACATAGTTACACACAGCAAACAGATGTGTGTCAAAGTGTATACCAAAATTTTTGCTCCTATCACCTCAATTAAAAACTGGAGCATTACAAACAGAGAAAAGGTAACGGTGGCATTTCTAATCCTGTAAAAGTAGCAGCAGGAGGGAGAACACTGGGTGACAGGAGTGTTGGATGGAGAGAGATTCCCTGCAGCGGTGTCTCAGTTTTTGGGTACACTCAGCTGGTAGAAAACCTTACAGCTATGAGCATTACTTGCAAGCACACTTACAGCAAATAACATAGACACAACTAGCACAGTCTCTGGCCATGCCTATGGTCCCACCTGGATGCTCATGCCACCTGAGGAGCGTGGAAGAAAGGCAACGGGCAGTGAAAAGCATTTCACCTCACAGTGGGAGTGGGTGACAGGGCTCAACTATCACACACTGGGAAACTGTCAGGTATGCATGTCCATACTCAAAAATGGAGGCATGCTGTGTTGGTTGAACTGGCTGAACTTTCAACTATTTGATGAGGAAAAAAATGAAAAGAAACCATCTTGAAGGATATTAAATCCATGATTGATCTGTTTTAGTGATCTATCTATAAGGAGTAAATGAAAGAAATGACCTTAGATTAAAGAGGTATAATATACTGTACAATATCTGGTTTATTGCAAGTTAAGTTTTTAAACTTTTACATGCAAGTGTGGTAATTCATTTCATGTGCAGTAAAACAGAACAATCATGAGCAATGCAAGGAGTCAGCACCCTGGCTGAGCATGTTCAGTTTGGAAAATAAGACCAGCTTATCTGAGTAGGTTTTTGGGAATATGCTTTTTCACATTGTTTTGCTAAATGTTTTGCATTTAGCAAAACAAAATGACGCAAAACAAAAACCTGTCTTGCATTTAGTGAAACATGAGTTGTGTTGTAGCAGAGCAAAAGTTTTATGTGAGTCTCTACTGCTGTTGCGTTGCTCTTTACTTAATTGTTGTATGACTCATCTGGTCAATACAGTGAAAAGCCTTTAAAGCCAGAGTTGGTAATCCTGCTCAGAAACACTTCTCGTTATACTGGGTGAAATGGTCCTTCAATCTTGACAATAGTCAATACATCATGTGTTCATAAAAGGACGGAAAAAAAGTCAGACCTCTGTGAGAGCTGCAGGTCTGTGAAAACTGACCAATCACTGCCATTTGTGCCAAAAAGGCAGGAATTGGTCATCCTTACCATATAGAAAGAACGGATCGATGCCTTTATGACTCGTCTCTTTCCCTCCCCTCTCCCCGTCCCCCACGTGCACCGCTCTGTGCACCGCTCACTGTAAACAAATATAGCTGACGGACTGCTAACTGCTGCTGCGACAAAAAATATCAACAAAACAACAAATAAGGATCAAGTTTTGGAGACGTTGACGTTTGCAGTGTGGACTTTTTACACCACAGAAGAAGTTGGAGATGAGTGATAAGGCTTTTTAGAGACGTGGTTCGGCAGCTGTTTCCTAGCAAGCTAATAAGTTATCCACTCGGCTGTTATTGGCTAACCTGGCTTTAAAACATCAGCACACACGTCCTTGCACTCCAAAGGCATGGTTTAGGGTGGTGTGTTTTTTTTTATTGTAGCCTGCGTGAACAGTTTTTCCAACATGGCCAACCCTAGCTTTAAAGGCGCTATACCTGATTTTGCACATTTGCGAACCGTGAGCGAGGTGAAGAGTGTAGTTTGAACTGTAAGCCCCACCCCTAACTGTTTCTCCCAGTGAGAAACGCTCCTACTCTCGTGTTTCTCTCCTCCCACTCAACATGCACGAAATAACGTGCACATTTCACACTCGTGCACAAAGAAACTCCAGAGAAAACTTGCATCTTCCAGTGAAATTACTGTTCTGGTTGCAGTAAATGGCTGCAGATCAGCAAAATGACAATTTCTATCATAACTGGTAGTTTACCGTAACTACAGTTATGTACACAGATGCACAGTTATGACGAGTTATGATGTTCTAGGCGACATTACAACATGACAGCCTGATAAAGTTTCTACCGGCCACTTCGAAAAGCAGTGATGTAAAGCTTCGTCTTGTTACTTTGTAAATATCACTATGTATTATATACGGTAGACCAGCAGAGGATTCGCCAGCACCCGAGGACGTAAATGTTACTGAGAAGAAAGTTAATTAAAAAAATACCTGTCCAGGCGGACTTAAGCCCCGTTTCCACCAGCGGGTCTGGGTCGGGTCGGGCCGGATCGGTACTCATTTTTTTGCGTCTCCACAGATAAAAACTGGGACGGGTACCCTTATATCCGACCCGACCCGGCCCACTTTTTTGGCACCCTTCGGTAGGGGTACTGATTTAACCGATCCGGACCAAAGAGGTGGAGCTAACCCAAAGCAATACATTGATTTGTTGAAAAATCCCACTTCCCGCGTGACCAAGCGTAAAAACAAAGCTGGGGTGACTCCTTTTTTGTTTCTGTCATGTGTGGCGCGGTGTTTTGGTTAAACGGCGTTGCACAGCGATGATGTCACGCGATCACGTAGCAGGGCTGTCCAGCGCCTCCAGAATAAGGGTACAGGTTGCTGTGGGGACGCAGCGTGAAATCAACACACCCGTACCAAAACCCACCCGATCTGGCCTGGCCCGACCTGACCCGACCCAGACCCGCGGGTGGAAACGGGGCTTTAGAGTCCACATTCAGTCCGAGGCGTCCAGCTGCTCTCTACCTTCAGTACAATCCACCGAGAACACGAACTTTATTCCTTCAGACCTCACTTCCTCAGTAAAACAGTTGGGTCCGGTTATGATATGGAGCTTTACCCGGAGACCAAGTTGACTTCATTTTGATTGGCTACACCTTATTTGGCTATAACCTTATTTAGAGAAAGTCGGTCAAGCTGTCGGAGTTTGCTAAAGGCTAACTGTAAAGGCTAACTGCTAGCAACATGGGCACTTCAGACAGTGAGCTGTTTATCAGACAAGACAGCATTCAGAAAATAAATAAACTTACAGGTAATAACAAGGTTGTGGTCGCCTCCCTCAGTGTTGCTGCAGAAGTTTTCTTTTAAATCCATTTGTTTGTTAACCCAGACCTGACTGCTTAGCAGTCACTCTCCCACTCGCAGTTGAATCAGACAGGTCAGATAGGGAGCGGACGGTGCATAGACCGTTAGGAGAGAGAGGGGGGGGGGGGGGGGCTGTTTACTTGATAGTGTGCTCTAATTGGAGCAAATGAATTACGTAGAATGATAAGCTGCTGTCTGATTCAACCGTTTCTGAACAAAGAGACAAAGCAGACTGACTATGAACAGGAACTTGGATACTCTCTCTGGACATTCACATGGCCTCATCAGCGCACAACAGATCATATTATACCCCCAAAACCCCAGAAAAGTGAAATTTGATGTCATGGCACCTTTAAGATGATCATTTATTGGCTAAAGTTGGGAGAAATCCAGGCTTCTCCAGATAAGCCAGTTACAATCATACTGCACCTGGACTTAGATGAGAAAAACCATGTCTGACACTAACATGAATATACTGATAAATGAGGCTTCAGTCCTAAAGGATAATTGAGTCAAATTAATTTAAAAAAAAAGGAGTAAAAATGCTTTAATGGTTTCCCAGGTAACAAGGAGACAGAAAGATGTAAAGAGTGACTGGAGTGCTGAACAGGCATAATCAGCAGGCAAATAAACAGAAAAAAGAGGGGTATCAATACAAAAAACCCAAAACAAAACAACAATTTATTCAACAAGACAACCACGTGCCTTAGTACAAAGCTGGAGCGGTCTCACTTCAGCAGAGAAAAGGGATCACATTTAACTGTGCAATCGGTCTGTAATTTCAATTCAGTGGGTGATGAAAAATGTGTTCCTGTCTGAAGCCTTAAGGTGTCCAGCTTTTACTCTCTTTTACTTTATGCTCACTCTTTCCCTCTCTCTCATGTCTCAGACTAAAAAGGAAGGAGAAGGGGGTGTGAGAGATATGGGGGGGGGGGTTCTTTCCTTTGTGCCATTTCATCCAATTCAGTCTCTGCTCTGCCCAAAATGGATTTTTCACAAGTAAGAAAAGTCTTTCATCGCTATTTACCAAGGAAACTAGTTTTCAGTGTGTTTGCGTATGTGTGTCGTTTGCGTGTTAGCCAAAAGGATTGGAAATATTCAAGGGAGAGATGGAGGACAATATCTTAGGATTC
This sequence comes from Atherinomorus stipes, assembly GCA_023101725.1. Taxonomy (NCBI): domain Eukaryota; kingdom Metazoa; phylum Chordata; class Actinopteri; order Atheriniformes; family Atherinidae; genus Atherinomorus; species Atherinomorus stipes. Next base: position 158,276 of record JALJCO010009117.1, read on the forward strand.
TACAACATACAGCCAGATTAAAAAAATTATGGAATCTTTATAAAAATCATTTCAATCATTAACATGTACAGTGATGACTTGCAGCACATTAGACCCTCCTAGCTTCATTATAAACCATTTGCATTATCTCCTTCATCCACACAGCTACCTCATTATAATAATTCAGTCTTCTACCAGCCCATTGTCGTTACTTCTCCTACTTCTCTCATCAATTTCCCCATTATCACTAATTAACAGGCTTTTATGACTGGTCAATGAGGTAAAAAAAAATGTTGTTCATGAATGGTCTGTAGCTTGATAAGGTTTTAAGAGACTTGTACATGTTGATTTAAATACTCATCATGATAAAAGTGGTTTCTCACTAGGTCATCAGATGGGTTCTTAGTGAATGTTAAACTCATTCAATGATGATATTCATCTCTGTTTTCCATCCATATCAAGGTCAGTCCAATCTATTATACATGATATGAAAGCATTGTATTTAGATTAATAAGCTGTGCAGGCCAGGTATTTTTTTCTTTTTCTAAGAAAAACTTTGAAGCTGATCTTACCTTGCTGACACTATCAGCTGCCATTTCAGCCTTCTTGAGAGCTGTCGGGACTTCCTGCCAATGGCACCCCCAAGCTGGCCACCCCAGCAAAAATTATGTTTTTTCATTCATATCAACTTTTATGTACTATCAACATGGCGCAGCATGCTTTGCTTATATTTAAATGTCAAATTTTTTTTAAGCTAATAAAAAAAAAAAAAAAAATAGTGTTTGTCAGTGTGGGCAAGGTTGTCATAGTGAAGTTTTGTGAAGTCATTTGTTTGCAACATACACACACACACACTGAACAACAATGGAGGAAGTTGAGCTTATGATTTACCTGTTATTTGTTTTATCAACACCATTGAGTACAGTGTTGTGGTCACACAACTGGTAGACGTGTGGAGAATGACCCCGGTAACTACAGCAAGCCAAATCTGAACTCACAGGACAACAGTACTCGTTCATTCACTCATTTTACTTTAAATATTGGTGAAATGAAGGAGCTTTGCTGCAGATAATGCTTTATAGAGAGGCCCATTATATTAATATACATGGATCTACGACTAATCTGAATACAGCAGAGTCCAAAGGAGTCAGCGTGATGCAGATATGTTACTGGTGAATAAATGCATGCATAAATTCCTACAACTAAGGTAAAGGTTGAAAGAAACAAAACTTTTCCTTTAATGATTCTTGGCCACCTTGCTATTTTCTCTCCTCCTAAAAAAGTTCGGCAGGCGACCCTGTTTCCCGATTTGTTCTGACCAGATTTGTTCTGTGATATTTCTTTTCCCATTTTGTAAAAATACAGAATATTAACGATAAAATTATGGAAATAGGCTGTGAATTTACAAGTTTCACATGAATTAACATGAAAAGCCTGTAAATGTAAAAAGACATGAAGTTTCCATTTTTTAAAAGAAGATGCCATTTCATTTCACATAAAAAGACTTAAAATACATTTTCAATTTATTTTCTGATAATATTTCTTCATAGTTAAAGAAAAATGCTTTTGGTAATTTCATCTATTTCACTCTGAAAAGACTATCTGGGCTGTATTTGATATTAAATACTTCTTAACATTGGTCTTACTTAATTATTTTGGTTTGATGATGATGATTATTATTATTTTTAGTCAAATCAACTTAAAAACCCCTCTCTCTAATCTGAAACAAGTTTTTACTTTCACTCCAAGTAAATTACGTTGTTTCAGCATGCATGAACAACAAAGGGGGCGGGGGCTATTTTCAAAACACAACATATCTGGACCACAAAGGCTCATGGGGGCAGCAAATTCAACAGGAATTTACCGTCTTATGATTGTTATCCTATAAATTTCAGTTAAGTGTTTACTGCCTTTGTTTTGTTCACATTCAGAAGAAGTTGTTGAGAACTTCTGTTTAGTTTAGATGTTAAAGTTGCACCATGAATGTGAAGGACAGTTCAAGGAGATAAAATGGCCACCATTTTCAGTGTTATGTAATGTCTGGGACGAAACTGACATAACCTAATAGTGAATTGTTTTTCTGTTCCATCACAGACTCTGGATTTACTCTGGTGCAAACATTCTCTGCGTAAACTTGTATTAAAAGCAAAGAACAATGCCGCAAAGTAAATTGTTCAAAATCACAGCGTCAAAGTAATGGAACAATTTTAAATAACTTGACCCAACTAGAAATTTTCAATTTTCATTGACTAAATAAAAATAAGTTGAGTTGAATTAAAAATAACTTTATTCAATTAAATTTTATTTAGTTCACTCAAGTTAATTTCATTAGATGTGACCAATTGAAGAAATATTTCTAAGTTGGTTTAACTTTGTCTGAGCATGATAAGGTGCATTTTGGCTTTCCTATGGCATTAGTTTGTTTTATCTTTGCCGCATCGAACAAATATGTTAGAAATCGTAAATCGTCCATTATAGCCTAATGTAACAGTTGCTGCTTATTTCCCATGTTGCCTTGTGGCACACCTGGATCTTCTTTGTTTGCACCATGACTCAAACATATATACCACCCCTTCAGTACCCTTGTAAATTGATAATGGAGCTTAAATAACAAACAAGTTGGATGCCATTATGTAGTACTGCACATGTGCAACTTTGGTTGTAAGTTGCTGTGATGTCATTTAGTGACTTCTGGCAACTTTTGGACCAGCCAATAGTGACTTCTCTCCCTGAACAGTTGACAACAGTGATACTAACCCTGACTTTCTGAATTCTAACAGTTTTCACTGTAGGTCTAGGTGATTTTCTCGTTATTATAAATCTTAACATCCTTTATTAAACATTAAAATGCCAAAATTAAACAAAGATTTCATGTAAAAGCAAATTTATAAACTGTCTTTTTATTATGAAAATTACTGTATTTTTATGATAACGTTTTCCTCTGTAATTTTATGGTATTTTTCTGGCGCCCCACCTGCCAGAATTTAACCGTTTTTTTACATGTTTTTTTTTTTGTTTGGTTGGTGTTTTTTTTTTACAGTGGCAAGGAATCCTGACATGTCATGATCTATATGAGTTAAAGCCGTTAAGTAAGTCTGATGTTTCCAGTTTTTACAAGGTTTATCCATAAGCTCTTCTTTATCATTTCAAAGCTCCACTGCTGAACTTTGGCAGATTTTTCTTACTGAAGCACCTTATTGTGACCAATTCAGCATCCGTCTTGCATCCTGTCCCTTCTCTGACATCTCTACAGTCAGTAAGAGTCAGTCGAATATTGACTCTTGTGTTATCTCTTACTCGGACTCTTTCTCCCTTTCTTTTCATCCATTCCATCAATAATGGCCTCTTCTGTTTATTTGATGAATCAGCCATAGTGAGCATTCAAAATAGGCCAGTGCATTGATATCCACGAGCTGGCAAATGCAGCTAAATGCTGCTCCATAGTGATGCTCTGGGACAAGGCCACAGGTCAGCGTCAAATCCAGGCAATTAGGGGTGCACCGATTGCAGTTTTCTGGCCGATCACCGATTGCCGATCTTAAAGAAATCTGACCCACCGATACCGATTTTTGCCGATACCAATGTTTCTTGAAAACTAACAGCAAATATCTTCAATGCAACTTTAATGTAGCTCAATGCAAACTAGTTTTAACTGCACAAGCTACTGTTCTTAAATATGAATTAAAAGTTTCGCATTGCTGTCCAAACTACAAAAATATAATTTCCATTCCTTCAGTCTCATTTTTCACATTATTAAACACAAAACTAGCTCAACTGGTTGCATTTCAAACTGGCTTTGAGCTTCTTACTAAAAATAAAATTCACAACAATATTTTGCTTATTTTGCAATGCATTTAATAAGGTTTAAGTAATAAATAAAATAATCTACAAGACAAACTAACAAAACTTTAACCACCAAAAGTTACTTTAGCAGAAGTAAATACGATCGGTAGATAAGATCGGTTTTACATTTATTGATCGGCCGATCTCCGATCCCCCAAAATTAAGGAAATCGGAGCAGTCGATCGGCTGGCCGATCAATCGGTGCACCCCTACAGGCAATATGTATGACCAATGCCAGTGTGCCATCAAAACAAGTCAGAGGCACCGAGTTTTAAGGGTGGAAACTTAAGTATCTATCCATCCATCATCTTGCCGCTTATCTGAGGTCAGGTCTTGGGGGCAGCTGCCTCAAGAAAACTTAAGTAATGTTGCTTTAAGTGGTTAAAATTGGTAAAAATCCACTTACAAACATAAAGAGTAACTGGAAGCTCTGAATTATGAGGAGATAAAAGAAAATGACAGAAAAGAGATACAAGATTGTTGCCAAAGATGCACAAGATGCCCATAGAAACAAATTCAAAGTTTTTCTTTAAACATAAATATATCTCAAGGAAAAGTAATCATGTTAAGAGTTTTACTTGGTGGTCTTAAATCTTTTTTATACAGGATGTTGCCAAAGTGGAACTGAAGAGGGTGTTAATTATCTTTCCAACAAATCTGCCAGTTTTTATTGGCTGCAGATACATCTTTTGCAAATGAGCTGACAAAGAGGGCTGCGTACCATGCTTATGAAAGGCATGTTGCACCCTTTACTCCTCTGAGCATGTGCTGTTGTATCATGCTGCGTTGCACAATTCAAAAGTGCCTTTAAAGTTGGAGCAAATGCAAACCGTGCTAACACCTGGATTGTGTTTGGCTCTTTAACAGCCCAAGAGCATCTACATAAAACTCCAATTACACACACTCATAAAAACTCACACAGCTACAATATATCACCCCTCTAAACTAGATTGATGAGAAAAGGAAAGGTGGGCATATTTCAAAAGAGCAAGGAGCAACCAGAAACAGAATGCATCAAACTTTGCCCCCCGGCAGTTCTTGGCTTCTTGTAATTAGAAGGCTGCATTAATGCCACATTAATGAGCATTTGCACACACACGGACACACACACAAACAGAAAGGGGAGAAATGGAGAGCAGAGAGAGCCAGAGAGAAGGACTGAGAGCGTGGAATTAAATCATGACGTCAAATTTATGTCCTAGCCATATTTACTGCTTTAATAAGAGTTGGGTAAGCAAAGAGTGCTGCTGGAGGGCACACAGCCTGTGTCAGCAGATTTTCAACGGTCACATCCATGCACGCGTCCTTGTCAACGTGACCTATTTAACATATCTGTCACTTTGACCAACACACGGCCTTTCAATCACTCACCTTTGTGTACAGAACTCTCAGATTTACACAATGGAAGCATATGATCCCCAGCATGCGTTCTCACACGCCAAACAAGCCGCAGGGGTCATCGCCGACTGGCTGAAAATGCTATGGGAGTTTATCTCACTTTAAATGACTGAGACAGATAAGAAATTGAGAGATGTGTAAAGGAGAAAAAACACAGGAGGGATGAAGGGCATTTGAGAAAATTGGCCAGATCTAATTAAAAGCCCCCTTAGACACATGCTGCCTGCAGAGCACTGGCTGATAAAATCACCCTGCCTATCTGGATTGCAAACAAGGCCTCAACAATATCACACTTATCTTTTTGACACAGTTGCATATTCAAGTAGAAATCAACTTAAAAACATGCTGATTCTTTTCTCTGAAACTGCTACTCATGTTACCAGGTTTAAATGGTACAATGGTTAATGTGATGGAAGTAGAGGTGGTGCTGTGAGAGAGCATGAGGGAGCAGTTGGCCACCCCGGCAGATTGCAGGGCTCAGGGGCAGGCTGTGATATCTGACTGCTGGGTCGAGGTGGAAGGATAGAGGATGAAGGGTGGATGAGATAAAAGTCTGCTGATAAAAGCATTGAGCACAGGGTTGGGGCTTGGTATAGAATCCCAATCAGCCGATAATACAACCCCAGAGAAAGAAGGGAGGGGGCTATGCTGTGTTTGGTTGAAGGAGTTAAATCTCATATCTGCAGTCGATGGGTGGTTTTGCCATCTACTGGTCTGAGAGCAACACAGTGGGTCCTATTTGATAGGATGAAAAAGTGTATCAATACATCACTTTACAGGAAATACAAAGGATAGAAGCCAATGTACAGTCTCTTAAAGATCATTCATCAGGGCTCCCACTTGTTCTCAGAGGATATTGGTCAAATAATCTAGAGTGTTTCTCCACACGGCTATGAAACTTTTTGTGCAGAGCTTCTGACAAACAATGCAACAGCAGCTGGAGCTGCTAAATTTGTAGTAATTACAAGATCTTGTTTGTGCAGAAAATAATATGCTAACATGCAGGGATGCAATAGATCTGTCAGAGTCAAAGCGGTTGAACAGTTTTCCTTACGAATTTGCAAAGTGATATAGCTGTTTTTTTCCATTAATAACTTTATCCTGTTTAATACAGTATTATTAAAAAAAAAAAGAAAAGATAAAGGACCTGCTGCCTTTCTGTTACATATATGTCATCCGAATGACTAACTTAGGAGTGTGTTGGTTAAAAAAAGTAAACTTGAAGTGGCCTTATAGGTGTGAAACACACACCACACCCACACACACACACACGTACTCCCACACACGCACTCACACGCACTCACACGCACTCACACGTTTGTTTTTATATCCCCCTGGGATACATCCATTGACATAATGCATTCCCTAGCCCCTTACCCTAAACCTTACAACCATAACTGATTGCCTAAACCTAACCCTTGTCCTAATCCTAACCAAAACCTAATTGTAACTTAATCTCTAAAACCTAATCTTGACCCTCAAAATCGGGTTTGGATCCGTGGGTGATGGTAAAAATCCATCACCATCCAAACCATCCAGTGATGGTAAAAATTCGGAACATGGTCCCCACAATGTTGCAAAAACATGCCCAAAGATGACAAGAAAAACAAAAGTGACCAAATAGGAAACACACACAAATGATGATTTAGAATAACAGAACAAGACTGCAAAAATGTCCTCTGGGTATAAAAAGTTATATGTACCAAAAAAAAAAAAAAAAAAAAAAAAAAATCATTTAGTGGATGTAGAGTGTTGTAGTTACTTGAAGTTAGTCATTAGAAAGGGATTATGTACCAGATTATGTACCACAACTGTGGTGCCCAATAATCAGGTGCACCCCAATCTGTTTCATTAAAAAAAAAAGTTCAAAAGAACAGTGAAAAAATACTGTATATTCTGTCTTCTCCTGATTTACCAGTTGGTTTTTAGGTGTTTCTTCCATTTTGATAAAATACTGTATGTGTCAAGCCAAAGCTTCATTATTCTTTAAAGTTAGGTTCCAAGTGTGGAACCATCATTTTCCACATTATTTTTAACCGATAGGCTGCTAATTATGATCTTTTCCCCTGTTATTCCTTACAGGATTACAACAGACCACTTTTTTAATATTCACCAAATACAAGAAAGCTCCATTTTCAGTTTTTGACACTAAAAGACCTATCTCAAAACTATGCCCCAAAACTTATGTATCCCTCAACATTAATCACCTTCATTATAGTTTTGAGATAATTTGAAATATGAACCACCATTGCACAATTTGACACCTTTTTAAAATTTTTTTTTAAAGAATGGTCAAGAATAACTCCTAACACCTTAACAGCTTTAAGCCAACTTCAAAAGTCAGCTTGTCAGACAATTACAAGGGATATTTGCAGAAGCTTTGTCTTGCTCCATCATCTTACAGCTGAATAATGTAGAAATGATTACCTGCTCCTTTAACAGATGTGAGTTTGAGGCTGCTCGAGATATTTGTTCCAAATGATTAAACAAGCTGCTTTGTTTCTTCGCTGAGTGACTAATTATGGCTGGTTCATTCAAATTACAACAAAATGGTTCAGTTCAGTCTTGACCTCCAAATAAATGCTTGTTTCCATGTCTCACCTGGTATTACTGTATTATACTATAGCGGTTACAAACAACTCGCATAAAATTGAATTAAACTGTCATTACATTTGTGAATAAAGATGGTCTGACATTAGATCAACCTGAAACAAGAACCAGATATTATTTTGTCATACATAAACAAAACAACTCATTTTCCTCCATTATTCTCCATGTAAGAAATGCTTCTATTTATCCGCCTGGTGCTGAAATATCCATCTTTTATATTCATGCATCTTCCAAGTAAGACACCCTCTGAAGCCATATCAGGACTTCTGATTTTGAAATGAGAATAATCTAAGACTCTGATCCGTGATAATGGGATTTTCACAAGTTTTGCTTGTTAACAGGCTAATAGGTAACAATTTGAAGGCTTTTTGATGTTTAAAAATGCAGAAACTGAAACTTCACCAGAAAATAAACAGCATAACCGGTCAGCACCAGAGGCACATCCTCATTTTCTTCATTGACTCAAAAACAGATGATGTCGCAAATGCATGGACGAAAAAAAAAAAAAAAAAAAAAAAAAGGGAAAAGCATTTCCCCGTCTGAAATTATGCTCCATATCAGTGGAAATGTCAGCTAGTGACCCTCCGTCCCACTGGACAAGGTGGACAGAAAGTCAGAGAAGAACAGAGGAGGTGAAGAGGGGGGTCTGACCTCTGGCTAGCGTCCCCCCAGGGCCCTCCTGACAGACGGCTTTCACAAAAGAATGAGAGTGAAGATGGAGACAAGGAGCTGGATTGGACACTGATAAGTCATTTCTCCTTGACATTCAAGGAGAGGCAGGGTGTCTGACACAAGAATAGGCTTCAGGGGAGGTGAGAGTCCTCCAAGAGAGACATCACACACCATAATAACATTCACTGGGTTACATATGCCTGCGTGTGTAAGTGTGCGGTTACCAGATGAGCATGTGAGCAGCCAGAATAAGAGATCAACCTCAGTCATAACAGAGAATGTGGATCATCACAAGAAAATCAATTTAAGCACAGAAACAATAATCTCATTTGTTTGTTTGCACTTCTTGCAAACATATGGTGCACAAGATCAATGAGTCTTTCTCTGAAAGGCAAAGATTGTACATATATGATTGTGATTTGCACAAACAAACTCTGAGAGTGCTGTGCGGTCTACCTTCAGCCTTTCATTTTGTCTCTCAGTGAATCAATGACCTCTGACAACGCTCAGTCCAAGTCTGAACAGAGAAAATGAAACCAAAGAATGGAAACCACCATGACGGGTAGCTACGGGAAAAGGTTATAGTCAATCCACCCACCCAAACCTTGATAAGATCTGAACTTAGAAACACAGTAGAAGCTGTATTTATATGTGCTGCAGTCTAGAAAGAATCACATATGACAACTAATGTATTAGACATTATTTACAGAAGGGTCTTGCTTTTATGTCTGTACAGTCGTAATAAAAGATTTCATTAAAACAAAAAAGTCTTAAGATGATCAAATAACTGTTTATTTATTTATTTATTTTTTGTGTGTGTGTGTACATTCATCAAACCCCTGGCTTGAAACACTACTAGACATCCGGTAACTGGACTGAGATAAGACAATCTTACCATGCAGAATGTGCGTGCTTGACTGTAAGAGAGCAGGATAAATGACATCTCTCCAGAGGCAAACTATTACTTATAGAGATGGTGGTAGCCTAATGCAGCGGAACAGTATGTGCTGTAACATCTGATTTACTGCTGATAAAAGCCACTAACATTTCTCTGCAGTTTGAGCTCTGATCTTGTTAGTTCACTATACTCTGTCGTTTTCAAATAAACCAAAGCAGGGGAACAAAAAGGAAATACGCAAGATGTCACTGATCATTTTTTCTGACAAAAACCAAATACTCCAAAAGTCTTCTTGACCCAATTTCCTACGCTCTCGTTCTTTATCACCGTCTGACATCTTGTGATTAGAGGAGGGCATCTGGGATGAGATGGAGACAACTAGTAAACATTGGAGGAACAGTGGAAGATTGTCATATAGTCTTTGCAGAAGGGATTTAAAATGTCAAAGGATGGATTTTAGCTTTCTGGAGCAACCAAATCTTATTTGTGCTCTTGTATTCATTTATGAAAAATAGTAGTTAGTTATCCTTTAGAAGGCTTTGAATAATTGTCAAATCATTAAAAAACTTTACACCATAATTACAAGGGGTGCAACAGTGAACAATGTTCTGTCGTACCGGCCAGTATGCCTCCTGGAGGTATATGCACGCATGTGCAGTATGGCTCATGGCCTCTAACAATCCGCACAAGAAGGGCGCAGATTTCCAAACCCTTTCACCGCACTCGCCGGCTGTACAGGATCTATATTTGCAGAGCTCCATCTAGCTGCGATTTCTGCATGCGCTGTTCAAGGCACTCAAAGCGCTCACAGTAGGTCCATTATTCTTTCACTCCTCAGTCATACTTGGTGATGGTAAGCTACGTATGTAGCCACAGCTGCTCTGGGGCAGACTGACGGAAGCATTGCAGGCGTTTCGCGCCTACGGCCCCTCCAACCACCACTGGAACCATTCACATGCATTCATACACCAGTGGTGCCCCCACCGGAGGCAAGGAGGGTTTAGTGTCTTGCCCAAGGACACAACGAAATATGGCTGGGGGATCGGGATTCGAACCAGCCGATCCTTCGATCCTTCACTGGCCGACCTGCTCTACCACCTGAGCCACAGCCTCCCGATGGTGCTAGCTGAAAACACCAGATTACAGCAACTATGCTAAGCTGAGCTAAAGTCAGTGCTGCCAGATTCAGAGAATGACTGGGTCGGCTAGAAAATGCTTCTGCTCACTTGTCCAACTCAGGGGTCTGTGGGAGGAGGCTAAATTTCACCCAGGGGTGGCCTATGCCTTCAAGTCTCACAGCAGAACACCTTTTTACAATCTTCCACCCATTCTGTCGGGTATTGAGCTTTGTTAATTTAACAAGTAGTGGAACGTCACTTTAATGGTAAAAACACCCTCAGTATTGTAAATCAATGCATTGTTTAACAAGATGTTGTTTTTTTACTAAGGTGGTAGGCAGAAAAGCTCATTGTTCTATCGATGTCCCAAATGTTTGCTGCAGAGTTTTCCATGAAGTTCTGATTGAATGCATGCGAGTACTGTATGTGTTTGGGGACTTGTTGCAATCCACTAGAGGCTAAGCAGCAGGAAAGCCTCCAGCTTAAAGGGTGTTTCTTCCCTCTACACAGGGTAGCATGCATTAAAGATGAGAACTGCTCACACCAAATGCCGGTGTGAGATCCTCCTGACACTTGCAGGCCCATGTGTGCAAAGATGCAGAAAACTGGAACATGCACAGGCTTTGGCTTGACTCAAGGTGTAAAAAGCCAGCATACAACAACTCTCAGAGGTGGAGGCAGAGAGGAGAAAAAACCTTCATTTGGAAAGCAAACAAGCTGTTCGCAGCTTCCTCATCTATGATTCAGAAGAGGAAGCGCTGGTGTTTCAGCTGCAGAGTATAATGATAGCATCTTGTGCATCATGCACATACTTGGAGATAAAAAATGTGTGCAGCATTCATGCATTCATGTATGCTTTTTGTGGCCATGTGAACGCGTGTAAGTATAAAAGCCCACGTTCTCCTGTGTACTGTATGTTTCTCATGTTTAAACAGAACATATGGGAAAAATCAATGACTGCTCAGCCATCTTCGTCCTCACACACAGAGACAGAATGACAGAGGGGTTTAGAGGCAGGATAGAGAGTCTGATGTAATGCAGCTTCAAACACTGGGAGGGATGAGAAAGAACATCACACACCGTCACAAAAAACACAAATGTTCTTTCCAACTCTCATTCTGCCAGACAGATTACTGAGGGAATCAAACTCTGGGAATAAATGAATGAGGGTGACGATAATACAGATATGAAGAAGCCACATGAGAAACAGGAAAATAAGGGAAATCTGTGTTTTTTTAGCCACAAGTAAGGCTGTAAAATAATAAGACTAAGAAGCACAAGCGAAAGGAAACACATTACTGACATGGGAGAAAAGTTCTCTCCAAACAAGATTATCACTATAACCACAGCATTTTTTTCTTTTGTCCACTTTCCATAGTTATCATCAGAATGGTTTCAGTTCAAGCAACTTTGTGCTCAGAGAGCTGTCTGAGAGATGAGGAGCTAAATATAACCATTGCTTAGCCTCTATACTCCTAATGTTACTACACCGACCCTGTTGTAACTCATCCAACCAACCTACTTCTAGCAAACTTTTAGCTCAAGTGCATTTGGCTGTGCTGAAAAGGAAAAATGACAAATCTGGTCTTAGTACTCAATTCTTATACTCTATTTGCCTTAATATGTTGAATTTAATATCTGAGCAAAGCAAGGACAGTAAAAGAATAGTATTAGAAGAGTATTCACGCTAAACTAAGCAATTTGGCTCATTTTCCCAGAAACTGAACTTTTCCTTAGAGGTTTGACAATAATGTGCAGGTTATTATTTGTAGAAGCTTTTTGATGGTTCACAGCATTTATTTTACTTTATATGTTTTATTAAGACAAAGGAAGTTCTGTAGTTGAAGTTTTCCTCTCTGTGTCAGATGGAGTGGCAGGTATAGAGGTGCCAATAATGAAGTCCAAGAGAATAAAACCACATATTTTAAGAGACCACACTCAGACACTATTCATCGCAGGTCAAAGATGAGCTAATAGGTGCTTTTGTTGGTGCAGAAAGGGCAGCACTGGCAGTCAGACTCCATTTCAGTACATGAAATCATAGATCTGCTTCCTTTGTAAGCTACACTTCCTGCAAAAATGTGTCTTGCTGTCTGCAAGTGGGTAGACGTGTGCTCCATATTCAAGTATTCTGACCTTGTCCAGCAGTGCCACTATGGAAAATGAACAATGTACCAGAATGACTTACAGAGATTTTACACCTTTTTGGTTGAATCTGAATAACAAAAGTGAAAAATGAGAAAGAAACCTGTGAAAGTAAAAGAACTAAAAATCTTCAAATGCAGAAAATGGAATGGCTTCTCACGCACCAATAAGTCTCCCAAGTTATTCCTCCTTAATCTTCCCACAAGCTTAAAATCTTTCATGTTTACACCTAGAAATCACTTTTTTAAAAGCAGATTTTTATCTTATGTCCTTCACAAGGGATGTGCACAGGATTTTAGATAGGCAGGAGCCCAGAGTCTGAAAGGGCAGGTGTAATCACAACATTTTTGTTGATTATCAATTAAAATGCATAATATGGTTTTTAACATCCAATTATGTTGCGGACTGATTTTAATTAACAAACTGATCTGGTGGTGAGTCGGCCTGCAGTAAAGGATCAAGTCCACCAAGTCTTATCATGTCAAATTTATGTATGATATCACCTGATATTAGATTACTCACATTTAACTCTGAGGTTTGGAAGACTTTGTAACTTTTAATAATATTTGCCATTTTCTGACTAACTCAAGTCATATAACTATGGTTGTTATTATCAAAATGCATCATTATTATCATTTTTATTATCATCATCATCGTCCAATCATTACTATTGCTGATTTTATTATATGCAATATATGATACTACTACATTATTGTGGTTTTAAGTGCTCAGTAAAGTAACAACTGCTATGGGCACCACAAGACTAAGCTGACAAAATGGTAAAGCAATACAACTGATATGTCTCCCGGTGCTTGTGTGCCCATGGTGAGAGGGAGTTGGACAGCAGGAACGTCTGGATATTGTTATTATTTCTTCAACACTTGACACTGATACTGTAAACATATAAAAGCTTCTGTGTTGTAAAAAAAGGAAAACTTCCAAACTCAAAAAAAAAACAAAAAACAACCTAATACTTATATTCATGCTAATGCTTTATATTTATAATTCAAATACTCTATACAGAAAAGTAAAACTAAACACTGTTTAAAACACCACCAAAACACAGTTAAATACAAAGTGCTAGTGCAGTCATCCACCTTTTCTCCCTCTGATCCTCTTTTTTTCCGTGCTTCAAAAATCAACACAGTGTGGAAACCGCTGGGCCTTCCATAAAGCATACTGTATATAAGCATGACGCTTAGATTCTCAGCTTTCAGAATACGCTGGAATTACGTTGATAGCGTAAACGGTTGAAGAGTAACAGTAATTTAAAGAAGGCATGATATTTTCTGTCGCCACAACAGCTCCGGTGAGCTTAAAAGGGCACATTGTTTTTATTAAGGAAAAAAGGGCAGGTGCTCAGGCACCCTTTCGGTTCTATTTGTACACATGCCAGTGCTTCACACACCAAGGACCAATGCATGTTTGGTGACAGGTCAACACAGACTGACAGAAAAGATGTAAGATTCAGATACTGTAAGATGGGAGGTGATTAAAACTTAGCTCAGTAATTATCCCTGTCTTCGTCAGTCCTCAGACCGACTTTGTACACAGTCCTTTTCACCAGTGATTGCACAGATTAAAGGAAGATGAATTATGAAGAAAAATTGCTGACTTCTAAAAGTCAAGTAACTGTTTTAATGTTGTTAAAATGAGCCAGAGTAAAAACTGGATCCGCAGCATGCCATGTGGGGATAGTAATTAGCTGTTGTACTATAATACTCCTCCCTTCTTTCAGTGTTTAATAAGGGAAACATGAGTCACTTTGTTGCCCAACTTAAAAGGTTCCATGTGGCCATTAATTGAGAATTTATTTTATGAGGCATTTTTCTTCCTGAAAGCCACATAAAAATCCATTCTTCAAAGCCTTTTATTTCATTGCCCCTCTGCCAACTTAGTCTGTTACGACTCTGTGTTAACACCTCGCTGAATATGTATAATGATGCGTCATGCTCATTTTTATGCTAAAATAAAGTGGTAACCTTGTGAATAGTTCCCTGCATTTTTTCTCTCATACACACACATACCCTCTTTTTGCTGCATTAATATTTATTCAACGTAACCTCAACATACAGATTTGCACCAGATCTCAAAGTGTTAGATCTTGAAAGCAGTGAGCACTTGTGGTGCGACGAGAGGAGTAATGATGTAATGAAAAGGTATAAAGAGCAAGAGAAATACTCAAACACTATGTATTTGTGTGAATTAGTGCTGAAACATTCAAATATTAAATACATATTTACTGAAAATAAATCACTTTATGGAATACAAAATTCAGAATTTTAATTATCTTATGACATTTAATATGCAAAACAATGAAAAAAGACTATCTAATTAGGGGTGAATATCACCAGGTACCTCGCGATACGATACTGTCACAATATTTTGCCTATGATAACAATATTATCACGATAACGCGATTCTGCAAGAATCAACATACTTCAATAAATTTAATAAATTATAGTGCTTTTTTTATATCGATACAATATCACAACATAAAAATATTGTGATATTTGTAATGTACAGCACTTTGTTCAGCCATGTTGTTTTAGAAAGTGCTTTATAAATAAAGCTGGTATGATATGGTTTTTCAGTGTAGTAGTTTCACGGTACTCAGTGCTTCGGTACTTTGAAGTCAGTTCCAGCATTTCTGTTGTAGTACTGTTGGTACCTGTAAATAGTAAATGGACTGTGCTTAAATAGCGCTTTTCCAGTTGTACTGACCACTAAAAGTGCGTTACACTACATATCACATTCACATAGTCACACACACAATCATACATACATTCATACCCCGATAGGGGCATTGGGAAGCAACATGGGGTTCAGTGTCTTGCCCAAGGACACTTCAGCATGTAGTCTGGGTAAGCCTGGAGTCAATCCCCCAACCCTCCGGTTGAAAGATGACTGCTCTTCCATCTGAGCTAAAGCCACCCTATATTTACCTGTATTTTCATGGTATCGGAGGTACTGGGCGTACCTGGTATTGGTGGTATTCATCCACCAAACAGTTCACAAAAGATGTCTCCTCAGCAGGGCAGCTGCTCCTCCTCATCTCGTTGGAGGAAAAAAAGGAACAAGGAGCCATCTATGGAAATGTTTCCTCTACAATTAGGAATGCCGTGCCACCATTCCTAAACCCAGCCACCGGCTCATGTGCGCCGCACTCTGGCCATATCGCGCCCCACTCCAACCTCCACAGCGCATCATCCCACACCAGCATTTTGGTCAACTGAGGTTGTTTTAAATGTGCATTATAGATAAATATGACTTGACTTGATCAGAAATAATACTGAAATTCAACGATAAAGCAGTCAAATTCTAATTTACACAAATTATTTATCTTTGAAAATAAAACATTGAAATAACCGTCTCTGAAAAATAATTAACCTTTATACCTGCAGGAAAACTCACAATAATGAGCCACACAATGTGGTCTCTTAGATGCCCTGTTGATTTTTTCACCTGGTTCTTTCACCTGCTTTTATTGATTTGTCCATCCACTTCTCTTCATTTTACCTCGGCAACCACATAGACATATTATAGTCAGCTGGAAATAAGCATGTGAAAATAATAAAGGATATACAGCATTGCAATGTAAGAATAGGTTGGGAAGAGTATATCTACACATTGATCTCTTATGTGAAATTGTTCTGTATTCTACTGACTGTAAAGGAAACAGAAGCTGCCTTGAAATGACAGACTTGAGAGCCTCACCTTTCTCTCACCTGACTCCATAAAATATCAAATTTTACTCAATCTACATAAATATGACATTGATATGACTGAGTATTGGATCAGTGTGGAAATATAAAACATTCACTTTAATTGGGCTCTTTCTCTTGCACTTCATCTGGTTCTTTCCGTGAAAAATCTAACAAACATGAGCAACATACAGGTTTTCAATTCAGATTTAAATTCGATTCAGCTTTATTTGTACAGTGGCAATCAGGATAATGTCATCTTAGTGCACTTCACGGATAGATGAATTTGAACCAATTCAGAATAATAATTTCCCCTAAGTCAAGGTTTGTTTGAAAGCTTTTAAGTTTTGATGTCTCATAAAGCCTGACTCTACCACAACTGAAAGGAAATAGTAAAGTATATTTGGTTGTTAGCTGTCAAGCAGACCAGCTCACTGGTTCAACTGAAAGATGAGTGTAATATTGATCATAACAGAAAACCTGTCGAATTTCCTAAATAATTATTATTTTCTTTATTTTTAACTTTTAAGTTGGTCATTTGTAATCTGCACCATGAAATTAACGGACGTGGCAAAAAAGATACGAACGATGGTCTTCTGTACAAAGGCTTTTGAGAAGGACAGATGTCTAAAAAACACAGGGAAAAAAAAAGAGAGAAGCACAATATGATCGGCCCCCTATCGGCCTATATCAGCCTGGACATCGGCCACCCCACCGATATTTAACCGATATTTAACCCATCAACCTGCTGTTTCTGAAGTCTACAAAGAAAAAGAAAAACTTCTTCTTCTTCAAAAACTTCTTTTTTACAGACTTTAGAACTTCTCAAGACTAGGGGTGTGAAAAAATATTGATAATCTCGTCTTATGGCCTTCTCTGTCACAAAATCTCAGCCCCTCTGAAAATCTTTTGAAGATAGTGGGCAAACAAGCAGGTTGGTCTAATCCTACACTATCAACAACGCACCAAATGAGGAAATAAAAGTTCCAGAGAACTAATAAACCACTAACTCTAGCCTTGTTGACTCATAATTACAGCTTTGAAACGTGCAATACACCAGCCACTGAACACACACTGAGAGCTGAAATTAATAATGTCTCTGCTATAAAAGTAAACCTGAGTGCATCATATAATCTCAACAAATCTGTTCTATAAATGTAAATACACATTTAATAACTAGGACATGCTGTGGATTAATAAACAACACAAGAATATAACAACAAACAACACCAAAATATTAATAAATATGAATTAAAAAACCTGAGACATTTGCATTTCCATTTGATGCGCATGTATGCACAAGTTTAACCAGCTTTATATTTAGAAATAAAATTGATTGAAAAAGTTAAATCAAACAAAAGTTGTCTATAAAAAAGAATACAAGTGAGGTTTGACTCATTGTAACCTGCTCTTCTAGTACAGTCACAAGACTTAATTAGGACAACATTCATTATTTTACTGCCAGCATTTCTTTCCTCTTCAGCCATCTTAATCATTTTTAGGTATCTTGGATTTAATTTCAGGCTCATTCTGAGGCACAAAGTCAATTCTGGTGAATGAAAAAGGAAAAACAGGGAAAACAAATAGAAATGAATAACATCACTGTTCAAAGCAGCTACATGTTTTACTGTAAACTGCAACCTTCTGTTTCCATTTAGAGACACACATACATATGCACACACGCACATATTAGAGTGATACTACAAATTCACGATCATTCATTAAGAATACACAGCAGCCACAGATCCTGAGTATTTCCTCTTTGCCATCACGTCTCAGGCATTTTAAATTGCTGAATGAGGAGAATAGACCTATTTGTATTTCACAGGATCTGGATGAATCAATATGAGAAAGTAGTAACATTAACCTAGTGAGATATCATAAAATATTATCCATCTTCATCCAAAGATGTCTTAATGCATATACAGTTATCTTGCATTTATCATTTTTTCCTGCTGGGGTTGGGGTTAAATTCAGGAGATGCACAGAAGTCCAGAAAACTATCGGAAAGCTTACACTGAAATAGTTTAAAGGAAAACAATTAGCTTGCACACTGCATGGCTTTAACTTTCTTTTCTCTTATTGTACCACCAGTGTGGCACTTCATCATCTAATAGACACTGGGGGGCACAACTGAGGAATCTCTCATAATTTGTATGCTGAGTGTAAGTTTGAGTTTGAGTTTCATTTTAATAGTTCTTTCTTCTCTTTACTACTACTGGCTTTAAAGCAGCAGTGGAGAGGAAGGCCCTCAGTTCCCCCAACTGATGGGCGATCAAAACTGCTCTCTTTCTCTATAATGAGTCTAAAAACTATGGTCCTTTCTCAGCACTTTGTTTAACCACAGAGGGAGAGGGCTGCAGATGTGTCAGTGAAGGAGCAGGAAGACTGACACCTGGAGAGAGTATGAATCCACCCACCCTGCTCCTTTCACCACAAGGAGAGCTACAGTGTGCCAAAGCACAAAGGGCAGACACCTTTTTTCTCTCTATTTTAGGTGGCTTACATCTCAAGCATGAATTTAACTACCTACTGTAAGTGCAATCTCACAAGTGCTTTCCAGCTTGAGTTTCTCCTGCTTACTCCCCCCCCCCCATCTGGTAACTAAATCTTATCTTTTAGCATCCTGTTTTTCACTCATGTTGCAGAGCACATGCACATGCAAAAGCTGTAGTGCCAACATGATGAATCAGTTTTTTTGTTCCTGCAAACCAGAGTAAATTATGGCACAGTTTAAAATGTGTACCATCAGAAAGGTTGGGAACTCAAACTTAATCATAATCAGGAAACCATTAGAAAGTGCATGAGACTTGGTACCCAAAGGAGTAAAACCATCTAAAATTCATTTATCAAGTTCAGACCAATACACAGGTGTTGGAAGGGAGCTATCTATGTCATAAAATTCCCTACTTGATATATCATTATCATGGATAGACATAAATTAATCAGAGCTTAAACTTTGAGACGGGGATTTCCATGGAGAACACTTGGCTGTGGACAAAATGATGATCAGTGGAGCATGGATAGGTTTTTACATCTCTCATCAATTTTTTTTTGCTATAACATGTTATGGTTGACAGGTTAGAGAGTGGCACAAAGTTATTTGCATAAATAAATAAGTACATCCTGTGCATGCTTACTGTTACCATGGAGATTGTAAGGACACATTTGGCCAGTGTTTCCTGCAAGTGGAACTAGACAGGTGCTCTGTATGCAAGTCAAATAATGAACATGTACCAAACACGCATGAGAACATGCATACTGTCAACACACATGCATATTCTATATAGTCCTTTTGCACTTTATGTAAATATATGCAAATCCAAGTGTTTTCACAATGGCTTCAAAGATTGAGCAATCTTTTATAGACCAAGGGAAACTTCAAAGCAAAGGTTCTAAGCTGGGAAGATTCCCAACACACCACGTTCTTTTACACTTCAACACCACTAAAACAGTTTTCACCCACCATCTTGCAGTGCATTAGAGAAAAGCCTGGCATTCTGCCCGCAATAATCTTCTAACCTTTCGCTCCTCTAATGTGCTGCTTTCTTATGTCTGTGATGGAGTAATGAACGGATTCTTATCATATACATCAAACTAAGAGAGAACAACTTCTCCCCTCATCCCTGCCTCATAGATCAAAAAGACCCAAGATAGAGCAGACATAGATCAAATATGCCTGTGAGAAACTTACCCACAGGACTTCTCCAGAGCCTTCACTGGCGTTCTCACTACACTTACCCAGCTCCGAAAAACACACACTCAAGCAGAAAACTACACACAAGATTATGTTTGAAAAAAAAAGGGTGTAAAACTCATTGTGTCGGATTTTTGAAAACAATGAGAATCGACAGGCCCGTGCAAGAAACCTGACCAAACCGAAGACTCTGAGGAGATGATGACAAGATTTGTGGCAACACAAATCTCCTGGAACTTCTGTCGGGCTTTTTACTTCAAGCCCTGACAGAAATCAGAGTGCATTGCAGTTTTAAACTGAAGCCAGCTCTATTTCACAAATCAACTGAAACAACTTGCACTAAATGCAAATAGTGTAAAATCGCTTTCAAAACCTTCAGTAAGCTTCAGAGGTAATGGTTTGGTCATCAGGTAAAAGAAACTACTGTATGTGGGCCTATGAAAGAAATAATGTGGATGAGAGCAGCTCTACTGGGAACTGTGCTGTATTAATCTACATTTATCAAATCAAATTTACAAAAAGAGGGAGAAAAAAGTGTGAATTTATGGAACTTTGGAAAATGTACAGTTCTCTGAGGCTAATTTGAGTCTAATTGAGCATACATGTGCATGCATGAGTTAATCAAGCTCCAACAGCTTTATCTGGGTGTCTTATTCCAGTTTTGAGAGCTTTGACGTCATACAATTTTGTTCCAATGCATGCACTTCAATAGCCTGGTTTTGCTCAGAAAAACGCTGCAATTTGTTGTTTTTCTTTCCTCATGTCATGTAAATATGCATGTGTATTTTCTAGGGCGAGAACTACCATCTCAGAGACAATACCTTCTGAAATGGCTAGAGATCATTTCATTAATATCTCATTTGATCAAACGGCAGCAAGCCTCTGTTCCTTCGTGCACCAACGAACGAGACAATCAGCAGGGGCCTGCAACAACCTGGACCTCGTGGTATCACTGATATGCCTCTAGTTTAATACAGATGCGGGCATGAAAAAGTTCCCCTTTCAGCCAACTGCCAGCCACTTACCAGCGACTTGTCTGCTAATTCAATCGCACAGAGAAACGGCTGTGTGCCCAGGCGAAACGATTTCAGAGCATAAATGAATGCCCCGTTTCCACACGCCAAGTTTGGACACCATGCGTGATGAGGTATTTGTGGGACAACTCGTTCAGCCAGTGATAGTGCTGTAATAGTGCACTATTACTGCACCACTTCTGGCAGAAAAAGGCGGAACTTTTTCATGCCCGCATCTGTATTAACCATCCAGCAAATCTTTTTTTTTCCATCTAGGAGAATGGCTGAATGGATCAAAATAACAGAAAAGAGTTTGAAATGTAAGATGGGTGGATCAAACTTCAAATGAACCATTTCTGGCAAACCCCAAAACACTGGTGTATAAGAGAATTTGAGTTGTCCAGAATTGTTCTGTCAGCTTTTTTCTTTCTGTCAGTTAAAGTTGTGTGTTAGTAAGGTGCCCATAACAAGCGGAGAAGAAATTAATATCTTATGTGAGCTGCATAACATATGAGATTGAACAGAACCATCAACATGGACATTATTTTCTCTCCTCCAGTGCCAGCCCCAGCCCCTTTTACTTGCAGCATGCATGCTTTTGATTTCACTTTACAACCCAGAGTCCCTCTCCTCTGAGGATGTTCACATCTTCCTCAGCCTTTCCTCAATGGCAAGCGCTCTGTAAGCACAGCAGGAATGCTGTCAGAAGAGGATTATAATGCCTCTGATCTGGTTAATGGGCAGTAATGGTTGATGGCTAATGAACAGAGGGGGAGGTGATCTAAGAGAAGAGCCGAAGTGATCGTGAGAGTTAAAGTTGGATGAGGCTGAGCTGTTCCAGAAGTTTCCTGATCTGAGTGGGTCAGAGAGGAGATTAACCCCCAGCTTCTCTCTTCTCCTCTACAGCCCTCCACAGCTCCTCACACCACTCTTCCTTCCTCCAGGGATCTCATTATGGCAGACTCATCGGCCATGAGGACTGAGCCTGTCTGAGTATGAGGTGGGCTGACTGAAGAGGGGGACAAACCCTATGTGTGAGAGGAAGTGGGTGTCAGAAAATCAGACCAGAAGAAGGAAGAAAGGATGAAAAACTGGTTGCCTGCAGGAGAGGGAAAAAGTGTAAAGGAGATAACGTGAAAATATGAGTGTGGAGAGACTTGTGTTGAAATAGAACAGGAGAACATATTGCCTTAGGTACCAGATTGTTATTACTCCTGCAGATGGTGGAGAGATGCCTCCAGCAGATTTATGCTTTTTTATATCCCGTTTGTATGAGTAAAGGGTGGCACATCCATGTTTATATGCAGCCATATGCAAGGATGCAAGCTATGCACTTGTTTAGTTAAAGTAATGTCAACTAAATGACATGTTTTTGAGATAAATAACCAATTAGAAGCTCATGGGGAGTTTGGAGTGAGCTATAGTCTCCAATCAAATCCCCATACACCAGCTGTAAAACATTGCTTTCATCAAAATGCTGCACACACACTGCTGTAAATTTCCAATCAAGAGATCCACACCTTGTGCTCGCACGACTGTAAATGTAAAAATAAAATAAGGGTTCCCTTTCAAGTTCCCATTTTTTTGTGTCCCATGTGGAGATCACGATCTTGCTGTTGTCATTTGTCAGTCCTTATCCGTTTGCATAACAGCTTCATCGATTTGCTCTGGAGGGGTCATAAGGTGCTTTTAATGTAGCACATGAGATTGCTGGAGTGTCTATATTTGTGTGAGCTGATGGGAACGTGCGAGTGTGTCTAACTTTTGCACACCCATGGATGTAATAGTAAGCATTTATCTTTGGAGGAGAAGAAATCAGACACTCTAACACACATGCCTGCAGCCTGCGCAAACACTCAAACTCACACCCACGAAAAACGTAGGCATGCCGAGGCTCTAACACAGAGTTATCATCCTCATGGCTCCATCTTATCCATTTTCCATTACCCCCTCCTTTTTTTTTTTTTAAGCTTTTTAGCCATCCATTGTCCTATCTTCACCTCCCGAAGACATTAGCTCCATCCTCTCCTCATTTTCCCTCTATGCCATCATGAATCTCGAAGATATCTTCCCAACAGACTCTCACAAAATCAATGGCTATTTTGGAGCATTACTTCCTTGTATAACTTGCGTGCATGTTGGGGTATACACACAAATCGCACACTGGAGATAGAGATTCTTAGGCCAATTGAACAAAGCATCTTAAGTTTTCTACTTAAACCAAAAAAAGGCAAATTCAAAGATTTAGATATTTACTTTACAATGTATGGATTTCTAAAAGGTGGGTTTAACTTCAGTATGTCTGAGCCGTTTTCTAGGTCCACAGCAGGCATGAATATTCCTCCAGAGTTTATATTTTGCACAAGCAGTGGCATTTACTTCCCTAAAAGACACAAATGCAAGAGTTACTGTCTCTCAGGAAACCGGGTGAGCCTGGGCCTGTTTTGACAGTAAATAAGCTAATAGGCAAATGTCATGGCTATTAAATGAGTTAAGCCCGATCGATGTCAACTCTGCAGGAGAGGTGTATAAATTCATTTCAAACGAGACACCAACTGACACCCATAAAACATTTGTTAGCATCCATCGGCAAATATGGGGGGCCGGTGTGTGTTTGTGGATGTGTGCGAGAGTGTGTTTGCATGGAAAAGCTGTGGGTGGGGAGAGGGGGGAATGACATGGAGTGAGGGTGAGAAAAGGGGATTAACAGGGGTAGAGGTGGCTGCATGGATGAAGCCGTCACTTTGCTTTGTGGGATTCTTGGCAGAGAAAGATGAGAGAATGATCTCCCACGCTGCTTGCAGAATTGCTGACACTATCACTCTCCCTTCGCCCAGGCCCCAGAATAGGAAGGGGAGGGAAAAAGTGCAAACAAGCCACGGAGATAGGAGCAGATCAATGTCCACAAACACTTTTCGCAAACAAGCAGCCATGAGCACACAAACTTATTGCAGCCTAAGCATAGATGAAGTTATGTGTGTGTGTTTTCTATTTTTCAAAGTCAGCTCGGTCTTATTTTCCTCTTTTACTGACAGTTCTGCTCTTCTCTTCACCATCCATCACCTAAACCACTTCATTAACGATCAGACAGCCCAGCTGCAGTATTGGTTTCTCGTCACAGCTCTGAAACATTTCATCTTCATCCTCATCACAACAATTTAGCTTTGATCATTGGCTTGTGGCTCTGAATAAAACTCACCAAACATCCCAGCAGGCCACACTCAGCTGTAATACACAGGGATCCACACAAGCAACATAGTCAGCACATATGGATGCTCTTATGCAAATGCACACTTAGAGATGTGTACACATTCAGATCTCTCTATAAAAGAGCGCACTTTCAAAGCTAAATACTGAGCAAAGAGCGCAAGCTGCCTCAGAGTAAGCTACACTTATGTTCATAAAAAGCAGTGCCACTGAAATACACTTAATACCCATAACGGCATGCAGATCTTCATCTATTAGTAAAGGCTCTGCTCTCACTGCAGGGTGCAAGACCTCATCTGTATTCACATCTGCAACCAATTAGTTATTCGGTATCTTTTTCCAGTTCTCTCAGTTTAGTAGATTTGCTGGATCTGAGGGTAAGTTAGAAATAAACATGCAATATTATGAGTTCGACCTTCAATATTTAAACATGGTTAGCATTTATGGTTAGCAGCACATGGTGATGCAGTCATCACCAGTGCTCCAAGTTTAAAGAGTTACAGTCTGATCATTTAGACACTAAGAATTAAAAAAATAAATAGAAATCATTTTTTACCTGCTTTTTGACCCAAACCCTGTGCTTCTGACTTGTTTTAATGGCACTGATATGTATTCTGTACATTCCTGGAGTCGTCTTTGCCCTGCAGCATCCCGAGGCTAATAAACTGAAAATCCTGACAGGACATCTGCACTTTTCAACAACGCATTACACACCAGTAACTGGATATCAACACACTGGCCATTTTGGACATGCATTATTGCTGACGAAGCACAAAAACACGCATGAGCGTATTATTAGAGAAAGTAAGGGGGAAAAAAGAAAAAATCAGAGCAAGAGGGGAAACGAGTCAACGTCAGGCAGGATGCTAACTGGGAAAATCTACCCAAGTTCAGTAGATTTAGGTTCAGTAGATCTTAAGCTTACCTTATGACTTCTTTAATTTTTTTTTTTTTCTATTTATTTTAATATCTTTTTATTTAATTTGAATTTTGTTATATTTTTTTCCATTTTTAAAAACTGTTTTTAAGTGTTTTTCATTGGGATCTTTCAAGCAAGTAACTATGCCTACTCGGTCTGCAGGGTTGTTGCCATGGGGATCACACTTGTCTGGGTGGCTGTGTCCTGCACTGCAGCCCTGCGGTTGCAATGTGGACCCCAGCTAGCCCTGATCTGGGCAGCTCTGAGGTCATGGGTGGGCTGGCCTTCGGTGTCACATATTTGCAGGCAGGTAATTACATATTCAGATTGAAGAAAAGGTTTTTGAAAAGGCAAATCTTCAGAATGAAGAGTCTTTTTCCCCCAGTGGCTGAGATATTATGAGACATTAACATCACAGTAAATAAAATCTTTGTAATTACTTTGCATTTAATCTTTTAAAAGCAACAACTGCTTGAAATCTGTGGACATCAAAGAATGGGTTTCCTTGTTTATGATGCTTTGCCAGGTCCTTCACTCCCTCTCACTTCATTGCTTCATGCTTTCTTCATACAACTTTCTTCCATCCATGCCAATACTCATGTTGCATAACTGCTCTGTTTTCTTTTGTTTTTTTAAGTTTTTCTGTCTGACTGGTTTTATACTTTTGCAGCCCAATAACAAACTGACTTCCTTACACTGAAATCTGCTTCGAATGCCCCCTTTATTTTTGTCTTTTTCTTATGGCAGAGCTCCCAAACTAAATGCCATACTAAAAATAAAAAACAGACAATTTTTCATTTTGCTTAACTGATAAAGAAACAAGTCACCAGTTCATGAAACTGCTTTTAAAAAAAATATTTCAGCTCATTTTTCTCTCATGAACAAATGTTCTCCATATGAAAGAGATGCAATTCTTGTACTTTTCCTCCAGTGTGGGTGGAAGCTGTCTGTACATTAAGCACACACTTATTAGCTTTAACCTTAAAATAGCTAAAATAAACATTTTTCAAAATCACGACGCATAAATAATCCTAAATATATCAGAAGATTGTTGCTGTTCTCATAACTGCCACCATCTAAACTCAGTTTAAAGATCTGATCAAAATAAAACCAAAGTCTTTTTCATGAGAGACTGTAAAGCCATAAAAAGAAATCATTAAATTTTGACTTTTGTTTAGGCCTGGGCAAAAAAATTCATTAAATGAGTTACAGTAATTCGTAGTTTTTGTTGCGGGCGATTTAAAAAAAAAAAAAGAAGTAAATTGAGTTTTTGAGTAACGGCACATTTTTGGCTCCCCAGAGCAGGGCCGGTGTAGATACCAGATGTGCTCGGCTTTCCAGATCGGCTTGGGGGCCTGCGGCTGCTGATGACATAATCATTCTACGGCAAATCCACTTGGACAAACTACCCCTTTTGACAACACTGACGAGAGTCATCTATTATAAAACAAGTTACAAATACATGCATTCAGAATTACCCCGTTCTTGAGGCTTTTAAAACTAGATTAATTTATAGAACAAGTTACAAGATTAATCCATTGAAGTGCGTTAAAACATTGCACAGTGTCGTCTTCTCGCTGCTTACTGCTGCAAGTTACATCATTTCTGTATCTTATCTCCATTAACGCTCTATGACCTATCATTAGTGTTGAGATTCAGATATTCTGTAGTAATTTAATAAATAAATAAAATAATTAAGAAAAAAAAACTCCCTGCTTTCATACGTCATGGCTTATAATATGCCATTTATAGTACTTATATTTCATCATAGGTTAATAATTCAAAATAGCCAAGCAGCTGCGAGCCGAGCCGATTCGTAACTTGTTTTATAATAGATGACTCCCGTCAATGTTGTCAAAAGGGGTAGTTTGTCTGAGTGGCTTTGCCATGGAATGATCACGTCATCAGCAGCCGCAGGCCCCCAAGCCGATATGGGAAGCCGAGCACATCTGGTACCTACACCGGCCCATGGCTAGGGCAATATAGGCAAATGCTAAGAGCACCTGCCATCCGGGGGCGCCAGAAATTGTGGTCAACTGTGTCACTGTCTTTTTAACTTAAATGGACTTGAGGCAGGAATTTAAAAAAAAACAAACATAAATGTCCCTTTTCTTCATACTAACGGGTGATGAAGCGCTAAATACCAAAAATAACGTTTCCACCCATGTTTCTCTCCGTTGCCTTGAACAGGCTGTGTGCTGCAAAATGCGCTGCAATTCGGTGTCCGAATTTCCCGCGCTGCTCTGCGGACGTGACGTCAAATGACCTATCTGCAGTTTTGATATCGGAAGAAGCCGGTCGCGGTAAATTCAAACACTGTAAGCAATAGTTATGGATTCTTCTGCCGTCAGCAAATGATCCAGATCAACTGAAAGACACTAAAAAGTGTAACTACGGAGAAAAAGGTGAGTAAACAACATTATAGCTTCAGTTTGTGCACGCTCCCGTGACGGCTTGGCCCGTGGCTGCAGTTACCTGAAGCGCCAGTAGCGGCAGTCGCGAGTTTCGTTTCTTAATCTTGCCTCAAGTCCCTTTAACTTACAAGCACGAACGTGGGTGTACTTACTTTCTCTGAAGAAAGTCATTTAAATTCAATAGAAAACGTGGTATGTAACTCGCGAACAGGGAGGTACTGAAGGGATCACACATACATTTTACTTATGGTGCAGTCAGAACAAAACATAGGGTACCACAAAGCAGGATGGGAAACATGCAAATACCCTGTCCCCAGCAGGCCAATCACGGCAACCACTACAGTATTAATAATGCCAGCTAATGTTTAGAGGGCTTATTCTTTTCTTAAGAAACAGTAATGAAGAATAAGCCCACATTTCACTTCAAAGCCTATTAAATAGTTCTTTCCTAATAAGCCCAAGTCCCCTCCCCACCACTTCCACCACCAAGCACACCTGTTTTACCTGCCACTCGATTTTCATTTTTTGTTGCATCAAAAAAGTCAACATGTCAAAGCGTCCCAAACTGCCTGGTGCCCAGGGGAGGAAAAGAAGAGGAGGAAAAACGTGACAAAGACAAGTGGTAGGTTAGAGTTAAAGATAATGTTCATTTTGCTGTTGCAGAAGTTCTGCAGCAGAACATAATCACGAATGGCATTGGCATTCGCCATTCGCATAACATGGTTTGCTAATCAATCAATAGCCAGAGCTATCTGTTAGTTTTAACATCAGTTAATGTTATGGAAGGGTCCAGTTGTTATGGAAAATAGTCATTTAAGTACCCCCCTCTTACTTTCCTTGGGCAAATGTGTAAATATGAGATCTGTCAGCAGGTGTTATAATGTTAATTGCATTTGACATGGTTATCTCATGTTTTTCCAGCTTGTACTGTAATAGTCAATCAAAATACTAGTAATTTTCCATATTTATAAGCCTAGCTGTTTGCTGTGTTACTGCTCATATTGTCTAAAGTATGTTTATCATGTTAAACTGTGCATCAGTGCCCATCATTAATGTTACAGCATAACGTTCCCACATGCTATAGTATATTATACTGCAGTTTACTGATTCTTTGCATTCTGCTAATTAGCATTTCACTGTAATGACAATAAAAATTAAAATTATTACTGATATATGAAATCTAATATAATTTAGTAATTAGAAAAATTATGTATTTGTACACTATGTTAACTATGATGTATTTATTAATTTTTTAATTTTTTTTTTTTTTTTTTATTTTCTCGGTTCCACCTTTTTTTTTTTTTAAAATGCGATGCAAGGGGGCACCACCTAAAATCTTGCCTAGGGCACCAGACTGGTTAAGGTCGGGCCAGCCCAGAGCTTCCGAACATCATAGCACACACAAAACAGCAACAGCAGGAGAAAGCTTGGCTACCCGTGAGAGTACAAAGTGTGACTTACTGTAAAACACAGCTGGGACATTGATTCAAAGAGGGTGTTCATTTATTTATTTTACATCCCAGAAATGGGAGTTACATCTGTCTTGTTTTTGATTAATTATAAGCAAAATTTGTTTTAAGTTGACTGCCATTTGTACTTATTGCTTTCTTTAATATGTAGGGGAAAAATCGAAAAAACAAATCGTGAATCAAATTTAAAAAAAAAAAACAAAAAAAAACTTAGATTTTACTTTAACGCCATACCGCTTAGCCCTACTTTTGTTTAGTTTAGAATAAAACTATTGAGTTTAACTAAAGAACTTCATAAATAGTGTAAGCAGATTTTTTTTTTTTTTTTTTACCATTTTTCTTGAGCTAAACAAAGTAGTTTCTTTTGGCTGCAGCTTAGCATTGAATGTAAGACAATGGTGTATCTGGAGGTGTTTTATGGCATTACTGATCGTTCCTTTTCCAGGTGCAAAGACTTTGTGGTTTTATATAATCTCATCCTTTTATCACTTGGATCAGCCACACGCATTCTTTGTTACAGTCACCAACATAGCAGCTCAAGCAGGTTAGCTGGTGCAAAGCAGCAGTACAGCTACAGTCAACCACATTGATTTACTATCAGGCCAGGCCCAGCATGACCATAGCAGGACATGAAGGGCCCAGGTCTGCACTGCATAAATAATACATCTGAATCTAGTTTTACAGCAGAACATCATTTCTCTCTACACCAACTGCAATATCAACTTGGCACTGATGCAAACAGTTAAATTCTGGAGGCATTGCAGTACAACGGTGAGCGTAAATCAAGGATGTTTTCGATGCAAGATGAAGAGCGTGTGCTGCAGTCTTCTCAATGCGTGTGTGCGTCCAATTTCAGAGTTCCATGAAATATGTATGAAGTATGTTAGAACCTCTCCAACTCCTACAGGGCAGTGGGAAGGTCCTTCAAGCCCACATGAGTGAACATGAACTACCCTCCACTCACAACACACACATGCACAAAGCTGTAATGTGGCACCTTGGCCTTAAACTGATGAATGTCTGTCCTTCAAAGCACACAACAGCCACTGGAGATACAGCATGAATGACGACTGACGGGTTGAAAAAGAGGGAGAGAGCCCAATAGACACAGTGAAAGACAATAAACTGGAATTTGGAGAGTGGGATGATGGGGAGAAGTGAAGGCAAGGGGTGTGATGCAAGGGTGTAGAACAGTAAAAATGCTGGAGGGAAAAACAGAAATCCTTGTTCATCATTACTCTCCAAAACCTGTTTAATAAAGAAGTGGTAAGGTCCTCTGGAGGATAGAAAATAGTGGTTTGAGCTAAAAAAAAAAAGAAAAGAAAATGAAAGTACGAGCATAGGATGGAAGCAACAAAACACCAGCTGCAGCATGACAGGGGAGCGGATTATAGTGTTGCAGCACATATCCCAATCTTTTAGCTAATGCAGCTTGAAGTCAATGAAGTATCAAGACAATATAAATGTAACATATTGAAGTATATGCTGTGCAAAGGCTTTAATGTGCACATGCTAAGTGAGTATCAAGTATTAAGTAGCAAGGGCACACACAGTTGCATGGCATGCATAGAGTAGGTTAAGTGAGTTGGAAAGTCATCTGCGATATTGCTACAATGACTGATGATCACTGGTCAATTGCTGCTTGGGGCAGGGCATAACTGCAGGTGAAGAGATGGCCCTTTAATGACTAATGACAATTTTATTCTTCTGGATATAATGGGAGAAAATCAGCATGATGAGAACTTGTCATTCAAACATACTGAAAACCTTGCATCTAAGCTCTGGCTGAAACTAGGTTTCTCAATCAGAAATAGATCCCGTTTCTCCCTCAGTGTGAAGACGCGTCTGGTGTTTGCATCCTTTTTGCCTCTCATTGATGGAGGTCTCAAGCCAACATCTCTCTTTTAACTGTGTGTATGTGTTTTGAGGTTCATAACAAGTTGCAGTTTTCTTATTCATCACTGTGATATGTAAGCTAAAAATGCCTGGCCATGCTTAAATGTCCCCAAGGAAACATACTGGCTGACTTTGGTCTACAAAGCTCTTCTTGGACTGGTTCCTTCATTTTTGGCAATCCATCTTCAAAGGACTAAAAGCCATCATGCCCTGCACTCCTTTGATTTTTAAAGTTTGACTGTCCCTTGCATGTGTACCAAGCTCAGGAAAAGAGCATTTAGTTTGCCACCCCATCAGCATGGAATAGACTACTAAATAACGTGGCGTAGTCTGAACAGATTTCATTTGAAGCCTTCTGCTCAATTTTAAATGACCAAAAATGTGAAATCATCATGTTTTTAACTGGTTACTATCTCTTTTTTAAAATCAAATCATTAAAGAGTGAGTATTTTTATTCAGTTACTATGTAATGTAACAGAAAGAACAAATCAATCTTATGTCTGCTTATATAATGAATTTTTCTCCTGGATTTCCTGATTTAAAATAGTCAAGGCTGAAACTTTATTTTTGTTGTTGTTGTTTGTCTATTTGCTGGTTTTCTGTGATCAAACGTATTTCTTTTTTCTATTTGTATGTTGACGTAAATTGTTTCAGTAGTTGTTTCCTCTCTGAATGGAAAATATATCAAAAAGAATTGTGTCAAATATAAACATTAAAAATGTTAGTGTCATCTAGGAAACAGGACTTCAGCCATTGTGATATAAACAAACCTCTAGAGATTTTGCCGCCAACTAAAATCACATTTTGGAGTATTTCTTTGGGGCTGGGTATCGTAAATTTTTAATACCATTACCAATACTGATGGCCTTCACTTTGATACCAATTTCTAAACAACACCTTTTTTTTGTACCAAATTTGTAAAATCAGCTGTTACAAAAAGAAAAAACCTGAAATTTTCCCCAGCTGTGTGTCTCAGAACCAAGGACGAACCCATTAGATTTTGGTGGTGATCTGGATCAATGCCAATGCGGGGCAGCATTATCAGCCCAGTAAATCCCATCGGCACAGCAGGTCAACAAACCGCCGTTCAGACACTGGGACTGGACGTAGATCACAGTTTATCCTCCTCTGTCTTCAGAGAGAGGAGATTGACTTTGCATGTAAACCTGACGCCCTCGACGCCCAAATCGCGTTCGATGTGTGCGCACAGTTACATCAACATCACCCTAATAATCAAATCAAATCAAATCAGGCTTTATTTATAAAGCACTTTTCATACCATTAAAAGGCAACACAAAGTGCTCGACATAATAAAAACAAATGTAAATTCAAATAAAAACAAGCCTTCACACATCCAAGTATATAACACAAAACACACACATGCACACACCCAACCCCCTCTCAATTCTACACCTGACTACAAACCCCCAACTTTTGTCTTTTATGTGAGCAGGTATAAAAGCACTGCACTAACAGTAAAAAACATCTAGCATGACACTGCTGTGAGGAAACGATATCTTGGGGATCCATTCACACCAGGAGCCAGCCCACCCTAGCCACATAAGGCCGAGCTGCAAGGACCCCCCAGATAAGGACAGACCAGGGTCCACACCACAGCCGCAGGGCTGCAGTGCACGACCCCAGAAAAGGGCATCCACCACAGCCGTTAGCCCCCAGACCGAGCAGGCAGAGCTCCTGGAGTGAAGGATCCCCATGAGGAAACACTGGGGGAAATTAAAAGTTTTTAGGGTAAAACCAAAATAAGTAAATAAATAAAAATCAAATAAAAGCTAGATAATAATAAAATACACTAAAAGGAATTAATACAAATAAAATCCACATAAAATAAATTTAAATATTGCAATACCAAATAAAAAAAAATAAAAAAAAATAAAAAAATTTATATAAAAATATGTAAAAATGAGATAAAATTCAATTAAAAGCTAAGTTAAAAAGGTAGGTCTTGAACCTCTTCTTAAAAACATCAACAGTCTCTGCAGCCCTGAGGTTCTCTGGCAGGCTGTTCCACAGACGAGGACCATAATGGTGGAATGAGGCCTCGTCGTGAGTTTTAGTTCTCACTCTGGGAACAATAGGCCAAATTTGGGGAATTTTTCCATATAACTCAGTACATGGCCTGAGTGTTTGGTAAAAAATTACCAGAAAGGATTTAAATGAGTTCCATAATGTTCAAAAGTTGATCCAGAGAAAATTTCAGATATTATGATCCAGAACACACAAAAATAAGGGAGCTGTTTGGCGGAAGCCTGCGCTCTCCGAGTACTTTTCTAGTATTTACAAGACATCACAGGATGACCATCTGATATATCACACCCAGTCGTTGTGGGGGGTCACAAACAGAAATTCATGTTTGCTCAAAAAGTTTGGCAGCCACTGGTGCACACTGTTCAAGCTAGCAATAGCATCACGTTTGCTGTTTATCATCAGTATCTTTATGTCTATTTGACTTGAAACATCTAAAGCTTACCAGCAGCTACATTCCCTCTCTCCGGACTCCACATCTAATAAGCTTGTCGGATGCTCTGGAAGTTTACCTGCCTGTGGGCTCCGCCTCACTCCTCGCCACCGCTCTCTGAATGCTGTGTTCACCGTGCAGCAGAAGGCTGCTTCTGGAGGCGCCGGTAATGCAGCATCAATCAAGAAATGTTGACATTGTCCGTGTGAAATTATTTGATTCTCTGCATTTTAAAGGCATGACGCTAACAATATAGCCATGGCCAGGGCTGAGTTAATGTAGGGGAACACTGGAGGCATTTATTTTAACTGCTTCAATGACACACACTGCAGTTCACAACACAGATGCATGTGAACCCCATTTGTAGATGTAACCATATACATGTTTTTCCTGCACGCCTCAACCACGTGTAACATTACAGCCAATTATCAGCAGCATTATCAGCTTTCAAGCCTGTACCCTTATTAATGTACCAAAACCTGCTTGCTTGCTTGCCTCCAGGAAGGCCTCAGCCAGTAGCAAGAAAGCACAATCGCTGTTTTTAGCCGGCTAAAAGCACGCCTGAGTATTAGCAAGCATGTCTACATTAGCTCCAGGTTAGCTCTAGGCTAGCTCTAGGCTACATGCAGCTAAGGGTTCGTTGGCTGTTGCTTCGGAAGGTTTGTCCACTAATATACAGTCTATGTCCTACCCCTAAGTTCTTCAGTAAACCCCTCCCCCAATTTGATTAGAGTATTTCTAAATGTGAAATGGTTATAAGTTCATTACAGAATGAGATGATTCAGTATCTGAGTGGGTTAAATGACCTTTTGGCATCTCAGTTTTGACATTATAGTAACTTTTTAATTAGGAGTACATTTTGTAGCTGTGTAATGAACATCAAGCTCTTTCAAGCAGAACAAACAACCTGAAAACAAAATACATACACACAGAGTCTCACCAGGACACCAGCCCATCTGTTTGCTAAAGGATTCTTGTTTTCCTCCATCACTGCTTAAAAAAAGAGTGCAACCCACACACACACACACACACCCCACCAAGTACAGAGACATTACATCATATTTTTCTGTGCAGAGTCTCTGCAAAGAGCGTGGGCAGGCGGGCATGGGTAGCT
Source organism: Atherinomorus stipes (assembly GCA_023101725.1). NCBI lineage: Eukaryota > Metazoa > Chordata > Actinopteri > Atheriniformes > Atherinidae > Atherinomorus > Atherinomorus stipes. Next base: position 192,848 of record JALJCO010009117.1, read on the forward strand.
TGTGTGTTTCGGTTTGATTACTCCACTGTGAGAGCCGACACAGACTGGGAAAGCAGCACAACAAAGTATGTGTGTGTGTGTGTGTTTTTACTCATGTGTGTCAGAGTCTGTCACTTAGAACTTGAGGCAATCTGAAGGCATCTTTTTCACATCTCGCGTTCATCTCTTTATCTCTGCCTCTGTATCTCCAGGATGACTGTTTGTTCCTTTCTCCTCCTCCTCTTGCTGTTTATCTGATTCTTATACACTTGCTTTTTTCCCTGGCTTTTGTTTGGCTGCCATGCCCTGTGAGCACTGTTTAATTCTTGCCCGTGCTCCCTTGGGAGGACGTGGGGGTGAGGAATGAGTAAGGGAGTGAGATGGGGGACGGCAAGGGCAGAGGCACTTCATTAATCAATCAACCAGCTTTGAAAATTCACCTAATTAAGGGCTAATTACAGATCTAGGCATAGTGCCAGATGGCCTCCCATCCACCTCCACCAATACGACCCCTGCGGTCCCCCAGATGACACTCGTAGAAACCCTTATTCCCTCCTTTTTACTCGCTTCTTTATTAGTTTTTCATTCATAGTCTCTCATTCATTTACTTTTTGCTGCTCTGCAGATAAAAAAGATCACAGATGATAACTCAAACAACAGATTAGATGTCTATGACCCAAATCCCTCGACTCACTCTCATCTCATACCAAATGTTTGCCTGTTTAATTTTCTTTTTGCAGTCTTACCGTAGAAATATTTGCAGTCATCACAGGGTTGTGGAGGTTCTCTGGTGGGATCGTCTCTCCCCAGTGATGGCTGCTCCGGTCCTCGTCTTGCACCTCTGGGCTCACTTTCCGGGACACACTGGCACGCCAGGCCCGCTGGATCCTAGGGATGTAAAATGTGTGCATCTGTGACATCAATGAAAATATACATATACATATATATACCTGTATGTCATGTCCAATGATGAGGTCAATTCAAATCTAAGGCTGCCAGTTGGGAGAAACAATTTGATCTACAAGATTGGTTTCTTTTGTATTGTTGCAAGACAAACTGATGAAAGGGAGAAACAAACAATTATTACATATTTTCTTGTTATTTTGACTCGGATGCTATAGATCATTGGTTTTATTGCAGTCCTTAGTTTTGTTTATCCAAATAGGAGCATTTTATAATATTATCTGTTTTCAACTGAAGTATTAACAAGTATTGAAGTTAGTGATGTTAAAAACTCTTCTTTTTTTTTTTTTTAAATAACACCAACTCTGTGATCCATGCAATTAAACCATGTCCCTACATGATGGTCCTTAACAGAAATGCAGAAAGCTGAAGAAAGGTTCAGAAATTCCTCAGCAGCAGGGGAACAAACCAGTGGAATCAACACGGATGTTGTGCCACTCATTTCTCTTCATGTGATGATTTTTGTGGTAGAAGCTCAGCCATTTCTCTTTTATTTATTTCATGTGTATTGCAGTTTCTCTAGACAGATTCACAATTTTACAGTCAGACATTTAATGGTGCAGAGTGACAGTTTGAAAAATGGCTTACAAGTCACCGTTCTGCTTTGTGGCACTGTTGGGAGCGGAGGAGGTAACCAGCGAAGGAGCAGGGTGTTAAGATTTTTAGCCTGAAACTAATGCCTTTCCAGGTAAACTGAATTTGGAGAAAAAAAATCGAACTTGTAAATCTGGGAAACATTTAAGTTTAGGTGGGCAGAAAAATGACAAAAGCAAAGACATTTCACATTGTCCCAGCTTACATTTTTTACAGGTCTGAGACAAAAACACAATCTAACACATTTACACAGCAGCTCTTCCCAAATATATAACATCCTTTATAAAAAACTGAGTTATAATATATGGTGCGCCCAGTTTAAAGTGACAGAAAATATATCTTATATCTACACTGAATTACTGGCCTCATTGCTCTCAGGAACACGGAGACTTATGAAGCGTCACAGTAAATGATACCACATTTCTCTTGTTCTCTTCTCATTTCTCTTTAAGCTTTGTTAAATTCCTCTCTGATATTACCACCACTCCAACACTTTCCTAAACAGCACTATTTTTGCATTTGAACCTTGGTGATGCCCATTGACCTTCCCCCCATCTGACTCACCGCAGTTCACAACCTCTACAAATATCTCTCTGTCGATCACTTTCGACTCCCTTTCATCCAGGTAGTCACCCCAACGCCGGGGTCCAGAATAGAATGTAGGATCAATTATCCGATGGAGAAACACATTCACCTCCAGTGGAGCAGAGAGACAGCTGAACCAAATGGAACAAATTAAATTAAGCCATAACTCCCTGCTATAAAACCAATACCTTTCTCCCTGTCTGTCCATCCCTATTTTCTGCACTTTTACTCTCTCCTTGGATTTTCTTTCCATCCTCCTCCATACTGTCCGACTTCCTTTTCTGTGATTTATCTGAACATTTTTCTCTGCACATCTCACCTTACATTTTAGTTGTTTTTTTACCCCAGTCATGTGAACTCTTCACAGAAACAGCTCACTCTTTTCTATCTTCAACTTTCAAGGAAATGAAAGCCTGAGGCGAGAGCTGTCCTTCAACGTTGCACCTATAAATTGGTGAGCTTGTGTTTAACTAAAATCAAATTAAACTGAAGTCTACGAGGATTCAGGCACTGAAAGCTGCACTCTGACCCCGGAGTACAAAATCTGATCAGGATGAAGATTAAATTACAGCCAAGCATGAACTGATTTCACACCTGCAACCAGCTCAAAGGGCTTCTAAGGTAAGGTGGACAATAGGACTGCAACGGTATGTGTATTTGTGACGAATCAATCGGTACACTGCTCTCGGTTCGGTGCGATCCTGTACCGAATTGTTGGGTACAGGACTATTTTTTTTAGCTATTTATTGTTTCAATAATTGAATGACGGACGGGCCGGTGAAACTTCACCTCCACTTGGTGCAGCGCGCTTACCATCCTGTTTCTAACAACTAATAATCAAAACATGGCATGTGAGCTTATTGAGCAAATGGAAGTGCTGTCAAGCCTCAAGTCCCCCATCTGGGGTACTTCAGTTTAGATGAAGAGGGGAGGAAAAAAAAAACAAACAAACTACAAAACAAAAGCAGTGTTCCGACACTGCAGTCTGGTATGTACTCAGAAACACTTCCAACATGCTAACGCATCTAAAGTGACACCACACAAGTTAGAATGTTACTGGTGCAACTAGAAAACAAACTAATTACGCACAAACAGGTGTAAAAACAGCGGTATATACTGTATATAGGGCTGGGAGATATATCGAATATACTCGAGATATTGCAGCTTGTCCTCTGTGGGATATAGAAAATGACTATAATCGTCATATTCGAGTATTCAATTGGTTTTAGTTGCGGGCGGGGTTTTCTCACTCCAACTCGTCTGTCTGCACTGCTCTGTACAGAGAGATAAAGCAAGCACACCTAGTTACTTACATCACGTTTGCTGTGTGCTACATCATATGCCCGGCAGCTTGGAGCAGCTTCTCTGTCAGAGAGCTCAGGTAGCGGCAGCAGTGCAAGTTATAAAAAAAATGGAAGAGGCAGAATTCGTCCAAAAGAAAAATGGTCCAGGATCCATCATCTGGTGGTGGTTTGGATACCGGATAGAAGATGCTGACCAAATAACTGTCATTTGCAAAGTATGCCTCAAAAGCAATGCCACAAAAGGTAGTAGTAGACACTTTATTTGTCTTAAAATGACATGATGTTTCTGCCACTGCTTTACCTGTTAAACAAATACAGTTTTGATTTGTTTAGTTATGATTTGACCCTTTTGAAATGAATGTTTAAAATCAGCAGATATTAATGCAGTATGAACAGTAATGTTTTAATGTAAACACAATCATCTTACTCATGTGATAATATGCATTAAAGCATTAATTCAAGGCTAAGGTAAAATACCAAGATATGTATTGTGTATCGTGATACGCCATAAAAAAATCAGGATATCACTAAAAGGAGATATCGCCCAGCCCTACTTATTTATGCATTTTTTTTTTTAATTCATGCAATCTGACCAGAAGAGTAACCTGGTGTGATGCTTAGTTTTTGTGATGAGGATGAGTGAAATGAATGTTTCTCTTAAATGCTTCTCTTAAAACTCAGATGCTGAGATCCAAAGAAATTCGTGAAAAAATGAGAAACAAAGTAATTGAGATCTATCAGTCTGGAAAAGGTTACAAAGCCATTTCTAAAGCTTTGGGACTCCAGTGAACCACAGTGAGAGCCATTATCCACAAATGGTGAAAACATGGAACAGTGGTGAACCTTCCCAGAGTGGCCGGCCGACCAAAATTACCCCAAGAGGACAGCGGCAACTCATTCAATAGGTCACAAAAGAACAACATCCAAAGAACTGCAGGCCTCACTTGCCTCAATTAAGGTCAGTGTTCATGACTGCACCATAAGAAAGAGACTGGGCAAAAATGGCCTGCATGGCAGAGCTGCAAGACCAAAACCACTGCTGAGCAGAAAGAACATAAAGGCTCGTCTCAGTTTTGCCAGAAAGCATCTTGATGATCCCCAAGACTTTTGGGAAAATACTCTGTGGACTGACGAGACAAAAGTTGAACTTTTGGAAGGTGCAGGTCCCATTACATCTGGCATAAAAGTAACACGGCATTTCAGAAATGGAACATCATACCAACAGTAAAATACGGTGGTGGTAGAGTGATGGTCTGGGGCTGTTTTACTGCTTCAGGACCTGAAAGACTTGCTGTGGTAAATGGAACCATGAATTATGCTGTCGACCAAAAAATCCTGAAGGAGAATGTCCGGCCTTCTGTTCGTGACCTCAAGCTGAAACGCACTTGAGTTCTGCAGCAGGACAATGATCCAAAACACACCAGCAAATCCACCTCTGAATGGCTTAAAGGAGTGATGACATAACAGTTAAAAACTAGTTTATGTTGTTGGCATTACTTTATATGTAAATACTCCAAAGAAAAAAACAGCATTTTTTACAGCGGAGTATTGTTTTGAAACGCCAGACCTCACTTCCTCAGTAATACAGTTGGGTCCGGTGATGATATGGAGCTTTACCCGGAGACCACGTTGACTTCATTTTGATTGGCTACACCTTATTTGGCTATGACCTTATTTGGAGAATCTAGGTCAAGCTGCGGTCGGAGTTTGCTAAAGGCTAACTGCTAGCAACATGGGCACTTCAGACAGTGTGAGCTACGTTTATCAGACAAGACAGCATTTAGAAAATAAATAAACTTACAGGTAATGACAAGGTTGTGGTCGCCTCCCTCAGTGTTGCTGCAGAAGTTTGCTTTTAAATCCATTTGTTTGAAAACCCAGACCTGACTGCACAGAAGTTACTACTAGCTCCATACACGAAGCTGAATCAGACAGGGAAGGGAGGGGGGGGGCGGACCGTGCATAAATCGTTAGGAGAGAGGGGGGGGGGGGGGGGGGGATGTTTACTTGATAGTGTGCTCTTATTGGAGCAATTAAATTACGTAGAATGATAGAACTACGTAGAATGATAGAACTACGTAGAATGATAGTCTGCTGTCTGATTCAACTGTTTCTGAGCAGAGAGACAAAGCTGACAGACCATAAACAGGAACTTTGATTCTCACTCTGGACATTCACATGGCCTCATCAGTGCACAATAGATCATATTATACACCGAAAACCCCAGAAAAGTGAAATTTGATGTCATGGCACCTTTAAGAAAAACAAAATGAAGACTTTGGAGCGACCTAGTAAAAGTCCCGACCTGAATCCAATTGAGATGCTGTGGCATGACCTTAAAAAGGCGGCTTATGCTGGAAAACCCTCCAATGTGGCTGAATTACAACAATTCTTCAAAGATGAGTGGAACAAAATTCCTCAACAGCGCTGTAGAAGACTCACTGCCAGTTATTGCAAATGCTTGATTGCAGTTGTTGCTGCTAAGGGTGGCCCAACCAGTTATTAGGTTTAGGGGGCAAAAACCTTTTCACACAGGGCCATAAAGGTTTGGATTTTTCCCCCCTTACCAATGAAAGTCTTCATTTTAAAACATTTTGTGTTTACTTGTGTTATCTTTGTCCAATATTTAAATTTGTTTGATGATCTGAAACATATAAGTGTGACAAACATGCAAAAAAAAAAAATAAGAAATTGGGAAGGGGACAAACACTTTTTCACAGCTATACATACCGAACCGTGAATTTTTTTGTACTGTTACAGCCCTAGTGGACAACACTCCGCCATGTGGAGAAGAGACAGCAATGTCTCACATAGATACCCAAATAAATTACAGGTTCATACTCACACAATAGCTTTTATTTCTAGATGCTGCTGCTTGTCACGGCGGTGAAGACTATTGTCATCCTCCTCACTTCTACATGAACAGCTTCTGTGACAATGGAGAAAAAAAAAATCTATGAGGTTCAAAATGTAGGGATGCACGATATTGGAATTTTGGCCGATGTCCATCTCCGATATTTCAAAACCCATGTGGCCAATAACCGACATTGATACTGATATTAAAGCTGAAAAATCATGTTAAAAAAAAAAAAATCATGTAATATATTTTTTCCTTGTGCAAAATTAGAAAAATTCCTCAACTTGTGCTATGTATAACAAGTCAAACTTAATGACAGTTGTTCAAACAAAACTAATAGGATATGTGCGTTATATCCTAGAGCCACCTGGATTCTCTTCTCCCCAAGAGAAAGAAAAACAATACCCAAAAAAAGGGGATATTTGGTTATTTACACAAATGACTGTGTATAAACTGTTCACACAGAATATCCTAAAAGAGACTGTCTTTAGAAATTTTAAAGTCCGTAAAAAAGAAGTTTCTGAAGGAGTTTTTTTTGTTGTTGTTGTTGTTTTTAAATGTCCGATACTCAGTTTTAAGGCCGATATGGGCCGAAACTGATAGGGGTGAATCCCTATCAAAATGGCAAACAGACATTTGTCAACGTAGAAAAACTATATCCTGACAAGTTAACATTTCAAATCTATTTTCAGGGAATTGCCTTAGCAGAGGAAGACTAGTGCTTGATAATGTTGGGCCTCTACAATCCTCACATTGTTGACCGAAGGCTTTCAGTAAAACATATGTAGCAGCTGGGGCATTTTTGTGTCTTACCGCTCGGCTTTCTGAGGTGCTTGTCCTCCGCCGTGACTGCAGTAGCGATGATACCTCTTTACTTCTTCCTGCACAATGAAAACACCCATACATCAGCCAGGCTTTAGTTCTATTTGCAGGTTTGCAGTATTATTTGTATATGTGATAACCCGTACACATTGGGCATGTGCCGGTATGAAATTCTGATGGTATGATAACCTTGAGCTAAAATATCACGGTTTCACAGTATACCATGGTATCATGACTACGCTCTTAAATATTGTTTTTAAGTGTCTGGGTAAATAAAAACAACTTATTTTGGTTGAACAATGCCCTATATTGGAACATCTGTACTTCTTCCTTTGATGTTTAATTGCGTTGGCATTGGCAAGCAACATGAATTTACCGCCCCCACCTGGGAGTGTGCGTCAGGACAGGTGGCGTACACCTGACTTGCTCTCTCTCGCTGTGTTTTATAAGACAGAATGAAGTTCATACCGCGGTCAAGGTATGAAGTTATGAAAAAAAAATGTAATGGTTTTCATACTGCTACGTTTTTATACCGTGGTATACCTTGAAACCAGAAACCGGCACATCCCTAGTACACATACTGTGTAGAATAGCTTTAGTCAAGTTTATCCATAGAACACATTTTAAACAACTGTGATCCATCCATCCTGTTTATTCCGATGCGTTGTTGGTTGCGGTGGTGATAAACAAACTATTGCTCACACTCATTCTTAGGAAGACTTTTTCATTTTCAATTGACCCAACAAGCATGTTTAGTACTGTGGGAGGAATAATAATAATAATAATAAAACAGTATATAGAAAAAAATCGACTCGTGCAGATGTAATTTCCCCCTGGAGATGAAGAAAATATCTAATCTAAAAGCCAAGGAAATAAAGACCTGATGAAAACAGGAAATTTTAGAGCCCGTCTAGTATGTTGAGCCTGTTGTTTCATAATTTTGGGACAACAGCAACAAAGACTGATTTCCTCTGCTTGCAAGCTATGACCCAAGACAAGTAGAAGCATCTGATCGATAGATACGAGTGATCTATTAGGTGCATAAGGTTGTAAAAGGTCAGAAAAATAAAGAAGAGCAAGCCCATCAGTGCTTCATAAGGCAACAATAAAGCCTTAGAATCAATCCTAAAACATATGGAGAGCCAGTGATCTGAGGCAAGTACCAAGAAGATGGGCTCACACTCCCTTCGTTTGTGTTCGAAGATGATCTGTAGTTTTCTAGACCAAACGCAGCCATTACAGGGATATAGCTGATAACAACATATAAAACACTATTAAAATTCAGTTGGGACTAGATAAAATAAGTTATCACTCTTTCAAAATAATTTTATGATCACAAGGATTTTAACTAGGATGAAAACCTCAGTTTGAAGAAACTATTTTCAACCAAGTTTATGTTCAAATCAATGATAGCAAAAGGCTTTTTTTTTTATTATTTGAGTCAGTCATCAATTCATTAACCTTGGGGGAGGCAGTGTGCCCTCTGGTTGTTTACATAGCCATGAATAATCATGAGCAGTGGTGCAGGTAAAGGTTCTGCTGATATGCAACAGCATGTGACGTACAGGTACCAACTGCCCATATACAAATTACAGACCAGGGGCTTAAGGCTCATCTAAGGCCTGGTTGACATCTATTTGCCTTTTAAGTGTAAAATCTAAAATTCAGTGAATGTGATTTGAGCGCAAAAAAGGTTCTTGTGGAGATGAGCCCGCAGATAATCATTAATCGCTGCTAGCTAGGAGCATGTGATGGTGTTTCATCTCCATCTGACTGGTTTTTGCTGCACAAGTCTTCCCTGTTTTGAATGAGTCTCACTACTCTTAGCATTGGCATTTCCAGCTGCAGGAAACAGCTGTTCCCAAGGAAGAATCCATGGTAGACTGCATTACATCATCATAGTAACACTAAGGAACACACAAAGTCAGTGGTTGCAGATATAAATAGTAGTTATACACTAAAGAGTCTCACAGCTCTCAAGAGTTGGTGAAAACTGAAATCGTTTAATAGTAAGCGTGTATTTGACCTGAATTACCAGGCTTCCTAACAAATACTGCATGGATATGAATGATGCTTGATATGCATAAATAAACAGCATGTCTACGAGCTACAAGAGTGTTTACTACTCAATATTCTACAAGCCCATCGGAAATAAATAAAAGTTGCACTTCCACTACAATATTCCCTCCAAAAACTGAGCAAGAAGTAAATATGTGAAGCTCTCCAAAACTCCAGTAGGCAACAAAACCCATATGGAATATTTCAAACAAGATATACACAGTAGCATAGGAAAATTAACAAATCATACACTTTAAAACTTGATGCATAAAACTTTTCTGGAGAAACTACGAAATTAATGTTTTCATTTTTTGCCCTGTATTAAAAATAGCATAAAAATACTGACACAACATGTGTGCAGGGTCAAGCCTTAAAAGTGAACACCACGTTTGTCACTCCAGGCCATGATGGATTAAGTGAAATCTGAGCAACATTTCAGTGCTTTAATTAGCTTGCATACTAAAGTGCATTGTGGGGGAGTGGGTAGCCTAGTGGCAATGTTGCGGGCTTTGGCGCGGAGGACCGGGGTTCGAGTCCCTGTCACGCCACTCAGGTAAACCACTGTGGACCCCTGAGAAAGGTCCTTAACCCCCACCAACTGCACCCTGGGTGCTTTAAGTAGCAGCCCACTGCTCTCTGGTACTAATGTACAGAGATGGGTGAAATGCAGAGCCCTAATTTGCCCTCGAGGGTCATACCAGTATCTCAAAAAAAAAAAAAAAAAAGGAAGCCAGTGTCTTTGGTATTTAAACTGCATGACCTAAAAACCAGACTTTTACGGTAAGCGGTAAACACTTGGCCACAGTACATTGTTTCACATAGTGCATGCCCGTGTTGTTGCTGTGCATATTTAGTTACAATTGTACAGACATCGAGTGCCGTTGCTGTATTAGTTGTACTGTTCTGAATGTTCTTGCTCCTCCACTCACTAAAGCCAGAAGATTAGGAGTTTAAGATACCAGGCAAAGAGCCAATGAGGGTTTAAATTTAACTGCAACAAGTGTTAGATTAGGATGCATTTACTGAAGATTTCAGCCAGATGCTCGAGCCAGAGGAAAGAATCCATGACAAATAGCAATGGTAGTGTTTATTTTGGGGGTTTTAATCAGTTACACAGCATGATTTAACATTTCTTCTATGATTAAACTGGTCATTTTCATTTTACATTCCAGAGGAAGGGCATTTTAATGTATTTACAACCTAGGAACCAGATGAAAAATACAGTGAAGTTACATAAAATATCCCAAGGTAACAATGTGGCCTCATCTGATCACAAGACAGACAGTATTTACGGCTAACAGTGTAACAGCAGAGCGCATTGTTGCAGAGATACACTGATATAAAAAGCAGCTCCTCTGCTGGGCATGTAAACAACTTAATAACATTATTTTCAATATCAAAATAAGGACAATCAATAGACTGAAAGGCGAGGTGAAGGTAGACAGTAACAAGCATTAAGTGGCTGAAAAATGGGAGATGGGCGGAAAAGAGGAAGGAAGGGAGAGAAAACAACAGCACCCAGCACAAAGTCTGCTTCCCTTTAATTGATGAGTTATTAAAATCATAATTTCTCAGAGTCCTAGTTCTATCACAGAGATCGATGGCAGGCAAAGCTAAAACACACACACACACACACACACACTCACTTATCCTCTTGACTGTGTAGGAGATGGTTCAGCCTTTATGCCCTTTTAGAGCGGCCCCTTGATGCCAAAGTTTCCCACATTAGGAAGATACACGTTCTAGAGCAGCAAGAGCAGAGAAGCATGTACGCACATCCGTGTGACTGCAGCTGAAGAATCACCCCAGTCACCGTCAAGCTGTAGCTCAACTTGCCGATCAGCCCGAGGAAATACCCAATCAGAAGGGCTGTACTAGTGGAGATGCTCATTAATCGCAACATTGGAAATCAATTTACATGCGCAGTGCGTGCAGGGAGTAATATGGCAGTCAACATTTACTCTTTTGCCCGAGTCCCTGTGTACAAAAACAGCCTGGTGAATAATGCAGGTCAAATAATGTGTTTATGTGATCTGAAATGGCATTTTCTCTTAGCGGTATTGCTAAGGGGCAAAAAAGCAGACACTGATGTCTTCTTGTAGTTTTGTTGGAAACCTTTAAATCCAATTAGAGGTGGGAGAAGGGTAACAGAGCCAGAGAAAGAAAAGAAGGAATTGTGCTTCGGTGCTGTAAACTGGCAAAGAACATAAATGATGAGCTTTCTGCAGCGAGTTTTACTGCCATTAGACAACAGTGTGTGGCTATTGTGATCAAAATGATCACAGTTATTATAATCGCGGTATTATTGAAACACCTCACTAGCATCTTAAAAAGTATCCAAAATGGGTCTAGACGTCTACTGCTGTCCACATGGGTGCCTTTGTTGCTTTCCACCATGTTTTCGTGAAGTAAATGATGCAAATTGGGACTGCTGCTGCTTTTCCAGGCAATAAGCAGCATCACTGTGAGTTTTTCAAAGTCTGTTTTGTGTGCAAAGTGCAGTCACGGTTTTAACGATATTTACATTTTGAAACGGTATAACAAATCATTGGGAATTTTACCACGGTTAACCATTTTACCGGTAATCGTTATGTCCCTACTACAGTGTCTGTTAAAAGCTTTTATTTCCACACAACTCCCATGCTGCTGCACTTGTACTGGAGCAGGTGCAGTGAAGTGACCAATGAAAACACAGCAATGCCAAAGAGGCTTTCATACACACCACACACAGACGATGAATTTACTTTGTGCACACGCAGGCACGAGAAATACTGCATTTAGACGACTGAACTAGAAATATTTTCAGTTCATCAGTTCTTTTATCTGATTCAATTCTCGCTTCTGTAATCTTAACTTTTGAAAAGCTGGTGGGGGGTGTGACGCTTTACAGTTCCACTGATTGTGGCAGCTGATCTATTTTTAAACTGTTTAATTTTCTGCTGACCTAATGAGTTGGAGCTGATACATCTCCCCAGTTCGGATGCAGAATTGGTGGTTTTGTAGTTTTAAAAAAAGGAAAAAAGGAATGAATAAGCATATTGAAGAGGAGAAAGACCTAAAGCGGCAAGGATTGTTTGTCACTAGAAATCTATCTAGAAAAGTGTGGAAGTGTGTGGGGGGTGATAAGTTGGGAGGTAGGTGGGTGAAAGAATAATCATACAGTTAATTAAAAATGCAAAATGGAGCACTTGAGACTATTCCACCTGCTACTATGAACCAGTAGAGCTGCTCTGGTTAACATATGGCATCGAGTAACGAGAGTTGGAGCCACACACACACACATCATTGGTAAGAGGCCATCCTTCATTGATCAAAGACAAGGCATACACTCGAACATCATATTGACTTTCCAAACGAATGGGATGGATATCCGTGAAACTGGTGAATGAGCTGCAGGATTTCTGTTGTGTTTAACACAAAAAAAAAAAAAAAAAGGGGGGGGGGATTTTTATTCTTGTGGTATTAAACCACACACAGAGCACATCTGTATGTCTTCATCATAACATCATGTCAGGCTAAAAGACTCCAGTCTGTCAGTGCGCCAGCTCATCTCGCTCCTGTGCTGGTTATTACAGTACGACTCAATCGTGCAGCATTTCAAGGAGCTGGCTGCAAGCAGCACTCAGCGCTGCTGTGTCCCACTGGGGGGAGAGACAATGATGCACTTCTGAAAGATGACACCACGCTCCCTCTATGTTCATCCCTCCATATGATCCAGAGCATTGCATCTGCGTCTGACTGCTGCTCGGTCCTACCATTCAGGGTCTGAATGACACCCAAGGTGGTTGGATTTCTGCTCCCGTTGAGCAAGAACTCATTAAAAAGGACATCATACAGGGACATTTTTCTCTTCGTGTTCAGTGAATTAGGAGCAACAAGAGGCATCGTACACAGTCCTAGTGAATGACTTTCAGATTCTAGCTGTGAGTGTTGTGGCAACTATTTTACATGTATTGTATATTTCATGCTTAACCCCATTAAATGTGACCTATTTGGCATGCTGTTTAAATAAGCTCTCTGTAAAATGGTTAACAACACGGCAAGGCCGTAAAATTCAGCTGTCCCATTGATTATGGGTAATAGCTGGATAGATTAATGTGTTTCTCAGGAGGTCCCGCCTCAGCAATGACTCTGAATCACTCACACAAACACGGCAACAGGAGCAGCCTCCATAACCAATAACCCGCATTCGTATTCTTACTCATATTTCACACTACTGATTAGTCTTTCACCGAGCTTCTTCATGAACCCTCCCTGAGGTGGCTGCTCAGAGTAAAGCTGGATCTCTCAGATTATGTCCAAATTCAACAGTCAGGTGGGGCAGTGACAACAGAATTGAGAAAGTCTGGAGTCAAAATGAAGGGGTAAAAAGTTTAAGGGAGCATGCCATAAACAGGAGGAGGTGTGAGTTGGTGTGTGTGGTGGGAGTTGTCCTGTCATTATATATTGCAGAATAAGTGGGAAGTTGTGATGGAGCAGTGCTCAGATCTCACAGGCTCAATATCCACAGCCACCGATAATGCGCAACACTACATCACTGGCATTAAATATTCACCAGCTCAATACAGGCAGGTGAACCTGCGCACCTACACAAAGAAATCATCGCACACGTCTGTTAAAAGGTGATTCAAGCAAAAAAGACCTCTACTATAAATCTGAGTGTTCAAACTGCTCTTTTCAAACCAGATATTTGGGTTACTAAACAAAGGAAATCTTGAGCATAAAGCTGGGCTCACTGAGGACTGCCTGTCACCTGCTTCAGCAGAAGAATCCAGCTATTTCTGCTGAAAATGAGTCATTTATGAGCAAAGGTACAATAACGATACCAGCTGCTGCCATAACAAAAAAAAGAAATCTTCAACTGACTTCAAGCCAGTTAAAAGAAAGCTTTTTCTAAAAATCAAATTGAATTCAGCCAACTGTGCCATCTGAATGGGTGAGTAAGGAAAGCAAAATGAAAAGATATCAGCTCTGTATGAAGCAATGGGAGGGAAGCCGGTTTACTTTAGTTTTGCAGATATTTCCTTTTATGGTGTTGCTGCCTTTTTGTTGCATCTGGGGATACATATGTTTAAGTGTTGCAGAGATTGTGTTTTTTTTCATGGGTATAGAAATATCTGCAAGTGAGCAGCGCAAGCATCAACTTACCGTTTAGTTAATTACATAATTCCTGCGATGTTCCCTCGCCACGCACAGATAGTCGCCCATAAGTCAATAACTATACCTATTCTCAGAGCTCGAGGAAAATCTAAAATCCAGTAAACGTACATGAGGTTAACACTTTCTTACCTGGTTATTAATGCACAGAGCAAGGTGCTTCCTCTCCCGCGCCAGACTCCCGCTGCGCAGCCTCGCCTCCTCTCCTTGGTACATGCTTCTGGAAGCACATCACTCAAGTTGAAGACACCAAACTCTCCAATTAACAAATCTGATAAAAGCTCGCAGTAAACGTAAAGCTTGTGCGCTGTGTCCAGCGGCACAACAGCACCGTCATGCAAGATTTTTTTTTTTTTTTTTTTTTTTAAATCACTCATCAGTGCACGTCGAAGCAGCCTGTAGTGGAGCATCTGGTTTAACCTCATATTAAAACATTGTTGCTTTACATTTGTTAACGAAGATGAGTCGCGAGAGGCGACACCAACCTGTACGCGCCGTTCCTCAGCATGACGAGCTCTTTCCCCGCAGTCAGACACAGATGTAGTGAGCACTTTGAGTCGGGAGCAGCCGGTGGGAGACCAGACTTGGAAAATTCTCGCAGCCAATTGGATGCTGAGCGCGTGCACACTTTTTTTTTCTAATAAATACAGCGCCCCCAGCACGTGTGCTGACGGCATCATTTAACTTGGCAAACGGCTTTAAATGCAGCATTAATTACAGGGAATTCAGCCTCTCTGGGGTTAGAAGTCTATTATAAAAAGGTTTTGTTATTGCCCTCTGCGTGCCAACTTATTTACACTTTGGAGGGGTATAGCATTATTTACACTGCTGCGTCTGGAGGACCATTGAACAAACACCTGCTAGGCAGCATCACAAAGCAGTAGATGAGATACACACAGGCAAGGTGAAGTAACCCCCTCCCCGACTGGATTGTTTAATCAATAAAATGGGGGACTTGGTACCCTAATCTTGATTAACATTGATTATTAAAGAACCCCTCTCATGGTCTCACAATATGTTTTGACGTGTTGGGTAAATTTAAAGGTGCCCTGCTGTGACGCATGTGCAACCAGACGCGGCAACCGCGAGGCAGCAGCTTTCTTCCACTTACCTATGGCCTGTGGTGGCCCTTTGAAAACAATATGTGCAAAACTTTTATGTTTCTGTTTTTGGCCATCATCTGCTGAAGAATGTTTCTCACAAGCGTTGCCAGCTTTCTGTGTACAAGGCGCGACCCTCAGCTGCTGAGCACCAAAGCGACCCTCTTAAGAAATGAAAGAAAAACTCACAACGGTCACAGAAATAACTTGAATGTGACAAGAATAATTTTTTAAAAATGCTATGAAAATTAAACAATGAAAGTCAGACATTGCTTTTCAACCATGCTTCAACAGAATTATAAAAAATAAAGATAATAATAAACTCAAGAAACAGGCCTTTATAAAAAATGATGGTAGCCTTAATATTTCCTTGCACAATCTTTTGAGGCAATCTGCAATCGGACGATTCCTGTAACTGTCAATGAGATTTCTGCACCTCTCAGCAGGTATTTTGGTCCACTTCTCATGAGCAAACTGCTCCAGTTGTCTCAGGTTTGAAGGGTGCCTTTTCTAGACAGCATGTTTCAGCTCCTTCCAAAGATGGTCAATAGATCAGGGCTCATTAAAAGCCACTTCACAATGAAACAATGTTTTCCTCCTTGCCATTCTTAGGTGTTTTTATGTGTTTTGGGTCGTTATCCCGTTGCAAGACCCATGACCTGCGACCAAGACCAAGCTTTCTCTCTAGAATCCCTTGATAGTCCTGAGATTTCATTGTACACAGATTCAAGACACCCTGTGCCAGATGCAACGAAGCAGCCCCAGAACAGAACAGAGCCTCCTCCATGTTGTATATTGTTTGATATTGTATTGGTATATGCTTTGGCAATATAAGCACTGTCTTATCATGTCAATAAAGCTATTGAAATTGAAAACTGACTGTGTTCTTTTCTCGATATGCTTCCTTTTTCCATCTGTAAACATAAAACTGATGTGTCTCAGCAGAAAGTTCCATCTTTTTCCTCATCTGTCCACGGGACATTCTGCCAGAAGCTTTGTGGCTTGTCAACATTTAGCTGGACAAATTCCAGTCTGTCTTTTTTATGATTTGTTTTCAACAATGGTGTCCTCCTTGGTCGTCTCCCATTTAGTCCACTTTGGCTCAAACAATGACAGATGGTGCGATCTGGCACTGATGTTCCTGAGCTTGAAGTTCAACTTTAATCTCTCTAGAAGTTTTTCTGGGCTCTTTAGATACCATTCGTATTATCCGTCTCTTTGATTTGTCATCAATTTTCCTCCTGTAGTCACATCCAGGGAGGTTGGCTACAGTTCCGTACCGTCTTCTTCCGCTTATCCGGGATCGGGTTGCGGGGGCAGCTGCCTAAGCAGGGAAGCCCAGACTTCCCTCACCCCGGCCACAGCCGCCAGCTCATCGGGGGGGATCCCGAGGCCAGCCGGGAGACGTAGTCCCTCCAGCGTGTCCTGGGTCTCCCCCGGGGTCTGGTCCCAGTGGGACGTGCCTGGAATACCAGGGAGGCGTCCAGGAGGCATCCTGATCAAATGCCCGAGCCACCTCATCTGGCTCCTCTCTATACGGAGGAGCAGCGGCTCTACTTTGAGTCCCTCCCGGATGACCGAGCTCCTCACCCTATCTCTAAGGGAGAGCCCGGCCACCCTGCGGAGGAAACTCATTTCGGCCGCTTGTACCCGCAATCTCGTTCTTTCGGTCATGACCCACAGCTCATGGCCGTAGGTGAGGGTAGGGACGTAGATGGACCGGTAAATCGAGAGCTTCGCCTTCTGGCTCAGCTCCTTCTTCACCACGACAGACCAATGCAGCGTCCGCATCGCTACAGTTCCATGGATCTTAAATTTGTGAATAATGTGTTCAACTGTAGTCACAGGAACATCACACTGCTGAGATGCTCTTATAGCCTTTACCTTTAAAATGCTTATCTACGTATAATGTTCTAGTTTTCTGAGACAGTCTTTTTTCGTCACGTCCTCTGGTCCATGCTGAGTGTGGTACACATGTCACCAAACAGCACAGTGACTACCTGTAGCCCTATATATCGGCCCACTGTGTGATTACAAGACTGTTAACACCTATGATGCTAATTCGTGGACACACCTTGATTTAACATGTCCCTTTGGTCACATTATTTTCAGTCTTTTCTAGGGTTACCATCATTTTTTGTCCATGAGTTTATCTTTTTTAATCATTTTTTAATTCTGCTGAAACATGGTTGAAATGCAATGTCTGACTTTCATTGGTTAATTTTCATAGAATTTTTATTTATTATTACTCTTGTCAGATTCACATTATCCATCAGGACTGCTACTCAGTTTACTCTGCCATACGCATTATTGTACTATTGCCACTGGGCGGAGTCTTGGTTCTTATTTTTATATATTTTTAAAATATATTTTTATACTTTTGTTTTTATCTTATAGTTTATTGTATTTTATTGAATGCACCGTGGGTCGAGAGACATGTAATTTCATCTGTGCCGTATTTCATGTACGGTCCACTTGACAAATACACAAATACACTTGACACATTATTTCTGTGACCACTGTGGGTTTTATTTTCATTAACCCAGGCGAGGGGTACCAACAACCTTTTCCACGTCTGTATGTATTTGAGATCCATTTTGGTCCAAGCCAATGCAGAAATTTTGCCCATGCATGTGTTTGCACACAAGGCCATGGTCTACAAACATTACAGGTTGCTTTACAATGACAAGCCTGCAGAAATTTCTTTTGCCTACTTTCATGGGCCGTTTTTAGCTGCAATGAGCCTCCGGTTTCCATCCTAATTCTATCTGTTACTGCCCCATGAGAAAGGTGCAATTTTTGGGGGGAATGCACAGTTCAAGAGTTTCAGGCCTGGCTGTGGAGAAGGAAGGAGTGGAGCCCCGCGTGTTCACAGGGTGCAGACAGCATGAGGAGGTTCGGAGAAGAGAGAGCATCACTCAAGATTTGGTGTTTATACTGTCACTAAGTGTAAGGGTGCAACCAACACATCCACGAGCTGTTATAAAACTGATTTTATTGTTCAAATGAAGGCAACATTTAACAGGTCAAAAAGAGAAAACTTCAATGTATAAATAATTTTTCAAATATAGCCCATCTTGGAGAAAAAAAAAAGGTTTCTTTAAAAGGCACATTAAAATGTGGAGAAAACCGGAAAAAAAGTGCAGATCGAACAAACATTCTCTATGTGGTGGTAACAATTATCAAGAAAATAAAAATACCTGTGAAATCCCAGAACAGAATCACCCATAAATACCAATAAAAGTCAGTTGTGTAAATTAAAATGAACATTTGAGGTATAAAATGAAAATCCAACATTAGTTTGTTCAAAAAGCGATACTTTGTAAGCATCTTATTTCAGTGCAAACGTGTCTGTGACCACAGTGTTTCTGAACATTGCTGCAGGAGAGCAAGGCTGAATGACGGGTATCATTTCAGAACACTCCTGTGGGCAAGTGATGACAGATGGGTAGAGCAGTGGTCTGGGAGCTGAGAGCAGAGAGAGCACGCATCCAATGAAAAGGGTGCAGTCCACAGATGAAGCAGCAGCATGGTGCAACTTAAACAAAACAACCTTTGTTTAATGTGAAAACTGATGTGATGCCAGAGCCAAGTTTGGGGGCAGAAAAAGTTATTAAATGGATTCCTGTTTAAATAATGTATTAACATAAATTGTGCGTGTGCATACCTGTGCTCCCAGCCTGGATAGATACCGGTTGCGCAAGCCAAAAGCAGACATGGGGGTCAGTCTAGCAAGCTCACCCTCTGTCGGCTTGCTGGGTCGCCTTTTAACCCTGCAGGAATAGTAACGTGGCCACCTTAAAATCCCCTAAAGCTGCGCTAACATGTGCACGATTATGCAAATATAACTAACAAGATGAATCGCTACGCCTTGCAATAGCTGGAAAAGTAATACAAGTGATGGTGGAGACAGAAATACTGCAGTCATAAAGAAAGGATTCAAAAGCTTAAAAATAATCCATGTTTAATTGAATTTCATAGATCTTGATATCAAAACTTATTTGCCTCTGCAGAAAGAATTCAGGTAATCTTAAATTACTTTTCCTACAATCTTTCTGTACAATAGTCATTTCTAATATTTCTTTACACACAGATCAAGAACAGTTAACAGTGCGTAGTTAACCACAATGTCTGCACCTGTAAAACAACACCATAGTGCAAATGAGTAAAGGGTGATAAAAGCAGTGTGTTTCTGACTCATTAACACAGTTGTCACTTTAATGTGCAATCACAGCATTTTGACTTTAAGCTACTGACCATCTTCTAACATACACTGAATGCTTTCTTTACAATCTGATTGGGACTCATTTGCCCAGCTGAGGTAGTGAATGTCACTCATCCACAGTCTGCAACCCTGATATCAGCACAGGGAGACAAATCTCCATCCACACTAACTGGAATGTTGAGGGTTAAACCTGGAGAATTTGTTGCACTCTTCAAATAAAGCAAGTTACAATATAGGGAAGAGCTTAGAACAAGTTAACTACCTGAGCTTAATAAAAACTAGCAAATCTACAAAACATCTTTTAAGTGCGATTCTTTTTGAAAAGAGTCACATTAATTAAAAACTTTATAAAAAGTTGAAGTTGAATATCATTACATGGGTAGATGCATTCAAAGTGGGCTGGTCTATTTTCTCTTATCGTTACAGTAATGTACCATTTGATGATGTGACAGAAAATAAATTTTTATGAAGCCCACAGCTCAGCGAAGAGAAGATAAAGAAATTAAGGAATAAAACAATTGTGTAATAAAGATTAAACAATGAAGAGCTTTGCTCTTTTTGAAATCAGCCAGCATAAAAAAGGGTCAATGGTGCATATGATTAAAAGTGAATAAGAAGTCTGCCTAAGGAGAGTCGACTGTTAAAGATTTTCCTTTGTTTTTATCGTGAGTGCTGATATGACAGATGTATATGAAGAGGAGCTGCTGAGTGGTCCAAAAGAAAGCAAGCAGCAAAAGTTCTGCTGAAAGCAGTCTGGGAAATTAAACCATCCACCAAGTTGCCCCAGTATTGAACACCTTAACTGGCATTGGATTCCTATATTATGAGTTGTAGCCGTATAACGAGTGCAGGTTCCATCCCACTGGAAACAAAAATGTCTTAAAAGAAGTTCCAAGCAGCTCAACTTTCTTCCTGCTGCCGCTCGTCACACCAGCAGTGAACGATGAGTGAGTGCAGGTCGAAGAAAGATAAAGTCAGTGAGAAAACTGTGGAGCCCAAACTGGGTTTGTCATTGGCCAGTGTCCTTTTAAGGATGGTATAGATGTCTACACAGGATTATGCAACAGTCATTCCCAGACAGTCAGTTCTGGTGCGAAGAACCACAGATGACATCACTGGGCGGAGTCAGAACCGCAGTCCCGCCCCATGGCAGCTGACTCAAAGCTCTGGGGTGGACAGTGCAGCCTGCTGGCTCTGAAGCCCAGGACCATGTGTGTTTGCTCATCATCATCATCATCATCTGGAAAATATCAGTTACAGCAACGAACCAGAAAATATTAGTCAGTCAGCAGCATAAGTCAAATTGTAAACATAAACATACATTCAATTACAAGTTAGAGTATTCAGACAGAAACAAATGTGTACTGGGACCAATGTCATGCAAAGATTTAGAAAGAAAGTGCTCATGAGCCCTTATAATGGTGCCAGGGAAAATAATCTTAGTGGTGTAGCATCAACTCCAACCTGGTGAGTAAAGCCAAAGCCTCGGTACACATATCAAGTCAGTCAAATAAAAAAAAAAACTTGCTTATTGTAACAGTCAGTTAAGTCTTTTCAGAACAGTGCTGTCCGTCTTACTCAACAGCACGTGCAGTTTAATTCAATCCAAACCTTACAAATAAATTAGGGATGTTCGATATTGGCTTTTTTACGATATCTGATATACCAATATTGTCAAACTCTTAAATTCTGATATCCAATATCAACCGATACCGATATATGCAGAGAACAGTGAGGTTGTATTTATCATATTTTGAGAAATACAACTATACTTTGCTCTGAGAGCAAAGATCCCCAAATATCCTTCAAGGAATAGTTCACCCACAGAATGATGTAACTTTATTTTCCACTTACCCTCATGGTGAGCAAGACTCTGGAGCACTTTTTTAATATCTCAAATGTAGCCGGCGATCTGGAAGGCTTCTCTTTTTCCCCTAACTTTTAAATGGAGTTCTCCGGGGCCCGAGCCAAAAAGGTCCATAAAAGTCCACAGAAACTTGGCAATATTCCTCCATACTGCTCATCCAATGTAATCCAAGTGTCCTGAGTGGGTAGCATCCATAATTTACTTGAAACAACGTCATTTAGTATATTTTTAGTCTAAACAGTTCTACATCACATTTCCTGCAAGCACGCCGATGCGCATTCACGAAACTACGGAAGGTGCGGCAGACGAGATCGTGCGCTCTTTTTTCTTTCTTTCTTTCTTTTAAATCAATATCCAACCCCTCTTGTCTTTGTCCCGGTTTTTTTTTTTAAAGAAAAGAATTTTTTTACCTTAATGGAAAAGGTCGAAAATGGTGCGCTTCGCGAAAGTAAGATGTACTACTGTTTAAGCTCTAAAAATGTACTAAATGACGTCATTTCGAGTAAATTATGATGCTACCTACTCGGGACACTTGGATTACATTGGACGAGCAGTCTGGAGGAATACTGCCAGGTTTTTGTGGACTTCTATGGACCTTTTTGGCTCGGGCCCCAGAGAGCTCCATTATATGAAAGTTGGGGGCAAAAGAGAAGCCTTCCTGATCGCCGGCTGCATTTGACATATTAAAAAAGTGCTCCAGAGTCTTGCTCACCATGAGGGTAAGTGGAAAATAAAGTTACATCATTCTGTGCGTGTACTATTCCTTTAACTCAGCCAGAGGAGTTCATTTTGGACATCTGGCTGCCATATATCAGATACTAGCAGGTATTAGCCAACATGTGGCTAATTATAATGTTTCTGACAACTTGGTAACTTAACCAACAAATTAAAACGAGACATATTATGAGCTGCTTCAAAGCAAGTCAGTCTGTAGCAGCAGCACCACAGTCGCATGACTGAAAGGAATGCTGGGATATGAAGTTCTTCCAGGATAACAGGGACTTTTCTATATGCTGAACCGCTGCAAATGGAACAAGATCTCGCAAGATTTAGTTGCTCCGTAACAAGACTTCGTTTTTCAAAATATCAGTCCAAATAGCCAATACCGATTTTCCATATCCACCAATATCAGCCAATAATATCGTTTGGCCGATAATATCGGACATCCCTAAAATAAACAAAAATAAAAATAGAAGCCCACCTATAAAGACAATAAAACCGTCTTCAGCATATCACATTAAAACAAAGCATGCAGTTAGATTTTCACCACTTGGTAATAAAAGGAAAAAAAAAAAAAGAGTTTTCTAGTCACACACATTCGTGATTCTATCATTTACTTCCACAAAGGTGGACAGCTTCAGCAGAGGTTTGTTCACAAGGCTGTTCTTTTACATTTTTGGTTGGAGCCAATGGGCTCAATGCACAACTCCACTACTTCCTGAACTTAAGGTTGCTCCTTTGTTTCTTGTCTTTCATTACCGGACAAGCTGATTGATCCAGGTGTGTCTGGCCAGTTACTGAGGTCAGGCACACCTGGACTAATCAGTTCATCCAGTAATGAAAGACAGGAAACAAAGGAGCTACCTTAAGTTCAGGAAGTAGTGGAGTTGTGCATAGAGCCCATTCACTTCTTGTAAAAGAATGGCTCTTTAGACGTGTGTCAAGGCTGTAATATGGTAGGAAAAAGATACTGTATTCCTGATTACTTTATTACACCAATTACTAGCAAGATCCTGTGAGAGAGCTACTGCACTTTGACTTTTTCATCCAGATCCTTGAAAGCAATAGTTACCTTACAGAGAATCTACTGTAGAAATTATTTTGCTCTTTGGCTCCACCTGCAGTTGTGAAATGCAGCATCCCTTTACTGTAAAACCACATCAACAATAATTTCCCAATGCTCTGCTCTGCATATCAAGTTATTATGTTGGAGAGCCCAGCAAAGCCACCACTAGAAGTCACCAAAAATGCCAAGGGGCAAAGTAGTGTGATGTTACAGGACCCAAGAAAAAACACACAATTGACACACTTATGGTGCTGCATTAAAACTGTCCTTGCAGGTATTTCATATTTAAGGAAATGGTTAAATCAATCATCTACTCTGGAATTTTTGCTGACATATTTGCACATTTGTCTTTCCTTTTGAAAACGTTGAAAAGTCAGAATTTAACTAATGTTAACATTAATTATTGATACATTTTAGTGCATTCCGAGCAGGGCCTTACACACTTGCTGGAATGACTACTTGAAAACATTAAAGTCCAACCACCAAACCTATTAATTATACACTAATTCCTTCCCCATTTACACCATCAGGTCTTGTAAACGATCATTTATAGTTTATCCATTAAACTAAGAGCTGGAGATGAACTGAAGACTCATTCTGTACATTCTGACTCTGCTTGCAAAATATGACCAAGAACATGTGAGAAATCATTCTCAGCTTGATGAATCAGTTCCATTAATCTCACTGAACACTAATAATTACTCTAGACTTGTATTAAAGTGGCTCTAACAGGTTCAGCTAAAGAGATGTTCAGAAAAATTAAATTAAGAGCTCTTTGTAAGCCCATTAGTCAACTAATCCATAGCAGGCCTACACCTCCTGATTATATGAGTAAGTTGTTCAATATGTTTCTGCAATGCTTGTCTAATTATTGGGTATGTGGGTGGAAAAGCAGTGATGGAGGGTGAAGGATGAAGGTTACTCACTCTGCATCTGAAGTGCCTTCTTTCTGGAGTTTGGCTCTGGCTGGAGCTGACCGATTCAGATCTCCACCTGAAGCAAGAAAGGGAGATGGAGAGATTAGAAGTGAGTGAGTCTGGCGATAAGGAAGAGTGGCAGAGTAAATAGAGGAGACGTCACCAGGAAAAGAAAATGAGCCATCTATGAGGAAAAGGAGAGAAAAAGAGAGCGAAGGAAATGAAGCAGAGAGAGAAGGCCCCAGACTTCACTTACCTTTGAGATAATCCACAAAGTACAGCATCACCACTGCCATCAGTGCGACTGCAAGACAGGAGGAGGGAAGCCAGCGAGGGGAAATCAATGACAATGCAGCTCAAAAGTGTCTGACAAGACTCTGAGAGACTACGATACCACAGACAGAAAATATACTGACGGCAAATGCAAGCGCAGAAGAACACTTCCAACACCAGGTATCCTTTGGAGTCCAGGATGGACCCTGCTGCGATAGCAATGAGAGCAAGTCCCAGGTTCTGGATTGACTGCATGCTGGTGCACAAACACAGAAGGATACAGTGTCATAAAGAGAAACGAAAAACAAAAAACAACAATAATCCGTTTGTGGGTTGCCAAGTCAAGCAGAACTTTGAAGATGTAAGACATAATTATGTTATAAAAAGGTACAAACAAGCCATAAGCTGTTCCCAGTTGATGCTCGGGTACCACAAATGCCACCATGGGCCACAGAGCACAGGCCAGCAAGGAGTACGACACTCCGAGGAGGGACTGCAAGACAAAAGCATGGACATGACATGCTTTACAATATATCTGCATAATCTCATGCAGAATCAAAACGCTGACAGCTGAGATGTTGTTCAGATTCAATCAGTCAACTCCTACACTGCCCTGACATCATGTATTCATTTATGAGTACGATATCTTTTCACTAACAAGAACCGCACCTGTACACACCGAGATTTCTACTGGTTTTACAACATCTACGAAGAGATGGGGATGGGAATCGTGAAGAATTTAGCGATTCTGCTTCCATTATTGATATCACTTTTCGATTCAGTTCCTTATCGATTCTCATTGAATGATGAGTATGAATGGCTTTGGCTGCAGTTACTCTTTCATTTAAAATATGTGTCAACCGTTTACCTTCAACTTCAACTTAAAGCTGACTTCAGTTAAAAAATAACTCATAAAATACAACTGAAGTGATCAACTTTTTTACAGTAGTAGTATTTGTGCAGAAAAAAATAGCATGTTTACCTTTTGATGAAGGATACAAGATCTTTTAGGACTTAAAGGAAACGGATTAAATAAGTTAGACTTCTTTTTATTCCTTTTGAACATGTTGAATTTAAATTATTATTGTGTGTGTGTAAATATGTATTTATATGTTTGTGTGTGCGTGTGTTTCGTTTTAGTTGTCAGATCTTTTGTTATAATTTACAGAGTAGTACACACTATACAGTTACACACAAGATGCTGCTGCTTTCCTATTCAACATGTTCAAAATAAACTAAAGACTAAAGGTTAATATGACATTAGCACAATACTTAATAAATAATCTCTAACATTATTACAGTCGACGGGAGTTTTACGTTACCTGTGACGTTTCAGACGGAAGACGTGCTGAGGCTCCCCACCGAGCGCCACCACGGTTGCTTAGCAACAAAGGAAAGGCTTTATATTCTGACAAACTAACTGCTGTGTGGCCAAATGTTGGAAATATTTCCTACCTCTGATGTGATCAACGTTCCATACATTAAAACTCGCGCTTACATCGTATTTTTTTTTAAGAAATACAACCAAACTTTGGAGCATGTTTGGGCGACGCCATGTTGGAGACACATAAGTGACATCATCGTGCAAATGCTTCCGACGTTTATGGAACCGATAAGAGGAATCGTTAGGCAGGAAGATGAAGGATTCCATGGAATCGAACAACAGAGAACCGACTCTCGATTCCCATCCCTACTAACAGATCAACAAATTTCTGTGTGATTTTTAGGGTCAAAGCTTGCGAGGGGCATTACCATGGCGATCCACGGGTTCCAGAAGGTGAAGGCCAGCATCATGTGAGCGGTGAGGGTTGCAACCACAGCAATTATAACCCAAATCACATTCCTCCCTGTCCTATCTACCAGAAAGCCCAGAATTGGAGATGCAGGTGCTGAGATGATGTACACGATACTGGAAACAACACAGAACAAGCAATCTACAATTACCTTGTGTATACCCCCCTGGAAAAAAGGAAGATGAATCAGCAGTAGCAGATTATAGCAGCATTATTGTCTTGGGGTAAGTTTAGGCTTGTATCACAGCCAGCATGAGTTACCTGTTGACAGCTCTGGCTTCAGCTGGGGAGAAGTTGAATTTTTCAATGAAGAAGACCCTGAAAATAGAAAAGATGAGACGATAAGCTCAATGCAAACAGCTCAGACTTTATGCATACAGTGACTAAGGGAGGAATAATTGCTTTGGTCTTTCGTGTGTTGCTTTGTCTCCATTTGTTCTGCAAGCTTTGATCCGGAGTGAAAAAGTCATGGGAGCTGCTAAGTGCTCAGTAAGTGCGTTTCAGAAAGAGAAATTAACTTTGTGATGGCTGAAAGCTTTTTTTTTTTTTCCTTTTTTTTTTAATTCTACTGTCTGTTCTCAAACCTAAGGGTTAAATAATGCAGTTTTGTGAAAACCTGAAGCATCTATGACAAAAACATAAGGTATCTTAAAGCAGTGGTTCCCAACCCGGGGGTCCCGAAGAGCCAAGGGGGTCTTCAAAGCTTTGACTGTTTAGAGCCAGTATGATTAAAATTCAGGTCATGTCAACACAGAGAGGAGTTGAGGTGTGTCAGCTTGAGTTTTTTTTTCTCATCATTTTGGTTTCCAAAGACATGAAGGGAATCAGCCAGAATGAATCATTGTGGTGAGAAGCCAGTTAATTAGAGGACAAAATGAAACGTGGTTTCAGCAAAGTGTGCTGAAGGAGGTCCATGGCTTTTAGGTCGTTGACTGAAGGGGGTCCCCGGGGAAAATAGTTTGGGAACCACTGTTTTAAGGCATCAATGCAGAAACACACCTGCCGTGTGTTTAACACCAAGGGCAAATTCAGCTCATGACCACAAAAAGTCATCATAAAAATGAAGGAAGTGGAGGTGGAATAATAAGTCATGGAGTTTTGGCTTTGGGGATTCATTTTATAGGATGACATTTACTCTTTGCTTAAATTTAGGCCCCCAGTCAGCTTCAGTTAACACAGTAAAACTGGGGAAGGGTTAGGAAATTGTGTTTTGCTTGAAGAACTCATAGTATTATTACTTTTTTGGGTTTACCTTTACCTAATCAAGCTCTGAGGGAAACTGCCTTGCACTGTGCCAGACTACAGAATACATATTTTTACAATGTTAACACTGCACACTGAGATAAAAAAAAAAAAAAAAGGCCCAAGGTTACTTGTAGTGCGATCATCATCAGATGCAAAATGTCCTAAGCAAGCAGTAGGATATCATCAACCCAGGAGGGATCATTTTATTTATTCATTTATCCATTTGTATCTCTACATATTGGATAAAATGTCAGGTTAAAAAGCAACATAATTGTTTAAACGCCACCATGCCTTGTTTGGAAATGTATTGGCCTTTGCTTTATTCTCTGCCCATAAAGTGCCATATAGCCCTGAAGGGGCTGATGTAACACACCTTACAAATTTAGTTTCCAGCCTGGCACCATGTTATTTTACTTTACCGTACCACATCACACACAAACAATTAAATAACAGCATTCTTTCACCATAATTAAAAAGTTAAGACTAAAAAGACCAGAGACAACTAATGGAGGACGTGAGGGGGAGGAAAAGATAAAGATTTAAAGCGCATGAAGAAAAGGAGGGGAAAACAGTTTAGTGTGTTGTTGCCATCAGTAACTGATCAGTGCTCCTGTTCTGTTTACTTCGCTCTGCTGTTAAAGCTGCTGATGTGCGGGTAAACATAGGGTATTGTTTAGTGCTCTGTATCATTGCTAACAGGAAATGCCCAGTGTTAATACAACAGCAGTGTGTTCATATGTGCAATGTTATATAATGTGATAATGAGATGTAAGCTGGAAAGATAATATAAGGTGAACCCTCAGTTACCACCTCAGTCATGTCAGACCAACAAGTATAAGCTTTTCTCCAGTAAGAATGTTTGGCTAGTTTAATATTCACTGTGTGTATGCAGACATGGTGCTGCACGAGAAACATTTTAAGTAGCCACCAGGGTTATTATAGTTAACTAAAACTAAGACTAAAACTAAAACTAGCAGTGAAAAAATAATTTAGTTAACTGAAATAAAAATAAAAACGAAAATTAAGAAAAAAACTTAAGTGAAATAGAAACTACAAAGAACAATGTAAAACTAACTAAAACTAAACTGAATTGTAGATAAATTCAGCTTAGTTTTAGTTTCGTTTTCTTTCTTGATTAGACGTGTGATGCCTGTCCCACGACAGCTGCTGTTCTTCCACTTTTCCTCCAGAGGGTGGCAGTATAGCGGCCATAATCTGTGGTACCTGAACTAGAAGAAGGTGCTTAGCAGACAAAAATGGCTAAAGTTGCAGCTGGCATTTTCGAGTATTTATAAATACTATTCAAGTATTTATAAATATTTATAGTACTTAGTATAAACCATCAGAGTATTTTGAATACGACCCACTAGTTGATAAGAGTAAGTGTATTGTGATGAAGACTGATGGGAACATCTGTGGAATGCAACTTAAAGGAAAAAAAATCCAACAAATTTGAAAGTTCATTTGTGAAGTTCTCACAGAAAAGTTCACAGTTACACTAAAGATATGTGGTGAGAGCTGTATGTCAAAATAAAAACTAAACTAAAACTACTAAATCATTTGTTGAACAAACTAAAACTAAACTGGGGAAAAAAGGGAAACTGAAAAATGAAATAAAAATAAAAACAAATAATTTCAAAACTATAATAACCTTGGTAGCCACACAGTAGAGCGCAGTTCTAGAGATTTTTTTTCTTTAACATCTTATGGCAGTAACTTAATTAAAGATCGCCATTTGATAAAAGATCATGATCCCCCTCTCCAATCGCCGATAGACGATCCGATCGAAAATCACTTGTAGCCATCACCTTTAATATTATTTTGACAGCCCAAGTTTTTTTTTCACATTGGTTTCTAGCTCTGCAGTATAAGTACATTTTTATGAATACTGAGTACAAATACACACGCATAGTATCGGACCGATACTGGTGTCAGTGCGCCCCTACTCCAAGCAAAGTGAATAAGAAACATGACCACTAAAACCTGAATCCTCCGTAGCCCCTGAAAAGCTCTTGTAGCCATAAGTCTCCATAAAAAATATCTAATGCATCCTGTGCTGCATGAGAACTAAAGACAACAGTCATGAGACGTTGCTCTGACTAAACTACTCAAGTGATGCACAGACATTAGAATCCAACCGGGACAAAGATAGTCTAGGATTTCGGATGTTGCGATGCAATTATTAATGCAAATTGCCAACCGTGAATTCTGCTGTTTGCAATTTTACCCAATCACCGCAACTTTAATGCACTTTGACCATCCAACTCTCTTTCTCTTTATGATCGATGATGTCACCGCGGTCTTTTCCCACGCACGGTAGTCCGCCAGAAACCAAAGAAGAAGACGTTTTCTTTTTTACTGTTTACTGTAGTTGCATGGTAGTTGCTAGCATGTCAACGAGTAGAATGTGTCCATTTACCGACAAAAATCTCCGCCAAAGACCGTGCTGACAGTTTCCCCTGTCTACATGAAAGCGGGGTAAACTATGCTGCTCTATGCAATATTGTGGTGGAACACAAACGGATGTCATCAACATTTCCCCGCAAAACACCAACGGAGAGTCTTAAGGCCTTTACACACCTACCCGAATATTTCGTCGAAAGATTCGCACGGCAAAAGTTTAATCAAATTAATATCAAGTCAAGGGAGCGTTCACATCAGTGACAAAACTCGTTTGCGATTTTGCGACGTTTATTTTTTCGAATGGGGTCGATTTTCTTAATATTCACATCCGACAGAAACACAATCCACCAATCAGAGAAGGCGCTCTGCCGTAAGAGCTGGTTGCGAGCAAAAAGAGAAAGGAAAAAGAGAGACGTGTCGTGGTGTGTTACTGCATCATTATGGTCAGGTGTTATCACCTTCGTGTTGCTCACTATTGTTTGGCAAACGGGGGTGTCACAGTGAAGTAGCAGTGTTTTCCCTACATTTTGTAGCCATTCGAGGTTATTAGCTACAGGTGTTATATTTAAAATCCCAATTTGGCATCTCCACGGTGAGATCGCTGTTTCCAGCATCCAGAAGTTTCCCTGCAGCCGCCCCTCCCTCCATCACTGCTGCATGTGCTCACGTTCCTCTGGAATAACGGATGCGAGTTTGTTCTATAGCATCATCGTAATTTCGCGTCGGAGCAGGTGTGTATAGACAAATGCGTCAATATTTCTCCTCCTAATTATTCCCAATTTCGTATCGTTTATTCGCAGTGTGAAAAGGCCTGAAGAAGTGTTTTTCCCCAGACATACAATAAAAATGATGAAATATCAGAATTTCTTTTTCTTATTATTGCAAACAGTTTTCAAGTGCTTTTTTTTTTTTTAAGGGAGTGGAGAAAAACACTAAAAACCACTGCAACTTTTGTTGCAACTTTTTACAAAACCTGCCGCAACATCTGGCATTTTAGGCCGCAACAATCAGAAAAAAGTGCCGCAAAATCCTGGAGGGACTGAAAGATTATGTTTATGTGTCTGAGTGAGAGAGGCATGAAATACTCACTGCCCCAGTCCAATAAAGGGGAAAATGGCGACGTAGTAACCCACACAAATGATGAAGATGAGCCACAGGGTGAAGGGGAAATCTTTCACATCTGTCAGCTTGATCACTTCACCTAAAATGTAGGTTCAACACACACAGGGAAGTTTTAAACAAGCAAAGCATGTTTTCTCTTGCAAACAACAGCCGAGATTCTCATATAAAACAAGCTCAACTGTCATTTAGAGAAATGAAATACATAAATCGCATCACAGAGTTGTGAGGTCTGTAAAATAGTGCGATCAAACTGTTAGAAACAAACCAAAGTCTTGTATTGACCAAATTCTAATTGATTTTGGACCTTGTAGCCGTTATTGACAAGTGTGTGTTCAAGAGGGAAGGAAACTAAAAAAAGACAACGTTATCTGAGAATACGTTACCTGTTTTCCCTTGTTCCTTCTGGAGGATCTTCTCTGCTCTTTTATCAAGGAATCCCAAAACAAGCGCACAGATGAGGGAAAACAGGCAGGTTACAGCCGCTAATGATAGAAACATTGCACATGAAGTGTTAGACATAAGGAGCCTACGTAAACTTTTATTTCTAACTGTAGTGCAACATCACGTGATGCCTGAGAACCACTCCCTCATTCTGCAGTCCACATGAGTTCAACTCAAAGGATCAGATTAAAATTTAACTTACAGTAGCAGTGGGAAAAGACTATAAAAGACAGAATACAAGACATGGAAAGGGAAGCACTTTTCTTTGATTAAAAAGAAATTTAAAAAACAGAAAAAACAGAAGAACTGACACTGCTTCTAACCCTTGTGATTCATTGGAGGCAGCACGTAGCAGTTTCAGTTCCTTTTACAACTTCTCTGTAGAAGTGTGATCAGATACCATTACTTACACAGTAAAAGATCAAGTATCTGTAACCAGAAGCTAGTTTTAAAGTCTCCTGTACTTCAGGGAGACAAGCAGTTCAAGCACCAGATGTATACTTACCGATCATGAGTGATGCTCCCAGTGTTGTGTATCCAGTGGAGCCAACAGTGATTGCCACTTTGCCATACACCCAGCCCATGATGTTCATGTTCACCGTGCTGCCCTACAGTATAGATAACACGAGAGGATAAAAAAATGGACTTAATGCTGAAATGTGTTTAATCGGTGGCATATGTTTGTTAAAAAAAAAAAAAAGGTCCATTAGCAGCATCCATACCAGCCGCGCCATGCTCAGCTGAAGACCAAACACCAGATTGAGCTCTTTTCCTTTGAACCAGTTGACTGCATACGTGTTCTGGGCCACAGCCAATGACTCCCCTCCAATACTTCCAAAATCAAGGAAACAACAGAATGAAACATGAAAACTGTGTAAGAGAAACTAATCAATTCCCTATAATAACAATGAGACTGTGACTTTCTGTGACTTGAAGCTGTGTTTTTGCGAAAGGTATGGCTGAAACAGGGGAGGTTAGTGTTTGTTTATGTAAACTAAAAACAGATCTCAACTTGATGAAAAGCTACTTTTTTTTTTACCCAAATACAAAGCGTCCAAGTTCCATCAGCCAGAAGCGATTCAGCAAAGCTCCAGTAGCAAATATGACCTGGTAAGAAATTAAAAAGGGTAAAAATAAACCAAAAACGATTTTTTTTTTCCTTTCATTTTTTAATTTCATATTACTCTGTTTTCTCAAAATAAGCTCACCTGTCCAACACAGACAAAGAGGGAAAAGATGATGGTTCCCAGCCTAAATGGAAATAAGTAGAAAACGACACTGATCAAGTGGTACGCACAAAAGCCACAAAATTCTTTCACTTTCATTTTGAGTAGGAATGCATGAAGAGCAAAGCATGTATTTGGGAAATGATGAAAGTTTGACTCTTTTTTTTTTACCTGATACCAAAGACTCTGTCAAGCAGAAACCCTCCAAAGAAGCAGAGAACCACGTTGGGCCAGGAGTACCAGGCATACAGCTGCATGAACTTTGCTGTGTTCAGATTCAGATCCTAGGAGAGTCAGGAACAACACACACTTGATCAGACGTTCAATTATTTTCCACTTCATATTTTAGCAGGTTTGTGCATCATAGCATGTGAATAAAGTCTTGTGGTGGCAGTGTTTACAGGGAGGATAACCAAATCTTCTGATTGGACTTACTTTTGCAATACAATAAGTTATTCTCTAAATGCAGAAATCCAAGCTGTGATCTGCATTTTTAAAAAACAGCCGCTAACAGATTTATGCTTCATTCTGGGACACTATAGTGTCCTGATGTATGAGACTGAATGTGGACAAAGTTAATCACCTGGATGACTTGGGTTTGAAGCGCAGCTGGATTGTCATAACAGAAATAGCTCCCTGGGACAAAGAAACCACATTTACCAACAAAAAACACACCAGAATATTGAAATTGGTCATCTTACACGACCTGCGACGATCACAACACTCTTCCTGGAAATCATTCGTGACTTATTCAACTTAAATTAATCCAATCTTTTCTCAGTAAACTGGTCGGGATGCTGTTTACTGCTTACCGAATCCCAAAAAGCACATGAAAACCAGGACGACCACCCGGTGCAGAAGGTGGTTGGGGTCGCATATGGCGGCCATCGGTTTGCGGGTATCCTGCGCGGCACCGGCTGCCTGCCGGCTGGTGAACGAGCCCTCATCCTCCTCTCCCATCAGGTTCTGCCGCTCCTCAAAATCCGCCATGTTCTGTTGTTTGGGGAAAGTAAGCGACAGACGGGAAGACGTAGGGGATGGATCATATGACTCGGCAGAGCGGTCACGTGGCGTTATCGCTTTACGTTGGCGTGTGCTGACTTGTGCGAGTTTGTCACATGAACGCGCAAAACAACAAACAACAGCAACACAAACGAACAGGGTGCTGTTTGATAGACTTTAGCCTCTGTCACAATAGAAAACGTCTACTTACTTCTGAGAGGAAGTTCCTTAAGGGGTGTTTTTGACCTTTGGCTAAAAATTTAGGTTCATTTTTAAAATAACAAAGCGGACAAACTGTACAGTTGTGCTTGAAAGTTTAAATTCCCCATAAGGCTAAATTCACAATAGTAACAATTCAAATAACAAGAAACTGAACAAAGTAAAAATAGGCAAAAAAAAAAAAAAAAAAAAAATTACTAAGTTTTAGCTTAGTAAAATAAAATATTGATTCTGAATTTTGGCTTTGAAAAAATAATTAAAAAACAAACAGACAAACAAAAACTGTCCCAGGCAAGTTAGAGCACCTTGCTCATGAACAGTTGGGCCAAATACCTGTCAACAAGTGCAGAAGTCTTATTGAACATTACAGAAAGCACCAGGCTGCAGTGTTGCCTCAAAGTGTTGCTAAACAAAAAAATTGTTTCCACATGGGGCCTACTATAGAACAGGTAAAGGTTTGTTTATAACATGGGAGTTACATTACAGGTTTCATTCACTTGCACTTGAGCCTCTGGTTTTGCTCATTTGAATTTCAATTTATTTATTTTACTGGGACCTGCATAGCAATACATTTACCTAAAAGTGAATCATATCTGGCAGGCTTTAGTAAAGCTGCTAATTTCCACCTGCAGTCTTAGGGCAGGTGGTTAAACCATGCAGAGACAAAGAACATGACTGTTCTTTGTTATATTGCTAGCCAGCTCTGAATATATAGTAATACTCAGAGCTGTCAGATAACTGTGAAGCCTCATAACTCAGTGTAGGCCAATATTTGAACCAAAACTGGCTTCAGAACAAAAACAGACTAATGACAAAAATCTAGTACGTTTTACAGGCATAGCTAATGTATTTTTAGGTAGGAATGCTACCATTCCCAAAATGATTTTTAGATGTTTTTCCACACAGAAATGAAACACCAGCTGGGTTGCACTATAGCACAAGAAGGAATGTAGAAACACAGTAACTCACAGACCTCTTATTATTATTATTATTATTATTATTATTATTATTACTTTCACTTTGTTTATTTTCACCATTTCTAATGTTTTCTTCATGTTTCAACAAAACTCTGACAACTGTATCCTCAGTGTTTTGTTGTTGAGATTTGTTTGCCTGAGACATAATTAAAAGTATTTTAATTCTCTTGGTTGTAGAGCACTTTCGTCAACATTTAAATGTGCTTATGAATAAGGCCGACTGACTAAAGTAAAAATGTAAGTAAATGAATAAATAATAATAAAAAAAGGTAAATTAAATTTAAAGACAGTTGAAA
Source organism: Atherinomorus stipes (assembly GCA_023101725.1). Lineage (NCBI taxonomy): Eukaryota > Metazoa > Chordata > Actinopteri > Atheriniformes > Atherinidae > Atherinomorus > Atherinomorus stipes. Next base: position 228,059 of record JALJCO010009117.1, read on the forward strand.
TCCTACATAGAATCAAGTGACTTTCTGTGACTCTATTTACTCCATCTACTGGAGATGAATTTTACCCCTCTTACTGTAAGTATGTGCAGATTTTATATCATGTCTTTTAGGATATCAAAACACAACTACCACGTGTAGGAAGCACTCTGGCATGTTGCTGATTCTCTATCTGATCTCAAGTTTGTAAAACTGCAGTTGATTTTCTTTTTTTTTCTCTCTCTCTCAAAGTGATCATATACTGAAGTGCAGTCAGGAGGGGATCAGGAACAGCAAAAGCAACACAAAACTTTCCCACTTCCTGGTTTCTTTCTTCTTTCTTAGCACGCAGAGGCTTTGTATGACGTTTATCTGCCCTCTAGTGGGCAAAGTGGATAATTCAAGATTATAGGAATGGTTCAGGATTGAGTATGTGACTACATTGGTCTTGCAGTGACTGAACAAAACCTTCAATGAATCTAGTACCAAAACAACAACAACAACAACAACATTTAGAAAAAATATATAGGTAAAGTTGTAAAAGTCTTTGATCAAGGTTGTGTTTCTGTTGTGAAAAGTGGAAAATACAATTTTGAGATTGATTTGAGATTGATTGGGAAAATGGTAATGAAACCTGCAACAATTCTATAAAAGGTTTTTTTTTTTTTTCAGATATACTTTATTAATCCCAATTAGAGTGCCAGTTAGGAAATTCATTCTCTGCATTTTAACCCATCTCAGGTTGAACCTGAGAGCAGTGGGCTGCTATTTAAAGTGCCCAGGGAGCAGTTGGTGGGGGTTAAGGACCTTGTTCAAGGGTCCACAGCAAGGTTATTTAGCATTTTCTCTCAGTTTAATTTATTTCACTTTTATATTACACAAATTTAAATTCACAAATCTGGCTTTTCTCTCACCTTAACCTCCGTATACTATTAATGTTATTGATGACCTTCATGACATCTCCAGGCATAGACTGGAGGAGGAGGATGTCCGTTTTGGGAACCTCTGGGTCACATCTCTGCTCTTTGTGGATGATGTAATCCTGTTGGCTTCTTCACGACACGACCTCCAGTACTCACTGGAGCTGTTTGCAGCCAAGTATGAAATGGCTAGATGTGGCCATGGAAAAGTTTTCATAGCTCCCTCGATGGGTCTGTGTTTCAGAGGAGTTTAAGTTTCTGAAGATCTTCAAGCGTGATGGCAAGTTGGAGCAAAACATGGCGAAATGGATGGATATTTTGTCAGCAGTAAAGAGTGTTGCAATGATTGTTGTTGTAGAGAGACCTGAGCCAAAATATAATGCTTTTAGTTTATATATCCATCTACATCATAATCTTGCCTTATGGTCATAAGACTGAGTGGTGAATAACGGTATATGAACTGTTCCCTTCACAGGATCCTACCTACAACTAGAACTTGAGGTTCATTATCTTACATAAAAATGCAGTGTGGTCAGTCCACCCACCCCACCATTTGAACTGCAGCTACCTTCTGGAAATGAATGCTTTTGATGGCATAAAATGAGGTGAGTTTTATCCGTTTCATTGTAATTTCATTCCTTGAAAGACTGAAAAATTCATCAAAATGTCAGATTGACTCTTTGACTTAGAGCAGAAACCAAAGGCTGCCTTGAATAATTTTTCTCTGGGTTTTTCTGGCTTGCAAACTACACCACCACCCTGCCAGTTACAGGGAACTGTATACCTCACAACTAGCCACTGGCTGTTTTGCACACTTTTTGTCCACAATTAGTATCTGTGCACACCCAGACTACATCAAGTCAAGAGCTTGTTAAATTTCCATGAATATCATTTAGAATTTCTCATAATTCAACACTGTGGGGTCATCTGTCGTAGGATTTAATCTGAGGTTGACTAATGGTCCTTCCTGCAGCTGCAGTCATCGCTCTGAACGCTCTGTAGCTCATTAATTTCCTGCCCAAATATCAGCCCGTGCTGTAACTAGCAGAGGGTGGGATGTAGAAAGCTCATGTTTCATTATTAGATTAATCAAACCAACATGCAGACTCAATTATAAACCAGGTGGATGGTGATATTAAACCCCCAGAAATAGATTGTGATGTCATGATAATGGTCATTTGGCTGTTGCATGGTTAGAAAAAGTAAATTTAGTCCAGATTTACATTTACTTTCTCCTTTCTCTTGCTTAACCAGATTTTGCTGTGGTTATGTGAAAGATTACTGTATGCAGGGTGCTTGCAGACTTGCTATTCTTTGCTAAATATAGTTTCCCTATTGCAATATCACACATCTGATCTCTAGCAGTGCAATGAGATTGCAGTGTGCTGCATATGAGGCATAGATGTACATGAAAGAAGTTCCTTATGCAGTATCATTGGTGTCATCTAGTGCTTTTACCTAAACATCTCTGATTCCAAAACCCCCCATTAATTAAGTGTCAAGTTTAAGAAGTCCAGCTCAATACAAGATTTCATAATCACTATAAAGGAACGAATGACATCAAAGTTGCTCCGTCCATTTTTTATGTAAAGTTTCAAAATGTTTACTCTGGTCAAGAATCAGTAAAAATGATCCAAACATTGATCACCAAAAGTGTTCAAAAAGAAATAAGAGGTAAACATAATCATGTGCAGTTGAATGCAGTTTTAATAAGCACAATTGTGAAATGACACAAGCTTTGCATATATAATACTGATAAAAATGAATAAGTAACAGCGAGGAGAAATAAAAGCATGAGAAAATTCATAGATCGGTATGTGCTGAATAATAAAGTCTTTGTCATGGATTGTTTGGTTGTCCAGAGATGTGTTTGCATGACAATCCAAACTTTTTTAATCCTTCTAATTTTTTTCTGGAGGGATTTACACACTGGGTACAAAAATTTCTTAAGATGAATAGAAAAATCAAATGTAAAAATAATGAAAGGTTAATTCTGAAAAACAAAACAAAAAACATCTGTCCTCAGTCAAATTAAACCTCATATTTAATTATTTCAAAAGAAAAAAAGTGCTGGTTTGCCTTAAAGCACCAGCCAAATCTTCATGTCCGAAAGCTTTCTCTGCTGCAGGGAAACATTATAGATTTGACATCATTACATTTGTCAGTTACTGAATCAGTCAAATCTTGCACACACTCCCTAAAAGTGAGGAGCTTTGTCAATGTGGAAATGAATGGGCTGTGGTTTATACAAAACAGGTAGAAAAGGAGCGCCTTGAACAGTAGAATGATAATACTGTAAGTATACGATGTAACAGTCGCACAGGACATTTTTATGCTTTTATACACACTTTATGTACATTTGTGTTGTAATGCATGATTCTACTTTTGCGTTATTTTCATGCAGAGCTTTATTTGACTATTTACAATCCAAAATTTGTACGTGTTTATAATTCAGATGGCTGTAAATTGTCCATCCTCCTCCTCTGAATGTATGCCTCATGGATCCAAAACTTGACAATCAAAGGTGACCCAAATATTGATCTGGTCTTTATATATTTATTGCTGTAATGCAAAGATAATGGTGAAAATTGTCGCTACAGTGATACATATAGTTTTGCTTCAAAGTTTATGTACCCTCCAAAACAGAAAAAAAACAGCTGCCAGTTAAATAAGTTGAAATTGACAAAAGTAATAATAGATAAAAATTCTATGAAAATCATGATATTGGTTTTGGATTGAGGTTCAATAGAAATATTAAAAACAAACAAATAGAAAAAAAAACCCAAGCAAACAAGCATGATGGGGCTCCTGAACTAAAATTATGCTGAGCAACACTTTGAGACAATCACTGCAATCAGGTGTTTTCTGTAACGCTGTAGCTTTGTTAATTTTCATAAATGAACACAAAGTTTAAAGTATAAATTATTACCATGCAACTCTTGTATGAAAAATATAGATTTTCAGTGAGATTATTATTAGTGGCAGTGCTAATATTGGCATTTGGATGATTATAACAGACTTGTTTTTCAGCTTGTTATTCCCGCTCCATGTCATTTAGTTCCTGTTTGAAGTCATGTTTGGGAAGTTGTGCTGTCAAGATGTTTTCTACATGCTTTGCAAAGGGAAAGTCCAGTTTGAAAGAGATTAGACAGCAGGATGTGAGAAATGACAGTAAGCACAATTAGGGAAATGTGATGGATGAGTTTGCAAATACTGGGTAGAAGTGCTTTGTTCCTCCAGAAAAAAGAAGTTATGGTTTGCATGAAACTTAATGACAACTGCGAGACAACTTTGACTTTTCAGCATTTATACAGCATTGTTCTTTCATTTTAATTAAATAATCTTATATTTCTCTTTTTAAAGATTCTTTACAACCATTGTCATTTTGACAAGTTAATATTTACAAGTACAATAAACACTCATCTTGCCATGACTTGAACGGTTATTAACTGTTTCTCACTGTGCTTTGTCTGGTTTGTAGCATGCCGTTATAGGAGAGTCGGGCACTCTGATCTATTTGTGTCATCTCCAGTTGTGTTGATGTTGCTGTGGGAGATTCCATGGTAGCTTTGCAGAATGTGGCTGTAAGTCTTCTCCTGAACACCTTGCACAGGAAGACATAGATAAGCGGGTCCAGGCAGACATTAGTGGCTGACAGCCACAGTGTGGTTTCCTTGGCGATATAAAGTGCGTTCTGTGCCTGGCAATGACTTTGCATGCTACGTGTTTGGGTCAGAGTATACGGAACACGAGCGAAGTGAAAGGGGGCAAAGCAGATAAAAAACACCCCCACCACCACAAAGACCTTTGCTTTGGTTTTGCGACTGGCAGCCTGAGATCTGCTCTTTGAGGCTTTGTACGACTCATAGACTTTCTTGCTGATGAATGTGTAGCAAACCACCATCAAGGCAAGCGTGCCCCAAAAACAACCTGGAAATAAACATCAACAAATCATGAGGCAAGACAGAAATATAGACATTTTCATCAGTTGCAATTAGGTACTTGAAATGATAGTTAATTATTGTGTGAATTATGCATGCATGGCTTCTTGCATAGACTTGGATGAGAAGACCAATACCTTTTTTTTCTTTAATAGCTACCTGACAAAAATAGTTGAATCCCTCATGCCACAGCAGCCCAGCATTGCTCTTCATGGAGGTGCACTTGAGTCTGCCTCCAGTGATACGTGGTGGCTGATCGCTGAGAATAACATTGGGTAGTGCCAAAGATAACATTACCACCCAAACAGCTGCACTCATCACCTGGCCAACTGGAACCCGCTGTAGGGCACACTTCCCAAAGGGCCTGACGATCTTCAGGTAGCGGTCCAAGCTGATGAGGCCCAGTAAAAGGATGCTGATGTACATGGTGATATAGAAGAGAACAGCAGAGTATCTGCAATAGAAGGCGCGCAGATGCCAGGAACCCACACCCGCATCACTTAAGACTCTCACAGGGATGGTCAGAGTCATCAACAAGTCAGCCACCACCTGTTGGTAAAGCACAACAAGGTTTTTTCCCCCCTTGCTTTGAAATAATAAAATGTTGAGCAAGAGCTTTACTGGCTTACCACATTCTTTAGAAAGACCACAAATGTTGAGGTGCTGGGGATGCTAAAGAAGATCCATGCAGCCAGGGAGTTCAGTATCAGAGCAACTATAAAAAGGATACTGTATAGACAGGGGAAAACCACTGATGTTACACTGGTATCCCTAACACACTTGATGGAGGTGTTGGACGAGCTGCTGTTCATCTTCTGAGCTTCAGCTGACCTTTAATGAGATGAGAAGGAAACAAATTTATGTATAAATGATGGAAAGACTGAACAACGTATAATTGTTTCATTCGACTTCCCTTGTAGAGTTATGTTTATCTCGCCAATCGTTTTTAATTTTCTGGTTTAAGTTTCCTGTTTTATTTTGGGTGCAAATGTCTCGTTTCAGCCATCTCTGCTTCCTGCCCTCCTGTAATCAGCACCTGGCCCACTCTATGCGTCCTGCCAGTGTCTCATTGTCCCCCCGATCTGTCTCTTTGTGTATCCCTTCCCAGCAGCTTGACTCTGTCCAGCATTCCAGCATGGTCCCCCTGTTGCATCTGTTGTTTATGACCCTGCTTGCCTTATGTATTTTGTCCTCCACTTTAGCCATTTTGATGCCATGTCCTGTCAGTTTTTTATCCACCTGGATACCACTTTGGACTGAATTAAATAACATTGATTCTGTCTCTGGTGTGGAGTTTACATTTCAGTCCCTTCTCCCTGACTCAGTTTCATGACAGTTCTTAGAACACATATCAGCCACAGCATCAACACCATCTGCAAATAAAGTGAGCAACATTGATAATTTCATTATGAGGAAATGTTGCTTGCTCCACCCAAGTTAATGATGAAGCAGACCTGCACCCTCCTATAGCTGCAGTAGTTTTGAAAGGCAAAAGCTTCCACCAGCAGGATCCAATTGCTCTGGATTAGGAACTATCCAAACTCAGGACAGGATGTGGGATGTAGCTACACTGGTCCACAACACTGAAAAAGCTTAAAAAGCTGAATGCATTTTTCTCCCCCATTCTTCAAAGAGACTCATCAGTGTTATTTCATCTTAACGACTTCATACATATTACAGTGCAATGCAAGTATGGGTTTCTGACTCCAAGTATAGTTTTGTGTCATCTCAGCCTTTCTGCACATTTAATATCAGTGATGTGGCCACAAACACTTATAAGAAGGAAGGGTGGGATGCTACAAACTTCCACATAAGATGCCACAATTTTGAGATCCATGCTGCATGATTTTACACAATTTTTTTTCACTTTTCTGCTTCAGTCTGTCATGGTTGGTTGAAAAATTACAAAATGAATGGTTAAAATTTGATAATATTTATCAATGCCTATGTGCTTCACTATCATCTGCTGTTATTCCTTCATCTTGTTACATGGAAACTGCCTTATAGAACAACAGCCTAGAGATGTGTTGCTATCTCACTTATTTAAGTTATGGATTGTGAAACCACATTGTAAATATATATGGATATAAATACACATTACACTTTTTTTTTGTTGTTAAAACTGAACCAAAACTCAATTTTCTTATATGTCAGATTAGGACTTATAAGGGAAAAGCAGTTGGTGAGACACAGGTATCCCCTTTGGTCTTTGAGATCTTCGACCTCATCAGTAGAATTTCTTAAAACTCTCACACAAATCAAAATGCAGATAAACAATTAAAGAGGAAGGTCAAAAATCTAAAATATCATTTTGTGGTCTCTTTCTGCCTAACAGTTCAGTCCTCAGATAGGAAAACAATATCAGGTGTTGTGGCAACTAAAGTATATACTTTTAAAGGTTTTCAGTTTCAGTTTTCACATCAATATTTGCAGACTTCCCAACAGAATTCTGTCTCTACACATCATATTATCTCATCTGATAGGGGAATAAGCTGATAATTGGGTCTTACCTTTGTTTTTCTGTATCAAGAAGTAAAATATCCAATTCCCCTTTTCTTCTGACCCACAGGAAGGTAAATGAAACCAAGGCAAAATAATAATAATAAAAAAACAAAAAATCTAAAAAATCAAAAGTAAAAACAGAAAACTGGTATTCTCAATTCAACCAGTAATGTAAACGTGTAGCTCTAGTAATGTAGCTCTAGTCTGACGTTTCTGTGTTTCCTCCTACTCTCCTTCACCATTTAAGCGTGTGTGTGTGTTTGAAGCTCTTACAATGGGTGGTCTCTGGAGCTACTGTGAGGCTGTCTTGTCACAATCTCAGTGAGTTTGCCAGTCTCCCTCCCGGTGAAAGACCCTTTCCTTCCTTGCTTCCTGTTCCAATTGTCTGCTGAGAGGCTTGCTCTGCTCCGTGCCAGTCCCTCTGCCTCCGCTAGCTTGCGTCAGTCTCGGTGGTTGTTGACATGTACAAGTAAAAGCAATGGACTCATGTCTTAATGCAAATGCAGAGACCTCCTGCACAATGCTGCACCTCCCCACATGCTGCAGCTTATTTACCCCACCTCTGTCTAATTTTCACTCAGCAACCACCAGAGGATGAAAGAAAAGAAAGAAAGAAAGAAAGAAAGAAAGAAAGAAAGAAAGAAAGAAAGAAAGAAAGAAAGAAAAACCTGTGTTTTGTGGGTATGATGTGCTTCTAACTTCTCATGAAGTGCTCTAGTTCCCTTTATATTTGCAAGTTATGACATTGTAGGGGAAGCTATTATTTTACACAGTAATTTTGTTTAAACTGTTATATTTATTACATTTTATGTCCAAACTAACTATGCTTTTACAACATCTTGTGTAACCTGAAAAAACTGTCAAATACCCCCCCCTCGAAAAAAAGTTAATATTCCTCGTCAGTTTTACTTCCTTCTATATTTTGTGATAAAAATAGTGCTTTCTGAGAACATCTCAAGATAACTTCCTGTGTGATTTGCCTTGGATGTCAGCCATATTACAGATGGAAAGAAAGTGACTTAAATGCAGGCTTTTCTCCAAATTAGTGTTGTTTTTCTTGTCAAAATCTTCTTTGCTATAAACTACACAGGGGCTTGTGGGTTTCCAGTTGCATACAAACTTAACCTTTAGCATGCTCACGTCATAATTTCTAATTTTACATAGAGGAAAAATTTACAAAACCACAGGTGTAGTTGGCAGTGTTTGATAGTTTTAAAAACTGTGTCAACTAAAGGAAGTTTTTGTGGTTAATACAAGTCTAACAATAAATGACCAGTAAACAATAAGCAATAAAACGGATCTGGCTTTGTTGAACACATTCTTTATTGCCTCAGTTAAACTCTATATATTTATTATCATGCTGAAAAATTAGCATTAGTAGATTAAGATATTGCACATTTGCAGATCTTCATTCTGTAACCACAGCTTTGCACAACGTGGGAGGCAAAGTTGGTTTCAAGCAAAGATATAGTGCGTAACACAGTGTCTGATTTAAAACCTCCAGAACCACTGTATACACATTGATAATAAGGTCATGCTCTGGTTTTATTTTCTTCTCTATTGTCAGTGTTTCCTGGAAATGGTATCAGACTATGTAGAGCCACACTTTGACAAGTGAAAAAACAACAAATGTCACATAACATAGTATGTAGATTAAATAGTACCTGACATTTGTTTGACAAAATCTAGCTTAACAGTCATATCAAAACATAAATAAGATCTCAATCCAGTTTAAAGGTTTACCAGGGGTCTGTTGCACAAAGCAGGTTTAATGAAAGCCCTGAGTTGTTTAACCCTGAAATTAGGGAAACTCTGAGTTTTCCGTAACACAAAGGTAGGTAACTCAACCCAGGGAAAGAGGAGTAACTCTAGCCTGTTGCACGAAGAGGGGTAACTTAAAGGTAGAATTTTTAATAGGAAAGGAACATTTTTAATAAAAGCTATATTTAAGAAAAAAAAAAAAAACCTCAACAGGTCGTTTGGGCGGGTACAGAATGAAAGTACATTTCCTAGAAAAATTATATTTAGCCTTAAAAAAATTAAAAAATGAATTTTTACAGGTTCGATAATGGCATTATATATAAGCCAATACACGCTGCCAATGCGGGTTGCCAAATACGATCTCTGTGTGGCATTAGTATTTTAGGCACAGTTAGGCTGGCACAGGGGGAAACAGTGGATACGGCAAGTGAAGCAGCTGCTTCAGAGTCCTGGAGATATTGTTTTCTGTTTCTGAGGAGGAGTGACCTGAGAAGAGCAAAACCTGGAGTAAATTTAGGTGAAGACTGCACTAAATGGTCCCACATAAACGTTTTCCACGGCGTCAAAACACTGAAATGGCAAGTTTTCTCTTGGATCGGTAAGCTAGCTTGTTTGCTAACATGGCTAACTTAGCTGTCAGTTATAAACTCCTCTGCGTTGCTTGTTGGACATGCTGCAGACTGTTAGTCACTTGCGTATCAGCAGCGAGCCTGGCATCCCAGCGGCTGGAGTTGTTTTTCTGCCGTTGCAACTACGACCTAGACACACGTGATGTCGCTGTTCTGTCCATATTCCATATTCAACCTTTAAACCCTCGGTCAGTTACCATAGTAACAGACTCTCTGAAACTAACCTGGTCGGGAGCAGGTTAATGTGGAGAAACCTTGAGTTTCTTGCTGTCTCCGCCCACTTTTAGCCACACTCGCCGTTTCATTTCCTCATTCATTCATTCACTCAGCGGTGAGTTTTGGCTGCTGCCGTCTCAAATAAAACATGTTAAAAATAAATCAGTTGGTAGGTTACAGACGAGTCCTTTCCATCAGGATTTCATGGATAAAGATGCAGCATGACTGAGTGGAGAGTTAAACATTCGGAGATCGTTATCAGACCACGGATAAAAGAAGTTCTCTCATTTCCCGACAGTTATAATTTCTTATGTTACAGTTTCACATCACAGCCAATTATCTACGTACACAAGCTGATCCGTCTGTACATTTATAATATTGCCATTCATGTGCGGCAATTGAAGGTCCTGTCTCTTCATTTCCGAGAAATGGTTTGGCCTGTTTATTTGACCCCAATAGCTGTCTCTGTCTCTAGGTAGATGGTCAAGGTGCATGTCTGTCACACTGAAGGCTGGGGTTCAATCCCAGATGTGATATTTATTCATGTTGCCATACGCTTTCCCCTCAAAGCATATAGGATATTTTTTATTGCCCTGCGTTTTTTCGCAAATAGATTTTTTTTTTCTTTCATTGAAGATGCAGGGCATTTGAGAAATGCAACGGTTATATTTCATCTTAATGCTGCCGACAAGAGCGCTTCTCCTCGTGGGATCACACCCAAGTTAAAGTAAAGAGCTGAAGTCAAACATTAGCCTCCCAGGTGGGAGGCAGGTGTGCAAACCATTTGACCAAACAAGCACCTATGTACAAAACCACCTGCAGGCATTCTGAAAGGATCCTGTCGCGTTATCATTGACTAGTTCTACCCTGTAACATCACTGTGATTGTAAAGGACAGCATTTAAACTTAGTTCTTCTCCCACGCCGTCTTTCTTTTTTCTTTTCTTTTCTTTTCATTTCTTTTTTTTTTTTTTTTTTGCAGCAGTTCAAACTTGCTATATGAGGCTTTAGAAGTTATAGTTCCATTCAATGGGGAATGCAGCCCCACCCTTGCGTCTACGTTGCCATCGTGACTCGTCGAATTGGTGTTCCATTGATGCTGGCTTTTTATCATGGTAGCTCATGTCATTGTCCCTGAAAAATCACAAAACTTCTCAATGTCAGTTGGACAGTGAGCCTATGTTAAAATATTATGCCTAAGAGTGATGATTTAGGCTTGTTACCTTCCCTGCAGTCACTGAGTTGACCAAAAACTCCTTCATAGGATAAAACTGGTAAAAATTAAACATGTTAAGAGGTAATAACCATATTCACCTCATAGATGGGTGGTGGGACCTTCAACCTGCTGTCCATAACATAACCCCCCCAATCAACTTAAATAAACAACCAGACAGAAATTCCTCCAAAATGATTTGACTTAACATCATGCAGAAAATTATTACTGTAAGTTGTTGCTGCTAAAGGTGGTCCTACAAACTTTTTACTATTGGGGTAATATTGTGGCTAACATTACTGAAAATGTAAATGTTATGTGTTGCTCATCTGAGGTTGCGCTGACCTATTTAGATAAAACCTCAGAAATGTAGGGGGCATATATTTGTCTTCACATGAAAGTATATCTGATAATAGGCAGCTGCATTTCCTGAAAATACTGTGTCAGTTTTATCTAAAAAGCATAATATGCATTGTAGTAGATTACATTGAATAACAACTTGACAAATGTGTTTTACAGTCAAGATTAGAACAAACATAAAGAAAGCCAAGTGGCAAACTCCAGAAGAGAAAAGTGAAGCTGATACAGAAATGCCAAAAATTGCAGTTCACCCCTCATCTACTAGGGGCTGACTCCAAAAGGGAGTCAGTCCCCATACTCCCATGATAAAAAGGCCAACTTCACCATGAAAATAAACATGTTTACAGCCTGGTTCAAAAAAATCATTTCAGGTGGCAAGTTTACTTTCATGTCAACTTTTGGAGAGGGGGAGTTTTAAGTCATCCATTTAGATATTATTCAATCTTGAAATTAGAGCGTGCCCTTTAGATTGACTGACGGCAGATTGGATGTCGGCGCTAGTGCTGGTGGCTACCGGCTAGCTCCCCGCTTGGAAGGCCTCGGCCTGTAGCAGAGTAACACAACGGCAGTTTTTAGCTGGTTAACAGCGTGCCTTAGCTTATCTCTGCTAGCTCCCGTTAGTTCCAGGTTAGCTTGGCTAGCTCTTAGCTCAGAATAAGTTGGCTGTCAATCATTCGCCCTCACGCTCACAACCCTCCTCTCTTTACTCATTTTTGTATTTTCTGGGAGTGACGACACATACGCCGCAGCCCAGATGGCAACGGTGGGAACTGCCCAATGAGCTACACCTCTCTAGAAACCAGTGGGTCACATTTTGTTCATTATTCTTACAGTCTTTGAGTAAAACACAATATTCTATTGAAAACAAGGTGAAGCATAACATAGAAAACCAACAAAGAATAAATAAAACAAATCAAAATGAGTAAAACAACTTTCCAGTTAAAACAATGGGTGAAATGAAGGTAAAAAGGATCAAACCTTTGGGGATTTGCCTCCTGTTGCTACTTTAACTGGGTTAAACACATTTTTCACCAATGACATTAGCTTCTCTTTGAACTCTCGGCAGAGGAAGATGTAGAGAAGAGGGTCCATGCAGATGTTTGTTGTAGCAAGCCAGAGGCTGAGGTCCTTTGCAAATGTCAGCATATTAGAGTAAGAACACTCTGCATCTGAAGACAGACTGACTTGTTGAAAAGTGTATGGGATCCTGATTATGTGGTATGGACCAAATGACACAAAGAACACAACAATAACCAGGAAAACACGTAGTTTGATTTTCTGCTTTCCCTGGCTGTTATTGCTCCCAGAATTTCGGTAAGACCGGATGACTTTGTTTGTGATGCAAATGTAGCAAACTACAATGACCACACTGACAAGCCAAAAGAAAACATTCAAAGAAAGTGATGTCTTTTCATGAAACTCTATCCCTTCTGGTCCTTTTAGAATCATGCAACTGCTGATCGCTGTCATGTTGACTGGTGATTTATTAGTTAAAATTATATTTGGTAAACCTGTGCCTACGAACATAATCACCCAGACCAAGCCTGATATTACTTTGCTAAAGGTCAGATTCTGACCCAACTTGCTGTGGGGCATCATAATCTTAAAGAAACGATCCAGACTGATTAACCCCAACAGAGTGATGCATGTGTACTGAGTGTTATAGAAAATGACCAAGATAAAACGACATGCTGAGGTATATAATTTCGGCCATGTATCAGGTACGTGATATGCAGCTATAATTGGGGTCATCAAGGTCATAATAATGTCAGCAGCTACTAGATTTTTGAGGTATACTACAAAGGTGGTGGTAGATTTTAGGTGCAAAGACACCCAAGCAGCCATAGCATTCAGGAACAAGGCCACAGGGAACACAATGAGATAGAGAGCTGGGACTACATAAGGACTGTAAGATAAAAGTTCACATTCTGAATAATTGTGAGATGTCTGGTGTGATGGATTCCCTCCATCTGAGGAAAAAAGAAAGCAACACAAAATTGACACGTTTTAAGATCAGCACTCAGCATAGACTATAAATTTAGTCTTCTTGCAGCACAATTCTTTGCTTATTTTCTCTTTTTACATTTTCATTTGAGGACAGCGTTTTTTTTTCCAGCTTTATACTTACGCTGCTGGTTACGAACAGGTGAACCGATCTCATCATCCATCATCCACCATTTATATTTGATCAGGATACAGACTGTGCAAAATAAGAAAAATAATTTGTTTGTATTATATGTCTGGCTTTATAGAGGTGTTAAAGAAATAGTACACCCACAGAATGATGTGCGTTCATTTTCTACTCACCCTCATGCTGAGCAAGATTGAGGAGTACTTTTTTAATATCTCAAATGCAGCCGGAGTTTGAACAAGTTTTTGTTTTCCCCCAACTTTCATATAATGGAGGCTCGAACCAAAAAGGTCCATTAAGTCCACAAAAACTTGGCAATATTCCTCTATACTGCTAGTCCAATTTATTCCAAGTGCCCTGAATGGGTAGCGTCCATAATTTAATCAACACAACATCATTTACTATATTTTACAGCCTAAACAGTAGAACATCTAGCTGCTGCAAAGTGCGCCCCTGCAAGTTCACAACACTACGGAAGCCGCACCATTCAGCGCCTACCTTGCCGATAATGCAAGCGTAGAAGAAGAAATTTGCTGTTTACATTGTGCCAAGAGCACCAAAGCTGCAGACAAACACAAGAGGAGTTGGCTATTGATTTAAAACAAAGCGGCTGCATTTTGAGATATTAAAAAAGTCTTGATAGTATTATCAACTATCAAATTTTTGGTACTGTTTTTTGTTTACTTTTTTGTTATTATTAATAAACTCCTCACTCCACTTTTAACACTGATGTTACATGAAAATTTTGTTCTGCAAAAATAAATTCAAATAAAAAACAAACCAATTTATTGTTTGTAAGCATGTAGCCATAAACTAGATCAAAATTTAGAAAATGTGTAAATGCCTGTGTCTCAGAAAAATCCTTAAGAAAACTATGAAATTATCTAGAGGTTGAGTATTGCTGTGTCCTTGCCAACAAATTAACAGGCGCTTGACATTTCAGGCAGTCTTTTATATTACTAATACAGTCTATTACTTTTGGAAAAATGTTATTAAATGAAAAAAAAACTGAAGTGGAAACCTGTATGAGTTGACAGGAAATACACAACATACTTAAGAAAGATAAATAGAGAAGGAATTAATTTAATTCATGAAACTTTAAGTTGGCATCTTGATTTGATTGGATTTGATTTATTGTTTAGCATATAACAAATGGTGTGAGAATGGAACAAAGCCAATTGGCTTGTACATATGTTCCACCCCTGTCACTGGTTACAATACATGTTTCTCTGGCTGACAATCATAAAGTGAGCAAAAGAAAGAAAAGAAAAACAAAGCAAAAAAATAAAACAAAAAACAAACAGAAAAATCAGAAAACAAAACAAGAGAAAAGTGTATACAGAATTAACATTCGACTGGCAATAAAAATAAAAATGGCAGGACATAAAAACCAATGGAAATAAAGTAAGAAGATTTGACTCACTGGGAAAAAAAGGAAAAGATATTTGTACCTGTTGCTGAAATCAAGAATAGTTAATATAGATTTTTAAATGCTTTTTGAAGAGTGCATGAGAAAATTTGGATCTTAATGAGGGAGGCAGTCCATTCCAAATCATAGGTCCTCTATAGGACATATTATACTGGTGGTGGGATGTACAGGAAATATAAAGTTGGATAATCACTGTGTCTTGTATGATGAGACTGTACATTATAAGTAGAAATGAAACAATCCTGAAAAGTAACAGGGAGATCTTGATTTCTGTAAATAAAATTGTGAATAGACAAATCTGATAGTTATTCAGGTTATGTATCGATGAAATAGAATACCTTGAAAATAATGGTGTTGACGGAGCATATCTGTTAGAACTTGAAATAAACTTTAAGAACCTCTTGTGAATAATACGTAGTTTCTTGAGACAAGTTGTAGATGCCAAAACCATGTTACAGTAATTAAGATATGGAAACAAAAAGGTACAATATAGCGTTAAATGGGCAGAGAGATGAATTAATGGACAGACTTTTCATAATATCCCCAATGACTTTGTTGTTCTTTTGCAAACAAGATTTATATGTTTTGTCCAATCAAATCTTTCATCAAGTAAAACTCCTAAGAACTTAATAGTTTTAACTTGGGTGATTTCTGTTGCATTTATATCTAATTGTGCTCGCTCTTTGGGGTAAGACTTATTAATGTTGCAAAAGATTACAAAGTTACATTTCTTCACATTAGGTGTTAATTTATTAAGATGTAACCATTTGGAGATAGAAGATAAATCATCATTCACACTATCAATCAAATACCTAAAATCATTATGGGTTGCTATAAGATTAGTATCATCAGCAAATAGTCGAGGAAAGAGATGTTTATACAAAAAATAAGAAAGGGCCCAAAATTGAGCCTTGAGGCATCCCAAATAAAATTCTTCACTTGGTTGAGGTGTAGCCATTAAACTACATATTGTTCTTTATTAAATAAATAATTGTTAAACCACTTAGGGGCAATATCCTCCACATCGTATCTATTTAATTTGGCCATCAAGACACTGTGGCCGATAGTATTAAATGCCTTGATTGGTTAAGTTTAGAAAGACCCAAGGACGAATTTTCCCTTGTCCATTGCAGTTGAAATAATATGAGTTAACTGAAGTAATGCATGCTCAGTAGAATTTTTTTGTTTTTTACTAAATCCGTACTGGTGAGCATATAGAATATTATTTCCTTGTATTGCTTCAACAATCTTGAGTAAACTAATTTCTCCAGTAATTTAGAGATGCATGGCAGGACAGATATAGGTCAATAATTTCCTAAGTCATCAGTAACAACAGTTTTATAAATAGGAGTAACTTTGGCAATTTTATATGGGATATTACCAGACTGTTATGATAATGAAAGAATGTAGGTTAAAGGAAGAATTAGATGATCAATGGTTTCTTTTATCAAAGCACTCCTTATGCCATCATACCCAGGGGCCAAGTTCTTCAATTCCATGATGATATTATAGACCTCTTGTGTAGTTGGAGGACCAAAGGTCTTGATGGGAGGATATTGCCCCTTAATATACCTACAAGGGTAATCACTGGGATCTGAAAAACATGTTGCCAAGACAGTGGTAACATTAACAAATTGAAACCATTTACTATTTCTGTGGGGTTAGAAAACATCCCCATATTCCTGCGCATCAAAGTTGGTGTAGGAGCCATGAATTGTTTGTATTAAATTTTGTAGCTATATATTGATTGTTTTGTTTGTTTATTAATTGTTAGTGTGTATTTGTTTTAATTACAGTGATTATTGTTAGGATGGTCACATGGGTAAAGGGCGGTGTTACTCTAATTTACTTACGACACCTGTGATTGTTTGTGTGTGGGAAGAGTGGGTGAATGGGTCGCTGCTATTTTTCGTTGACCGTTACCTTTCAGTCATTCGCTGCCATTTCTTTCTTTTGCCGTTAGTTGGAGCACATTATATTTAGTTGATTTTTTTTTGTAATATAGTTATAAATGTATAAATTTTTTGGATCTCAGCTGATTTTTATTGGCTTGTCTGACGAAACGGCCCAACTTCAGCCTCTCAGTGACTCTTAGTGGTTTCCGAAGTCACAACAGTTGGTAACGCAACTGCTAATTTCTTGCGGTTCAGCAAATTTTTAATAAGGTTTCAAGTAGATTAATATCATTTGAAGCCTAGATAAATTAATCTGCGTAAAACTTTTTCTTGTTCTCCTTATAGAACAAGAATTGCTTTTTACATTTCTTATACAGTAGGTTTCAATATTTAAAGAGGTGGGATTAGTGACGGTTTTCCTATAGAGTTTTTTTTTTTTTTTACAAGAGCATTTCTTTCAGTCTTCAGTAATCCATGGTTTCCCTTTGGAAGAGTTGGCTTTTGATTTAAAGCTGATCAGGGGAAAGGAAGCATCTAAAGAAGAATTAATGAATACTAAAAATAAATTATAAGCTGCATCAACATAATTTCACCTAAGAATCTCCTCCCAAGAAAGTTGACTGATAGCTACTTTGAAAGATTCCAAATTATTTCTAGTGAATTTGCGAAACTTAGTTTGAACACACATGGGAATAGTAGGAATAGGGGGATCAGACGCATAAACCATTTGAAATAGGTAATCTGATATATCACAAAATAATATTCCTGAAGTGACTTTATAGTGCAGGGAGTTGAAAAGAATATTATCAATTAATGAGGCTGAAAATTTAGTGATTTGAGTTGGCTTTGTAATTAAGGGGGAAAAAAATGGTTAAAAGAATATATTCATGTTCATTCAAAAACATGTTTTTTGTAGGGAAAACTGTTCTTTTCCAGTTTAGTGTTGCAAGACATAAAACCATTCTTTTTCCTCTTGAGTGATTTTTTTCTCTTTTTGTTTGTCAGTGATGTAAATCTCTAAATATTTACCCCTGATTGAGATATTTATCTGAAATAATGTTGAAAAATACAGTACATTGCTAATGACATACCTTTGATGACTTCATCCTCTCCTCCTGAACAGAGTTTGTGAGATGGACCAGTGTGACCACTGTAATGACATTATAGATGCTAAAGAAATGCTGCTTATTTCCCTAGTAAACAAATTGAAGCTTAGGTCATGGTAAGACCGGCATATTATTACATATGCAAAAACATTTAAATTCAAGGATTCCTGCTTGTTCTTTGAGCAACATGACCCAGACATTAGCGTTCATGCCTCATCTTTTATACTGTGTTTAGACAAATAATTATCAACAGTGTAAGGTTGTTTAAGGACAGTTGCTCTCGCACAGGATTTTCCATTTGGTTCTACAAGGTCTGCAGTGCTACAGGATTTCAATGCAACCCTGGTCCAATGCACCTGACTCAATTTATTGAGTCACTGTGTTGAAATAGGCTGTTTGATCCATTTAATTTAAATTAGGTGTGTTGGAGCAGGGTTGCATTGAAAACCTGCAGCACTGCAGACTTCCAAGTCAAAAGTCAAAGTCAAAGTCAACTTTATTGTCAAATGTGCCACATGTTAGACAGACAACACATGATGGAATTACAGTCCTCTCAAACCCACGGTGCATAATAAAATATAATAAACTATAAGATAAACATAAAATCTAGGAATCCGCTCAGATAACCTAGAAATCTTAACAAGAAACCTAAGTTTGAATACGAAAGAAGATTACAAATTCACAAATGGTTGACAGGAGACAATGTGAACGGTATTGCTATTCTAATGTAGGAAGTACTGTAGTGCAGATATTACAGTGCAATGACAATGTAAACAATGTAATTGTTGCATGTAACAGTAAAGTTTGACAATGTAACAGTGCAGTGGTCCTGATGGACAATAGTGCAAATAGTCACTGTAAACATGTAACTGTAGCATGTACAGTACGTTTTTAGCAATGTAGCAGTACAGTGGCAATAGTGCAATAATGCATATGGCAGAGCAAACTCAGTATCAGTCCTGATGGATGCGATAGTGCAATATGTCAAATTGCACTATCGCATTTAGTACAATGCTCTGCAGTGTTGAACTGCTGCCATGGTGATGATAAAGTGAGGTGTGCAGTCCTGAGGTAGGTGAGATTGTGAGCGGGCAGAGTCAAGCGTCCTCACTGCCTGGTGGAAAAAGCTGTCTCTGAGCCTGCTGGTTCTGGCCAGGAGACTCTGCAGCCTCCCCGGTGGCAGCAGGGTGAAGACATTGTGGGTGGGGTCACCTGCAATCCTGGTGGCTCTGCAGGTGAGGCGGGAGTGGTACATGTCCAATAGACAGGGCAGGGGGACACCGACGATCTTCCCAGCTGCTTTCATGGTGCGCTGCAGGGTCTTGCGGCACAATGCAGAGTAGGCTCTGTACCACACGGTGATGCTGCTGGTCAGGATGCTTTCGATGGTGACCCTGTAGAAGGAGTGCATGATGGGGGACGGGGCTCCTGCTCTTCTCAGTTTCTGCAGGAAGTAGAGTCGCTGTTGGGCTTTCTTGGCCAGGGACGTGGCGTTGGTGTCCCAGGACAGGTCTTGGGATATGTGGACACCCAGAAACTATGTGTTGCTCACCCGCTCATCCTCAGGTATGTTGATGATCAGTGGAGCATGCTGGACAGGCTCTGGTCAAATAATCAGGTAAAACCATCTCTCAGAAACGAAGAGACAGGACCTTCAATTGTCACATATGAATGGCGATAATATAAATGTGGACAGGAAGTCCAGCAGCCAGTTGCAGAGGGAGGTGTTGAGTCCCAGCTGGACCAGT
This sequence comes from Atherinomorus stipes, assembly GCA_023101725.1. Classification (NCBI taxonomy): domain Eukaryota; kingdom Metazoa; phylum Chordata; class Actinopteri; order Atheriniformes; family Atherinidae; genus Atherinomorus; species Atherinomorus stipes. Next base: position 247,885 of record JALJCO010009117.1, read on the forward strand.
TTGACGATGAGCTGCTGGGGGATGATGGTGTTGAATGCTGAGCTGAAGTCGATGAACAGCATTCTGCCATGTGAGTCCTTGGTCTCCAGGTGGGTGAGGGCTGAGTGGAGGGCGGTGAAGATGGCATCATCAGTCAGGCGGTTGGACCGATTTGCAAACTGGTAGGGGTCCAGAGTGGGGGGAGGGCAGACCTGATGCACTTCACGATGATGGGGGTGAGTGCGACACACCCCCTGCCAGGAGTTGTGGCAGGTGGGGAGCAGTGTGGTTTTCATCTTGTACGTGGAACGGTGGGTCAGCTCTACACCCTCGTACGGGTCCTGGAGGGGGCATTGGAGTTCATCCAATCAGTCTACGTGTCTTTTGCAGACTTGTATTCAGCCATGTCCCCTGAGGACTGCTATGGGTAGTGCTCCGAGAATATGGAGTACCGGATTCCCTTGTGCGCGCGGTCCGGTGCCTGTATGACCAGTACAAGAGCTTGGCCTGCCTTTCCGGCTGTAGGTCTGATCTATTTCCAGTGAGGGTCGGACGCCGCCAAGGCTACCCTTCGTCACCGATCCTGTTCATACAGATCTGGGCATGAAAAAGTTCCTCTTTTTTCTGCCAGAAGTGGTGCACTAATAGTGCACCATTACTGCACTATCACTGGCTAAACGACTTGTCCCGCAAATACGGCATCACGTACGGTGTCCAAACTTTGCGTGTGGAAACATCCTTGCTGGGATGAGACTTAGTACATCCAAATCTGAGGCCATGGTCCTCACCCGGAAAAGGATGTAGTGTGCTCTCCTGGTCCGGGGTGAGGTCTTGCCCCAGGTGGAGGAGTTCAAGTATCTAGGGATCTTGTTCACAAGTGAGGGAAAAATGGAACAGGATATCGATAGGCAGACTGGTGCGGCGGCTGCAGTGATCCGGACTCTGCATCAGTCTGTCTTGGTGAAGAAGGAGCTGAGCCAGAAGGTGAAGCTCTCGATTTACCGGTCGATCTATGTTCCTACCCTCACCAATGGTCACGACCGCCGTCCCTGTTTCCACGTTACCTATTATGATCCCTGTCCCTGAATATATTTCTAAGCTTCTGTGGTCTCCCTCTGCAGCTGCTCGAGGCAGAGTCCTGTCTCCTGCCGCAGGTTGTGTTGCTTTTGTTTTGCAAGCAAATATGTCATGGATAAGATTTTATGGGTGTGAGCAGGTTGCAGGTGAGAATATAAATTTCATTTAATTTTTGTGGACATGACAAATGTTTACTGAGGTTATTTGGCACGGGCATGGTGAAGCTCGACACTGCGTGTCATCGGCTTCCAGTCAGTGCGGGAGATTTTTCTGTTGCTGCTTATGTGATTAAAAAACAGAGAGCAAACCTAAAACCAAATTGTGGATGATATCTTTGTTCTCTTATTCAGACCACTCTGAGCTGTCAGTTACAACTTATTTTCCTGACAGCTAATTTTTTCCATCTTTGATGGGAGCATGTCTAAACTTTTGGATTAAAACTGTCAAGGTAAATCAAACCTAACATTTTTCACAATTGATGTCTGAATAGAGAACACAATACTACTTGTTAGTAGACAAACATTTTTGAGCTAAACTTTTGGACCGCACCGTATATAGGTAGAAGGACAGATACATTACATTTTTTATTCAAGTGGTTACTACCTTTCTGCTTAAATGAGATTGACTGACACTGGAATTTGTGTACTCATGTGTTTTCACCCACTTTATGCAGAACAAAATAATGAATCTGAATAACATCTTTTTACAAAGAGAATAAAACAAAATTTGTGGATTATGTCCCTCTGTCCAAAATTTGTAATATCAGTAGATGCTAATCCCCATTACGTCACTAGATGGCTGTACAACACAAAATTTTAAAACTGACAGTGCTTCTCGCATGTTTATCTTCCTTCATTGTTTTCTGTTTCTATGAGTTTTTATGAAATTATTTCACATTTCATAAAGTTAATACATTCACCAGCAATCATTTACTTCCTTCACTGGTAAAAATGTTATTTTTCCAGAATATAATACAGATAATGCTGCCTTTCATCATGTTGGTCAGTTTTTCTCTGTACTCTGCACAAGTAGATGTAGAGAAAAGGGTCCAAGCTAGTGTTGGACATACATTTTGTCCCAACACCTTTTTACATGGCCTGACAATTTTGAAGAAACGGTCCTGGCCATCAGAGTGATGCTGATGTACAGATAGGTGTTGAAAATCACACTGATGTAACGACAGGTGAAGACCCTCAACTCCAATGCTGCACCGGGTAGCATGCTTGCTGCCTTTAGCAGCAATGTGAGTGTGAGCATGTCAGCCACCATCAAGTGTTTTAGATACACTATAAAGTTAGAAATGGACTGGAGGTACAAAGACACCCACACTCCATTGAGTACAAATACAACAGGAAATGTGAGGAAGAGGAGGCAATCAACAACCATATTTGTGGTCACAGGGTTAGAAGAAGCACAGTCAGAGGAGATGGAATGTGTTGTTCTGCATCATTTGGATCTGTGAGATGACATAAAATAATCAAATAATTACAGTAAATCAAACAAGAAAAAGAAAAATCATCTCTGAACTCTCTGGGCCCTGTAGTCCAGACCTGCATGTAAATCAGTCACAGATTTTGACACTGTTTGACTCAGCTAGGGACAAAGCCAGGACCAAATTCTGAAATGAGCTGGAATGACTTCCTGCCTGATGCAAATGGCTTCTGCTTTACATTTTCCCATGCTTGCTGATCTGTATCTGATTTTCATTTGTCATTGGTTTAAAAAAAACCAAACATTTATTGCTGTGTTTGATTTTAAATGCGCAGCCAGAGCATTTGATTGCTTTCCTGAAATATGACCTGATGGTTTGATGTTTGAAACCATTAAATTGAAGTTATGCAACACTTGGTTTTACTTTATGCACTCCTAAAAATGACTTATGAACCCTCACCTTATGATAAAGTATAGTTGTATTATTATAGGTCCTTTGGTTTTAGACCTTTGTCAGAGCAAAACCTCTGACGAAGGTTCTCCAGGACCAAAAAGTCAACAATAAAGTGAAATTTTGCATAGATTAAGAGTGTGGAAATGTCCTCTTTGCACTAAATTATAATTTAGTTATGTAAAACATTGATTTTGAATTGTGGTTTTAAAAAATAATTTAAAACAAACAAATGAAACAGTCACAGACAAATTAGAGCAACTTGCTCATGAACACTAGAACAAAATTCCTGTCAACAGGTGCAGAGGTCTGAATGGACATTACAGAAAACACTTGAGTGCAGTCTACCTCAAAGTGTTGCTCAATAAAAGTTAAGTTCAGGAACCCCATCATGCTTGTATGTTTTTTATATTTTTTGTTGAACCACAATTCAGAATCAATGTCATGATTTTGTCAAATTCGTATTTATTATTTCTTTTGTCAATTTCAACTTATTTTACTGACAGCAGATTTTTTCATCTTTGATTGGAGCGTGTCTAAACTTTAGGACCATACTGTACATTCATACAGGTATAACATATACCGAGAGGGGGGTTTTAATTGTAAAGTTTTGCCAGAATAAATAACATGGGAGGCTAAGTTAACATAACAAGTCAGCAAGTCCAGTAGCAAGTCTCAATCCCTTTGAGACCCTCTGGTGACATTGGGCTAAAAAAAAAAAAAAATTTAACCAGTTTTCAGACTTCTATTGGTTTATATGTGACTGGTAAAACTTCCCTGACCAAAGTATGTGCCTGTAAATAATCATAAACCTCATAAATAAGAAGGATAAATATGTTAGTTGTAGATTTGTTCCACCACACAGACAGTACAGCCAGAAGTCTAAAATGAATGATGTTTGCTGCCATTTTTGTTCTCAGTGCATTAACTGATAGCCCCAATATACTGTTTATTTAAAAATAGAAAGGTGGCTTAAGATTGTACCAAGTGGTTATATCTTTTAACAAAGTAACCAAAAATTTAATGCCCTTAAAAAGTTGGCATAACATCTTCACACATAAATGCACTTACATGTATATACTACAATACTACAAATGCACTTATGAAACATTACAAACAAAATGTAAGCATGAAAATGTTCCTGACATATTTCTGTATCTGCTCAGTTTTATAATAATCTTCATGCTCTTCATTCCATCAAGTCCCATTGGTGTGATTGCTCTACTGACCTAATGTATTTCCTCCTTTTCTGAATAACTTATTTTAAACTGCTCACCACAGAGGATCATTATCTGCTTAACTTTGTGTTATCATCTCTGTTAGAGTGATTCTCTGAAACAATCACTGTGATGCTTGTCAGGCTCTTGAACCAACGTGATGCATATCTACTAACAGAAGGAGATCTTTCTTTGGATCTGTACTTTCCTCACTTTAAGTTTCATATTGGTTTTCTTTCAAACAAAATTTCTCAGATCTTTTTGCAATGTACCACAAAACAGCACAAACCCTTGTAGCCCTCATGATATTGAACTCTCAGTACTTCATGCAGTGTGTTATATAAATGAGTTATTCAGCAAGAAAAATATTGAATAGAGGCATTAAGACTCAATAGGTGCCAACACAAGCATGCTCTTTCACATGCATGAAACATATAGAGGCGACAGTGTTATAGCAAATGAGGTTTATTATACATATTGGTTTTATAGATGTTTTGAACACACACTTTAAAAAACCTTTAAAAAGCAATATTTTCTTCCAGCTTGTGAAGTTAGTTTTATCTTTAGTTAGTATGATGATATTTAAAAGGATACTTGATGGAGTTATGAACATAAATATGAAACGGAAAAATAAACCCCCATGAGGTAAAACTTTGTTTAGAAATGATAGAAACAAGTTTAATATTACAGCAAGTGCCACAGATGATCCTACAAGTTACTTTTTTATTGCATATACTTTTAGCTTTTCTTTTCCTCTCGAGGACAGACAACAGATGTCAAATACTGCAGGCACACAAAACTAGATCGGAATTTAATCGGATTTATAACTAAACACTGCCATGAAATCTGTAAATAAAAAAGCCCAAACCGACTTTCTACACACCAGAAAAATATTGCTCTCATTCTGTGGTTTTATGTACATGCAGACGAGTCTCTACCTGTATCTGTATCTGACCCTCTCCCTGTTAACCAGCTGCAGGTACCTGGGGGTAGCTTCAGGGTCTTGAACAAAGTAGTCCTAAATGACTTACAGAGGAAGAAGTAGATGAGAGGGTCCAGCACAGAATTTAGGGATGAGAGAAAAAGTGTGCTTTCCTTCAGCTGGAAGAAGAAAAGCTTAAGTTTACAATCAAAGAGGACCCCTCGGGTCTGGCTCATGGTGTACGGCACTCGGGCAAAGTGAAAAGGCACAAAACACACAAAGAACACAGCTAGAACCAGGAACACGTTTGCATTCATTTTTCTTTTGCCTTGCTGGGGCTTCCGAGTTGTTCCTGCACTTGGTGTTTGGGCTACAGCCCCTTCGGAGATGTGGGACTTAGTGCGGGAGTAGGATCTGTAAAGCTCTTTGGTGATCAGAGTGTAGCATAATATCACAGTCACCAAGTTTCCCCAGAAAATGACTTGACAGACATGATTTACCACCTCATGCCAGTAAAGGCCAGCCTCTGTTTTCAGGTCGCTGCATTTGAAATATGGAGAAGTTGGACTTTTACTTGTAAGGATCACATTGGGGAGACAGATGATCAGCAGAAAGGTCCAGATGGCTCCTGAGAGGAGCTTCCTGCGAGCCAGCCGGCTAGAGTTTGTGCCCCTAAAGGGCTTAAGGGTCTTTCTGCAGCGATCGATGCTGATGAGACCGAAGAAGAGGATGCTGATATACATGGTGAGGTAAAATAGCACAGAGGAAACTCGACAAACAAATATCCGTAGATTAGTGGATGCCATGTTGGAGTCTGACAACACCTGCAGAGACATTACAGTCACACTTGAAGGTTTTACAGATTAGAACATGTATTACCAGTAACAAAAAATTTATGAAGTTTTATTCAAGAGTTATGAGAAAACCTTCTTTTCCAGGATATCAATGCCATTAAAAACTTCATGGATCATTTTCTAATTGTAAACATTTTGTTAATATTTTGCTAATTACATATAATAGGAAACCTGGTAGTATAAGCTCGTACACCTTTCATTAAGATATTTTATAAAAGATAGATAAAAGAATAGAGGGTAAGGAATCTTTTCTAGGTTGAAACCAACATAAACAAAAACGTTAGACATGAAGTAAGTATAGCAAACCTTGAAAGGAAACGTGAAGGTCATGATGACATCTGCAATGACAATATTCTTCAGGTAAATGATGAAATGAGAGCGCGAAGGGATTCGGAAAAACACCCATACTGCCACACCATTGAGTGACATCCCCACCAAGAAAAGAGAGGAGTACAGCAGAGGAAAAACCACTGTCTTCAAAACGTTGTCACGGGAACAGGAGCTGTTGGTGAAGCTGTGATTGCCAGGGAACAGGGGAAACGTCACGTTCCTCTCCATTTGTGTATCTAAGTTCAGAAAAAGTAGAAACATGAAAAAGGCTTTTGCAAAGTCACACTTAAAATGAGATATTTATAAAATAAGTTAGATAAAATATTAACTTTTCTGGAATCTCATATTTCATTTACCTTGAAGTTTCACATCATAAAAAGGCTGAACAACGTACAATGGCAAAGCTTTTAGATCGCACCATCAGTATTTATTTACACATCTTAACTGCAGTATGACAAAAAGACATGTTATTTTGCTAAAAAAAAAAAGTTAACATTCTTTAACTTACCTGATAGTTTGGTATTGTGTGTTTCTGTTTAACTGTCCTTCTGCTCAAGTGTGACACAGGCTAGATATCTGTTCCTGTTAACTTCAGTGTTTTTAACAGGAGTTTATGTGGGTTGTCACAGGAAGACTTTCTCATTTCTCCTTTCTCTTTCCTGTTGCCAGAAAGAGTGAAGAGACTGTTTCTGCTTGTAACTGAACAGACAGACGCAGTTAATTTCATCAGACTAATAATGAGTTAAAATACAGCAACAGACAGGTCATAATGAGTAACATCAATCCAAAGGAAGGCAAAATCAATGTATCTGTTGAACGGTACTGTACATTTGAAGACTGATAATCATTCGTCCACAAAATCCTGATACACATTTCATACTGCTACAAATATGTATTTCCTCCTTTCACTTATTCCATTTTTGGTAACAAATATTGTGTAATGTGCACTCATCTCTTGTACCTTATATGTTGTACTATTATACTGTATACAATATTGCAGAAATGTGTGACACTAATCAGCCTCATTATCAAATATTTGTATTAACTCAACCCTTGATGAAGGTGTTTAACTATCTTTCAGTAAATGTAAATATTCCCCAAGGACCAGAGGTCAGGGTTAGGACAACATGACTAACCCATGAGTTAGTCATGAGTCATGAAATACATCCTTCTTTTTTATTTTCCATGTCATCTCCTTCCTCTGCAAGGTTACTGAGCAGCCTTTTAGGGTGCATGCAAGCCAAACACTGAAGCTTTGAAGCACAGTTTCAAGGAAAACAGGTAAAACATTTATCACTCAACTACAAATAGTCTTAACTTGTGGACCATGAGATTGCTGGAACATAGAATGTTGTGCATGGATGTAATTTAAAAACCTTGATTACATACCAAATCTTTTAAAGGTGCCATAACCTGCCGTTTTACATACACATTCCTTCTTAAATTATCTTCAAATAAATTTTTAATTCTAGTTGGGTCGGACGAAAATTTAAGGAGCTCATTTTTATCCCCAACTATTGTTTGTCACGAGAATACGTATGAGAGTTAGACCTGCCTGTAAGCGCGTTCACAAGGCAAACGTCAAAGCCAAAACAAAGTTTTATCAGGACAGAGCAGGTGAAGGAAATGATGTCCCAACAGAGAAAAATGTGATAAAAACGTAACAGCACGGTTGATAGAGAGGATCCGCGGAGTAAAAGGGCTGGACTGATGAATATAAGGAGTGGACGTCTGACGTGAAGTTAAGCAAACAGTGTTAGCTTCTGTAGCCACATTAGCAGCTTGTCCGTTCGTCAACAACCGTTTACTGGTCTCTTACACAAAAGATAATAAGTTACACAAGCAGCAACACTTACCGACTGCACATCCTCACTGATAGATATAATCCACTGCTCCCTGGTAGTGCTGTCCCTTCTGTTAGAGCACTGAAAACTGCTGAATTTCTGCCGAGGCAACTCAGCATGGCAATCTCCCCCCTCCTCGTCCTCCTTGTCGCCGGCGTCCTTTCTGACAAAGCTGGTCTACTCCGTGGCAGGTAATCAGCTGCCTTCAGGTGGTGCTAAAGAGGTTAGCTTAGCAGGTCGCTCGCAGCCTCTCTAGTTCATGTCATAACAGCTGATCATAAGGACTCCAGCAGGTAATCAGCTGCTTTTAGGTGGCGCTAAAGAGGCTAGGTTAGCAGCTAGCAGCCTCTCTCTTTAAAGTCATTCGGAGAAAGAAATCCAAACCGCGTACAGTGGAGAGCGCGTGCTTGTGGCTGATTCTGGTGAGAAGAGAGCTCCCGCACTCAAAGACGAAGTTACTTTCACTTTCCGTAGTTTCTGGCACATTATAACTGAGGTCCTATTCCAATACACATGTTTTAATATGAAAAAGTGGAATTTCCGGGTGACTCCTTTAGGTAAAAAATGGTGGTTTTAAGCAAAGATAACAAACCGTGGAAATAATAACCCTGCAGAATTGTGATGATTTGGCTTTGTCATATGATGTGTACTGAACATTTAATTTAGAAAATATGGTGAAATCATGATAATATTGACACAGTGTGAACTGAGTTGATTTATTTAGAAAATTCAGAGTGAACTATGTGTAGTTAGTGACTGCAATTGTGAACCTCACTGTGGGCTATTATACACATTTAGAGATCTCCTCAAATCCCCCTCTGAGGTGGGCTTATTTTAATCCCTATTTTCAGCATCAAAATGATCCAGATTTGGGTCCAAACTTTTGAAATACCCAAAAGAGCAAAAATCTGGATAAAAGGTAGGATTGGATTTACAGATTTGTATTTAAATCTTCAGAATAAAATCTTGTTTAAAATTCTCAATTTCTGATCAGATGTGGAACAAAATCAATTCTCCTGGATTTATGGTGGTGGATTCTATTTGAAATACTGGGCCCTGAAGAGCAAATACCCTTTATCTCATAATGGAGCTGCTGCACACTATAAAACTGTTCACTGCAAGTCTGCACAACAGGTAAGTCTAGTAAAAGAGTGGTATGTTGAAGGTGATATAGCTTCAAGTTTGATTCCTTCCCACCAGTAGGTGGTGCACTCACAATCGCTTACTCAATTAGCATTAACAACGTTACAGAACCGGCTAAACATTCATTAGCATTAGTTAATGTTTAGCTTACATGTCCAGGAGGAAAGCAGCAACCTCCACGGGGCTTTAGAACCTCTTTTCTACCTTCACCCTCATCTTACTTCGTTTTTAGTCTCGTTGAATTTGAGAAATGTATGGCAAGGGAGATGCTATTTCTACACAGAGCAATCGAGCTAGCAACTCCTGAGCTAGTGCTAATGGCGGAGAATCCTTCAGTGTAAATCTTGGCTTAATCAGATAAATATTCATATATTTTGAAACCATCAAAATTGATGAAACAATTATTAATATGCTATAAAATTATTTCAAAGATGATAGCTACAACTTTTTCATTAAAACAATAATTAAAAAAAAAAAAACATCCACAGAACATCTAGAGAAATGCAAAATGAAAGTACAGTATTAGTAGGCTATACTAGATTTAACAAATATTAAGGGGATTACTACAGCTAAAGGGCCACTTAATGTAACAAAACCCAAAAAACAAAACTTTAAAAAACAAACAGCCAGTGTTATTTATTCAGTTACCAGTTACTTAGGACACAAAGTCCATTTCTAAAGCAAATATATAAATGTATGCACTCAGTGATGAGACCAGTTCGTGCAAAGTACATCATTACAGACGTTTATCCAATTCCTGAACATGTTGTGTTCTATTTCTTCTTCTCATCACATGACCCTTCTTCCCTGCGTTTGCTTATGTGCCACCAGTTTGCATGAAAATGCTGCAACTTCCTGCGTCTGGGGCAAGATTGGTATAATCAGCAGTATTCAGTTCCCAACTTAAAGCTTATCTAAATGTCTCTGTTTGCACACTCCATGGTCTTGTGGTTTTACATTTAAGTTCAATTTGATTATATTCAAACTGGTCTAGTTGAGGCCAAATTCCCAGCCCTCCTTCCATATACATCCAGTCATGCTTCCCACAGCTGTGATCTGTGCACATCTGTTTTTGATCAGCAGCTAGACATGCTGCATTTCAGTTTAACACCAGCTTCTATTCTTGGCTAAATTTCTGGTGTTTTAGCACAGTTCTCACATAAGCTGGTCAAAATACCAGTCACTTTTTAGGCTAAAACACACTGTATGATGTATTGCATGAACATTTTGTCCTCAATAATTAAGTTTGAAAATCATTAACAAGTGGAAGGTATATCCATCTTTATGTGTTTGTGTTTCAAAATTTGCATGAATCATTCACAGAGAGGCATAATCAAATAACATTTGAATGCACAGTTGCAAACAAACATGCAAACACATGCAAATTTGCACTTGGACTACACACATTATAATATGTGTCAGCTCCCTCTCAGAGAGGGAGGAAGAAAGAAATGAAAGGAAATAAAAGGCACTTAACACAAGAATCAACTGAATTTCCATTTAAACCCCTCTGAGCCTCCTCACCTTCCATGTCACCTCTTGGCCTTCAAGTCACCATTTACTTTCTTTCACTTTCTGCCAGTTGCCAGACCACAAGTCTGCAAAACGCAGCTGCTGTTTTGCCTGCAGTGTTAAGATAATCCCTTTTTTCCACCCTGTGGATGGAGAAAAACTCTTCTCTGTGGGGTCTTACCTTCAGCAAGCCTGCTATGAGCAAAAATAATCTTTGGTGAAGCCATATGTGGTTGAAGCTACTATGAGACTGAAGGAAAAGTGACAGGAAACCATCAGCCTTGTAAGAGCTGTGACAATGATCTAAAGAGCCTAGGGTGAGGCTGAACTTTGAGCTGTGACCCTTAAAAACAGTCAGTGGTTGATCATAGTGTCATCTTGTCAGGTGAAATTCACCAGAATGGAACTTCTTAACACATAGACAGAAGGAGAGAAACATGGATGGTGGCCCATGCTTGTGGTTTGTAGAACTGTATGTATGTTTATGTACATACATTTCCTCTGGCAGGATTTCAAATTAGTTTTCACACTCAAAGTTGAAATGTGTAGGTCATGATTATTTTGAAAGTGTTGGGTTTCTTTAGCTCCTGCTGGTGCGCTGCTCATAGTAGGTTCCAGCAGGTCTGCTTCCCATATGGCTATCCATGCTGATAAATCCAAAGCTGCTCATCGGGAGGGGAAGACTGTTGTGACTGAAAATACTGTGAGCTACAGTGTTTCTAGCTTTCTATTAATGATTATAACACATTTGCTGTCTTGCTCAGTTTGAGTGTAAAGCATCATTTCATGTTCAAAATCAAAACTTTGTTGAAAGGGCTTTTCATTCTGCTGGCTTGTTTTTTCTTCTGGGTTTTTGATGGTTCTGCATTGGTAACTGATAACTTAAATACATTCTTTATTTTCTTATGAGCCTCATGTGTCCATTATGACCTTGTTGGATCACAATGGTTTGAATATGTACTTTCTCCCACTCAGTGCCATCTGTAGGTCCAGTTGGCTCCTGGGCTTTAGCATTTACTGGCAAATGTTGAGCTTCAGTTTGCCACTCACATTGATGTTTTTTCTAGGAACTGCTTTTGGGTTTGTGTCATTCTAAATCAGTACTCATGTCTGAAGTCTGGCAGATGCAACACTGACTGACTCACAAAATACTACTTGGCTTACACAACTGATCTTTCCACGACTGCAACCAATTCTCCTTCACAATTCCTCATGTGACTGAAAATTTGATGAGTGAAACACAAGTATTATCTAGATTGTGGTGGTGTCTGGAAGTGGACTTTGAGGGAGGTTGTTTTGTTACTGTCATTATGTTTGATTCTGTGCATTTTCCTCCTGATGATACTTCTTTATTTGTTTTTGTGTTGTTAGTTTGTTTCCTTTGCATTAGAAGGGCAGCTTTTATTGTAGCATGAGTACTTTAATAAAGTTTGACATTATCTGTATTAGACGACCTTACTGTATATAAAAGTGGACCACGGGGGAAAATGAGGTATTTAAAGAAGGAGTGGTTGTGATGTAATCTGAATTTGTTTGAGCTGATATTGTGAATATTTAGTTTGTGAATATTTTATTTTCAAATAGGTGTGTCATGTGTGAATTAGGCGTTTCATTTTTCAACATGCTGCAGTGTCGGCACATTGTGAGGGTTTAGTTAAGCAAGCAAAGCAAAGCAGATGGACCCAGAAATAAGACTTTGCTCTAAATCCATCGTTATATAGCTTTGGCTGTCGTGTTTTTGGACCAGCAGTGAAATTAAAAACTGCACCTCTTTCAGGGCTGTTGAAGTTTTACAATGATCCCCCATACTAACAGCAATTAAGGAGCAAAAAGAGGGATTACATTGTACTAAAAACTCGCTTACTTTTGATGGTGTTGTCTCACATCATGATTTAAAACACAAAGGGTTAATCTGCTAAAAGTTCAGGCAGAAAAAAAAGGAAAAAAAAAAAAGAAAGAATATACAACCTTCTCCAGGCATTAATACACCAAAAGTGTGAATGCACTTCTTACAAAGCCATAAACTTAAACTCAGTTTCATGTAACTTCCTGAAGCAATCGCAGAGCTCAGCAGTGCAGAAGTTTCCAGAAACTTATGTCCCTGGTGGAGTTATAGAGTGTAAATGCTTATTTATATTTATCCGCTGTACTTAAATCATTTGCTGCATTTCATTTTCATTTTTTCCTCAACTCCTGTTTTTCTTTTTAATTGACACTGAAACACAGTCAGCATCACCTCTAGATGTTTGACTGCAAAGACAGTTTATAATCTTCATAATTTAATTTGTCTCCATAGACACTGGCTTTGGCCTCAAGTAGGTAAAGTTCCAAATTTTTCCATTCTGTCATTTGTTAAATCTGGTTATATCACGTGGTTGCATTTACTCTGTTGGCCTTATAGTATAATAACAGAACCTGAATAATGCAGTGTAACACAATATGTTTTACTCAAATGCAGTTTATTTCATTAGTAAATTTTATGGTAAAACAACTCCATAAATTTAGTAAATAACACAAAGTTGAAAAAGTAAAAAGATAAATCAGCATAGCTCAACTTGACAGTCCTCTTTTTTAAGACACATGTAGCTCAGCTGATGTTGAGCATCAATCTCTGCAGCGGCAGCTTAAGTCTGACTTGTAATTCACACATACCACAGTACACATGTTCATACTGGTCTATTCTCCCCAATGAGAAGCATTTTTTTTTCTTCTTTTTTTTTTTTTTGTCCCTTTGGCTTTTGCTCCGGCCACTGGTCAACAAAAGCATGCCGTTTTTGAGTCTCAGCACTGTTTTTGTGTGTCTGGTCCCTTTTACTGACTGTTTGAGAGATCAGGATGAAGAGCCATGGCATGAGAATTGGAAAAGAGAGGGACAACAGTTCTCTTTGAGAGACTGGCTGGTGTGGGATACCAGGCATATTTGACAGAATGACTCTGTGTGCTTAGCAGAGACTTCTGTGCACACTGTGAGCAGCAAGCAGGCCAAGGGACAGGTCAGAAAGTGTCAGTTTCAGCTGTTAACCTCAACGGTAGGGAAAATATTTGCAAGAAGGTCACACTTATAAACAAAGAAGGCGTTAGATACATGCAAACAGGCTCAAGTCTCAGATTTAAATCCTAAAGACATTTTAGGGCCTAGAGAGAAGTAAATAAAAGGTAAGTCAGATGCACCATGTGTGTTCAATCAGGGTATGGCTGTGTTCGTTTTGTGTTTTGGACACAGAATAAGTGGTGTTGTAAAATGCTTTAGGGAATGTCTTGAGCAACATTTATGATCCACATGACTTCAGTAGCAGCTGCTAAACTTGGAGCCGTTGCTTGTGTGTTTCTCCTGTGATCTCATCATGCTATCTACGGCTGCCATGTATGTAAGGCAGACAAACCACAGCAGGTGATCTAAATGATGTCATGTAAAATGTTTTAAAACCAAACCTCCCAGTCTGTTTACATGCTCATGCTAGTGACACCATTTATGTTTTGTTGTTTGGGTTTCTTGGATACTGGATGACTTTTCCTTTCAGAGGATTTCCATATTTAAATCCCTTGTTGCTGTGTGTTTTGTCAGCGTCCTGTTTACAATTAAAGAGCTAACTTTGAGGATTAGACTGTTGTTGCCACCTGTTGGTTGCTTGTCATGATAACACAGTCAATGGTTCATATCATAAACTTAAAAACAGTTTATACATTTATTTTTATTTTTTTATAGTTTAGATGCTGACCAACACATTCAGAGTAGTTTCTAATCTTTACTGAGACTTTATCAATAAAAGATTTGTTTAAATGGAATGCAACTGGAGAAGGCATTATAAAGCTGTCCAAAGCAAAGACTTATGCTGCTGTCTTGTTTTTATTTATAGGTGTTCAATGTTTCCTCAGCTCTGTGTGTCAGCTCCTCCAGATTGCATCTAAATTACTCACTGGCTTTACTGTGGAGTGGTAAATTAAACGTTATTTCCAGAAGCATGGAGGAAATGCTGACTGTAGATCTGCCTGACTAAAGGAATGCAATCCACCAGACATGACTCTTTCTAAACGGTTTTCAGTCTAGTGCATTTTCTTCTTTTTTCTTTAAATAATCTGGTAAAGTATTAAAAGGGAATGTAAAAACATTGGAACAGTAGTTGTATGGAGACTGAGGATGCCCCAGCTAATCTACTGCTGAAGCAAACACAATAACTACAAGCTTATTAAAACTAATTTATGACATCCCCACTCTTATGTCAGGACACCTGGGGTCTGACTGAAATTAACAATCCAGGGGTTGAAAATACCCTAAAAATATGGGCACAAGTGAAAAAATACCTCAGACTTCCATAAACAATATCAACAGCAGTGAGGATTGCACATAACAATTACTTTCTTCCATGCAAACTAGACACAAGATTTAAAAATGGGAAGAGACAGGTCTGACCACTCTTGGACAGTTATTTGATGGAGAAACCTTAATGTCCTATGGACAATTACCGGTAAGTCAAAAATATAAACTTCCAGCTCAGGATTTTTTCAAGTATTTACAGCTCAGACACTATTTAATAAACCGTAAGGAATGGGCTAAACTATGTTCTCCACCAACAAAATTAGAACCGTTTTTATGCTGGCCATTAAGGGAACTATCAATAAAAAAAAACTATTTCTCTTATATACAGAATATTACAGGAGGAACAGATAGATAGTAGCTTAGATGTCAAGGCAAAATGGGAATTAGAGATGAATGTCATTTTTCGGATGAAGACTGGACTCAGTCCTGTGAGGAGGGACACAAAATGACAAATAGCCCTGGATGGAAAGAATATGATTGGAAAGTAAAAATTAGATTCTATAAAGGAGTGATGACAGTAAAAACTAGTTCATGTTGTTGGCATTGCTGCATATGTCAAATCTCCAAAGAAAAACCCAGCATTTTTTACAGCGTTTACATTTCTTCAGACATCTCTCACCATGGCTGAATGAAGAGCAATACATGAATCACTATTCTGTAAGCTAGGTTGCTAAGAGTGATGTTTACTGGAGTTGTATACGGACTCAGACATTATGTGGTTATTGAGACCTTTGTACTGCCCAATATAACGTCTTTGTATGACATCACTGAACATTTGACTGTACTTTATATATTTACTCTGTTCTTCTGAATAAAATGAAGATTAAAAAAAAAATTATGAACTTACTCATTTCCTGCTTAGTCATTAGGAGTATCCTTTAGGTTCCACTCAACTACGTAGAACAGATAAAACTGTCAGGCAGAAACAAGACTGTGCTGTGAAAAAGCGATGCCACTCAGTGCAGCATAATTGGGTGAAGCTGGCTTGTTTAAAGGCTTTCTGCCTTTCAGGGTTCAATAATTTAGAAGTACTTTGATGTTTTAGGTTTGGTGTTTGTGTGACTCAGGAAAAAGTGGTTGGGTATACAGCAGCAGACACAACCAGTCCACAAGGATATTCTCTGAGGACTAAAACCCACATCTGCACCCAATCAACCAATCCCCGCTGAAGAACTTTCACTGGCCTCAGGGCAAAGACTGGGGAAAATGTTCTCATTACAATGTGAATATCAATCTTTGTGATACACATCAACTTTGGAAACCATGCAAGACTGACACTTGCTTTATGTATTGGGACCTTCTGGCAGTTAATGCTCACCATATTTACTTTTTGAAACCTTTGGCCAAACTATGACAAATATTAGCTGATTTATGATTGTACATTATTCTGAGTGCCTGGCTCATATACCTTAACTCTGATCCTTTGAGGCTCTCATCCCACCCTTTAAACTTATATATCTGAAAAAGAGAAGGACATGGCAGGATGCTACTATGTACTGTTCTACTGCATATCAGCTGTTGTTGTAAATACTTGATTTACTGGCTGTGCTTAGATGTTAAATATTAGCCGAGGTTAAAAGTGAGAGATAAAGGAACCTGGGACCTCCATCACAGACTGACACATCCGACCTTGAAGAGAGGTGCAAAGATGGATTGGTGCAACTTGTGGTTGGAAGGTGGAGGTGTGGATTCTGCAATGCTGGCGTGAAATTCCAACAAGATCACAGGTACTGACAGAGATACTGATCTTTCATATGATAGTCTGTGTGTTCACATGGCTGTGTGTGATGGAAAGCCCACTTTTAACATAAAATAACATTTTCCCACACATTTCATTTCAGCAAAAAATGAAGCAAGAGATTCACATAATCCACTGAGGATTTTATATGTCTGAGGCTTCAAAGAAAAAAAAAAAATTAGTGCTAACAGAGAAGTACTGTCTGAAATCGCTGTTGGTCAGCTCCCAGCAGTCCTCTCCTGAGAGCTCAGTTTCCATGTTCAAGCTGCTAGCATTCTCGTTTAAGTATGGAATTCATACCACAGACCAAAAGTATGTCTCACTCTGCTCTGGTTTCCCCTGTCTATCAACTCTGTAAAGTTTTCTTTTCCTTTCCTCTTTCCTCACCCGGCTCTTTTTCTTTAACCATCAGCCCTCATTTTACCTGTAACCAGTTGTTCTTTACATGAGTGTGAATGACATTACATTCAGTGTGAAAAGACATAATAAGGTAAATGTTTGATTCAGATTCATTTGGATATCTAAGCAGAAAAAGCGCATGCACTAACAACACTGTGGTCTCATTTAATCTTGCCCTTGAATTGTGAATAATGGATCATTGCTTTTGTGCCTCATCCTACAGTGTAAGTGGGCTGCATTGTTCTATTAGCTATAATATACTGTGAAGCCAAATGCTGAATGAAGAAACTAAACTTCTAACTTCTAACTAAACTACAGCTCTTATAGGTATTTATTGAGAAAATTCAAATTGTGAAAGGAGATAATGTCCAATAGCTAATCTTTTCAGCCCCAATAAGCCAATGTTGTTTAATGTAAAATAAGTGTGTGTGTTTCGGTGTGAAACTGTGGAATGAACTGAATGATGAACTCAAATTATGTGCTTTTTTGGTGAACTTTAAAAGAGCCTTAAAATGTAAAATTATAAAAGATTATTCTGTTGTGTAGCTATATTGTGTAACCATGAGAATGTAGTATCAATCAATATTTGATTATGAATGTGTATATGTGTACATATGTATCTATGCAAATAGACATTTTGTTATGTAGACTGCTGAGTTAAGGAATAGGGTAGGCAATTATAAGCCTTGGCTTCAGCCTATACCTTTTTTGGTAAATTATTGATTTGTAATATTCTATTTGTTTCTGGTATTGTTTTGATTTATCAAAATAAAGTCTATCTATCTATCTATCTATCTATCTATCTATCTATCTATCTATCTATCTATCTATCTATCTATCTATCTATCTATCTATCTATCTATCTATCTATCTATCTATCTATCTATCTATCTATCTATCTATCTATCTATCTATCTATCTGTAGTGCATGGTGAATAGGTAGATTAAGCACAAAACATCCACATGGAAGAACAGTTACTGCTGTACTGTATCTGAAAATAAAGCTGAAGAAGAGAGTGAAGTTGCAGGCTGCTAAATCCCACTGAAATACCTAAAAAGAAATCGAAAAACATTAAATGCACCACTGCGTAGAATAAACTCCATTTAAAAGAATTACTGTTATGTTAACAAACAGGGTCTCCAACTTATTGCCATGAAGATGGACATTCTTGCTGACTGATGATAAATTAGCAAAGACTTATGGTTGAATACAACTGATTTATGCTTCTATCATAGTTGTAGATTGTAAAGTGAAACCAGATAATATAGAGGTATATCAATTGTTAACCCCCCCCATAAAACAAACAAAAAAACATGTAGCTTCTTTGTACTAAGTGCAGAAGATGGACTCTTGGTGATGACATATTTTCCAGCAAGGAGCCTTCGCCGATTTATACTATTTTTCCATCATCTTCAAGGAGGCCAAGGAGTGGCTGTGCTCCAACCTACCTCATGTAGTATAAAAGCAGATTATGTTTTTTTTTTTTTACATGGTGGTAGCAGGTCATGCAAACGTGTCTTGCTTCAGCAACTTGTGACCAAAAATTGGGTTGTTTCTGACAAAGTGAAGTAACAAACAAACCATGTTTCTCTCAGGAGCTTCTTAATCCAGCTGCATTTTAAATAGGGAGTTTTACTTGCCAACTCTGGTCCTCTGAACATACATGAACATCACATGCTTTAAAATTCTCATAAATATCCAAGTCATTGTAAGGTAAACGGTATCACTCCCTAAACATCAACCACAAAGCCAGAACTAAACAAATAAACTTTACACCATCCACAGTGGGCATGTGGAGCACATGATAAACTGTCTTTAATATTGTAAAGCTGTATAAAGAGTATGTGGCGCTTTTCTAACTACTTTGATTTGTGTTTGATTATCGCTCAGTTCACATGTGAAAGCACTTTTCCCTCAAATCATGAAGAGAGTAGCCAGCATTCCAACGTTTATGGAGGCCAATTCCCTCTTTCCCCATATTTGCTTGGGTCATATCACACTGCTCTGGAATGGGTCTAGACTTTGGAAAAATTTGTTTTTCCTAAGATCTAAAAAACTGATTTATTGGAACACACATCTGAAAAATAACCACTGATCTCTCTTGAGTCTCTATTAAAAAGCAGCTGTCAGGCACTGAGAAGCCACTGTAAATTAATTGGGTCCTGTTTGGTGACTTCATCCATGCTCCGACACCAGGGAGAGATGGTAGAAAATAATCTAATAAATATGTATCAGCATTTTCTAACACTACAATGAGTTATGGAAGGATGGAAGAAAAAAGCAAAAAACTAATACAAACATGATTTTCTCAGTCTCATGTCTAACAAGGCAATATGTTTCTTGCTTTTTTTTTTTTTTGCAGAAGGTAAATAATGACAGCATTATTTATTAGGTCTTGTGCATCATTATCCACAACTACTGTAATTTACTGTGAAATTGCTTCCAGGTATTTTTCTTATGAACAAGTTATATTTCAAGATAAATTTTCATGTTATCAGTTCATCAGAACAAATAAAGAAGATAAATCTGCTGGATCACCAAAAGGATGTGTCATAAAAGGTATTTCTATGGTGAGAAATCCCAGCCAAAGTTGGTCTTGCATGAGGTGTCTTTCTTTTTGAATAGATTATTTTTAAAAATAACACATTTTTCTCAATTAAAGTTTCGTCTCATAAAAATGTAATGTGTTTCCCTCCTCTGTCTTTAAAGGAATAGTTCACCCACAGAATGATGTAACTTTATTTTCCACTTACCCTCATGGTGAGCAAGACTCTGGGGCACTTTTTTAATATCTCAAATGCAGCCAGCGATCAGGAAGGCTTCTCTTTTTCCCCCCAACTTTCATATAATGGAGTTCGCCGTTGTCCGAGCCAAAAAGGATCCATAAAAGTCCACAAAAACTTGTCAATATTCCTCCATACTGCTCGTCCAATGTAATCCAAGTGTCCTAAGTGGGTAGCATCCAGAATTTACCTGAAATTACATCATTTAGTACACTTTTAGAGCCTAAACAATACTACATCACATGTCTAGCAAGCACGCCGATGCACGTTCACGAAACTACAGAAGCCACGGCAGACGAGATTGCGCATTCTCTTTTTTTTCTTTCTTTGTTTTAAATCAATATTCAACCCCTTCTGTGTTTGTCCCGGTTTGTCTGCAGCTCTGGCGCTCTTGGCACAATGTAAACAGCGAATTTCTTCTTCTACGTTTGCATTATCAGCAAAGTAGGCTCTGAACGCCGAGGCTTCTGTAGTGACGCGAAAGTGCTTCAGCACGCTTGTAGGAAATAGGATATATCACTGTTTAGGCTCTAAAAATGTACTAAATGATGAACTTTCGAGTAAATTATGGACGCTACCCACTCAGGACACTTGAATAACATTGGACGAGCAGTATGGAGGAATATTGACAAGTTTTTGTGGACTTTTATGGACCTTTTGGCTCGGACCCCAGCGAGCTCCATTATATGAAAGTTGGGGGGAAAAAGAGAAGCCTTCCTGATCGCCAGCTGCATTTGAGAAATTAAAAAAGTGCTCCAGAGTCTTGCTCACCATGAGGGTAAGTGGAAAATAAAGTTAAATCATTCTGTGGGTGAACTATTTCTTTAACGTCTCCTTCCTCATGCAGATCAGTTTGCAAGAGGGTAGTAAAATCAGCACACCATCACCTACAAAAATCAAAGCCTCCCCTGTGGGTCTTACACACTGAAATGTTGGGTGAGGGGCTATTTTAACAGCTGGAAAGTTCAAACTCTGTCTGGGAGATCACAATATCAGTCAGACCCACAACTTCCTGCTGAGGTGAGGTCCAACTGAATAATTCTAACGATCTTCATTACAGCATTTTATTAGTCTACTTGTAAATGATTTGTTTCAGGCTTGTAAGATTTTGAGTATCATCATGTCAATAAAAAGTAATAAGAGATACGTCAAATTTACTTTTTCCATTTAATCTTTCCTCCCATTTTATGAAAAGTAGATACTAAAAATATATACATAAATATACAACATTATTACAGAGTAGCATAATGTATAACATTACTGTAAATCTTTGTGTCCAACACAACAGATTGATGGTTTACGAGTAATTCTGATGCTGAAAATAGACATAAAGAAATCTACTTCAAATCCACATGAAAAATACAAAAACTTCAATAAAGAAATCTGATTCTGATATGAAAGTGTGGTACTCTCCATGCAGATATGTCTCCAGTGTAAGACAAGCCTCATATATTTCTTAAACAAAGCTGTAAAATTCACCGAACTGCCCTTAAAACATACATCACAACATCTTCTGCCTGTTGTCTTTTCAGTTTTCCCTTACATGACAAAGAAATGTGTCATGACAGCAACAGCGTCTGGAAAATGTGTAAAGGGAATGGAAACTCTTTTAGCAGCCTATTTTTCTTTCTGTTAATCTGTTACACATTTCTCCCCATTTCTGTCTGTAGGCACCGTAACAGTATCTATGCCCCTGATACTACACTCCCTCAATGTCTGGTCAGAGAAACCAATTAAGGTTCAGCACTTAGTGTTGGCCCTTTTAGTCCCATGTCAACCAGTCCCACTGAGAACCACCTACAATATAAATTTCCTGCTCAGTCTCAGTTACAATAAAAACTTGGTAGCTCCAAGCTGGGTTTTTCAGTAAAAAAATAAAAACAAAACAAAAAAATCCTTGAAATATCTTTTCTGCTTTTTCTACTTTGCTGCTTTCTTTTTTTCTTTTTGTGTTTTTTTTAAACATACATCAGGTTTGTGCCTTCAACATTCCAAGAGCCGTAATCCACATAAATCCATGTGTCTGATATCACAGACACAAAATATAGTAACAATGTTGATGTTGAAAATCCAGATATAGCGTCCTCTTTTAAACTACAAGAACATATGTGACCTTTGAGTCTGTACCAAGGTGGTTCTTTGCTGAGCACTTGTATGGACCAGAGTCTGACACTGTTGGCTTCTGGATGACAAGTGTGCCCTGCGGGTGGAGCATCTCACTACCCAGAGGCCGCCCCTGCTCTGCTGCTGACAGAACTGAATGATCAGGAAGTTCCCAGGTAATCTCTGGCTTTGGGATCCCAGAGGCAGCACAGTTGAGCTGGATAGGTGCCCCAGTTACTGCTCTCAAACTAGAGGGTGGCCCTGCAGTGATTCGTGGAGGATAAGCAATGATACTAACGGGAACGGTGAGCAATGCCTCTCCAGCATCATTACGAGCTCTGCAGATGTAGTTTCCTCGATCATTCAGAGTAGTGTCCTGAACAATTAAAGTACCATTCCCCAGCAGTTGATAACGTCCAAGAACTTGAGGTCGGGTAAGAGTGTGGCCACCAGGAATGGTCCAGTAGATTCTTGGTTTGGGACTTCCATCTGATAGACAATGAAGAAACAGAGGTTCCCCTGACATGCTGCGTATCATACCCTTAGGCCTTGTCAAGATGTAAGGTTTCTGCCCAATGTTCAGAATAATTAGCTTCTCAATATAGCCCAAGAAATTCTTGGCACCACAGCGGTACTTCCCAGAATCTTCCTTCTGAGAGTAGTGGATGGTCAAAGTCCCATCATCGCCTTGTTGGTGGCGTAAGCCATGGCTGGATCCACCATTTAACAATGTTCCATTTGGCAAAGTCCAAGTAATCTCTGGAATTGGGTTCCCATCAGCAGAACAATTCAAAACTGTGGTTTTACCACTCCGAGATACAATACGTTCATTGAAAGGATTCTTGAAAATTGGCCTTCGGAGCATACTGGTAACCTCCAGCTGTACAACCAAAGCTGCTTCACCCCCATCATTTCTCGCTAAGCAAATGAACTCTGCTGTATCAGTAGGTCGTATATTACGAATTTCCAGTGTCCCATTATGGTGGACATTAATCCTACTGCCGAAGTATGGTGCTTTTAGAAATATGTTATCAGGCATAATCCAAGTGATAGTTGGAGTGGGATCACCCTCAGCTTTGCAGTCTATAAGTTTCCTGGAGTGTTTTGGGGCTACATCTTTGATTACAGTCCTATTCTGTCGGTATCCATTGATCACTGGTGGATTCCCATCTATATCCAATTTATAAACTTTTCTGTTTTCTCCTCCAGGATTGCGAGCCATACAAACATATTCCCCCGCATCAATTAGTGCCACATCCCTGATATCCAGAGAACCATTGACATGCATTAAATAGCGTTCATTTGATGCTGCTATTACATCATTGGTGGGAAGTATCCACAGGATCTTGGGTTTGGGCTCCCCAAATGCTTCACAATCAAAGCGAATATTCCCTCCAGGCTTCACCCTGGCATAGGTCTGGCTAGGGGGATGTATCCTGGGTGCAGCTGTCACCACGGTGATGTGCACATGCATCTCATCTTTTCCCACCTGATTCTCAGCATAGCAGGTGTAATCTCCTTCTTCCGATATTCCAACCTGAAGAAACATGACACTGGTTATACACTTTAAAAAAAGTTTTAGTGTGTTTTGTTCAGGTTTATGTTTAAGTCAGTGGTTTACCTGGTTTACATAAAGTGTACCATTCTCAAACAGGGTGTAGCGTCTTGCTCGTCCTCCTCTATGGCTAGCATCAGACTGCAGAGCACTGTTCACCACTGTACCATCTGGCAGACCCCAAGAGATCTCTGGCTTTGGTGCTCCTGAGGCTTTACAATCTACTTTCAAGTCATTACCATAAGGCACTTGCTTCTTCCCATAGAGCTTGGGCTCTATTTTGGCAGGCTTCATGGATATGCTGACCTTCATGAGTTGAAGATCATCACCAACGGTGCTTCGCGCCACACAGATATAGTCCCCAGCATCTTTATCACTTACTGTGTTAACAATAAGAGTACCATTGTCCAGAACCCGAATTCTGCTGCCCATCCTGTAAAAATATTAACAAAAAAGATATGTACACTGTATAAATAAACAACACAAAAGATGCACTTACTAGAGATGCTCAGATGCAAAGAATTCTTGAGCATCCAGGCTTATGGAGTTAAATATATTAAGTTTTTAATATTTTGACTTTTTTTAAACCAGTGAATGGTAAAAAAAAAAAGGAAAAAAAAAAAGAAAGAAAAAAAAATCAGAATTGGTTGCACAGTACCAAAATCAGATTTTAGGATGATTGGAAGCAATTTGCAATTTTGAGCAATTTGAGTTTGAAATATACTGTATTCTGAATCAAGGACACAAAAACTACGAAAAGCAAATCATCAATTTAATAATCCCATTGCCAGTGTTTTGATCTAAATTTATATTTGACTGAGCCTAATCATGCCTCAAGTTTGTTTGAACTCAATATTTTATTCTCAAAATTATTCCCAATGTAGCAATGGCTCCATTATTTTGTGATTTAGGAAGGCAACTCTGAAAGAACAGTATCATTCATAAACTAAAATATGGTTAAACCTAAGACAAAAATATGAAGATGAAAGCTAAATATTTAACAATCACAGGAACAATTATTCACTGAGATCATCCTCTGCACCATTTTCATGTTGTGGCTGCACATTCATGCCTATTGAAAGAAAACACAACAACAAAAAAAGATTTGTTTCTATAAGTTTAGCAAACCTCATACTATCGAGCAAGGTTTGACTTGATTCCTCCAAAAATGCTCACAATGTTTAGTTCAACTTTTACATATACTGTACTGTATTTATATGCTGTACATGCCTTTAAAATAAAATAAGCATTTTTTACAGGATTACTCAGTTTGATCCTACAAGGGCCGCAATCCAGCAGGTTTTCCATGTCACTGTGCTTTAATGCAAGTTAATAACTCATTGTGGAGAGCTTGATTGGCTATTGGATCTATTTAATTAGAGTCAGGTATGTTAGAGCAGGGAGAGATGAAAAACCTGCTGGATTGCGGCCCTCGTAGGACTGAATTTAGTAACCCTGGATGGTAGTTTTTTAGTTTAGTTTTTTTTTTTTTTTTTTTTACCTGTGCCAATAGTCAACAACAGCTTTTGAAGGTAACCTCCAGGTGATTCTTGGCTTAGGCTCTCCTGTGGCTGAACAGTTTAGCCTCAACTGATCCCCAAAAGACAACTCAGTCACACCTTCAGATGTCTTCACTATCTGAGGGGCAGAGTCTTGTGTTTTCACTGTCAGAGTCACCACCCTTCTCTCAGAACCAGTGGAGCTGGTAGCTAAACATTCATATTTCCCACTATCTGCTGAAGTCAAATCTTTCATAAGAAGCGTTCCATTTTCGTACACTAATATCCTTTTGTTGATGGCATGTCTGCTAGTTCGAACCACTGACCCGTCAGGGAGGACCCAGTGAACAGTTGGCTGAGGGGTACCATGGCCAGTGCAAGGAAGCCACACGCTTTGCCTCAAACCTGCTTTCAGTTGCTGACGTTTCTCTTCTACAATGCCTGGTGGAGCTGCCACCACTTGTAGTCGAACTGTAGCAGTATCAGCTCCAGCTGGGTTACTGGCAATGCATTTATAATAACCTCTGTCATACACAGACACATGCTTAATGATCAGAGTCCCCTCAGAAGATACTGATACCCTTCCCTTCTCTGTGTTTTGACCCCTGACTTGGGTCCGGTTAGCCAAGATCCAGGAAATCGTGGGTATAGGCCGGCCCTCAGCTTTACACTTCATCTCTGCAGTATTTCCTGTGTGAGATTTCATCTCTCGCAGTTTTGGCTCCAGGATACGTGAAGGGTAGGCCACCACAGAGAGGGTGACAAGAAGTTTATCTGATCCATGGTCATTTTCAGCAAGACAAAAGTACTGGCCTCTGTCCTTCATGTTAGCATTCCGGACAGACAGGGTTCCATTCCTTAACACCTCAAACTTGCCCATCCTTCCATTAATGGTCACTGTGCTTTCTAAGGGACATAAAGATCAAAAACAAACATTCAGTTTAAAAATTAATAAAAAAAAAATAGAAAAAAAGAAAAGAAAAACTATACAGTTTTTACGTCAATTAATATAGGCAAACTAATTATACAGTAAATGCTGCTGATTTTTAAAAATTATATCAACCCCCCCCCCCAACAAATATGCAATCCAATGCAGTATAAAATTATAAACAGTGTTCTATGCTTTTTGAAATCTCAGGTGTCTTGCATTAGTATTACATAGCAGTATCAGATAATATTAACAGTTTCGCATGAAAGAAAATGATAATTCTATTTTAACATGACTATATTTTGATCACTCGCTTGGAAGTGTTTTAATGTATTATGTATTATCAATGTTCAGCACTTTGGTCAGCACTGGCTGTATTTTAAAGTGCTCTATAAACAATGCAGGCTTGGCTTAAATCTTTATTTAGTAAAAAAAAAAAAAAAAAAGCAAAGAATGAAATTGAGGATGTACCTGTGCCTGAGGACAAACGTTTCCAAGATATAACAGGCTGCGGGTTTCCAACAGCTTTACATGGTAGGAAAGCATCTGAGTTTGACAAAACAGTAAAGCTAGCTGCATTTCCACCAACGATCCTTGGCTTTCTTGTCATGGTGTTTGGAGTAAACACCAACTGAGGAGTACTAGCAGTGGTAGCTTGATTGCCAGCGTCACGACTATTGATTGTAGAGATATGCATTTTCTTGTCGAGCAGGGTAGGGGTGTTGTATTCTTGCTCAGCTGTAAAGATGGTTACTGTGTCAAAGGTGAGGCCTTTATCGACAGTGCCTCTGGCACCGTTGCTTTGCACTGTAGGTCGGATTCTCCTACCTTGTGGCCTGCCAGTGGGGTCATTGTTCTTTATCTGTAATCCTGGTGTGATGTTGCTGTGGACTCCTGTCTGAGCCACTGTATAAGGTCGTACTGTGGTAGCTGGCACCAGTGGAGTAGTAGGTTTATAAGTTGTAGATGTGATGGAAGGTCTCTTGGTGGTCTTGTAGGTAGATAAACTACCAGATGTCCATTCAAATTCATCATACAAGTCAATTTCTACAGATGTTTGCTCAATCGAAGCCTCAAGTGAGGTTCTGTTGAAATTTCTAGATTGTGTTTGCAAGGGATTGTAAAGAGAAACAGCCGGCTGAGATTTTGTACTTGCCACCACTGTAGTTTCCATAGTTGTTACCTCTGTAGTTGAAACCACAGTTGTAGGAGCTGCTTTAGTGATTCCAGGTTTCCTGAATGGTCTCCTGCCTCCAAAGGGCCTCCTTCTTCGCCCCTGTCTTCCCCTTGTCCCACCTGGTCTCTGTCTGATTACAAGCAAATTATCAGGTAGTCCCCCTGAGCCAGATGACAATGCTTTATCAGGATTTTCTACAGAGTGTGGCTTGACAGTAGGTGGAGAGGGCAGAGTCTGTAATTCTGCAGGTGTTTCATCAGTTGTAGAAGACCTGGAGTAATGAGATGAACTTGCAGTAGTTTTATGTTGAAAGATTGGTTCTAGTGTCGTAAACTCAAAATCAGCAGAAGATAAACCTCCATCGTCATCCTCTAATGAACTCTCTTTGCCCTGTATGCGTACAGATGATTGAGTGGATATAGTCTCAGGTTCAGGCAATGAAACTGAGGTAGTGGTGGGCACATCAGCAGTGGTTGTGGTTGGGGTCACAGTTGTAGTTTGAACTGTAGTTGTGTGTTTTGGTGGGGTGGGTGGTCTCTTTAACCTGTCCAGTATCTTCTCCCTTTCTCTGCCTCCAAAAAGCCTGTTCCAAGGGATTCTTCCACGAATAACTGTAGAGGCAGTTGTCGTAGTGGTTGTGGTGGTTACTGATGGTAATTCATATGCAGTCAAAAATGGATCGACTGTAGGACCATTTTCAGGGGCATCAGCAGATGTTATGTACTCAGTAGAAACCTCTGATCTGGACTCAGTGTGGCTGGAGGGGGGCAATTGAAGTAATATAATGATTTCTGATAGAAGCTGCAGTTTTTTGAGTTGTGGCAGGTCTCTCGGTTTTGCTTTGAAATGCTTTGGAGGATGCTGTAGGTGTGATGAGATGCACATTAGTGCTCACTGTCTTCCTCTTGTCTTCATCACAATCACAGTCTGAGAAAAGATAAGAACACGCACAGATTCATAGAAAAAAAATCAGTTATTGGTCAAACAATGAACATGTGGCACAAACCTAATCATCAGAACAAGTTCTCCTACCTGTGGTCAGTTCAATTCGATATGGTGCAGAGGTATTTCCTTCTTTCCTCATAGTAGGCTGTTTGAGTCTATTTATGAAGGACTGAATATCCGTGATCCTGTCTGGTTTAATTATCCTTCTACGACCATGGAGGATCCTCCGGCCATTCTTTCCTCTGCCGTTCTTACGTGGAATGATATGGATCTGCTGCTGGGAAATGATTGTGGATCCTGCAGACAGGCGAGGGGATTTTATTGTCTGGGTGGTGTGGAAGGTGATCTCGTCCTGTTGTTTCTCTGTAGTGGTGATTGCTGTAAAAGTGGTCTGACTTTCAGGATCTGTGTGGATGACTAGTTCCACTGGGCCTGGTCCATCTCTCATTGGAGTAACATTAGGGTCTGTTGTAAAGGAAAGTGTTGAACCTGTGGATGTTTCTGTCTTTATGGGGGATTCTCCTGAAAGCTTGAGCTGGGTTTCTTGTTTAGCGTCTGTTGTGGGAAACTGTGCAGTGACTGGTTGTATGTTCAGAGGAGCACTGCTGGTTCTTTCTAGGACATAAAACTCCTTTGTCCCAACAGAACTTGGTGGGTGTGTGAACATCAAATTCACCGGTGTAGAATCAGACTGCATGTAGCTATCCATTGATGGTGTGCTTATGTTTTCTTTTATTTGACTTAAATGGTCATCATGGCTGAGAGCACTGTTGTCGGCAATTTCATTTAGCCCTGTTGTTAGAATATGACTCTTACCTTTCTGTGTGGTTGCTATTTTCTCTGTAGTTGGGTGAACTGTACTTGGGACAACAGTGAGGTGGTCTTCATAAAGACCCCCAGCAGAGCCAGCTTCATCATCACCAGAAAAGCCTGTATGGGGTTTTTCCTGTGTTATTCCCTTATTCTCTGTGTCATCCTTTAATTTTGATCCATGATGAGCTTTTTTCATAAATTCAGCAAATTTCTGTGGGTCTACTTTCCTTGATGCTTTATCAAAAACCCGACTACTCCAAATATGTCTGTTGCGAGCTAACCCCCTCCTTTTTTGTCCAAGTCTACCTCCAGAGCTTCCTCTGTCCTGTAGTCTGGGTTTAGGGTAGGGTCGATCTGAGGTGATAGTTCTAGATTCCTGACTAGTTCTTTCATTGAGACTAGAGAAAGGGATCTCGCTGAGCTTAACTGTGTTTTCTGCTATGCTAGAATCCTCTGTCACCATCCCTGACCCATCATTGTCCAAGGCTGTCACATCCTCAAGCTTTTCTTCGCTGAGTGTCACCTGAGACACAAGCATGTCAACTCCCAAATGATTAGCAACCAAACACCTATAAAATCCTCGATCCCTCTCTGTGAGACCCTGAATTAACAATGTTCCATTCTCGTATACCTTCCTGTTCCCATGGGTCTTGTCCAGGACTGAGTGGTCAGGAAGAACCCAAGAAACCGAAGCCTTAGGACTCCCAGAGGAGCAACAGTCCAAAACCAGATTTTCACCAAGTGACTTTAAGAGTTGGAGACCATTGACCTCAGTTTCTTCCACATCAGGAGAAAGAACTGTCACTCGAAATGTGAGGATATCTGAATCCAGGTAGTTTGTAGCAATGCACCAGTACAAACCAGTGTCAGAGGTATCTGCACCGCGAAGAGTTAGCTTTCCCTCAGCAGTGATTATGATCCTTCTGTCCTCACTGGAGTAAGGAGCTCTAACCTTACTTCCATCCGGTAAAATCCACTCCATCAGAGGTTTTGGCTCACCCTGGATTTGACAGCTCAACTGTGCCACACCACCTATGTTAAAAAGTAAATATTTTATTAGAATGATCATGCTTTTCATGCACTAACATATAAGATATTCTTAATCTTTGGAGTTCTGAATTTTTCATCACCAGCTTCCCTATTTTGAAAATTGCAATGCTCAGTTTATAAAAAATGCATGAAATAAGAATTTAATTACAGATGAATGTAGTCTGTCGTGAAAATCACATCATTAATCAACTAGTTTATCAGAATGAATCTGTGATTCCCACCTGTAATTACAGTGTGCTCTGTCTTGGTTTGATTATCTCGCTTGATCATGGTCCAGGAATAACGGTCCTTTTTAGATGTTGTGCTTTCCACACGCAGGTTGACCACAGATTGGTACTTAATGTGCAGAGTAGAATAGGTAGTAGTGGTACGGTCAAGCTGGAGGCTCAGTTCTCCCTGCATTAACCATGCAGGAGATGCTTTAATCTCAGCCTCAATGTTTGTAATAATTCCCTCCTCTCCATCTCTTGTCTGACTGTATCTGTACACCATTTCTGGTGCTCTGGCCAGCATCAAACCTCTCTCCAGCTTCATCGGAGAGTTACTGTAGGTGGCCAGAATCTGCCACAGCTGTTGGATGTGTTCATAGTCAATGTTGCACACCAAATATGTAGTTATGCCAGTGGCAACTGCAGTGACATTGTTTCCTTCCTCCACCTCCAAAGTTTGACTCAGGTTCTCAAAAGCAGATGGTCTCTGGACAGTGCAGGACAGACTTGCATCATTGTGAAACTCGTCAGTCAGATTCATTTGTATGGAGCCGAGTGGGGCAATGAAGTCCTTTGGAGAAACTGGAGTAAAGTCCCCCTCCTCCACGGTAATGTTTTTCTGCTTAAGATGGTTTTTGATCCAGGGTTTCATACATGTAAAAGCATCGCTGTGGAGCAGGGCTAGAGGACTGTTGTGGTAAGAGGCGGGATTTTCACAAACAGGACACAGCTGGCCTTTTGGAAATCTCCTGTCTCGCTTGCATTTTAGCACACCTGGAAACAATTAGCAAGTAGTTCAGTGTTCTGCTGAAAAGGACTTTTACAGTTTTAATGTCATGGGCCTGAAAATTTTAAACTAGAAAGTAAAATGTGAACAAGAAAAAAAATGTCATCACCATATAGAATTGTAATATTTGAAGTGACTTTTGCAATAACTAAATCATGACATTAAGTTGTAAATTCTGTTTGTTTGCATCTTTAAAGTTTTCTGTAGTCTTAGTGATGAAAATAAATGATCACTAATGCTGTTTCTGAAAAGATTTATATGTTTTCATTGGATATGTTTTTCTTACCTAGGGTAAAACTGAATCCCCATTTCTAAGGAGAAAAACATATGACTCCAAAAATCTGAGCAGAACACCCTTTCTAATGTGAAATGCTAAAACACATAATGTAAGTTAGAAAAAAAGAAAAAGCGGTTCTTAAAGCTTCTTAACATGTTTTAATTTAACTTGTTTCCAAATACTTTGAAAATGCCATAAATCACAGATGCACAACTTACCTGTCTTCCTTTGTGCCCACATGGAGAACCACTCCATATGGCAATCACACACCCAAGGGTTTCCGTGGAGGAAGACGTTTTCTAACTGACTGCATCCAGTAAAAATATCTGCAGGCAGAGTGGTCAGGAAGTTATCTGACAAATGGATGGTTCTTACTGAGGACACCTTAAAAACCTGGCTGTGTCTCAGGGTGATAAATGTGTCTGGATGGAGCTGCTGAAGGCGGTTCCCCTCCAGATTAACCAGCTGCAGGCTGGTCAGGCCGTAGAAAGCCTCTGGGCTGATAAATTCGATGTGGTTGTGGTCTATGTGAAGTCTCAGCAGACTGTCCAGGCCTTTGAATGTCTTTTTGTTGATTTCCCTTACTTTATTGTGTGACATCTTCAGGACCTGTGGGAACAGTTTGTCAAAACAATGATGAATTATGACTAAGATGTCAGTACACAAAAGCGCATATTTAGAAATCTCATTGCATGTCTTCAAACTGTTTATCTAGTCTGAAAAGTGCAACTAATCCTGAGATCATTGTTTACTGAAAAGAAATAAATATGGAAACCAATCACTTCTTCTGAAAAAACACCAACAGTATAGCTAAAGTTTCTCTCTGAAGTTTATGGTGATTAAAGCCTGTTAGTAGCATGACTGAGAGGAGCTTAGGTAACCTGATTTGGTGGAACTGTACTTTGGGATGAATATGTGCTGGATTGTTTGACTCTTGATTGTGACTCCTCTATTATAAAGGTAATTTAATAAGAATAGATAGGGGGAGCATTTCTAAAGTGATTCTAAATTGATTCACATGCAGATGTAAATTATGAAAGATCCTAATATTTATTTAGCTTTGCAACTAAAATTTGACATGTTCTGTTACGTAACCTTAATGGGGTGATATGATAGCTGTATTCATTGTATGGCAAGCACAAAATCCTTTTGCATTTTAATAACAAAAGCTTTTTTTTAATCCTGCTGCTACTTTTCCCACCCAACTTCTTAAATAACTAATGATTTAAATTGATTCTTAAATGACATAATTAAAACAGAATTAAATCCTAATTATGAGGCTGCTGAGGTGGTTAGCAAGCTTCCCTGCTTAGGCAACTGCCCCCACGACCCGACCCCGGAAAGGTGGCATGAAAATGGATGGATGGATGAATAAATTAAAGGAATGCCAAAGTAGATATTAGAGAGCTGCTTATGTAAGATCTGTATACTTCATTAAAATCTGTCTGTCATCATGCACTTTCTCCACCCTGTGAATTCAGGCTTACCAGACACCAATTTGTTTGACATATTGCAGTCAAGTAAACATCTGTTTTGTGGTAATAAATAACAGGTGGTGACATATCTTACCTGTAAAGATTTGAGGTCTTGGAAGGCTCTGTCTTCAATACTGTGTATGGTGTTGCTGTGCAGCATCAACAGCTCCAACCTCTCAAAGCCTGAAAGATCATTTTCTCTCAGGATAGATATACTGTTGTACCTAACAGCACAGAGGTAAAAAAAAAGAAAAAAAAAAAATCCATCAGCTTTCCTTATTTATGATAAACTTGACTGAAAATTCAACATTAGAAAAAAGGCAATTGTTAAAAAACGCGGCAGACAAGATTGCGCGTTCTTTCTTCCTCTTTCTTTCTTCATCTTTCTTTGTTTTAAATCAATGGCCAACCCCTCTTGTGTTTGTCCCGGTTTGTCCACAGCTCAGGCGCTCTTAGCACAATGTAAACAGAAAATGTCTTCTTCTACGCTTGCATTGTCAGCAGAGTAGTTGCTGAATGCCGCGGCTTCTGTAGTGTTGTGAACTTGCATCGGCGGAAGCTAGGTGTAGTACTGTTTAGGCTATAAAAACAAACTAAATCGGTTCGAGTAAATTATGGACGCTACCCACTCAGGACACTTGGATTACATTGGCCGAGCAGTATGGAAGAATATTGCCAAGTTTTTGTGGACCTTTATGGACCTTTTTGTGTTGAGCGCTGGTCACCTCCATTATCTGACAGTCTTAATTATCTTCAAGTCTCCATTATCTAAGCCTTCCAATCTCCGGCTGCATATGAGATATTAAAAAAGTGCTCCAGAGTCTTGCTCAGCATGAGGGTGTACTATTCTATGGGTGTACTATTGCTCTAAGTTAAGGATGGATAATATTTGTAAGTTATCAATAAACTATCAATAAATTCACCCAAATTCTCTTAGTTTTGCAGTGGCAAATAAGTTAAAACACCTGTGTTGGCAAACTGTTGCTTTTACTGTAATAGGCAAATAGGATGAACTGATTAATCCAGGTGTGTCTGACCATATGCTGAGGTCAGACACACCTGGATTAATCAGTTCAACCAATCATGTAAGACAGGAAACAAAGGTGCAGTATTAAGTTCAGGAAGTACTGGAGCTGCATATAAAGCCCATTAATCTGCATCAGGTGTGCTGGAGTTGGACGGAACTACAATGTGGAGAAAAAAAGTGATATACATACACTTATAGCCTAAATCTAAAGACAAATTAATCAATATAACTGGTAGCTACATCAGTGCATGCTACATAAAGACAAAAGTGCACCAGGAAAATTTGAAATAAAATAAAGTTTCTTTTAAAATCATAGTCATTCTCAAATTCATTCATACGTCTCATTAAAGAAAAGGCTAAATTCACAATAGTCACTCAAATAACATGAAACTAAAAAAAGTAATAAAAGATTAAAATGAGCTAAATTGTAATCTAGTTAAATATGATACTGCTTTTGAATTGAGGTTGAAATGAATTTAAAAAAAAAAAAACCAAAACTGTCCCAGACAAATAAGAGCACTTTGAGCAGTCAGAGTAGTTGGCCAAAATACAGTACCTGTCAACAGGTGAAGAAGTCTGATTGAAAGTTACAGAAAACACTTGATTGCAGTTATTACCTCAAAGGGTTGCTCAACAAAATATTAATTTAGGGGTCCCATCATGCTCGTTTGTTTTGTCTTTTGTTTGTTTTCATTTTTATGTTGAACCAGACCGGGCTATGCACGACTTAACTACTTCCTGAACTTCGGACAGCACCTTTGCTTTTGCCTCCTGTCTTTTATTACTGGACAAACTTATTAATCCGGGTGCACCTGACCTCAGTAACTGGCCAAACACACCTGGATTAATCAGTTTTTTTCAGTAATGAAAGACAGGAAGCAAAAGTGCTGTCTGAAGTTCAGGTGGAGTCGTGCATATAACCCATTCAATGTCATGATTTTTATTACATTCTTACTTATCAATACTTTTGTCGGTTTAAACTTATTTCACTGACAGCTACCCCCCCCCCCCCCCTTAATCAGATTTTTTTTTTTTTTTTTTATATCGTTAATGGCTTCAGCCTAACAAAAAAACATATTGGTTAAGCTCTGGATGTTAGGCATCATGTGCTTAGATTTGATTATGTGAAAAGTTTGTCCAATAATGAAATACAGGCAACAGAGGAGTACTACTAAATTCAGGAAGTAGTGGAGTTGTGCATATAGCCCATTACTGTGCATCCATCTATTCCTGGCCTAATATATGTTTTGTGCTTGTTGTTTTAACTACTGTTCTTTTAATTTTCTATTCATTTAAACAAGTATGTGGTGTTGAGATCAACTGTCTTTTCAGGCAACAGCAGACAGGATTGTACAAGACTGCATAGCCCCGGGGTGTGGTAACACCAAAATTAGCTTGAAATTCATTTCAGAATAAGAGAGAAGCCATCTTTCACTTCCATTCATGTTGTTTCCCTGTTCTTTTTCTTTGGTTCAAGTATCAACTTGTTATAACTGATAAAGCACAGCTGTTCATGTTAACAGTGAAGCTGGCCATACCCCAGGATGCCATACCTTCATTTGTTTTTCTTTTTCAGAACTCCCTCTTGAGGAAATGATTGAACAGCTATAATAGCAAATTACACTGGCTAAGCTTAGTCAAAATGTCTTTTTAAAGACTTTGTTGTTAAAATGCTCTTTTCTGGCTCAGTCTTATGCTTAAAGGAGGTCTAATTAGGCTCAAAGATTGAAAACACCTGTGAGTGAGTGCTACAGATATTTTGTCATTTTGTCAGTCAGGCCAGGCATTTAGCATATTTGCTACAGTTATATTTTGGCAAAACTGTGATACGCCAACCTCCTTCATCCTCATTAGCCCATAAAACCTTGAAATATAACATAGGCCTATGCTGTTATGAGAAAATGATGTGTAGTTAGCATTTTAGTTTGAGCCTGAGCTAGCTTAATTTTAAGTTAAAGTTATCAAAACACCGAACAAATATTTAGTCAGTCTGAATATCTGTTTCAGTTCAGACCATACTTCTTACAGTGGTTAACAGTAGCTCCTTTGTGATGGTGATGTTATGGCTGCTGGTTGTCTGTGGTCAAAATAAATCACTGTGATTATTCTTCCCCAGAGTATGCAGCTGTTCAATCTGCTAAATGCGGGAACACTTACCCGAGGTTAATTCTTTCCACAGCTGGTGGGAAGTGGTCAGGTATTGCGGTCAGGTATCGGAAGGTGCAGTGCACTTCAGCGGGAACATGACAGACGCATGATTTTGGACAGTCAGCACTCAGCGGCTGCAGGGCAGCCAGAATAAACACAGCTCTCAGCAACCCCCTCCTCAGATACGAAGCGCTGCAGGCACACGCACTCATTGTGCACAGGGATGGGGCTTCAGTGACGAGATGCTACACTCTGACCTGTGCCATCAATGAAACCCACCTGAAGAGAGAGTGATAGCAAGTTGAGGCACTGAACTTACGGTGTAATTAGTTGTCACATGTAATGACAATGCAGTTTTTACTACAGCAGATTGTCTTCTGTGTTATATCATAACTACTTACGCTTCTTTCTGTTATGTTTTGAATTCCTGAAAAGAGAGGAATCCAGCTTGAAGTGCTTTAAAGAGTTCTCAAAAGTTCACACTTATCTGTCTCTCTATTTACTAATAAATTGATAACGTGTTATTGCTGTTCATGGAGGAATGATTTAAATCATGCATGTTTTCTGTGCAAAAAAATGTAAAATGAAAAATCTAAAGCTGTTTCCCCCTGAGATGTAGAGAAGCTGAAGGGGAAAGCTGCATGAAAAGGAAAGAGTGAAGTGAAGCACAAATGCTAGAGATTTGCAGAAAAAGAACTTAGTTGCATTCCACTTTGCAGTTCTCTAATTAAGAATTTAGAGTATTGAATAAGTATTAAGAGTAATTTTCAAGATCTGAAAAGAGCACTCATACAGATATGTGAAACATTAAAAGTGAAATAGCATGCAAAACTTTTGGCAAGGAGTTTAACAAGTATACTCATGCAAAACTGCTAAAATCTTTTCATTTTTGCATTATATATAGTTTTCCTCACCACACTTTAACAGCTGCAGAAAGTTGGTGTGCTGCACATGTAGAAATGCAAAAATCCTGATGAAATAGCTTTAAGTCCACATTCAATTGCAGTATTTCTCCAGTTTGATCTCTTAGATGAGTGCGTGTCTGAAGTCCAGAGTCATGTCTGTGTGAGTGCCTGCAGCTGAGCGCACACTTTGGTCTCCTCCGCCCCCTGCAATCTGCTGTAATGCAATCCTAGAGAAACTCCAGCTATGAAGTAGTCAAGGAGGCAGCTTGCATGAAATACAACTCATCAGATAGAGTGTTAACGGCCAAGACAAAAATTGCTGTATTCCTGAAGTTGAATTACTGAGGAACAAAGTTGAACCATTAATTGCTGCCAAGACAATAAAATTGGACTTTCTTGATGAAATGGTTTTGCATGGAAGCACAGATTCAGTGAAAAATTAGATCAGTCTGATGGCCTCAAAATAGTTTGCTGTTTGTAACTTTGTCTTGGCTCTCTCTTATTGTAGTTCATAGTTGATGATTCAGCTTGGACAAGATATGACAAAATTTACTAAAGCATAGCAAAAGTCATTGTTAAAGTTTGGCTATATAAAAAGCACCACACAGTCATATTCAAATGTGTTACAGATTTTCAGAATACTGATCTATTTCCCTTATTGTAATCAGATGGGCTTATGATCTGCTTTGTGTTTTCTGTTTGTCTTTTGCTGAATTGTTTAAATCTATTACCATACTTTGCACATGGGATAAAGTGTTTCCTTATGTTTGGCTTTTTGCAAATTTGTCAGATGCAGAACATTAAACTTTTGCATCCAAAACCTAAATTGGAAATATGAACCTATTACTATGGCTAAAAAACTGAAACTTCAAGGTTTTTTTTTTTTTTTGTGATAAAATTGTGAAGAACTCTCAACTTTCCTAATTTATCAAATCAAGACTTTTTTTTTTTATTTAAAAAGAGAGATGGTTCATCAAACTTCCAAGTTTACATTTTGACATATGGCCTTATATTTCAGTGTAAGGCAAAATTTCCAGACACTATCTAAAATTCCTGCTTAATTTTGTCAGAATGCTGTTTTTTTACTAGCATACACACATATTTTCTAAATTTTCCTGGTTTCAAAGCTTGCATAAATTTTTGTACGTCTTTACAAGTTTCTTGTTGCAATAGTCTTTATATGACATTTTTTAGTGACTAAACAGGAAACATTAAACTGTAAACACTGTTCATTGGTACCACAGCTCAAACTGACTCCGTTTGTTTTTGCCTCATTTGTGCTGATACACTCTCTCTCTCTCTCTCGCTCAAAAAAAAAAAAAAAAAAAAAAATCTGGCACTTCATCACATTTATTTCTGAACTTATTTGTTCACTTTTATACATACACTTATGGATGCACACATGTGCTTACTGTAGTCTATCGTATTAAAAAAGTCCAATTTGGAACTTGTGCTTTTTTTTTCTTGCTAAAAGATCTGTAAACTTTAAGGAATGCAGTGGAACCGAGTAATCAAGTCATTAAAGCTCACAGGAACTTACAACTTGGAGGACTGAGCAAAAAACCTTCAATACAGTTAAGAAGAAATTATTTTGATTTGCCACTTATGTGCAGAGTAAGTGACAGATAATCAAGGTTTGACTTAACAATCATGATAGTTTGTAGTATTTAACTATGTTGTAACTCAGTTTTTGGAGAACTATGGAAAGTATTGGGAGAAAATTGTCCAGCATTGCTTGATGCTTGAGATATTTATAAGCAAATGATCAACTAGTAATTTATTGATGATTATTAAGGATGAATATATGTGTTTGGACTTGAACACAGCTGTTATTGGTCATGATCCATTGTTTTTGTCACTGGTGTTTAATGGTGTTTCACATCTGGGTAACACACCTCTTCTCTTCTCTTCTCTTCTCTTCTCTTCTCTTCTCTTCTCTTCTCTTCTCTTCTCTTCTCTTCTCTTCTCTTCTCTTCTCTTCTCTTCTCTTCTCTTCTCGCCTCACCACATCTCATAATATTTCTTATTTCTGTTGAGACATGAAATTCTTCTTGTACACTAGCAATCATCTGAAATGAAGAAGGTAATCCAAGTGTCCATGAGTTATTTACTTGAAGAAGCCACGATTGTAAGATACTAAGACTATAAAAGATTCATTCTGCCCTGTTGACAGTCACCCTTGATTTACTAACATCGGTACCGACTGGAGTTAGTGAGGCTCTATTTTCATGTCTCACAAATAATCTTATGCAAACAGGACTTACAGTAATTCAATTATGCAGGATTTCTTGCCTACCCCAGTTCAAGTGGGCTTAATCTGCTAACAGAGCAGATTTTTTTCTTTAAGGCAGACACGTAGTACAGTTCATTATGCCTTGATCCAAGTCATCATTATAACAGAGGAGTTAAGCCTCTTGAGATGGAAAATTGCAGTGATAAGAGGATTAGAGGGTTGGTGAGAGGAGAAGATGGGACAAGCATAGCTTTCAGCAGGTTTTATAAGTGCCTGTTTGCATGTGCATCCCTATGTGGCCAGAACAATATGATTTGTTTGTTTGTAATTCTGTTTATCGCAAAGTTGAGTCAGGTCCATTTGTTTTCTGGCCAAAGAAACTGTTTTTATTTTGACTTTAATGTGATCCAGATGATGGAGCATTACGAGGGCAGTTGCATTATTTTGGAAACTGCAGCTCTTAAAATATTTTAGATGATAAAGAGAAGCCTAGTTTTTCTGTTGTCTTTGACTCCATAATGCCATTTAATCCTTACATTTATGTACACATGGTATTAGGAAATGCAAATATAAATGCTTTTGCTATGAAATTGCTCCCTTCTCTCTGGTTTGAGTTATAGAAAGTGTGAAGGACCAGGTTTCCTGTTAAAAATCACAGCTAGCTGGTAGGGTCTTAGGAATCAGAGTCATGCAGCTTTGACTTTACTGCTTCGCTATGATGACTGAGATTATTCATTTGGAAAATATTAACTTATACAAGACACTTACTGTATCTTGTTTTCCCTGACAATATTTTAGCGAGCTTTCTTCTTTTTTGTGTTTCTTTTTTCAAACCTGCCTCTACAACTTTTTCTCCCGAACATCATTCGTCTTAATTTTCAAATGATTAAATACTGTTTAGCTTGCAATATGGCTTGCTAACAGCAGCTATAAACACATATTAGTAACAATTGTAGTGACTTACAGAGTTAATGCAAAAAACATTTGGAGGAAATATTTGTCTAGTAAACCTGTGTTTGATAAAAGCAGGACTTTAAAAATGCAAACCAAGCAGACATAATAAGGTTATTTAGTCACTTTTCTAAAGTTGATAAAAGAAGCAATGGGGTCTCATCAATAAAACTATGCGTAGGATCTTTACGAAAAGCGTACGTACGCCCCAAACCACAAGTTTGCATACGCCAAAAAATATTCAGATTTATAAAACTGTGCATGCGCACACATGCAAGCAATTTCCTCTTTATAAATCACACTCTTCCTGGAAGTTTGCACAGGTGACTTTGGCTCCCGCCCACTACACGCCCACATTTTACCATATAAGGTCAATGCAAAGCACCTGATGGATATTTCTGCATATAAATGAGCCAGCTGCTCTGAGGTATTTAAAGCTCAATTGTGGCGACCGAAAAGACAATTAAATGTCATTTCGCAGAGACTGAAGTGGAGGTGCTTGTTGGTGAGGTGGAGCCTCACAAAAACATTTTATTTGGGCGTCACAGTGGAATCACGGATAAACTAAAGTCTGCTGAGTGGCAGCAGGATGTTGTGGTGGTGAATGATGGAAGAGGTCTGTTCCAGAAGTCGCTCTGTGGAACTGTGGAGGAAACGACGTGTCAGTGCGACTGTGTGCTGAACACAGAATCCAATGAAGTCAGTCTATGATAACAATTTGATATGATGGGGGAATTAAATGTTTGAGAGCAATATGACATAAGGAGAGGCTGGACGGGGTTTGATCCCCATTCTTTCTTTTTAAAGTCATGCATGCTGACCAGTCAGCCAAAGGACAATGTTCAAAGTACCACAGCCGGGGCACACTATCACTAAGATACAAGTGACAGGACCCCGCACTGCCACCAGAGGAATCATGATGCGGTGTGGTTTCAGTTCCCCACCTCACCATCTGTGTCGCCACTTTCCCCAGTCTCCAAAAACCGGCATACGCATGGGTCAGAGTTAACGTGAGAGACCGCACATTTTCCCATCAAGTTTGCTTTTTCTAAATCACAACTTTTGCGTGGAAACAGTTTCAGGCCCCGTTTTGTGCATACGCAATGTTTATAAATGAGACCCCTGATCATTTATCTTTGATGGTTGCTGCTTGCTTCCATTTAGCTCACCATTTCAGACTAAAATGGGCTTAAAATCACCATCTCATTTATTCGAGTTGTTTTAGAAAAGACTGCATGTGTTTGCTATTAGATGGTGACTTCTTTCAATCAGAGTCAAGAGAAATTTGCTTAGTTGTTATTTGGGGAGACCTAAAACTACAGATGTTAGTCAACGTTGACTTGTCAGTGTGTTTTTTAATTAATGGAGTTCTTGACCAGACTTCAGTGTTTGCCTTTGTCAAATTAATTTGATGCACAGTATTTTAAATAATCCTCTGGATCTACTGTATTTTTAGCTTCAGACCATGATTCAGTATGTCGCTTATTCCCGTCACACATCATTTCCAGTCCTCTCTGTCCCTCTACATATGTTAACAACTCCACTAAGACGAGCTGACCGTGTTTCTGGTATTAACTATGAGTCACAGGTTTTCCTGTTTTCCCGATGGTGGTAATAAGTTTTAAATTATAGCAAAAAGTTTTCACTGGAATGTAACAAAAGGACTCAAATTCATGTTTGTAACAAAACTGGATGTGGTCCGTCCGTATGCATGTTGTGTAGTGTGTTTGCTTCTGTGTTGTTTGAGTCCTATAAGCATCTGTCTAGTGGAATTAGTTCTGTGATTTCACTCTGGCAAACTCTGACTCAAGTTTCTTTGACAGAAGAGCCCTTTCTCTTGACACGTCTGACCAATGTAACATTAGTCATACATGCTAACAGCTGTCTGTCTGTCTGATGAGACCTTTGACCCGTTTGACTCATGTCATGGCAGCTCAGAATGTGTGTCTCAGTGAGGTGCGTTTCCTTATTTTCCTTCTACTTTATCATGCTGTACTACTTTGCTTATATCTGTTAAACATATTCAAAAAATACACGTAATAGAGATGAAGAGATGAAAATGATCTATGGAATTAGATCAAGCAGTGAAGTATTTATAAGTTTAATATCTTTAAATAGAATGATTCTTATTTACTTCTACCTGTACAGTATGGTCAATATTGATGATTGGGTCCTTTCAAATCATGACTTGTTCACTATTTTAAGTACGCCAGGGGCCAATGTTCTGCACAAAGTAATTGATTCTAAAATGTTTGCCCAACATTTTCAAAGGCTGTTTCTTAAAAAAAAAAAAAAAAAAAAAAAAAAAACACTTTCATTTTATGTTTTAGAAAAAAAAGACTCATATGGAAAATCACAGAAATTCCAATAGGTTTTGTTTTATCATCTACCACTCTTTGTGAATCCTAACTAGCAAGGGGATTTGGGAATGAAAGTAACAAAGTCCTTCTCTGCACTCTGCAGGGCAATGCCCTTTTGTTGGGGAGTTTTGTCCACTGTTTTTCATTTCTGCAAAAGCCATAACCAGAACCATGTGTACGAATTTGTGTTGACAACTTGTATGAGTGGTCTATTTAATGCCTCACTACTTTTGTCTGAATGATTTTTACCACATATTGAAATTAGCACCACTTTGCTCCTAAGTGAAGTACAGAACTGTCTTTTTTCTCCCCTTTCTTACAGGCTACTTTCCTCATACTTTTATAATTTATAACAGTGTGACAGTGTGGCCTCAGCCTGTGACTTTTTTCAGAAATAGCAATTACTTTTAAGAAAATAATTTGAATTCTTTTTCAACCTTTGTTTTATGTTTCATTTATAAGTGTTGTAGGGGTGGGTACAAATATTGATTAATCCATGCATCGCAAGATTTCTCTGCAATTCAATATTGATTTAGAAAATTCTCTGAATCGATTCAGCTCCTGACCCGTGGGAGCACTGTGCATGTTATATTCTTTGTATGGGCGGAGGCTACATTAGATCATACAACGACAAAATGGCAGTCATTTTTAAATTTTCAGATGTATTGCTTAAAAATGTGAAGTGACAAACTTCATATTTCATCATAGGCATGAAAATAAATGAGCTACTTAAAACTTGACAGTAGAGTTTTTACTTTTCACCACATTGACATTGAAGCCATTAAAGCTAGGGTTTGCAATCTTAGAAAAATGGTTTGAGCAAGCAACATTTTTGAAAAAAAAAAAGAAAAACACACATACACCACCTGAAACCACACTTTCAGAGTGCAGTAACGTGTGCACTGATAGTTTATGAGCAGGTTGGCAAAGCTAACTGATAACAGCCAAGTTGATAGCTTGTTAGCTTGACAGTAAACAGCTGGCCACACATTTCGAAAAGCCTTAATTCTTCCACCTCCAACTCCTTCTGCGGTGAAAAAAAGTCCACAAATGTCAACACCTCCAAGCCTTGATCCTTATCTGTTTTTTTTTTTTTTTTTGGCACAGCAGCAGTTAGCAGTCTGTTTGCTATATTTGTTTACAGTGAGCGGCGCACAGAGCGGTGCACGTGGGGACGGGGGAGAGGGTAGGGACAGAGACGAGACATAAAGGTATAGATTGGTTCTTTCTACACGGTCCAAATGACCAATTTCTGCCTTTCAGTGTGGATGGCAGGGGTAGGTCAGAGTTTTTACAGAACTGCAGCTCTCACAGAGGTCTGACTTTTTCCCTTCCTTTTTATGAATACATGATGTATTGACTACTGTCAGGATGGAAGGGCCATTTCACCCAGTATAACAAAAAGTGTTTCTCAACACGATTGTCAACTCTGGCTTTAAATCAATGTTGAATCAAATTGGAACCCAAAGAATTCAAATCAAGTTGAGTTATGATGTTAATAACAATACCCATGCTGCCCTGTTTTTGGTGTGTCCTGTTCTGCAGCCTTCTTGGCCAGGGCTTACCTGTAAAAGATTTTAATCTCAATGTGGTTTTCTCCCTGGTAAAATAAAGGTGAAATAAATGACTGAAAATAAATTTCATGTCTGAAAATGAAAAATTGTTTTATTAATCCCAGTAAGAAATGACAGTGTCACAAAAACCAGTATTGTAGTCAAATAACTTAGTCAGAAACTAGGGAAATTTGAGTAAAGTTTAGTGGTTTAAAAGATATGTTGCTGACATCTCTGCTCAGCTGGAGTTATATATGGGTTTGTATATATTTTTACTCAGAGATCACGCTTGCTTTCAGAACCTTTGTAAGTGTTTGGCATTAATCTTTGTGATTAAGAAATGTTTCAGTGACTTTGTCTTATGTGGCATGAATCATGTAAATCATGGTGATGGTGAAAACATGTTTTAGCAACTCCAAAATGCTCATAATAGCAACAGGATGCTAGAAATTATTTGCAGGTTGGCTGATGAGTTTCTGATGGATTGTTTTGCAGCTCTGGGGGTCTGCATGATCTTCGCAATGACAGCTATGCAGGTACTTGAAGCTTTGTGATTATTAAATATATTTGTGACTAACACAAAACCGACCAAATGGGTTTTCTCTCGTGAGTACAGTCATAGTTTAGAAAACACTGGATACTTATTTACTTATTTTTTAGTTATTTCTCTCTGTTTTTATGTTCAATACAGCTTTAGAAAAACTGTCTT
Source organism: Atherinomorus stipes (assembly GCA_023101725.1). Classification (NCBI taxonomy): domain Eukaryota; kingdom Metazoa; phylum Chordata; class Actinopteri; order Atheriniformes; family Atherinidae; genus Atherinomorus; species Atherinomorus stipes. Next base: position 292,588 of record JALJCO010009117.1, read on the forward strand.
GTCATTCCAGTATACACACAATATTGCTTCCAGTCCTTTTTGTTCTTTGTATCCCATTATAGAGATTTGTGCAGGTAAATCTGTTAGTATCAAAGAGACCTATGCCGCAATACTTATGCTGCAAGACCTGTGCTGTACATTCATGTTTCAAGAGATAATTGACAACCTAAAGAGAAATCTTTCCATCCAACAATGTTGTGCAAGTTCAAGCGTCTCATGAACTAGTTCAAAGTTCAACTCTCCCAAGTTAAAAGAGGTAGTTAATTTGGTAGGTTCAAGTTTTAACCAGCTCTAAGTTCAGTTTACTTAAGTTTTTTTATACGTCAGAAGTAAAAGTGAAAGACTAGTCTTGATGAAGGAAAAGATTTAAAGTGTTGTGTTTTGCAAAAAAAGAATAAAGAATCAATTATACCAAACTTCAAATTCTATCACTCAAATTAGATATGCATGTAGAACAGCTGTGGACAAAGGCCAAAAATAACCTTTTGTTTTTTTTAGTGAAACATAAGTTTATTTTTTTGTTTAACAGCTATTTTAAGCTTACCTTTTCCTATATTTAAAGTAGAGAAACATCATAAGATATACGTAGTCTCACAATGGATGTTTCAACTCCACATATCTTTTCAAGAAGTTGATTCTGACTTGTTGTTTAAGCACAAGCAGCCATTAATTGCACCAAAATGTTAGATGTCATTTTCAGACAGAGCATAATAATACTGCAAATAATCAAAAATAGAGGAGGTGTCTGATGTGCACACTGCATAGAATCTCTTTTTTTTAACCTGCATTTGCCATTAAAGAGAACTTGGATTACAGGAGCACTGCTATTTTGTTGTGTTTGAGCACACAGTGCATTGTGGGTAATAGTGTGAAACGGATGTAGCACCAGGGAAAAGTAAGCAGAGACTGTTATGGGACCTCACATAATCTGAATAAGTTTATGTTCAAAGTCTTTATTTGCAAAAACATTTAATTTAGTTCAACAGTCACAGAAAAATGACTGTGTTTAATGAACACCTTTAAAATAAAATAAAACTTTAAAAAAATTATTTTGGTGCACGTCTGCCTGTGTTCATCTCACATTCAACTGGCAAATAATGCTCCAGCTTCATATGCTTTATATGTTCAACTCATTAACTTTGTGACAAAATAAGGAAATGCAGTGAATGAACACCTGGAACCACTCAGTTAATTGATTCATAGTTATTAGAGCTCTATGGACAAAGGTGTGGGAAAGAAGGAGAAAAAGAGGATTCCTTTTCTCCTTCTTTCCCCCATCTTTGTCCATAGAGCCCTGGGTTAGAACTGCCAGGAACTTGTGACTCAGTTTCTGATAATGTGCCAGCCATTTTTACAGCGGGAGAAAGAAAACCAATTAGTTACTGTTTCGTGTTTTCCATACACCAATTTTACTTTATCACTTTATCTATGATTTCACTTTTTGGATTATTTCTTGTTGGTAAATTTTCAGACCATCCTCTTTTATAAGGTTGATGATGTTGTTGGAGGCTTGGGGAAAGGTCCTTTTATGTATAAGCCTGGTTGTGTTTATGAGACCGGTAGTTAATGTGATGTGTATGCACAAGCATGTTTTTGCCTGTGAATGTATCTGACCTCATTCTGCTACGTGTAAACATGCCAGAAACACACACTGCCATTTAAGTGACTTGTAAACTCATGTGTTTACCACGTTGTTTATCTCTCTGATTGTAATGATCAGATTACCATGGCAACCCAACCCTAAACAGCCAGTCTTACAGTCCAGACTTTGACACTCTTTTTCACATTGACAAAAATGACCAAATCGCAAAAAGCAGTGAAGCAGACAAGTTAAAAATCTGGTGATAAAGTTTATGTGTCCAAATCAACCAAAGAACAAAGCAAGTAAGCAGATCTGTGTGTCACGTCAATTACCAGCATTATATTGTCACTAAACTTAACTGAAATTACTTGAATTATGTCCTAATCCCCAAAGGAATGTCACATTTTCACAGTATAAATTAATGAGGAAGATTAACAAAAAAATATGTGTAAAAAAATGTGTTCACAACTGGTTTGCAAAGTTAAAATGTAACTGTTGTGTTAAAGTCTTGCACGGGCAGCATTTGCAAGTAACACAGGCAAACTCACTCTCTACATACACCACATGTAGCTAATGTCTCCATCAGCCTATATTACAAAAAAGCTGGGTAGAGAGGTGTTGGAGTCCAGAATATGTTCCAGTTCCCAGCTCTTCATTTTGCTCCTGCCCTACATCCTACACTGATTTTGATTTCGGATCTAATTGTAGTGTCTCACTAGCTTTGGAAAGCTCAATAAGCTGCTTTCTCATGTAAATATCAAAATCATAGTACCAGAGGAAATATTTTCTGTAGCTCAGCATCATAGCACAGAAATCTCTGACTAATAGAAAAGTTTAATTGAAAATTCAAGTAAGGTACAAAGAAAGAGCTATCTCAAAGTTGTCATTAGTTTTACCATTCTAAAACAAACTCTGAATTTCATAGTTAAAAAATAATTAGTCACTCAAATCATTACCACAGTTAATACACTATTACTATTAGTTTTTGTGCTACATTTTCAAATGGTATATGTGTTTCAGATAGTCACATTGTATTTGTAGAAAAAACATTCCACGACAAAATGTCAAAATCTTGTGATCTGGCTCATTTAGTGAGACACAGTTGCACACATTATATGCTTCTTTTTGTTATGGCTGAGGGATTTTTAAAGTACAGAAACATAAAGGCCTCTGCTGTGCACTGAACAACTTCCTGTCATGTGTAGACCCTGTAACTCTCAGTGACCCCAGAAGTTACAGCCATAGGACTTGTAGACTGAACATGAGCACATGTTCCTGGTATAATGCGAGAGAACATGGGCTAGATCACTCAGGGCTGTGGAAAACCAAAACACCCCTCCTTCCCTTTTTATTCCGCTATATTTCCAATCCAACTGGCCCTTTGAGCTCTAATGGACCAAACAAACACAGTGCATTCCACTAGAGCTGTTAGAGGATCTCAGGGTCCTGCTGTTTGTCATTTATGTATCACAGTTCTCTTTCATCTGCAATGAAAACATGTGTGAGTTGATTCAGTAAGAGGGAATGTTGTTAATGAAGAACAGCTTTCACCCTTTCAGTTCTAAAATTTATACCGTGACTGAAATGTTTGAACAATTCATAATCACAACCAAGAATTAAAAGTGTTCCGAAACTAAAAGCACATGCTTAAAAAAAAATGAAACAGGTTATGCACAAGCATAACAATGCATATTTAGCTGGGGTTCTTATGAGCAAAACATTACTGGATGCAAACCCATGCAGGGGGCAAAACTTAGATTTAATCTAAACTATTTTAAACCTGTGAAAAACAATCTGTCAAAATTCAAGTTTGTGAATGGGTAGAAAAGAATTTGTTATATTTACACCCACACAAATTCTTTTCTACACATGCACCATCTTTTTGATGTTTTTCTGGATTGATGTTCACCTCATTTGACTATTTCCTAGGAGCCTTATGGTAATGCTAGTAAGGCAAGGAAGGTTTATTTGTACAGCACATTTCATGCACAAGACAACTCAAAGTGCTTTAAATAAAGCAAAAGAATTACAGCAAGGTGCAAAAGAAACCCTAAAAGGTGAGTAAAAACAAATGACACGAATAAAGATGAAAACTAAAAGATTTGATGTAAACTAAAAAAGAAATAAAATAGAAACAGTGACAACTTAAAAGAGAGAGACGACAGAATACATTCATTCATCATTCGTCAACACCATCACCATCAATATACATGTGCAAGAGCTTCTAGACAAGATAAGACAATACAGTATGCTAAGAATGACAAAACTTACCGACCACTGCAAAGGGTTGTCAGGAGGGGCGTCCTCATTAGTAGCACTAGCACAGCTTAGCTAGTAACCTACAAACATAGCTGTTAATGGCTACCACCAGTTAGCATTAAGACGTGGTGGGGTGGGGGGAATGCAGCGTATGTACCATGTTGATTCAGGCATGTGGTCTAGGCTGGCGATCGCAACTGAAGATCTACATGAAAGAACGACTGTAAGCAGAAAGCATCTGACCCAATACTGAACATAAAGACGGGAGGCCCATACTGTTCGTGACTGCTGAAAGTCACGTGACCAACTGATCAGGTGAGTTGCTTGACGTCAGGAGACACTGTTTCCTAGCAAGATCTTACCTGTCTTATATAAGTCACTGCTGACCACTGATTGGCTATACATGTACACACACAATCTCATCCTGCCACACACGGATTGAGACAGATTTCACTTGCACAAGTCTAACATTTATTTTCAGGGGGAAACTCTGGACTCTACCTTTAAGACCAGTCATCATTGTCTGAACCGCTTATCCAGTTCAGGGTCGTGGGGGTTGCTGGAGCCTATCCCAGCTATTATCAGGCGAGAGGCAGGGTACACCCTGGACAGGTCACCAGTCTGTCACAGGGCCAACACAGAGAGACAGACAACCATTCATGCTCACATTCATTCCTAGGGACAATTTAGAGTGATGAGTTAACCTAATATGCATGTCTTTGGATGGTGAGAGGAAGCCGTGTGCACATCAGAGTTCTGCACAGGTTTTACTGTCCTGCATCCGTTCGAACCGAGACCCACTAATCGCGGCTCTCCCTGTCAAACCTGACCTGCACGTCAACCCATTAAGTTACCAAATGTATAAATTCACTGCAGCCTCTGTCATTTTGCCACTTAGGGGCTTTATTTATTTGATTCAGAGATTCCTACAAAAAAGAACATCATCCTGGTTTTAACTTTGTTCTCTGTTTCTGCTTCGCATCACCAGCAGTGTCTCTGCCTGCACTGGAAATGATCCCGGCGCCTGATGTTTAAAACACATCATGTCCACGAACGAAAAACAAACATATTCTCATCACGACCCGTCAGAACTACAAAAATATCCACCCACACCTGAACTGTGATATTAATCTTTGTCATTTCTATCTGCTAAACAGCGTTTTTGCAGGTTACCTGCTGAGCATCCGAACCTTTGCAGGACTCTGGTGCACATATGCGCAACACACCTGTGGTCAGACACGCAGGTGTGGCAGCATCAACCAAGCTGCTTGACTGCTTTGGTCAGAAACGATGAAATGATTATGGACATACTTAGCATCACGTGCTAAAAAGCAGGTGTTCATACGTCAGCGCGCAGAGGTCCAGCTCTGTTTCTTAATGTCAAACACGTGGTCTGCTAACACCCTCAATAATTTACATAAAAAACAAACAGATACAATATAAATAAAAAAAAACAAAAACAGACAAACTTAAGTTCTGATCACTCCGGATTCACAAACAGCGATTGCTAATATTTACTGTGAAAATGCCTCATGCAAATAAGGCTACTCCTTGAAATGTTGAATCAGCGCCGCCTGGAGACATCACAGCTGTGGAGTTGGAAAATTTTATTTTAAAAAAAGGAAACCATATGTCACTGTTGTGTGCTATGTCAGTTGTGTATCATAGTCGAAAAACATATCCAAAAAGAGATCACCAGAATCCCATTGTGAGCATACTTATAGCTCTATAAAGCTGGGTTTGACATCAGGAACGGAGCTAGACCACTGCGCGCTGATGTCCAAACACAACATTTGAACCATTCTCAAAGCGATCGTACTCTGTCAGTGGACGCTAACGCTCAAACAGAATGAGTGTTCGCCTCCACTGACAGCTGCTAACTTCAAAGATGCCGCTGATGATCTGAGCCCTGCAGCATGTTCTGAAAACAGTCTGGGAGATGACGTACATATGCAGTAATGTCAACTACATGAACCAGTTTTTACTGCTATGTCATCACTCCTTTACATTACGATATCCGATATCAACCGATACAGATATATGCAGAGAACTGTGGGGTTGTATCTCTCATATTTTGGGAAATACAACTATATTCTGCTCTGAGAGCAAAGATCCCGAAATCTCCTTAACTCAGGCTGAAGAGTTCATTTTGGACATCTGGCTGCGATATATCAGATACTAGCAGGTATTAGCCAACATGTGGCTAGTTATAATGTTTCTGACAACTTGGTAACTTAACCAACAACTTAGGCATATTATAAGCAGCTTCAAAGCAAATCAGTCTGTAGCAGCAGCAGCTGCACCATAGTCACATGACTCTTAAAGGAATGCTGGGATATGAAGTTCTTCCAGAATAACAGGGACTTTTCTTCATGATGAACCGCTGCTAATGGAACGAAATCTCGCAAGATTTGACTAACAAAATCTCACGAGATTTCATTTTCAAAATATCGGCCCAAAAAACAGACACCGATGATTTCCAATATCACATTTAATGTCAATATAGGCCAATAATATCGGACATCCCTAACTGTGGATGTGGTCACTGACTGGTTGCAAACTCGCTGATTGCGGTCACAGACACTGGCTGGGCTGGTTGGACTGCTTGTGGCCACTCAACCTGAGGTGGTGTCTAAAAGTGTAATTATAACCAGGTTGCTTATTTTATAAACTATCATGAAAGACGCAGCAATGTATGTATGCATCTTTCCCAAAGCAGCAGCAGCATTTACTAACCGTTCTGAAAGCCGTACAGTCAATCTGAGTCCTTCTAAAGAGTGCTGCCATGGATCAGGAAGTCTGGGCCAGTGGAAGTTTCCTCATGAACATTAATGACGAAGGTGTCCCCACCTTTGCCCAAAATATCATCACTCAGCTGACAGTTCTTTCGAGACTGGCCAATAGGAACACAGGCTCGCCCATGACACATTTTTCACATCGAGAGAAAAATCCTGAATCGAGAGCAAAGACTTAGGTTTTGAGAGAGAGAAGAAAAACGTTTTGAGAGAGAAATCTTTTTTGGGAGAAAATGTTTTCACTCTGATTGCAAAATATATATATATATATATATGTATTTGAGAGTAAAAATATATTTTTGAGAGAGCTTTTTTCCCTTGGAAATCATTTTCCAAATGTCAATTTATCTTTATTAATTCTACGACAAAATCTTTTCACTCAAAACCTTTTCTTTAGTCTCAAATAAGATCAGTTTTTGCTATCAGTGTGAAAATTTGTTCTCTCTATTATATTTATGTTACTTTCGAAATTATTTTCCCCTTTCAGATTGTTTTTTTTCTTGAATTTAATAAAAAACCCTCCATATTTTACAAGTTGAAAATACATTCCAATAATTATATTGATCAAGGTTTTAATCACACTGTGGCTTTTAGGGGAGCCTGTCTTTAAGGTCTGTAGCGACTTCACGAGTCATGTGCATGCGCATATAGTATTATTGCACGATACAATCAGAAAGATAACACATTAACTATTCATGCCATTAAATAAAAAATATGATTTTGGCATTGTCTTACAGTGGGAAGCTGGTTTCCAGCATGTAGATGCTGAAGTGGTGAGTTCGAGCCACCAAAACCTACTTTATCCTTATTTATAAAGTTTCTGACTATCTTATACCTTAAATTTAAGTTTCCATCATCCATTGTCCGGAAACAAAAGGTATTGGGGCAGAGCAGGGAGGGAATTGAGTGTCCTCACTGCCTGGTGGAAAAAGCTGTATCTGAGCCTACTGGTTCTGGCCCGGAGACTCTGCAGCCTCCTCTCTGACGGCAGCAGGGTGAAGACACTGTGGGTGGGGTCACCTGCGATCCTGGGGGCTCTGCAGGGGAGGCAGAGTGGTAAATGTCCAATAGACAGGGCAGGGGGACACCAACAATCTTCCCAGCTGCTTTCACAGCGCGCTGCAGGGTCTTGCAGCACAATGCGGTGTAGGCTCTGTACCACACGGTGATGCTGCTGATCAGGATGCTTTCGATGGTGCCCCTGTAGAAGGAGTGCATGATGGGGGACGGGGCTCTTGCTCTTCTCAGTTTCCGCAGGAAGTAGAGTTGCTGTTGGGCTTTCTTAGCCAGGGACGTGGCGTTGGTGTCCCAGGACAGGTCTTGGGATATGTGGACACCCAGAAACTTGGTGCTGCTCACTCGCTCCACCTCAGGTATGTTGATGGTCAATGGAGCATGCTGGACAGGCTCTCTCCTGAAATCTACCACGATCTCCTTCATTTTTTCCACTTTCAGATGGAGATGGCTGTCCTTGCACCATATGGCCAGGCAGCTCACCTCACTCCTGTAGTTTGTCTCATAGCTGTTGTTGATGAGACCCATCAAGGTTGTGTCGTCTACAAGCTTAAGAGGTTGGAGCTGAATGTTGGGGTGCAGTCGTGGATCAGAGTGAAGAGGAGGGGCCCAGCATGCACCCTTGGGGGGCCCCCGTGTTCAGCGTGATGGTTCTGGAAGTGTTACTGCCGACCCAAACTGCCTGTGACCTCCTCGTCAGGAAGTCCAGCAGCCAGCTGCGGAGGGAGGTGTTGAGTCTCAGCTGGACCAGTTTGACGACGAGCTACTGGGGGATGATTGTGCTGAATGCTGAGCTGAAGTCGATAAACAGCATTCTGACATGTGAGTCCTTGGTCTCCAGGTGGGTGAGGGCTGAGTGGAGGGCGGTGGAGATGGCATCATCAGTCGGGCAGTTGGACCAATATGCAAACTGGTAGGGGTCCAGAGTGGGGGGAGGGTGGAACTGACGTGGTGCATGACTAGCCGCTTGAAGCATTTCATGATGATGGGGGTGAGTGCAACAGGGCGGTAGTCATTGTGACAAGTGGAAAAAGACTTCTTCGGTACTTCTTGTTCTGCTCAGACACAAATATTATTGAGCTGTTTACAAACAGCCATGTCACAGAACAACACATCCCAGAAATTATACTAATAAGGGGTTTATTTATAAATCAGAAGGCGTTTAGCGTTAGCCTTGTTATATATATATATATTGTGAGGAGCCTGTAAATTGAATCAGCTTTCCAAAGTCAAGGATCCCATGGGGCCTCACATGATGGGATGGCAGAAGGATATCAGAATCAAATATGGGGCTCACTGAGCTCATACAGACCCCTGAGATTCTTCATTTCCTCTGTATCCTTAGTAACAGCCAAGTCAGCCATCACTGGAACAAATCTGAGTGTGTCATCTATCCAGAAATCCCTCAATTTACAAGGCACAGAAGTCTAAAGTAGGAGGAGATGAGTCAGACTGTTATCCTCTATGACCTTATACCTTATTGAAAGTGTATCTGTTCACATGTTAAACTAATGGATTGACGAAAGCACAGTGTTGCTTTGTTCAGCTTAGGAAGTGATTGAGAAGACAGTCCTGGACAGCAAAGGCAAGCTTCCATGTTTCCACAAGAACAAAAGCTCCTTTCTGTTGAATCAGTTTGGGAATCATAAAAAAATTATGTCATAAGCACCACTCCTTTAAAAGCATTGAGCAACAGATTTTTTTTTTAAAAAGAAAAGAAAAACAATCTAAACCTTTTTTTTCTTTTTTTAGTTTTTTTTTTTTTGCATAAAACATTTTTCCCATCGGTCCAGTTTTTGTGATATCCCACTCTGGTAAGTTTATAGACCGACAAATCTAATGATCCTCATCAAAAAGGTAAAAAGGATTGGAAGCACTCAAGAAATCTTTTTTTTTTTTATCGCTGTTCTGAACATCCTTTTGTGGGGTTGTGACTACTATGAGTCAGTTGAGTTAGGGGAGGATGGAAACTGTATCGAGAGATTTAATGTGTGTCCATTTTTCTTTCCATTTACTTTGGAAAGAGAAGTAACTTGTCCCAGTGGAGTGATTCTATAAAAGACTCACCTTGTCAGTCACGGCATAGATGCGCTTGCTAGATGATTCAAACATTCTTTGGTTTGGACAGGGAATTTTGCACAAATGAAAACTGGAAGTCCTTAGCATTGTATCCATTGGGTTTTTGTAGTATTTACACTGCTGTGTTCATATTCTACATTTTTATCATATCTGGAAAATATTTTATAAGGAAAAAAAAAAGAAAATATTTCCGTAATTGCAGCATAGTGGATAAGCAGAGAATAGCAGAATTTACAGTGCTTGAATCCAGCTGTCTATGCTAGTTGTCTTTACACAAACTCTGAGGACTGGACAAATATTGATTAAATTTTAATCAGATTCTGTCTGTGACACTCATGGACAGAACCTTGCTAAATATTGAATTTCTATGAACAATGACAGAGTAAATTTTAAATATTTGTTCACCAGGATGTAATTTAGACGGGAATGATATTTATAGATATTGCAGAAGATTTTATATCTGGCTACTGGATGACCTTGTTTACCTGGTGCTGTATACACAACTGAACTAAAAAAAAAAAAGAAATCATATTCCTTTATCGGTTCAGATATTGCTTTTTTTAATCTTATTTTTCCGGTAGTGCCTCACCAAACCTAAATTAGAATTTTGACAATTGTCATGTGGCTTAAACATGTGTTTTATTATTTCCTTAATCGTTTTTTGTTGGTGCCATTGGGATGCAGAGATTTACCATGACAGCAGCATGCATTAATATGATGCAGTAGTTGATTTAGGACAGAGCTCCATCTGCTGGAGAACAGAGATCAACAACCACAAATGGACCAATTAACTCATATGACTTTGCAATCATATGATTTTCTCCTACTTGCCTTATTCCTGAAGTAAGCAATAAACAACCATTGTATTATTCTTATCAGGAAAATGTTGCTTCGAATTCTACATTGTATTGCTTCTATTATTGTGGTCACACTTGTCTAAAATGGGAAGTACTGACTTTCAATGAGACTGACAGTTTTGTGAGTTCAGTCAACTTGTTAATATTTTCATGTTTTTTCTTGAATGAAACATTCGAGAGTCCATACATTTTACATTTAATTCTTGTGTTATAGAAGGTGAAGCTCTGCGCAAGTTACATAAAATGCAGTTGTATCTCAATCTGTTCTGAAAAAACAAAACAATGTTTTTAAACTAATAAGTCGAGCAATTGCTCGATAATTCTGTCTTTATTGCAAACTCTCAATAAAGATTCCACGAGCCCTTGGATTTAATAACTGATGAAACCTCCTCTGGCTGCAATAACCTCAGTTAAGTGCTTCCAGTAGCTATTGCTGCACAATATCCAGCAGGAATTTTGGACTGCTCTTCATAACAGAAATGAGCTCCAGCTCAGTCTTACTATCAAGACATCTGGTTTTCTTCAGGTCATTTCAACTATCTCTGTTTTATGGTCTGGTTTATTTGCAAAGCTAATCTAAAAACAAACTTGCTTCAGTATTTGATATCCATGTCCTGTTATGTCTAAGAAGAATTGTGGTAACCTTTTAGTCTTCATTAAGGAATCTTCATCCTGTTTTCTTTTTTGTTCTTTTTCCACTTATGACCAAATACCTTCAGTCAAACACATTCTTCTCATCCCCAGCTTTGTCCAAATAGATAAATGACAAATGGTGGTAAACCATGAGACTGTCCTCCACATTAAACAGTATGGACCAGAGGCCGTCCAAGATGCTTCAAGTTATGGTTGAAAAACAAATGACTGGTAGCTAGATGGAAAGGTGGGGATGAAATGTGCAGTGTCACACAGTCCAATGTGCTCTTTTTTTTTTTCTTTTACCCATAACCAGTATTTTTGATTTACAATTAAATGGGAACTGAAAGCAAAATTATGCAACAAGTGAAAATGAAATGCTTAATTTGAGCTTATGTGCTTCCAAATGCTGCATTTACAGCATCCACCACAAGCATTTATTTGTTCTGAGTATGATAGTTTTCAATGATAAGTGAGATAAGTGACCTTTAAGGACATTTTGGTTGGAGAATTCTTTTTCTAACAAAACCTGCTACACATCTAACCATTGTCAATGCCATTATAATCACGTTAGTGTGCTGACTTTAGCAGGACTTAAGCCATACTTAATAATCAAACATGTGCGATGTTTGAGATAGCTTTATTCTTTATGGTGCTATATACTATAGCACCATAAAGTGTTGTCATGCTTTGATATGAATGGGTCTGGTGGTAACAGTAGAAATTCACATGGAAATGGGGTAAGAGGCCAACATTCCTTATGACAAAAGTGTTGCATAGGCAACTACTGATAAAGAGCTTATCCTCTGCTGTTTGGTACATCCAGTCCCATGATCATGAGGCACATGGTGGAATGATAAATCTCAAGGTTCTTACTGGTGCTTTGGTTACTGGTCACAGAAGGACAATCTGGTGGTAAGGGGCAATAAATACTGAAGTTAAATATTTCCAGTTACTTATTTTCATTATCTCAATTATTTTAAAAAGAGAATTTCCAAATTTCTTTGAAGGCTCCTAATTGTTGTTTAGACCTCCAAAAATTGAATTGCAATACTTGGGTAGCAGTTAGATTACGTTAGGTAAAGTAAAAGTTACAACATAATTGCCTTTTTGCAATTTAAATAGTTTAATTGTATTTTTTTTTCATTTTTTTCTACATTGTCCAAAGATTCACAAATAACATGTGAACAAGATAAATAATAAAGGACAGACAACAAAGCTCTTGTTATTCTGTTATTGTATTTGTTCATCTTTCATGTACAAAAGGAACTTCTTCTAAATATTAAGAGTTTACAGAATTGCTCCCCTTTTTTTCCTCCAGCTGATTTTTTTCTTCAAAACGAAGATTAAACTCTCCTAAAGTCCTTACAAGAGCACCCTAAATAAAAAACTTTGGGAGTGGAAAGCAGTTTTTTTGTTTCTTTTTGAATGACACTGAACGACCCAGTGTGTCAAAGAAACATTAGTAATCTGATTATGCAAATGTAATGCTTGTGTTTTGTTTTGCTTTTCTTAATCATAAATGTGCTCATATTTTCAAGTCAGAACTGTGACAAAGATACAAAAAAAAAAAAAAAAAAAAAGTCAGAACTGTGACACTATAACACTAATAATGACAATGAAACACTAAGACATTAAAACTTGAAAATACTGCAGCAGCATCGACTTTCTTCTTCAAACAAAGAGGAGAGATTTTCTGGCCTATAATACCACAAAGTGATCTGATTAGACAGGTGTATATGCTCCAACAGTTGTAAATGTTTTTTTTTCTTTTTTTAAAAAAATTTGTTACACAAAGTTTTTGAACATGTGGTACTTATATCCATTTTTTTTATAGTTTTATTATTATTATTATTCCCAAGCTGATCATAATTGAACAAAAAGGAGCTTTTGCTCCTGCGGAAACATGGAAGCTTGCCTTTGCTGTAACACTGTGCTTTTGTCAATCCATTAGTTTAACATGTGAACAGATACACTTTCAATAAGGTATAAGGTCATAGAGGATAACAGTCTGACTTTACTTCTAGACTTCTGTGCCTTACAAATTGAGGGATTTCTGTATAGACAACACTTTAAGATTTGTTCCACATCATGAGAAAATTGACAATTACTAGTAAGGATACAGAAAAAACAGAGACTTGTGGGTCTGTATAATTCACTGAGCTCCATCATCTGATGCTACATGGGTTGACTCTGGAGTGCTTAACTTACAGGCCACTCACACCAAAAATTACTTTTAGCAATAAACCTTAATAATTTAGCAAGCTTACCAGCACCAACTTCAAATTAATTCTTTAGTAAATATGAGGATTTTAAAACCTCTGATCAGCTGCGTCTTTTTGTTTATTTTAAGACATATTTACCTTTAAAAAAACAACATCGTACCAATTCACTATATTTATTGATCTAGATTTGTGTCTGGCATGTCTGGCAAACATTAAAAGATGTATTTTTTGGTTTTGGCATTTGAACTTCTGCTGCAAAAGAAAGAGAGACGGCATGGGAGAAGATTCAAGTTTAAATGCTGTCCTTTATAATCACAACTATATAGGGTAAAACTGTGTAATGGTAGCGTGAGAGTCCAGGATCCTGTCACTATGATTCCAAGGGGTGGAGAGGGTCAATGTGTGTTTGGTTGAGTGGTTTGTGCACCTGCCTCCCACCAACTTGTGTTCAAATCCTGCTTTGTTCTGCTACTGTAGTCTTTTTATTTATTTAATTTAGGTGCAATCCTGCGGGGGAGAAGCACTCTTGTCGACACAGTTATGGTGAAATATAACCAATGCATTGCCCAAATGCCCTGCATCTCTAATGGAAAAAACTATTTGTGACAAAACACAGGGCAATAAACAATATCTGCTTTCAAGGGTAAGCAGGAAAAAGTGTGGATATTTGAAAAAAGAAAAAAAAAAGGCCAACATGTAGTTGAACTCTGGTTTACCAAGTGATAGATGTGCGCCCTGACTGTACAGGCAAAGACAAAGTTCTCAAAAATAAATGTCAGAGAGAGACAGGCCCTCCAGCTGTTACATACAGCTGGTGATATCACAAATGTACAGACGGATCAGCTTGTGTATGTAGATAATTGACTGTGATGTGAAACTGTAACCCCAGAAATGACAACTGTTGGGAAATGAAAGAATTTCTATCCACGGTCTGATAACGATCTCCTGACAAATATTTAACTCTCCGTGCAGTCATGCTGCATCGTCATCCATGAAATCCTTATAGAAAGGACTCATCTCTAACCTTCTGACTATGATTTATTTTTTTCCTGTTTTTTAGAGACTTTTATGGCTCAGCAAATTTTCGACTGGGAGTTGAGTTGTTTAGGCTACTTTCCTGTCACACGCTTTGCTAATTGCTTGTTTTGTTGTCATCTCTTCCGTGCATTAAATGGCAAAGTTGTCCAGACCAGGCTGCTTACCCGTTGGCCTGGGGTTCACACGTCCCTTTTAAAAGGCTAAAGAAATGTTCGAATAAGGGCCCCTTAAACGGCAGATATGTGCAATATTATGTGTCTGCAGCCCCAAAGACTGCAGGTTTAGACCCGCTGGTTCAGACCCGTTGGTTTAGACCCGTTGGTACAGACCCCTTCTTTTCTGAGACAATGTCCTCGACTGGACGATGGTAAAACTACATTTGTTTGGACCAGCATGTTCAGACCTCTTCTTTCTAGACAGCACCCTCTACTGGATGGCGGTAAAACTGCATTTCTGGACCAGCAGGTTGTCTCTAGATGCATTTTTTTCCACGACATCGCTGTAAACTGCGCCACCCAAACACCTTTTCCCTGAACTTACACCTTTAGTTTTATTAGAAATTTAAATAAATAAATGTATGTTTTATTTCACACATATCAAGATAAAGATTTTCCCTTTGGGTATCAATACTTCTGATTAGAATTTAGCTTTAAGTCTTTTTCTTAACAACAGTTATAAAGCTTGATTTCAGCAATCTAGTATATAATAATGAATTAAAGTTTGTTCCATCCAAACAATTCTTTATGCTTACATAGGAATGATTACTACATATATTATTGTATACATAAATACACACACGTTTTTCTGGTGATGAGATGTAAGTCTGGTTCCCAACCTTTATACTGACATATTAACATACATATATACACTATATTACCAAAAGTATTTCCTCACCTACCTTGACTCACATATGAGCTCAAGTGACATCCCATTCCTAAACCATATATTTCAATATGACGTTGGTCCACGCTTTGCAGCTAGAACAGCTTCAACTCTTCTGGGAAGGCTGTCCACAAGGTTTAAGTGTGTTTATGGTAATTTTTGACCATTCTTCCAAAAGTGCATTTGTGAGGTCACACACTGATTTTGAACAAGAAGGTCTGGCTCTCAGACTCCGCTCTAATTCATCACAAAGGTGTTCAGTTGGGTTGAGGTCAGTCTTTCATGACTGGATGAACTGATTAATCCAGGTGCATCTGATCTCACCAAATGGCCAGACACACCTGGATTAATCAGTTCATCCACTGATTAATCCAGGTGTGTCTTGCCAGTTACTGAGGTCAGGCACACCTGGATTAATCAGTTTGTTCAGTAATGAAACACAGGAAGCAAAGGTGCTGTCTGAAGTTCAGGAAGTAGTGGAGCTGTGCATATAGCCCATTGTAACAAAATAATACAACTGCGTGTCGTCGTTACAGCATCCTGTAATATCGTAATACTGAAACTGATGAAAGCAAAAATAAATAAACTGCAAGATTTTCCTCTAGAAAAAACAAGTCTGTCAGAACATCCTGTTCAATCGACCTCTTGTTGTCTTGAAATGTATTCATTTATAGTGGTTCAACTACAGTTTACATTATTGAACTCTGTCAGCAAGAGTTGTTTCTAAGTTCATATATGCAAAAATGTCAAGGGACGATTAAGTAACTCTGTTACTTAGTCTTCCCTTGACATTTTGCATATATGAACTTAGGAAACAACACTGGTATAAACAAGTCTCTGCCATTCACTTACTAATCCCATATTGTTGGGTGCAGCATTTGGCACTGTTCACTGTTGGGAACCAATAAGTGGAATTTCTCCTATGCCAAAAAAAACAAAAAAAAAAAAACACCCCAAAACACTTCAGTGCTGAGTCATTAATGTGAGTAATCACTTGCTGTGGGCTTGTGCTCTCATAAGCGTTTCATTTATTACTCCGCATTTATAATAAATGAAAGTTAAATCTTTCTAACTTACTTTTACACAGAGGTGAATAACTTTTTTTGTTGCTTTAGATTTACAGTACTTAAGGTTTTAGGTGTAGGACATTTGAGAACAGTGAGGTCTAAGGAAACTACTACTTGAGGAAAAACTGTGGTAAAAGAATTAATGCTGTTTTAATGTCAGAGTGGTCATGTTGAAGCAATTTATACAGGGCATTAGTTTTAAAGCATGGCCATTTTGCTTTTACTACATAAAACAGAGAAGCAAAAAAAAAAAAAAGAAAAGCCAAGCATATGAAAACATCAAATAAGCTCAGCTGAATGGCACAGTATATCTGTTGGACTGACAGAAGGATGGTCCAGCGCCACAAGGCATCCTGCCAGGCTCATAATTACAAATGGACAGGTTGTGGCTCTGTTTCTGACCATACTGTGGCTCTGTTTCTGGCCTTCAGCTTGAAATGAAAGCCAGTGGCTTTAACCTGTTTAGCCGCATCACAGTGAAAAAAACATAAGAAATACTAATCATACAACCCTTGGTATTGTAGTAGATGTGTTATTACCTGTTCAGCCGAGGAGATTATCCAGCCAGAAGGATAAGAGTCAAGCTAAATAAAAAAAAAAAGAAAAAAATAGAATAGAATAAACCAAGTAAAATGTTTATTAGAGAATAGCAAATTAAAGAAATTGCTATATACACTAATAGTTGTTCAAGATATATTGTAAAATAAGTAACGTACAGTAGAGAATAAACCTTGCACATTTTTAAGTTATAAACAGAAACAATAACTTAAAGTTGTACTTCCGTTTTTATTTCATTGATATTTCTGTGTTCTCCATTATTATTGAATGCATTCTGCATCGTTTCTGTTAAAAAAAAACCTTCTGGTTGCTTAGTATCCAGCTGTATTTGTATACTAGAAGAGAGGCTTGTGGTCCAATGGCAGGCTTTTCCGGGTCCTTCTCATGTATTTCCGTCTGATTGGCTGGCTCCCGTCAGTGTATGAAGGAAGCTCCGCCCTCCGCTCTTATTTCGCTACAGACAGGAAATAGAGCCGACAAACAAATTTGTTCCGCCATGCTAACAAACAGTTAGCTAATTAGCTTCTCAACTCCGAAGCTACAGTCGTGCCGTCTTTACTTCTAGTGTGTAGTGGAGGGTTACCTGCCTTCCAATGGACAGATAGAAACCCCACGTGGGATACGCTATTTGCAATGTGACGTAGAAGTGCGAGGCTGTTCCCGATTCGCTCTTTTCTTCGTATTGTTTCTGTGATGAGGAAGCACAGCCGACTGGGGGGGAACGCAACGCTAGCAAGTCAGCATGTGTAAGTAAACAAGGGGAAACCCTCCGTATTTCAGAAGGAGCAAGTTAAACGGGTTTTCAGTGGAAGGAGGCCTTTAAAGGATAACTTTTTTTTCAACCTGGACCTTATTTCTAAGAGTTTATACGTGCATTTACTCACTGGTAAAGTTTCTGCATCACTTTGAGTCCTTTGAAAGATATCTCGTTGAGTCGCCCTTCGGCGTAAGTATCATGGCAGAGATGTGGCAGCCACCATAAGACATTATCTGCAGTAAAACTCCTTCATCTTCCAATCTTCCATTTCTTGCGGCACAACTCCATGACCATCTAAAAGACAATAATCTCTATGAAAAGTTTCATAGAGTCTGGTTTCCGCTCTGGCCATTGCACGGAAACAGCCTTGGTCAGGGATACCAATGACCTCCTGATGACAGCATATACAGGCTCCCCATCCCTCCTTATCCTCCTCGACCTGTCAGCTGCATTTTAACGGTAGCTCACAACATTCTCCTCCACCGTCTGCAGTACACTATCGGACTCAAAGAAAAGGTTCAAAACTGGTTCACATCATATCTCTCCGACAGAACCAAGCACGTTGCCCTGGGCAAAGCAACATCCTTCAGTTGAATAGCTCCAAAACTGAGGCCATTCTTATTGGCACACCGCATCAACTCCAGTCTTCCACCATCACCAGCATCACCTTTTCCAGCCAGCGCATCTCTCTTTCCCCATTTTTCACCAACTTGGGTTTCAGATTTGACCAATAACTCACCTTTGGCACCCACATCAAACACCTCTGCAAGACCTCCTTCTATCATCTCAAGGACATCGCCAAACTCCGCCCATTACTCACCCTACCCGATGCTGAGAAGCTTGTTCACGCCTTTATCTCCTCCAGGTTGGATTACTGCAATGCACTCCCCATCGGGATCCCTGGCAAGAGCGTCCAGAGGCTACAATACATCCAGAACAGCACTGCCAGGATCCTATTGAGGGTGTGAAAATATGCACACATCACCCCCATTCTGAAATCACTGCACTGGCTCCCTGTTTCCTTCAGAATAGAGTACAAGGTCTCCCTTCTCACCAAGCAGCAACCTCCACAGTCATTTTCTGTAGTTCTCCCTTGATCTGGTAGGGGCTGGCTGCAAAACAGAGCAAATCCCCATAGACTCCCATGACAAAAAGGCCAACTTCACAGCAGAAATAAACATGTTTACAGCCTGGTTCAAAAAATAATTTTAGGTTGAATAGATCAAGTATACCTTCATGTCAACTGTGAGGGGGGTGAATTTTTTTTATTAACTCATCCATTTAGATGTGATTTAATCTTGAAATCACTCATAATTAAGGGCGTGTCCATTTGATTGGCATGCGGCAGACTGGAAGCCCGGCCTGCCGTTCGGTGGCTCCTCGTTAGCTCCTTGTCTGCTCTCGGGAAGGTCTCCGTTTATAGTAGAGTAGCCCAACGGTGGTTTTTAGTCATTTAATAGCAAGTCTAAGTGTGTCTTACCTTTACACCGCCGATTTGGGGGCCAACCTTCCTTAGCTCCTGTTAGTTTCGAGTTAGCTCGGTTAGTGTTTAGCCCAGAGTACGTCAGCCGTCAATCATTTAATAGCAAGTCTAAGTGTGTCTTTCCTTTACACCGCCGATTAGGGGGCCAATCTTTGTTAGCTCCTGTTAGTTTCGAGTTAGCTCATTTAGTGTTTAGCCCAGTGTATGTCAGCTGTCAATCATTTGCCCACCGCTCGGAGCGGCCTTGCCTTTGCCCATTTTAGTATTTTCCAGGAATGACACCACATGTGACATGGCAAGATGGCGACAGTGGGGCACGCCCCACTGGCTTCACGTTCAGCTCTTCAGAAACCAACGGGTGATGTAGCGGAAGGTTCGTCCCTCTTGATTAATGGTCTATGCTTCTCACCCACCAATGCATCCACAGACAAGCCCCCCCATTACCTTCAAGAACTCCTCATCCTGCCTCATACCCCCTCCTGAAGCACCTCCTCGCGTACCCTCCATTCTACATACACATACCCTTAAAGTCCCCAGAACCAACCTCCGCAGCATGGGCGACCGGGCCTTTTCATCTGCTGCTCCAAGGATTTGGAACACCCTTCCTGACCACCTGAGGGCCCCCCAGACTACTGACACTGTTAAAGTCATCTTAAAACACACCTTTTTAAGAAAGCTTCTTTCTAACGTTTTTACTAATTAATGTTTTTACTGCTCTCCTTTTTTTTCAAACTGTAGCACATTGAGATTGGTTTAAATATAAAGTGCAATACAAAAAATTTTATTATTATTGTCATTATTTCATCAATGCTTTAAGTAGAATGAATGAGTGAATGAGTACTATTGTCCTGTGAGTTCAGTTTTGCAAACTGTATTTTTATTGTTGTCTGGGCAGCGAACTGCTCTTCTCAGATGTGCTACAGAAGCGTGCATGGTGAACGCGCGGCCCCGAAAAGTGTGTTGAACACCCTGATAACTAACGGAAAGCTAAATCTGGACTCACGGGACAATTGTACAGATCTGGGCATAAAAAAGTTCCTCCTTTTTCCGCCTGAAGTGGTGCCGTGATAGTGCAGTAATAATGCACTATCACTGGCTGAACGATTTGTCCCGCGAATACATCATCACACACGGTGTCCAATCTTGGCATGTGGAAAGGTCCTTGTTCCGGGCATTTATTTATGCTCTGAAATCGTTTCCCCTGGGCACACAGGCGTTTCTCTGTGCGATTGAATCAGCAGACATGTCACTGGTAAGTGGCTGGCAGTTGGCAGAGAGGGGAACTTTTTCATGCCTGCATCTGTAGTCGTTCGGTCGTTCATTCTACTTAAAGAATTGGCGAAAATCAAGGACTTTTGCTGCAGATAATGTCTTCTATAGTGGCTGCCCCGTCTCGCCCATTTTACTGGACGTATGCTGAAGGGTGACTCAACAAAATATCTTCCGAAGGACTCAAAGTGATGCAAAACTTTACCGGTGAGTAAATGCACGTATATAGGCTACTCCTAGAAATAAGGTCCAGGTTTAAAAAAAAAAACGTTATCCTGTAATCATCCCACTGGTAGAAGATCAGAGGAATAATCTCAGTTTGTCCGCATCTCACTGACAACCTCATCTTCCATCTTTGGGAACCGATTTTATTTTATTTATCTATAAATGGAATTTTGGTGTTTGTTGCTCAAATTTGTCTCTCAGGCAGTAATTCCTTCCTCACTTGAAGGTCCGCGGGACAACGGGAGTGGTCCTCTATCTAAGGCATGAGCTGCAGCAAAACTCCTTCATTTCACCAATACTTAAAGTAGAATGAATAAGTAATATTGTCATGTGAGTTCAAAGTTTAGCGGATTGCAGTTTTTTTATTGTCTGGTTAGCGAGCTGTTCTTCTCAGCTGTACTGCAGCAGCGCATGTTAGGGGGCGTGCACTGCCTGTACAGTGTGGAAAAAGCCCCCAATAACTAACAGGGGGCTAAATCTGGATTCACGGGACAACAATACTCATTTGTTCATTCATTCATCTTAAGGCCAGGTGGATGATGTTTTCCAGGAATATTTTTTACTAAATATTGCTTAAAGTGTTCTTCACACCCTGATTGCAGCCAATTAATTAAATGTTCTGACACAAAAAAAAAAAAAAATAGTCACCTGTGGAACGGACAGGACTGGAAAAACCCCTTCCAATGAAATGAATTTCATTGGATAGGACTGCTAACGGCCCATGCTTAATTAAATGACTATTATGTCCATCGAACTCGACTGTCGTTTGTTGCCCTCCCACCCTCCTGGCGTGCGCGCGCTCGCAACTCACCGTGAGCATCTCACAGTGCAGACGAACCGAGACAAACATGGCAACTTGCTTCTCTTGTCTATGCCACTGTTTACTCTTAAAGGTGCCATGACATCAAATTTAACTTTTCTGGGGTTTTCGGTGTATAATATGATCTATTGTGCACTGATGAGGCCATGTGAATGTCCAGAGTGAGAATCAAAGTTCCTGTTTATGGTCTGTCAGCTTTGTCTCTCTGCTCAGAAACAGTTGAATCAGACAGCAGGCTATCATTCTACGTAGTTCTATCATTCTACGTAATTTAATTGCTCCAATAAGAGCACACTATCAAGTAAACAGCGCCCCCCCCCCCCCCCCCTCTCTCTCCTAACGGTTTATGCACCGTCCGCTCCCCCCCTCCCCTCCCTGTCTGATGCAGCTGCATGTATGGAGCTAGTAGTAACTTCTGTGCAGTCAGGTCTGGATTTTCAAACAAATGGATTTAAAAGCAAACTTCTGCAGTAACACTGAGGGAGGCGACCACAACCTTGTCATTACCTGTATGTTTATTTATTTTCTAAATGCTGTCTTTGTAGCACCTATAAGAATATATTCTGTTTGTGCATCTGATCAATTATCTCCATGCATAATTGTTCATATTGTGAGTTTAGCCAGTTAAACATTTTAACCCCTAGAGGGCAGAGCAAGCAGTTTTGTGGCTCAGTGCTGCCAAGTATTCATACTCAGAAGAAGAGTCCTATTGTGTTGTGTGTAGAATGGAAGCATGTGCTAGGTGCAGATGTACTAAAGAGTTGCACTCTGATCCTCGTCGGTGGTAATAAAGTAAGAGTTTCCTACATCCACTGCCGTCAGCCTGAGTGGTGTAACAATTTGGAGGTCCCACCGAGATCTAACAACTTACTACCGACGAAGAGTCCGGAAAAGCACGCGAACACCGGTGTGTGAGAAGCTAAGCAGTAGCATTGAGCTAATAGTCAGTGTAGCAAGCACGACACCGTCCAGCTTTGTTGTTTTTCCAAGAGTCGATCAGAGTTGAACGTCGGAAACGAGATGTCGGAGCACCGAGATGATTTTCTTATAGAGATCGAAAAGAAGTTGCTTGAACTGACTGTGGAAGAACTACACGATGTCTGTGAGTTCTGCAAAATCTCCGGTGATGACCGTAAGGACATTAAAAACAAAACACGCCGTGCACTGGTTAAGCACATTATAAAGTTTTGTGAACGTGACGAACTGTTGGCGAAAGAGGATGAGGGCATGCCAGTGCTTATGGAACTGCACGACAAAATAGAGGATCTGCTGCAGAATCAGCCGGCGGGTGGCGACGTGGGAGCAGCGACGCTGCTCTCTTCACCTGCAGAGGAGGAAGAGGAGGAGGCGGCGGCTATAGCGAGGCGTCCAGCGGTACTTGCGGGCGGAGGACAGCTGAAAGACCGCAAAGCATCTCTCTCGTCACTGGAGCAACAAACACCGGATGAAACTCCGCGAATCAACGAGGTCCGAGTCCGAGACAGCGATTCCTTTACCAACCAATACTGTGCTGCTTCTTCCGGATTCAGAAAGGAATTCAGAATAAAGGGACATGTTGGTGAGTCAACCTCAAAAGACACCCTGAGTTTCAGCAGCCTGGAGCACCAGATTGAAAGTGGTTTAAGAAAAGGCTATCCAGAACTGGAAATTGTTGAAGCAGTAATCCAAGCTGTGAGCCCTAGTCTGAAGCTAAGGAGCTATTTGGAGGGTAAAACAGATCTCACTTTAATGACTCTCAGACAAATATTAAGAGCCCATTATGCCGAGAAAGATGCAACTATGCTTTATCATCAGCTGACAAAAGCAGTCCAAGGACCAAGTGAGACACCACTCGACTTTCTCATTCGTGTGCTTGATCTGCGCCAAAGAGTCCTGTTTGCATCTAATCGCGCACAGTCTGGCTTGAAATATAACCAAGAGCTAGTCCAGAGCCAGTGCTTCCAGTCCATCATGACAGGTTTGTCAAATGACAACATCAGAGCAGAGATGCGGATGCATCTACAGGATGAAAACAGTAGTGATGAACTGCTGCTTCAAAAGATGCAATTGCTCAATATAATGAAAGTGAAAGAGCTCAAAAAATAAAAACCACAAGTAAGGCCATGTATAAGGCTGGTCTGAATTCAGTAGAGCAGAGTGAAGTTGAAAATGATCCCAGAGTCACCCAAACTTTAGAGAAGCTGAGTAAGCCAGTCAAAGAAAACCCTCTCTTCACAAAAATAGAGGAGAATAATACAGCAATAAGAGAGCTCACAGGCCAAGTAGCTTCACTGTTGCAAAGTGTCCATTGTGATAAAAAGATTTCTGATGACAATCAAACTAGAGCACGTGTGAGCGTCTCTCAAAGACCAAAAAGACGTTGTGCAGCATGTCAGCAAGACCAAAGTGACTGCCAGCATTGTTTCAAGTGTGGTAGTGACACCCACTGGGCTAAAGGGTGCCGAGTGGGAAAGGAGCAGAAGCCATCGGGAAACTGGCGGAGGTTGTGACTGAGGGACGCGTCACAACCAGAGAGCCAGAGTCCCAAAGTGATCCAAGGCCCAAACTCACCCCTGCAGCCAAACCAATGGACCTGGACATGTCACAAACTGAAAAACATAAACTTCATGTTAACCTGTCCTCCTCACAATCAAAGTCAAACATCAAACAAAAAGACCAACCAACTCATTCAGGTAATCACCATTCAAAATACACAAGAGTTGCACATCTGATTGGTAAGAAATGTCTTGTCTGGTGCAAAATGAACAACATTAAAACTCAAGCTTTATGGGATACAGGAGCACAAGTCACTATAATGAGTGAAGCATGGATGTCTCAAAACCTACCTGATGCAAAAATCCTTCCCATCAGTGACTTGCTGAGTGACACCGAACTCCTGGACTTGAGAGCTGCAAATGGTTCAGAAATCCCTTTCCAGGGATGGGTTGAAGTCAGCCTCAGTTTGTGTGGTCCAAAGACAAAGTCCACTGGGTCAGATGATGTGTTAGTGCCAGTGCTAGTGAGCAGAGACGTTGTGCAGAGACCTATAATAGGGTTTAATGCCATTGAAGAAATAATGAAGGACAAAGAGGACCAGGCCCAGTCTAGTGAAAGAGTGGCTTGGCTCAGAAACTCTCTAAAACTGGGCACAAGAAAGGCAGAAACACTATTGAACTTAATTCAGGAGGTTACAGATGAGAATGTAACTTATTCAGTAAAGACAGGACGCACACCTGTTGTAATACCAGGAGGTCAAACGCAGTGCATCAGCTGTCCTGTGAACATGGATCTTAAAGGGGACCGTGAAATGCTGTTCGAGCCTTCTGAGAACATTTCTTTGGATGAAGGGCTCAGAATATCTTCCCAACTGATAGACATTTCACACTCTTCTCGCAAAGTGAAAATCTATGTCAGAAATACCACCCACCATGATATCACTGTTCCAGGTAGAGTACTGATTGGGAGCATAGAGAGAATAACAGACTGTTTTCCATTGCTTGCAGAGGAACACCAAGTTAACTGTATAACAACTGAAAGTTCCTTGGCTCCGCCCAGTTCCACCTCTGCACAGCCCCAGAGTGATCCTGTGGATAAACTGTGGGATCCACCTGTCAATGTTGACCACCTGACAAGCGAACAGCAGGCACTGGTAAAAAACAATGCTCAGAGAGGAATCAGGTGCTTTTGCAAGAAACAAAGATGAAGTAGGCCACATTAAAAATCTCAAAATGGACATTAAACTAACTGATGATATCCCAGTTGCCAAAACATATAACGCTGTACCCCGACCATTGTATGATGAGGTGAAAACCCATATCCAGGATTTGCTGAACAGAGACTTTATTCGTAAATCCACCTCTCCCTATGCATCTCCAATAGTTTGCGTGAGGAAAAAAGATGGTAGTTTAAGACTTTGCATCGACTACAGGGGGCTAAATAAAAAGACGATTCCAGATAGGCACCCAATACCACGCATTCAGGAGATACTTGATGGACTGGGTGGAAATGCATGGTTCACTGTATTGGACCAAGGAAAAGCTTACCATCAAGGCAGCATGAGTGAGGACTCCAGGAGATTCACAGCCTTTACAACTCCATGGGGGCTGTATGAATGGAACAGAATTCCATTTGGCCTCACAAATGCACCTTCAGCTTTTCAGCGAAGCATGGAGGAGAGTCTTGAAGGTCTGAGGGACAAAATATGCATCCCATACTTAGATGATGCTTTAGTCTACAGTAAGACATTTGCGCAACATGTTGAGGACGTGAGATCTGTCCTCAAACATCAGCAAGCATGGGGCATTAAGCTGAGACCCGACAAATGTGACCTTTTTAAAAATGAGGTGCGCTATGTAGGGAAAGTGATTTCAGCTGAAGGTTACAAGATGGACGACAAAGAAGTGTCAGCTGTGAGGGCACTTAAAACAAACCCCCCTAAAAATATCAAAGAGCTGCGTAAACTTCTTGGTTTTCTGGGGTACTACAGGGGTTACGTGCAAGATTTCTCACGACATGCAAAGTGTTTGTACGATCTACTCTCAGCAGATGCAGCCCCAGATCTAAAGTCCAGCTACCAGACTAAAAGAGTGAGACAGCCCCTCCCGCATCAGAGAATCGTTTGGAGCGAAACCCACCAGAAAGCTCTAAATCACCTAGTTGATGTCTTAACTAACCCGCCAGTTATGGCTTATCCAAGATTTGAGGATCCATTCGTCTTGCATATAGACGCTTCGGAGGAGGGACTCGGAGGAGTCTTGTACCAGAGACAGGAGGGCAAACTTAGAGTTATTGGATATGGTTCGCGAACACTGACGCCAGCAGAAAAAAACTACAGACTGCATTCAGGAAAGCTGGAGTTTTTAGCACTCAAGTGGGCTGTTACAGACAGGTTTAGAGACTATTTGTTTTATGCTCCCTCTGTAACAGTGTATAGTGATAATAACCCTGTCACTTATGTCCTGAGCACAGCGAAATTGAATGCAACTGGCCATCGCTGGGTGTCGGAGTTAGCTGACTTCAACATAACTCTGAAGTACCGTCCAGGAAAAAACAACACAGACGCAGATTTCCTGTCCCGCACACCTGTGAGTATGGACTCCTACATGAATGAGTGCACAGAACAATGCCGTCCAGAAGTGTTGGGTGCAATATTTAGTGCCACTGAAACACAAAATCAGTGCGATATGGACTGGATTTCAGCTATTACTTGCAGCCCACATGTTCAAGAAATGACTGCAGATACTGATCCAGACATTAAGGTGGCTCAGCAGGACTTATTGCAGGCACAGTTGCAAGACCACGCCATTTCCCATATACTCCAACTAAAGAAATCGGGAGGGAAACCTAACAAGAGAGACAGCAATATGGGATCAGTAAAAGCTAAGCAACTGCTGCATGAATGGAAAAAATTGTATGTTTCTCAAGAGGGTTTGTTGAAGCGTAAAACTGCGACATGCTCCCAAATTGTACTCCCAGAGCAGTACAAAGAACTGGTGTACAAGTATCTCCACTCTGAGATGGGTCACCTGGGCGTAGACAGAGTTTTACACCTGGCTAGACAGAGGTTTTATTGGCCTAGAATGCAGACAGACATCGAGTTTTTCATAACCCAGGTCTGTAAATGTAACATCCAAAAGAAGCCTGCAGTGCAGAGCAGGGCCCCTATGTGTCATGTACCTGCAACTTCACCATTCGAAATGGTCTCAATAGACTACCTCCATCTTGAAAGAAGCAGGGGAGGGTATGAATATATTTTGGTGATCTTGGATAACTTCACCAAATTTGCCCAAGCCTACCCGACTCGTAATAAATCAGGCAAAACTGCAGCTGATAAAATCTTTAACGATTTTGCCCTGAAATTTGGATTCCCTTCTAAAATACACCATGACCAAGGCAAAGAATTTGAGAATCAGCTATTCAGACAACTACAAAAATACACAGGTGTTGCAAACTCAAAGACTACTCCCTACCACCCACAAGGGAACCCAGCAGAAAGATTTAATCGCACCCTGTTATCAATGCTGCGGACCTTGGATGAGGAGAAAAAAGGAGTACTGGAGTGACTACGTAAATAAAGTTGTACACGCTTATAACAGTACCATCAGTGAAGCAACAGGCTACTCTCCTTTTTATCTGCTTTTTGGAAGAAATCCCAGACTTCCAATTGACTTGATCTTTGGAATAGATGAGGAGGAAGGGTACGCCTCACATCACGACTACGCTCAAAAATGGCAACAACAAATGCAAGAGGCATATGACATTGCATCCAAAACCATAAAAAGGACGACCGCAAGAGGGAAAAACATACTATGATCAAAAAAGACAAAGCGCAGTCCTTTCACCAGGTGATAGAGTTCTCGTGAGGAACATGTCAGAGCGTGGAGGACCTGGAAAATTGCGTTCATATTGGGAAAAACAAATACACATAGTTGTCTCCCAAAAAGGAGAAAACAGTCCAGTCTATGAAATAAAGCCTGAGTGTGGCACAGGAAGAGGCAGGATTCTTCATAGGAACATGTTAATGCCATGTAATGCATTACCCCTTCAGGAACCAACTCAAAGTTCTGCAAGTGGGCAACCCCAGACAAAACAAAGAAAAAGAGACATGAGTGCTAAAACAAGTGAAACAAGGGATGAGTCCGCAAGCTCAGATGAAGAAGAGCTTGAAGAACAGTATTTAGCGCATAGGCTGAGATGCCACTCACACAGGGCAAAAGGAAAGAATGCATCAACCCCAAATACTCCTGCAGTAGAACATCAGCCAGAGTTAAGCGCTGCAGCAGAGGAGCACAGAGCTGAGACTCCAGCTGAGGAGCTTATGGACAATAATACAACTGAAAATGATATTCAAGAACAAACACATCTGGCTCAACCCACGGACCTTCCCATAGATCAGGAGACAGAGCCTCCTAACATGCAGCCACGCAGGTCTCAGCGAGAGAGACGTCCCAAGGAAACACTGACATATGAATCGCTGGGTCAGCCTGTTCACCGCGTGGTAGGTCTGCATGTCAACCCTGTGTATGCAAATGCAGCATCACCAGTTTATGGACCATACACTGTGCCGTGGTCACCGCCATCTGTGTTTGGACCACGTGTACTCTATTCTGTTCCAGTCGGATACTACTGACGGACTTTGAAAGTTTTGTTATGGACTTGTGTTTGATTTTGTGAGAGATGAACATAGTAACATGGACTGTTTCAGAAATGAGTCGTTACTGTTCATTTTTCTTTGTGATGATGTATTATGAGACAGAGACCCAAAAAGAAGACAGGGGGAATATTATTTCAAATTATTGTAATTGTGTTTACATTTCAACATAAGATTTTGTTTTGATATTGCTAAAGATGTAAGACAAGCATTACTCAACTGGTTTCAAATACCTAAATGATTAGGACATGAACCGTGGCATCTTAATAACGTAAATGGATTGGTTACAGTGTGTTGTGTAAGTCTGGAGAAGAGACTGAAAACAGAAATGCTTTGTATTGTTATCAGTGTGCATTATCCTCTTATTAGGACTATTCAAGGTGAGAATACACTGAAGTCTTCAGGTAATACTGCTGATTAGGAGAAGATTTTGATTAAGGAAATGTGTAGAATTCTGAGATACTGTAATATTCTGAAAGCCATTTACTTATTTTTCAAAGCCCATTGCTATGGAATTATAGCAGCAAGAGTAATGTCTGACATCACTGCTGGAATAAGTGTTAATAATGTTTAGCCTTCCATATTGTGTTCTGTCAATGCTAATGTTGAGGACAACATTTTATTAGCAGGGGAGGAATGTAGCACCTATAAGAATATATTCTGTTTGTGCATCTGATCAATTATCTCCATGCATAATTGTTCATATTGTGAGTTTAGCCAGTTAAACATTTTAACCCCTAGAGGGCAGAGCAAGCAGTTTTGTGGCTCAGTGCTGCCAAGTATTCATGCTCAGAAGAAGAGTCCTATTGTGTTGTGTGTAGAATGGAAGCATGTGCTAGGTGCAGATGTACTAAAGAGTTGCACTCTGATCCTCGTCGGTGGTAATAAAGTAAGAGTTTCCTACATCCACTGCCGTCAGCCTGAGTGGTGTAACATCTTGTCTGATAAACGTAGCTCACACTGTCTGAAGTGCCCATGTTGCTAGCAGTTGGCCTTTAGCAAACTCCGACCGCAGCTTGACCTAGATTCTCCAAATAAGGTCATAGCCAAATAAGGTGTAGCCAATCAAAATGAAGTCAACGTGGTCTCCGGGTAAAGCTCCATATCATCACTGGACACAACTGTATTACTGAGGAAGTGAGGTCTGGCGTTTCAAAACAATACTCCGCTGTAAAAAATGCCGTTTTTTTCTTTGGAGTATTTACATATAAAGTAATGCCAACAAAATAAACTAGTTTTTAACTGTTATGTCATCACTCCTTTAAAAGAGAAAATGTGGTTTAAGTCATGGAGGTGTTGGTGTTTGCATTGAGGATGTTTTACGCCACAGAAGAAGTTGGAGGTGAGATAATTATCACTTTTAGGAAACCTGGTTCCTCTGCTGTTTACGGGGAAGCTAACAAGCTAGCCACTCAGCTGTTCTCGGTTATGTTTGCCGACAACCATCGGTGCCTGTGTTCTGAAGGCATGGTTTCGGGGTGTGTGTACTTTTTCAGATGTAGCTTGCTCGAACCGTTTTCCCAGGATCCCCTACCCCGCCTTTAAAGTACAGGTGAAATGAAAAAGTTTTGCTGCAGATAAAGCCCTACAGGCCCATTCCTGCTGCCCTGCCTCTATTACAACATATGGATGTACACCGGAGGGCGACTTAATCTAAATATCGTCCAAAGGAGTCAAAGTAATAAAGAAATTTTACTGGTGAGTAAATGCACATATAAACTCCTAGAAATAAGGTCCATGTTGAAAAAAAAATCCTTTAACAGAATACTGTGCAACTTTTCTTTTATATGCATTTTGGCAGAAACAGTAAATAAAGCACTCTGGAACTATCCTGTTGAGAGTTGTCTTTTATGGGTCTTGCAAAAGCAAGTTTGGCCACATATATTTTTGAGATTTCTGCATTAAATATTTTATAGCCAGTCAAGTTTCTGTTTTATTTTTTTGAGCATTTTGTTCCTTTTACTGCCCTCATCTTATGTCTGGGACATAACTGAGATGATTCATATTTTTGGAAAAACTTTTTAAAGTAAGCACTGTCTGAATGATGATTAAGCTCATGTCACTAAATTAATTTATCATTTTACAGGAACATTTGTGCTTTATTGCTCCATGGGAGATAAGCAGCAAATGGCACCAGGCTGGAATCCGAACCTGGACTTGTACAAATAACCTCCATAAGGAATATCCAGACAGCTTGTTAAGCTAAGCTACCCCATGTGATGGACTAAGCATATGAATAACACCATATAGACAAGATGATGGACTTGATTTTCATTAGGTGGAGTATATATCAGTTAATACAATAATATACACTATTATCCATTACATCCATGTAATGGAGGATGGCAATATAAAAGAAAAGATTAGATTTAAACCACACTGTTTTTGGTTCAAAAGGTTAAAACTAATATAAATCCTACATTTAATTAAAAAATGGTCAAGAATATAAAAACAATGTTAAAAACGATGTGGAATAAAGTTTTTGTTGCATCACCTTTTTTTCTCACTGCAGCACTGAAAATCTAAGGGGACCACCTGCTGTAGTTTAGAAAGTGCCGGTTTCCCATTATTGCTTGATAGATTTGAGTTTCTCAGGAGTGTTGAGACACTTTTGTTTTATTCTTTTAATTATATTATACGACCCATGTTCATTTTTAGACAGGCCATCATGTCAGTAATTAATGACTTTCCTATTTAACTTCAGGTAAAGAAAACAAATGAAAAAGTGCACATAAAAGGTCTTAAAGTAGGAAATAGTTTGATCAAATCAAAGTAAATATTTATTGTACTGAATATTCTGTCATCTATCTGCTTAAATAACTGATTTGCGTGACATCCGATATCATCGGTAGAACTTAATAAGTAAATCAGAATAACATAGAAAAATGTGCGGCTTATTCTGCATCACCTTCCTGAAGCACCATATCAGGCTCAACAGGTTTGAATGTTAGAGACAGTAAATTCCTTCATTTGAAAATTTACATTTTGAGTCACTTATTTGACAATTAGGTATTTATTAAATGCAAATAAAGTACTTTCAGCTTTATATATATAGTGTATGTATATATAAACATTGGTATTTATGGACTCTTCACAGTCGTGCAAGTTACCCCCACTCCCATCATGGATGCAGGCTTTTGATGTGTGCACTGATGAATCTCAATCCCTGAAAATGCATCATCCATGATGTCCATAAAGAATTCTAGACGATGATTTGTTACACCAGAGAACAGTTTTCCTTTGCCAGCCTCAGTCCATTCTAAATGAGCTCTGGCCCAGAGAAAGCAGCAGCATCAGTGAGTGTTACCTCGCACTTGTGAAATATGAGCGTTGGCTGTCTGTTTTTCAGAAACGTTTCTGAGCCTCTGCAGTAATTTCCTCTACAGAATCGTATCTATATTTAATGTAGTACCCAGATCACGGCAGTTCAGTATTGGTTTTCAGAATTCTTCCCCTTCACACATATTTCTCTGATCTGCCTGAATCTCTAAAATTATATTAGCTACAGTGTGTATTGGAGGGGGGTGTTGACATTTTGAAGAATAAGTTGTACCTTAATGTATGTATTCTTTAATTGATAAAACATTGATTCATGCAGGCTTTCACAAAGTAGTAAATCCTCCCATTATCTAAATTTCTGAAATACTCAGCCCAGCTGCTTAATAATTTCTTACATATCTCACTTTCAGATGCATGCATGGTTTATAAAAGGGTTTAGATACAGGGGTTTCTAATTAATATGTTATTGTATTCAGTTAAGATGCTTGAGCGTTTTAACTTTTTAGGAGACCAGGTTGTAAAAAGAACAACAAATGTGATGTAGTGCGCCTCACTCACTCCTGCAGAGTTTACAGGCTGAAAGATGAGAGTTGGAGGAAGGGCATTTTATAGCCATGTCAGATGCCACTGATTAGTCAGGAGTTTATTGTTGGTTTAAGTTCCTGAAACCTGAGCAGGGAGGTATTCAGATGTTCTCATAGATGTAACAGCAGCTGCCCTCACTCTGACTCTGTTCATTATTTTTTGGGCACATTTTTAAAATTTTCTTTTATTCTTTCTTTGTTTCTTTCCCAGAAGCAGCTTTGCTGCTCAAACAACCTGCTGGTTCAGAATTCCATCTAAGTGCCGTAAACACTGTTCAAGTCTAACCACTTCCTTTCAGTTTTGTTTTTGATTTATTCTTTATGTGATGTACATAATATGGAGTAATTTAATATAATAACTGTGATTAAAAGACATAAGTCAGTATCAACATTCGCCATGTTTCACAAGTGTAAAACAGATGGCTAATCTGGTGATTGTCATTGTTTTATGACTTGAAAGCAGAAAAAAACTGCTTGTTTGTGCAACACAAATTTCTTGTGAGAAAGAAAATTACTACAAACTCTCAATTTATTAAATATAAGCCCAGAATAATTACATGACCTCTTACTGGCATATTATATAAAGACTTAGTGGCATGAAGTTTCAAAGAAACTCATTAAGAGAAGATTAATGCTTAATTTTTAGACATTGCAAGGCTCTTGAGAATCAGTAAGGAGTGAAGTAAATACTTGACTTGAAAATGTGAAAACAAGTTTATTGATATGTATTATTCTGTATATGACTTTTTTCATCAGAGGATTTTGACCTTATTAGTATTATCTAGTTATATCTCACAGTAGTTAGCAGCGCACACAGCCTGTTCAATGGACAGAACAGCCTACTTGCTTACAAATAGAAAAAATCTTTGTCACTCATCATCACTCCTTGCACTGCTGTCTTCATCTTTGCATTTAAAAATTTCAAGCTACATAACTAACCCAGCCATTAAGAGTGCACTAAAAATAAGGTTACAGTTTAGAAGACATTTCTACCCATACAACCACAATTTAAAGTTGTATCTGTCACAATCACCAATTCCCACCATCATGTCTGGTAA
This sequence comes from Atherinomorus stipes, assembly GCA_023101725.1. Classification (NCBI taxonomy): domain Eukaryota; kingdom Metazoa; phylum Chordata; class Actinopteri; order Atheriniformes; family Atherinidae; genus Atherinomorus; species Atherinomorus stipes. The sequence continues at coordinate 326,181 of JALJCO010009117.1, forward strand.
GAGTATTTCTTACCAGGTTAGGAAAAAGGTATAACAAAAGAAATGGACCTGCTCATTAATAATAGCTTTTCCTTATTTGAACAACTAGTAGAGAAATATGACCTCTCCAAATCTTCTTTCCCCCTGGCTCTTTACAAGTCACAAACTCTGTAAGGCAAACACACTTGATGATTTTCCAGCTCCACTGGCAAAGTCAATCTTAGATATTATCCTAAAACAAGGCCCAGACAACAGTGTCAAGATAGCCACATATACTCTGCAATTTTCCCTCAACTTAGTTTAACAAGTTTAAAAATCAAAACACAGTGGGAAATGAATTTGGAATATTACAGAGGGCGAATGGAAACAAGCTCTGGAAAGTGTATATTCATCATCTATCTGCCAGGCAGTTTCTTATCCAATTCCAGTTTTTACACCATATATACTACAGGTACTCAAAAACAAGACTGAAGAAAATGTGCAAACATATAGATTCAACATGTGAGCGCTGTCAGGTCAAACCAGCAACACTTGCATACGTTCTGGCAGTACCTTGGCTTTTCATGCTTCTGGTCTAATATATTCAAGACCTTTTCAGCAGTATATGCTGTGTAACTAGATCCTTGTCCATTGACTGCTCGACTGTATTCGGGCTTGCCCCAAATAACATCCACCTGGAAAAAACAAATCACAGATATTCTGGCATTCACCATCCTGCTTGCAAACGGCTGAAACACACACACGCGCGCGCGCACACACACACACATTCTTGTACATCTATCTTAGTGAGGACATTCATTGACAATGCATTCCCTAGCCCCTTACCCTAATCCTAACCACCATAACTGATTGCCGGAACATAACCCTTGCCCTAACCCTAACCAAACCCTGATTGTAACCCCAACTCTAAAACCAAATCTTGACCCTCAAAAATGGGTTTTTCCTAGCCTTTTTTTATGAGGACTGGCCAAAATGTCCTCACTTTCCAAAAATGTCCTCACATTAGGGCTGAGCGATAAACTGAAAATTTACCGACACTGACATTTACAACAATAACCGACATCATTTTTACCCATCTTGGTATATTTGGTGTGCTCCCCCTTTAAGAAAGCCGGCAGATGTAACGTACAAGTTAAAGCTAGAAAAAAAAAAGCTGTTTTCAGACTTGCACTGCGGAACATGAGCAGTCAAGTCCATCCGCTCTTTAAATGGACTCGTCTTTTCAAACACGCCGCCTCCTTGCGGACTTATTGCTTCCTGGGTGCTTTCAGACATCAGGAAATGTTGCGGAAAAGTCAGCACAGCCCCACTTTACCTTCAACTTTGTCCGGAACATTTTCTTGTGTGTTCAGCCTAAATGACGTGCGGCAACATTTCCGCTCTTGTGAGATGGAGACCAGCCAGTGCATGTCCGCTACATCTCCGAGGTAAAAGACCTCATGGCTTTATAACGCTTGCATGTCTGAATGCAAGCGTTATAAAGGACAAAGTCCACAATATTACCACTTTCCAGTGCGAGTCTGAAAGGGGCTTAAAGGGTAACTTCGGTTTTTTTCATTCTGGACATATTTTCTAGAATGAAATATGTTCATTTACTCACCCAGACAGTTTTGGTGCAACTTGAATTCCTTCGGGAGATATTTAGATCCACTCCAGATCAGCGTATGTCCGATATAATGGAAGTGATGGGGCAACTGCGTGCCGTGCAGCCTCTAAATGAGGCATTATCTGCCACAAACTCCTTCATTTCACCAATGTTTTGTTACCAAACGTTAGTCGGACCCCTCCTGTGAGCTCGAAGTGGCTTTTTTGTGGTAATTCGTCCTTATTTACAGACTTTTTTACTGCTGCGGCTTACGCTGATCTGGAGTGGATCTAAATATCTCCTGAAGGAATTCAAGCTGCACCAAAACTGTCTTTGGTGAGTAAATGAACATATTTCATGCTAGAAAAAAGGTCCAGATTGAAAAAAACTGAAGTTCCCCTTTAAGATTCACTTAAAGAAGTGGTACAGATAATTTTTTTTGCTTCCTGGAACCCTTTTCTGAGCCATGTTGGACACATTGATGTAATCTCTGATTAATAGGACCAGGATATGGAACCATACTGATGATCCATCTAGTCTGATAGGTTAGTGGGTTGATGTTAGTGGTGGTCACAACTATTTACATGAATTTGTACTGGCTAATACTTGGGCGTTCTTTAAATAATATGGTCTAGTCTGGGCGGACTTGGGGTACGAGGCTGCTGGGATGCTTGCGCATTGGCCTCTGAAGTATGGTCCACAGAGTAGGTCTGAGACGGAGCAATATGACCTGGGCTTCTCACTGTTGGAGCAGGTTGATTGTGTGGGCACCCGGGGGCTAGTGCCCCCACTCCATTACCCAATATGTTTGTGCCTCTGACCTTATATAGCTTCTCTGTTTGCATTGCTTTGTGTTAAATGAGGGAAATTTTATTTATTTATTTACATATTCTTTGTTTGTCTTGCTTTCCTCTATGTACCCATGTATGAAATTGCTGAAACTAAACTCTGAAAACAATAAAAAAGAAAAAGGGAAAGCAATGCACTCAAACCTGTTTCTTAATCATGATGCCAAAAACATGTTCTCTCCACTCTTCTCAGCCTAAATTAAGAATTAAGTGCCTTCAGATGCCTCTTGCCATGCAGCCAACTTTGTTCCAGCAGGGGCTCTGCAAATTAAAAAGTTACAAAGTTTGTTGCTCACAGTTATCATTGGCAGAGGAAGGCTGGTCTGAGTTCCCTAATTATAAGAATTTGATGTGCTTTTGTAGATGTGTTGATCTCAAGAATGTGGATTTCAGAGAGGAATGAAATGCAGCCTGTCTGCATGCATATGTATTTGGACTTACATGGGATTATACTGAGAAGCACAGAGACTTTAACGCATGAAAACATATTCACACACTTCAGTGCTCAAATTACTTGTTTCAGTCTTCAGACATTTTCAAATCTGCTCGAGTTATCCCCACAAACAGCAGGGTGTTGGGCAGCCACGTGGCACAGCTCGGCACAGTATGTCTCTACGTAGATGAAGACAACATTCCCACCCACCCATCCTCCAACACCCGTTCTCCTCACTAACAAGACACAGTAAGTGAAGAGAACTCCATGAAAGATTAACTAGCAAGCTGAGGTGGTTTTCCTCAGAAGCTGAGTCAAGGCTGGTGGTTGGAGGCAAGACGGAGGGAGGGAATTCCAGGGAGAATCCCTGAGTGTCTGAAGTGTGATTTTGTATTCATGGAAGAGATTTAGTATTCCACTGCTCAGCAGTGAGCAGTCTCACAGAGGCTTTCACCCTCTGTCAGGCCCTGAATCTTGCAGATTACATCTCAATAGAGTTTGATGGCTGATGGAAGGAGACACTTGCCCTCTCTGAAACACCAACCAATTACAGCTTCTAACTTGATGGAGAAAAAGTTTTAAGAGGTCATTACACAGAGGTTACCACGGAGTCACGTGCAGGCATGCAATTGAAGTTTCTGAGATGGAGCATGTTGACAAATCTGACTTCTGTTCACATCATACTGTATCTCTGCATTGTTTCAACATCCAGACACATCAAAAGACAAAGTTTGTAGCTGATATCTAAAAAGATCTCTTTACAATCTTTTTTTGTTTTTTTATACTTTTACAAGTGCAACTTGTACTTTCCTGCAGTTTTCCCAACAATATTTGAAAGCTCTAAGGAACCGAACTCTACAACAGCCTTTAACAAAGTAAGTGCATTAGCTTTGTGAATCAGTCACATGACAAAACACCACATGTGTAATACCTAAGCCTCTTCCATCTACAAATTTTGATATGGGTGTGTTTGTCAGTATTAACTTGCATAAGCCGCTCCTTGATGCATGAAATGATGTGAAACACCAGACTTACACCTGTGTGGACTTGTTCAACAAACAGTAAGTCAGGTCACAGCCTTTATCATTGCACCTCCTCTAAGATGCCAGAGAAATTAAAACTGTTTTCACAATGAAGCACAAAGACACAAAATAACTTCTTGTGCTTACACAGAAAAAAAAAACTTACTTTGTGTGTGTGTGTGTGTAAGTACTGCAGCACTAAATACTCCCTCCTGCAGCGTTTTAAAACGTGTGTGCATCAGAGTCATGTTGCGTTTGACTGTCAGTACTGCCAGGAAACCTGACATCCATCTGGCTCTGTCACCAAATATAATTAGCTTAAGCTGCCTTGCAACCATAGCTATTTATCTGCAGCACCCTCTTTTGCTGTGACCAGTACGAGTTTCAGGAATGCAGAAAGCTTCTCTCCTTAGAATGCAACATGGGTAACTTGTACCAGAGAATTACAGGTCAGTAACTGATAGGTGTTGTGTATAAATTACAGTGTTCTGGAAAGGCTGTCCAATCTCAAATTAGAGTCCAAATGTTACAGACCTTTGACCGTGTTTTGTAAAATAACATTGCAAGCATAAATCATCGCTGTGTAATAAGCTCTGATATCTGTGCAGCTCAGCTTTGTTCTGGTACAAAGTTTCTTGCGCGTGCTGTGCAACTTATACACGATTAGAAGGCACCTGAGGAATTTGCGCGGCGGGCCAAGGTGGGACGGTTCTGCCTCGTGAGCACACAGCGTGCGCGCTCTCTCCACACCACTCACACCTTAATTAATTCTGCTGCTCCACGAGACAGACATGCATTACGGAACGCGCACGAGCAGAGAAGAAAAGCTCCGAATATGCACGCCGATAACCATCAAATGACACCACCCACGTGCTGTAATATTTAACTCGTCTGGATCTGAAATTGATTCCGAGCGTAAGCTCTGTGGCGCACCGGAGTGAGTTGTTAACAACAGTTCGTCTGTTTGCACCCTGCAGTCTCTGGCTGGAAAATGAGGTGGGGAAGCATCATTTTATTCGTCGCTGTCTGCTCTTTTACCGCTTATTATATTTACGAGCCAATTCCTGATGAGATAGAGGAAAGATGGAAACTCATACTGACCAACTCTTTCTTCAGAACTCTCAGTCACCTGGTAAGAAAAAAATCAAAGAAAAAAAATGAGAAAAAAACATCAGTTTTCGTGTCAATGTTGAATTACAGGTCCGCTTATGTTGATAGTTCCCTTGAATTAAACCTTTAGCATTGAGACTTTTGCATTGCGAGCTTCATGTTTACATTGAGTGTTTATTATTGGGCTGTCAATGTGTTTAGATATTTTTTATAATTACAAAACATACTAAATTGAATTGATTTTACTTGTCCCCTCAGAGTAAATAAGAATGCAGGTTAAACATGTTTTTTTGCTGATGTAGATATACATGCTGGCTACACCAGATTATGTCAGATGCTAATCCATGTATTGTATAGTCCTGCTCACCTGTTCTAATAATAGATCCTATTAAGAAAGTTTACGAGGTTAGACGCCTGTGGTTTACTGTCCATTGTAGTACAGCTAGTATGACTTACTACAGGTTTAAAGTAGGTTTGAATACATGGTTGAAGCATCACATGATGTGTCACAGCAACAGACTTGACATTGTCTTTAATTTGCAACACCATTATCAACATGTATATTTCTTTACGTACCTTAAGGTGTTGCAGCAGTTTCAGTATTTGTATAAAAACAGTAAACTTATTAGAAAAAAAGTTTGCTCAGTGTGAAGAATATAAAGTCAGCAAGATTGCAATTTACTTCAAGACTGTAAATCAATGTTATTCAAACATGATAAGATTATATTGAAATTGTGTTTGTTGTAACTGTGTTACATTTAGTTGGATTATTTCTCTAAATTTGTGCAGGCACAAACAGAGTTGACTGTCTTCTTGAATGATACAGTATAGACACTGACAGCAAGTGCTCTGTACTCTTAAAAAAAAAAAAAATTAAACATTCAACATGTTTTCATGAAGTCAAATTCTGAATGTTTGCATTGGAATTTACTGTGACCTTTTCTTTTCATAAAGACCTTACTGTTTTTGCTCTTGATCAGATTAGTTTTGTTCGCTGAAATTACAAGTTTACACAGTCCTCTTCATTCTCAATGATCGGAGCCCCTAATTTCACAAACAGTATGCTAATCTTCGACTAAACAAGAACTTTATAAATTTATTTGGGTTGCAGTAAATGAAATCAACTGATCAGTTCTGTCATGCTGTTATAACCTATCTTTTGGTTTTGACTTCTCAGAATAAACAACCTTAAGGGACTGTTGACATTCTATCAGGCACATTCATGTGACTATTAGTCTTTCCTCTCCTCCACATACAGTACAGTAGTTTTGCATCCGAGAACTGTTTTGAATATCACGCGTTTAAAATGTTGAGCAAGGCATCTGTTAAAAGAAGACAGACTGCACTCCAGTGGCTTTGTGAATCTGAATTTAATGCTTATGAGCTTTGTGAAAAATCAATCCCTTTTTTTTTTATACAACTTGATTTGTCTTTGTTTTGCTTTTCAGGCAGACCTTAGTGAATTACTTGGGCTGAAGGACTACATGGGGGTAATGTATGTGATTACTCTAATAGAAAGGATTGCACCTGTGTCGGATGAGCATGTCAAGGTGACAGAAGAAAAATTTGATGGGGTAGAGGTGGTGCTGTACCAGCCAAAGCAGCAGAGTGGTGACGGTGAGCTCAGGAGAGCTGTCATATACCTGCATGGTGGAGGATGGTGTCTGGGGAGTTCCCGTAAGTTGATACAGTCCCTTGTTCTCTTATTTATCACAGTAAATTAAAGCTATGTGAGCATGAATGGAGATGAATGGATTCTTATCATGCTCCCATCAAGTAATACGACACTGACTGCACAGCTCCATATCAGCGTCAACTGACAACTATTATTACAGAATCAAAAATAATAAACAAACTATCAAACACAAGTCATAAAGCTTTCAGTTTCCTGAGGAAATAACACACCGTCTGCTGGAGCAGTGGGAATCTCAGAGGGTGGTAACCCTTGCTAGTCCAAAACGTTAAGTCATGACAAGCAGTTTGACATATTTCATGCTGTTCTTGCAATCTGTTGAATGGGTGTAACAATCACAGAGGAAGTAATGCGGGGCAGGTTTATCTCTCTTTGTGTTGTTTTGCATTTATGTAAGCTGATGTGTCATCTTTGGAATTGATGGATCCATTATTGTGATGGTTTGCGTTGCTTTAGAATCACTTGTCTAGTTTTTCTTTTTCCTCTCTTTTCCATACAGGGATGAGTCCATATGATCTCTTGGCCAGGAAAATCGTCACTGAACTAGATGCTGTAGTTATTTCCGTAGAGTGAGTATATCTTATTTTCATTGTCAGTTTCTCCATCTGCTATAACATGTAGGACAAACTGCTGTGTTAAAACAACAACAACAAAAAAAGTCACACAAGCAAGAGATTTCAAGTATTGCAGGTGCAGGAAATCGGCTTAGAATACTTATATTACTTTGTCATAAAAGTTGTGTTATATTTATTTGTTGCTTCCTCTTTTCTTTCTCATGCAACTGCCCCTCCATTCACATGCTACATTAGAGTAATGATGCACTGGAGTGAAGCTAACAGGTTTATATTTGGGACTTGTCAGGTCTTTTCCTGTCAGATCAGCACTCACTGTTTTTCTGTGCAATGACTGACTCTGCCTCTTATCAGCACTGCAACTTTCTCCTCCCACTGCTGTCTTGTCCTGTAATTCACTTCTTCCAGTTATTTGCAACAATTGCTACATAAAAGATAAGGATTTGATTGTTTAGTCAAGCTATTTTTTAATATTGATAATGTTATTGTGCTTGCTGACATACAGGGTTTTAGAGTTGGGAGTTGAGCTTGGGATGTTTGTGGTATTACCTTATCTGGCTCATCTGAATTCCTGTCTCCATTTTTCACGGAGTTCAGGCATGTGTAACAATCACAGAGAAAACATTTGTGGCAATGACACCAACAGGACGTTTGTCAATGCAAGTGGGAATTTTAAGTGAATGTAAGATCAAATTTCAAAAGTAGAAGATATTTTAGCAACAGCTGTAACATGTTGTCAGAAGTAGTATTTTAGTTTTGTTGTTTGCTTGTTGTTTTTCCAGGCAGCATTCCAAATATGACATTCTGTAATTTTGGAGCAAATACAGAAAAAAACAAACATTAGGTTTTAACATCCAATATTTTTGTTGAATTTTTCTAAATATTGTCAACTCTGTGTAGCTGGGTTGACCAGTAATTGCACCATGCTAATACTGACCATTGCTCAGTTTCATTAAAAAAGGGGGAAAAACTGTTTAAGTTTAGTCTCAAACATGTAAGAAAATAACTTTGTTCGAAGTTAGACAAAACAGCAATCACAACCTTTGCCTTGTGAGTTCAACTCCAGTTTGTCACCAGTTTTGCCCTTGAAATATAAACTTGTTTATTTTTCTGGGCTTATTCTGTGCGCCTGACTTGCAAAGTTCATGTTTGTATATGCATCAGTTTCTAATTTGCACCATTCTCCTTTTACAGGTACCGCCTTGCCCCTGCTCACCACTTCCCTGTTCCATACGAGGACGTGTACCGTGTGGTCAAACACTTCCTCCAGAAGGGGGTGCTGGCCCAGTACTCTGTGGACCCAGACCGTGTTGCTGTGTCAGGAGATAGTGCTGGTGGGAACCTTGCAGCTGCAGTTTCTCAGCAGGTACTGAATATATTTTGTTTTTATAGACTCAACACTTTCTGTGGTTCATGTAAGAACTTTATTGAGAGATTGCACTAGATAAGGTTAATAAGTCTGTACTAGAAAGATAACTTTGTATTCCCTAAAACCTAAGAGCATATGGTCGTTTTCTTTTGGGATAAACACCAGCAGTTTGCAGAATTGTTAACAATCAACTTGTTATGGGTTTTAGAATCTGTGACTGTCAAGATAATGCGGAGGGGTCGCTCGACAATGTTTAACTCTAATAAAGAAGATTTGTCTTGACATTGGCCTGAGTACAAACGATTGCCTCTTTGAGCAATAATATTTTTTGAGCCCAAGGTTAAATGTGTTTTCAAAAAATGCCAAACAGATTCACCAGTGGTGAAACAAAATACCCCCACACTTTAAAATGGTAGAAGAGCAGAAAAGCTTTTTCCAACTACACAATATTTCAGAATAATGAAGGCAAGGAAAAGTTTTTTGAGAGGCTCTAGTTTTAGGTATCTCTGACTTAGGTAATGAGAGAAATTCTGCACACATTACACCATCCTGGGAAAGTTAGTAGATCCCAGTCTACTTCCTCATGGTGCTGACAGAGCATTTCAGCTACATTGCAAGAAGACTGTTGGTTCTACGGAGAGGTAAAAATAGAAATGCAGAAAGCCTTACTGCACAAAATAAGCTATACTTTCATGCCAGGGTAAAGTATGCTTTTAATATGTATTAATTACATAATAAAAGCATGTATTAGTTGCACATTTTACATTGCAATAATGCCATTATTAATAGCGTAACTTTAAAGGTATAGTTCAGTAATTAAAGAAAATTTGTATTGGAAGGCTATATATATATATATATATATATATATATATATATATATATATATATATATATACATGCACTTTGCAGCAGCTAGATGCACTACTGTTTAGGCTATGCAACATTCTCTTCTCTTTCTGTTTACTTAAAGGACCATGTGCAATTACATTAGTTATCAACAAGATAAAAAGATGGCTGCACCAGATTTAGTGTTAAGCTAGTTTCACCTCTAACTTTTTCCATTCTTAAACAATAATATGAACATTTAGACTAGTTTATTGTTTTTGAGTGGACAGGAGAACAGGGTCTAAGGCAGGGCTCCAGACTGATACCTATTAGGTAGTACATGCGACCTAATTTCTTTAAGGTGCGAGTCAAATTTGAATAAAGTAGCACCAGTGCGACTTGCAACAGAGAGAGAGAGAGAGAGAGAGAGAAAACACTCCCTGCCACAGCCCTGAGGCACAGGCAGCTGTGCTGGCGCATTAATGCATGTTGTGGTTGATGAAGGATTGGGTCATATACCGTTCATGGTAATACTGGTGTAACGTTGGGGAATGATAAGAAAATGAAATATCATGATAGAATATGGGTGAATCGCACATGCGCACTGCCGTTGTTTTGGTACTGGCAAACGCACATGCAGCCAGCATAGACCAGGAGGAGGAGGAGGAGGAGGAGGAAGGCAACAGCAGCGCATTAACTTAAAGCTTGTTCCATCCTCGGTGAGAAGAGAGAACTTTCTTCTTGTTCTCAAGGCCGCAAGAACAAGAAAAAGATTTGTTTTGGTCATTTCATCCATGTGAAGCTTCTTCTGCAACGGGGTGGTTATTAATGCAGGAGGGGGATGACTGGGAAAAACTTGGTTTGTCGCAGGTGGGTGGGGTTGCGCACGCGGTGGTGTCCGTGTATCTAAATGTCACATGCTGCATATATTTCATATTTTCTCACCCCCTTGATCAGCTGTTTGTTAAAGCTACCTGTTTAACTTCGCATCAGCGGAAACGTGGAAGTGACAAGTTTCCACTTCCAGCTTGTCTGCGTTGACCCCGCCCGCCTCGAATGTTCGAGTGATCACTCAATACATATAAATATGATCACGTTCTGCTCAGAGACTGATTATGTTGAATCAGGTTTGCTAGAACAAGGAAACATGGAATAAATGCAGGACGAGGGTGAAGGTTCTTCGCCTGCTATACATGGTTAACCTCAGGAAATTTCCACTAGCAAGGACTGACACTGTTGATTTTATACTGTTAAGTTTTAAGATAATAAAAAAATTATAAAAAAGATATTATTTATAACTTTAATGCACATCAGAAGCAGCTGCTTGATAAAGGGAAGAGAAATTGTAAAATTTTATTTGCACAAATAAAGTTTGAGCCTTAAAGGGGAAAGTTTAGGATTTTTGACATAGGGCCAGGGTCCTACTAACACTGAAGAGACCGTTTCAAGATATTTCATCCCATTATTCTAGTTCCAGGAAGTTGTCGATGCTAATGCTAGTGTGAGTCAGGAGGAATCTTCTCGTCTGTGATTAAAGACAATTTTATCCACTCCACAGAACATCTGAGGCAAATCAGCAAGCCTATCTGTGTAAATGCTGTATTAAACTAGTAAACTTGTGAGTTCAACAAGTAAAACTAGCCTTGTACGAAACATTTTGCATTACATATTGAGGAACTAGTTTCTAATCAGCTGTGGAATTACATACTTTGCTTCTGGGTGGTAGTGTTACTACCTTTGTCAGTGTATTCTGGTTCACAGAGATATGGTGACAGTTAGTTTGATGAAAAAAGGTTCAAAATCATCTTCAAAATCCGACATATCCTCATGCCTTTCAGACATGGACATAGTTTTGACTGTATATTTGTGTAATTAAATTCCTTCATGAATGTATCAGCAGATGACATCACTCTGCTGCTAAATACAGGAAGTAAAAATTTGTAAAGTTTCTCAGCAGCAACAATCAAAATGCAAGGTTAGTTTTATTTGTAAGATTATTCTATTAATACGGCATTTACACAGATAGTCTTTAGTTATAAATGATTTGCCTCGGATGTTCTGTGGAGTGGTTAAGATCGTTTTTTATGACAGGCTAGCAGATTCCTATTGACTTACACTAGCATTAGCATCGGCAACCTCCTGGAACTAGAATAACGGAATGAAATATGTTGAAACTGTCACCAGTGATAAGTAGGATCCTGGCTCACTCGAAAATTAGGCCCTATGTCAAAAATACTGAACTTCCCCTTTAAAGAGAAGGCGAGTTTGTTATGCTCTTATAAATATGTAGCACTTGTTGCAGTAATATAGTAACCTATATTCCCAAACTGATAGACTAAGACAGGGGTCTGCAGCCTTTACAGTCCAAAGAGCCATTTTTGCCTCAACCCAGCCAAAAAACAGTCGTCCAGAGCCGCAAATATTTCTTGGCCTTTTTTTTTTAAAAAAAAAGAGAATGTATAATTTTTGATAAATACTTGCTTTTTGAAATTTGTTGCCATTTTTAAAGGGCCACAGTTTTATTTTGACTTCTACATTTTGAAAAACAAAACTACGCAAGAGGATTAGGGCCACGGAAGAAAAAAAAAATCTGAGATTAAAGTCAGAATCCTGACTTTTTTTTATAGAATTGAAAAAAAAAATCTCCAGACACTTTAAAAAAAATGTTTTGGAAAAAAGTGAAAATTCTGACTTTTTTCAGAAAATGAAGAAAAAAAAAAGAAAAATCCCCTAATTGTTTTTAAATGTTCTGGAAAAAAGTCAAAATTCTAACTTTTTTCACAGAATTTTTTTTTCTTCAGTGGCCCTAATCCTCATCTGTACAAAACCAAACATACAATAAAACCTTTGCAAAAAAAGGGATTGTTCCATTTTCCTTTATGGGATTTTGCTCTTTTGAGACCATGAGTTGCAGAAGATGCCCAGAATTTCCAAGCTAATGAGAAGAGAAACAGATGTCGAAAAAAAAAAAAAAATCACTGGTACTTTTTGTCATAAAAATTAAGTGCAATTATTCCTATGAAAAACTGCTAAAACCTACATTTGTTATCATCTATATTTTTAAATATTACTCAGTTCTTTATCATTTTTAGCCAATGTTATTGAGAGCCATTGAAGAAGGTCCAAAGAGCCACTTGTGGTTCTGGAGCCGCAGGTTGCACGAAGAAAATGTCTCAACAGTTCTGTGTCATTACCCTGGTACCCATTCTCTTGGTCTATTGAGTCTACTGCAGGGGTCGGCAACCCGCGGCTCTAGAGCCGCATGCAGGTCTTTCGTCCCTCTGATGCGGCTCCCTGGCATTTGAAAATTAATTAATGACTATTCTAATAAAGTGTATTTTATTTTGGTTGGCTCACTTTAATAATGTGATTCTTAAAGCCCAAAACAAATTTCCCCTTGTGAGACAATAACGTTTATCTTATCTCATTCTAAATTTGAAGATTATGAGTGGTTCATGTCCAGTTGCGCACTTTTCCTGTGTTCTCTGACCACAGCAAATGCAGCACGTGAAATATAATGCAACTCATTTTAGAATAAACTAGAATTAGAATAAAGACAATTCATATTGTACCATTTTGCAAAGCAGCCCATTTAGTGACAGGTGCAACTAGCAGGTAACTGCAGTTAAACAGCGAGTAACTGTCCAGCATGTGACACGATGTGTTTCACACATCTTTATGCAGCCAGTCAGTGTTAATAACTGCACTTCATGCTCACTTGCCGCTATTGTGCAGCATAGCATGATACAGCCCTATCAAATCAGTAATCACGGAATTAAACATAAAAAATGGAATTAGTTATAAACATGGAATATTGCGGACATGCCGCAGAGTGCCGAGCTTTCCTCCTGCGTCTTGTCCCACGAACGTCTCAGAGCGGAGCGACTCTGTTGTGGTTGGAACCTCAGTACCGTCACTACAGAAGGATCACAACATCGCACAATTGTGGCAGTTACGGCATTTAAAGTGAATAATAAACGAGCAAAAGGTTATTTATCCAGTTCGACCCTGTCATGCGCTGCGCTTTGATCTCTTCCCCAGCCAGGTAGGCCGACTGTGGAGAAGAAAAGTGTCCGATAAAAACGGAGCATTCATGCTGCGTGGGCACATTCATTTGTTTTCACTGCTGACCATATTATTTTGTGTTGCTATGGTTATATTTTGTGAAATAGTCATTTTATTTTTTGGGCAGACCGCTTACTGTACACGCCAGTAAAAGGATGACGGCACACAGACATGACGGCATGTTTGGCTTGCTGCTGGTAGATTATTAAAGCCGCGTCTTTTTCCATCCTCCACTGTAAATATAACGACTAAAATAGACATTTTCTTGAAAGTAACCTTCAACCCGACGTCTTTTTTTTAGGTTAAAATGTTTTTGCTGCATGCAGAAATGTAATTTTGTTCTCTCGTTTTTAAATGCAACACATTTAACATAAAGGTAAAGGAAAAAACATTAAAGTTTTATTTCATTTTAAATGTCAAAAGTCAGTTGTTGCTCCCAGTGTTTTCTTTATTGTAGGAAACGGGTCTAAATGGCTATTTGACTGGTACAGGTTTTGCCAACCAGCCTATATAAGACTTCTAAATTTTTGTGGCTCCAGACAGATTTGCTTTTTTTGGTCCAATCTGGCTCTTTGAACATTTTGGGTTGCAGACCACTGGTCTAGTCTATGAGCCTCTGTTAACTAAGACACCAGTGATAGCCCTATCTGCATCTCCTGAGAGGAACATTACAGCTTTTTGGTTTTGTTTTTACTTTGATAACTGATCCACTGATCCATCCTGAGTTCTACAGTAGGTTTAGTGGCATACAGTCCCCTTTGCGAAACATCTACAAGTTGGGAATGTGATCTGGAATCTACTCATCTAGTTTTCAAGGCCATGAAAAACTTGTGATTGTGTACCATTGAGAGCATAAAATCCCTAATGCCTAATTGTTTTTTTCATTTAGCCTTTTTTGTAGATATTCAAGGATTTTTGAAAGAGTTAAATGAACATGACATTTCCCAATATTCCTGATGTTACAAAAACTGCTGCAAACTCCTGGAGAGCAAAGTAAGGTAGAACAAGGTTTTATTTACTCCTAACAGGATTTGTTAGACCAGCTCTGCTCACAGGCTAGTTTGCACAAGATTTTATATCCTGGGAGAATATTGTATTCTCCTTTTTACAAAGGAGGCATAAAGCCAAGAAGCTGGGGTATAGAGAAGAGCTTTTAAACCAGCCCCATCATCTTTTACAATGGAGAATGTCCTCTCCTGCACCAAGAAGATGGAAGACACCCTTGCAAAGAGCCAAGCTGTTTAATGAGAGCGCACCCTATGAGTTTTCCTGAGATGTAACAACATCTGTAACTCTTCTACTGACGTTAACAGTTTCCTGTTATTACGGGCTGTCAGAGATTCAGAAGCAAGTGGAAAAGAAAGGGACTTTTTGTGCATATTAACAACAGATGTTGTAACCTGAAGCATGTTAATAGATATACAAAGACATAGAACCCAGAGCAGTTGCTAAGAGACCATACTATTAGCTGTTATGAATGTGAATTGCCACCATCTGCTAATGCATTTTCAACATGACATGGCATATACTATGACTGAAAACAGTCCAATAGTTATACCCAGCCATAATCTTTTTTTCAATTTGTTAACCTTTTACCATAATTGCCTAAGTTATATTTTAAGGTTGTCTTGGCAATGATGCAAAATAAATCAGCAGTGTTAGGAAAGTGGAATTAAGTTGATATCACAGTTTGGCTAAAAAATGACATTGGCTATTATGCTGAGGCTATTTTTAGATTCAGTCAGATGACTGTAGGACTTTTATTTAATTGAACTCTGTCAGTTCCTGTTTTGATGGAAGTTAATAAGGAAAACATTATGCATTCCTAGTGATAAACATTTTATAACTTGCAACCTGAAAACATATTTAATCAAGAAGAAAATGGCTTTCAAGTGGGTGACAGGTAAAAGTGATTAGGCATGATGAAGAGAAGACTAATGAAAGGAAACAGGACCACAGGTTTGAACTGAAACAAAGACTACAGCAGGATGGAATGAAAAAGGAACAAACTCACATTAGACTCGGAGCAGGAGAAATGATATCAGGTCGAAGAAGATTGGGACTTAACTGGTGATCTGGGTTTTTTTTTTTTTTTTTTTTTTTTTTGACACTTCCTCCTAATCCAGCGAAAAGTAGATAGACCTGAAGGAATAAGTTCTGTTCTGTTCAAGTTCTGCCCCAGAAAACCTGTTGGTATTTTTTTTAACACATTAAACCTGAACCAGTGAATCCCAGCGTCCTCGATCCACTCCCTAGATGCCATTAGCTCACTTGAAGGCCCAGGTCAGGTCCTTTCTCTTTATCCACAGCCACTGGCTCCCCTTTTCAGCAGCCCTGGAGAAGTCTTTGACTGCCTGCATACGGGCCTTCCCTAGCACTACCCTCTCCCTGAGTAGCCTGGAAGTTGAGGTGGCCACAAACCATCTGCAGTCTACTTCCACTGGGCATACCTTCACTTTCCAGCCTTGTTGTTGAGCATCCACTGCGAGTTCAGGATACCTCAGCTTCTTCTGCCCATAGGCCTCCTCCACTGCACCCTCCCAGGGCACCGTGAGCTCCATTGTGAAGACATGCTTGAGTGAGGATGACCACAAAACCAGGTCTGGATGCAGGTTGGGGGATGCAATCTCAGCTGGAAAGCAGAGTTTCTTATTCAAGTCTGCCAAGAGCTTCCAGTCCCATGCTCTGTCCAGCTGCCCAGTGTAATTTGTTATGGTGGTCAGGTTGACTTGACCCTCCCAAACAAATGATGCTGACCGCAAACAGGATGACAGGAGAGGAAGGGTGTTCACGCTTGTCCGTCGGTTTCCCACCACTGCTGCAAGACACCTTAGCCTCTGGTTGTGCCACCAGGAGTAACGGCCTTGGGTGAGGCTGGGCTTGCATTCCACTAAAATGTGCTTCAGTATTGCCAGACTTGGAGATAGAGGGAGTGTGGGGTCTTCGCCATACCATTGGCTTGCAGGAGAAGGCAAAACATTGTACTTTAGGGAGCCTTGATGGTAAAGCTCACCTTAAATGCTTACTTTTCCCACAGATCTCTCAAGGAGATCTTCCTCTTCTCCACTCCATCCCATGCTATCCACTGCCTCTGCTTTGCCTGTGCCACAGCCTGTGTGCACCTTCCTGCTTTCTCCTCCTTACGTACCTCTTGGACCATGAGTCTCTGAGCTGGATTGACCTTGCCTGCTGTACAGGACCCACGTCCCAGACCATTCCTCCCCTCCTGCACTCAGCCCACAATGTCCCTGTGTCTGAGGGCTGCCTCTACCTGCTCAGTTGCAGCCAGTGGGATCCACTTCCTCCCGGTTGCCAGGATGGGGGCCACTTTTGCAACAAATGGGTCGCTCAAATCCAGTAGCATCATCTCCAGTTTGTCTTTAACACATACTCCTCTGCCAGACTGGAAATTGGTAGGTGTAGCACCTTTTTCCGTAGAGCCCAATGCTGCTGAGGCACCTTGAATGGCCAAGCCACTTCCTTACATATGAGTTGACCAGCCTCTCCAGTTTTTCTACCTTTGATAGTGGAACTTCATAGAGGGTTACTGGCCACAGGAGACATGAAAGTAGTCCATACTGCATGCACTAGAGCTTCAGCTTGCTAGAAAGCAGTGTTCTGTCTATATTCTCCAGGCCGCTGGGTACCTACTTCCTGAGCTGCTCTACCTGTTCTTTGTCTTTGAGGGAGGCATCATACCAGCAACGGACTCTTCACAGGCTTCTCAAAGACTGTTGGAATGGGTTCCTCCAATGTGAAATGGGTGGTCAGACAACTTCCCCTTGACAATGCAGATGCTTCTGGACTTGGACGGCTTTATTTTCATGCGAACCAACTCAGTGTTTTCCTGAACCTTCCTCAATACCTGTACAGTGCAAGCCTTGGTTGTGGTCACTGTTGTGAGGCCATCCATGTAGGCTTTGACCAATGGCAGTCTCAGCCCAGGTCTTATTCACTTGCTACCCATTGAGAGGCATGGATGATGGCCTCCATGGCTAGGGTAAAGGCGCCCGGGAATGGTGCAGCCGGCCATAATTAATCCCACTTCCAGATATTGCCTTGCTATGGTGTATTCTGCCACTGTCATGCAGAGCTTGACATCCTGAAAATAGGCATCCTGAAAGGGCTGTAAGAGCTGGTGAAAACCTGAACACGCCCCACTGCCCCCCCCCCCTTTTTTTATATATATATATAAAACAAAGTGACACTTCACTGACTCAAATTATTACAGACCTGTGGTTTTCTTCTCAAGGATATAAAAGACCCTAGAGAGACTGGCCTCTTTCTATGTCAGGCGCAAGGTTAGGGATATCCACACACAGGATTACAAAGCCCATTCTTGATAAGGATGAGACAGACAGGAGAGGTAAACAGATCCCCTTTAAGTTAAACCCCAATAAATAACAATTTCATATACAGTAATGTACCTACTTAAGCTTTCAGCACCAGGCTGGGCACACCAAATCAAGGCTTTAGAGCAGTAGTCTTTTCCTGCTGCCTTTACATTTTTTAATGTACAAAAAAAAAAAGGTTCAGCGCAGCTCACTTTAAAGGTAGAGTTCAGAGTTCCTCCCCGTTTCTGTTTGTAACAACCCTTTTCAAACTAGGGGTGCAACGGTACAGGTAGCCCATGGTACGGTATGTACCTCAGTTTTTAGGTCACCATTTTGGTTCAGTTTCGGTACATATTTTGTGCATAAAGAGAACTGTTTTTATCCCAAAATTAGATTTTTATTTTGCTTATCATAAATATATATATATTTTTTAACAGTTGGAACAAATTGTATCACTGGATGAAATAGATGAACACTTTCTGCAGTGAACAATGTAACTCTTTTTTTATTGTTTGACCAGTTGTATAAAGGACAATAAAATGTATAAAATCTTATACATTTAAACATACAAAATGTAAACAAAAACAAACAATTTTCAAGTGGATCCTTGCTTTGACTACTGACTCAGGATGTAAACAAGTTTAAAAGAAAAAGTGTATTACATTGAACTGCATTGAACAAATAAACCAAAATAATATTTCAAAGTGAGGCAAAGTGCAATGCTGTTTACTCATCTGCTACTGAAAGATTCTTGTGCAGGAATATGAGTCGGTCGACACCGTCTGGTGCAAGGCGAGAGCAACTTACACTGACAATGTCTCCTGCAAAGGAAGAAATTCTCTCACTTGGAATTGAAGTTCCTGGGACACAGAGGTGATGTGCAACTTTAGCGACATGGGGGAACTTGCTCTCATTTGTCTTACACCACATCAAAAGATCAGCATCAACATCGATGGATTCTGCTAATCTGTATGAAGCAACTTCATTCTGAAGCATCTGGGAGAGAGGCTTGACCTACTTTTGTTTTCGAAAAACTTCTCCAAATAGCTCTGCCATAGCTGTGTTCTTTAGAGGGGGAGGTGACTGTGGATGGCCTTGACTCTACTTGACTCTGCAAATATAATGAGAGATATTTAAGATAAAGATCATACAAGATACAATAAAAACTATAAATGCCTACACTGTTAATGTGAACTTAAATAAAATTATTAAGCTGTCCTACTTTTTGTTTTATTTTGGTCATACTAGTTTGGAATTTAAATAATTTGTAATGCATTTTTGACAATAAACAACTTATTAAATATCAATCATAGAATCACACAAAACATGATAACCAAGTACCTGTGGTTCATGCTTCAGGATTTCTGTGGCAAGATCCCTGTAGAGTCTGACAAGGGAAGATTCATCATGGGAAGGCAAGGATTTGAACTTGGGATCCAGGGCTGTGGCTTTAAGGAGATACTTCTGAAGATCAGGGTCAATGTACCTTTTCCCCAGGTCCTGTGCAATGGCTTTTTTCACTTCTTTGATTACTCCACTTTCTACATCTCCTGGTGCCATTGATTTGAGGATCATTTCCTTCAGTGGGAGGCAGGGTGCGAACCACGGGGGAGCTGGGGGAGCTATAGCTCCCTTTAATGAAACATGAGCTCCCCTAGAAACATGATTTGTGAAATTCATTTAAAAAAAGAAAAATGCGGCTCCCCCTAAGCCCACGGTATGGTTCGCACACTGGTGGGAGGATCATTGATGTTGTGGGGATCATTTCACTGCTCATGAGTGTTGTCACAGTTTTCAGTGGTTTCAATACCTCAATGAGTTGTTCTGCCATTTTCTGTTCAGTCAGCAGCGCCACGTCCTTGTTGATATGACTCCGAAGGTTTCGTCCATTGTTAGTGCAGAGTAGATGGCAGGCTGCTGTTCTACATATCTTGACGGCAAGTCATGTGCTGTGTTCCACCGAGTTATCACATCATGAATCAACTTGTGCTTTGGCAAAGTTTAACATCTCTTGTTTCACAGTCAGTGCATGGTGGGCTGTGGTACTTCTGTGAAAAAAGGTGACGAAAGTTCTTCCTTTTCTTCGTTGCGTCCACCGTTCTTTTTTTCCCCAAGAGATCGAGTGACCAGTGTCTGCTCCAATCATGAGCTTATCCCCACACAGCGTATTGTCCTTAGCTCTGTTTTTGGCTGGCGATATACACAGAAATCTCTGCCCAGAAATGTCCCGAACACACCAAAACAAAGGGAAAAAGTGAATTACAGGCAGGGGGAAAGGGATTTTCAAACAAACTCACCACCACACGAGAGTAGAGGCCCAAAGGCACAGATTGAGATGGATTTCACTTGCAAAAGTCTAGTGTTTATTTTCAGGGGGAAAACTCTGTCCTTTCCTTTAAACAAATCAAAATACAAATCATATCACGTTGGCTAAAAAAGTACAGTGTCTACCACTGTCTATCTCCCAATACCCGAGCATCAATAGATACTGTAGTTATATGCAGCTGTTAGTGCAGAAGAAAGGGCATGCTGCTTTTCACTGCCAGGACACAACAAAAGTAGTGTTTTTATGTTGTTATATTAAAGGGTCACTGTGTAATCGCGAGCAGCTCCCTCGTACTTTTCATGCTGCGTTCGTGTGAAACCGGGCAGACGGACGACATCCGCTGCATGTAAAGTTATCACCGGCCTCTATGTGAAGATGTGGTCCGTCAGTTACAGTGACATCAGTCCACATCTGATTTGTTGTCATGGCGATGTTGTATTGTTTTCCCTGACCCATGTTTTACTGTCTTTCGCTCGGCTTCATTGATTAAAATGACATCTGGTTTGTTACCAACGGCTGTCTGCCCGACTGCACATGAACGCAGCATCAGTGAGACGCTGATTTCTCCCCACTGCAGCGCGGTGACTTTTCAAAGACATTACCTCGAACTGAGCTGAAAACTCCGGTGTGTCCGGTGAGTTTCTGTGTTTTCCTACTGTCAAGCTTCTCCTGAACGTAAAAACATGGCGATAAAACATGGCAGCCACCACCGAGGTGACCCGCTCGATGTATAAATGAATGATACGAACGGCAAATTTAGAACTTAGAGGAGCACTTGGACCCCAGGAAGAATAGCCTCTGCTCCAGGAATGGAATGGTGGCTAATGGGGATCCTACCAAATAAACAAACAAATAAACTTCAGTTTGTTGATGGGAGTGATTACTGATTAATGAAAAAACACCTTTGAACCAAATAATCAGTTTTTGTGAATAAATAACAGGAGAACTTACACAATATCCCTTTAAGGGTCTCTTTGTCTCTGTATACAGTATTTCTTCAGATTCAGTTACATGCATGCTCTTTTTTCTGCTTAATTTGTTTCTTTCCATTTCAAGTTGAAAACAAAAGTTTCATGCTTATTCTAGCTGCTGCCTTTTGGAAATACTTACAACTTGTCGAGACTGACTGCACATTCAATGCAACAGATATGACAATTTAAATAAACAGAAATGTAAACCACCACTACACCACTTGCATTTTCATGCATTTAAAATCTGCTTTTAGCTATCTAATCATCAAGCATTTCCACTGATTCTAATAATGTACTTTGCAGCTACTGGCTGAAAATTCATCAGCAACAACCCCCCCCCCCCTCAGCATGTAGCATTGGTGGTGATTAAAAGTGAAGAGTCAATTAAATTAACATAAGCTGAATTTTGGGACTTGTAGGAACACTCGTTATATCGCCTAATATCCCTAAACTTTTCAGTGTGAGTATATTTATACAGTCTAAGTGTTACAGCAGTTTGAGACACAATTTGAGGCATAATGTTTTGTTTTTTTCTTTGTTCTTTTCTGAGCACTTGGTTTCCCATTACCAGTAGGCTAATGCTCTTAACTTCTCTGATTTGTTTTAAGGACCTCTATTATTGTTTCAGTGACAGTGATCCAGTCTGTATGATATGATCAATAAACATATATGTTTTACTGGACAGCTGTATTGCTATCGGTTTGTTTTTACGACAATTAAAACAAACCAGTTTGTTGGCTTGCTGAGCATCAGTGTAATTGCTGATAATATTCTTCAGGGTTTTTTTTAAGGTCATTGAAGAGACAGGCAAATGGGGAACATAAGTGTGCATTCAACACATTCTGTAAACAACCATGATGACCACATTTTATCAGATGATGCAAGTTTATTTCTGGATAAACAAAAATCCCCTTCATATTTCATTTGAGTGGGTAACAACCAAACTGCATTGAATATTTTCTAAACTGGCATTGTTCTATCTTTGTCTTTCTTTCCAGTTGCAAAAGGAGCCTGGACAAAAGGTTAAGCTAAAAGCTCAAGCACTGATCTACCCAGTGCTGCAGGCTCTGGACCTTAACACACCTTCCTACCAGCAGAATCAGGACATGCCTATTTTACCACGCACTCTCATGGTGCGATTCTGGAGTGAGTACTTTACTAGTGACAAAGCTCTCTTCAGAGCTATGATGGCCAACACCCACAACAGCCCTGAGTCTTCCAGCCTACTGAAGTTTGTCAACTGGAGCGCCTTTCTGCCAGAAACATATCACAGTAAATACAACTACAGCGCTCCTGCCGTGTCACAGGGAGTTGGGGGAAAGGCAGCTGGGATGGATGAACCATCTCGATCTTTTGCTGACCCGAGGGCATCCCCCTTGCTGGTTCCAGACGCAGACTTACAATCCCTA
Organism: Atherinomorus stipes; assembly: GCA_023101725.1. NCBI lineage: Eukaryota > Metazoa > Chordata > Actinopteri > Atheriniformes > Atherinidae > Atherinomorus > Atherinomorus stipes. Next base: position 348,722 of record JALJCO010009117.1, read on the forward strand.
CCCAAGGCTTACATTCTGACATGTGAGTATGATGTTCTCAGAGATGATGGGATCATGTATGCTACACGGCTCCGTGCTGCTGGTGTTGAGGTGACGCATGAACACTACGACACAGGATTTCATGGAGCAGTGATGTTCACCGTGTGGCCAACTGACTTCCTGATTGCACGTCGTATGACATGTAACTATGTCAAATGGCTGAAGGAAAACTTGTAAAAGAAAAAAAAAAACTCTTGACTACAAGTAGTTATTCCAGTTTTCCCTACAATGCACTAGTGTTTGGCTGTTTTTGCCATGTGGTGTTTGAAGTTTTTGTGGTATATTTCTTTGGTTATGCTATTTTTGTGAAACAACGTTGAACACATTTTTCGTATTAGGCATATTATGTACAAGTCAATACAAACATCATACTCATAGCTAACAAACAAGTACAAAACTAACTGTAAAAATCAAACAGTGGTTTATCAGAAAGGCTGTATAGACAGGATTTTTTTAGTTGGATAGCTTGCCCCTTATGGCGTTCCTTGTTATCATTTCACTCCACAGGACCTGCTATTTGATCTAATGTTCATTGTATCAATATTGGTACTAGTAGTTAGTAATGCATACCAAAGGATGCTGGACTATCCCTTCAGGGATTTAAAGAATTCATTATAAGTCTTTGCAAAGCAGGAGAGGATTTTCGCAACACCTTTTTTTTTTTGCCAAAGTTAACATTTATTACTGGGAGCAGCTCATTCTGAAACCTAAGATTGTTTGGACGTGTTTGAAATCATAACCTGCTTGTGGTTTCTGAACCCATGTCAAAAACTAGCAAGTGGTAATGTGTAAAAAAACAAAACAAAAACCAACAAACAAAACATAACTTTTCTCATGGAAAGAAATCAATTTTCTTTCAAGCCTACAAATGTTGTAGACACCACGTATAACTACAAAATGAATGGTGTCTTCATCATTTAAACAATTTTACCATGTCTGGATCAAAATGCTATCTCCTTTTATCTTTCTGTATGCACTCTGTATGCTATTTGCTTTATAGCGGTAAAACAGTTAAATTTGATGTCCACATCTACCTTGAATACTGGTAACATGCAAATGTTAGTCATGATGCATACACACAGTCATGTGATTAAGCTTAGCTATCTAACAGATGATGTAGCATTATTCCAACAGGAGGGATAGTTTTTTTTAAGGAGTTTGGTTAAAAGAATCATTTGGAGCCTTAAACTTTACAGAATATCCCAAGAATTCCTAGAATACTATGAATGAGGATGTGTGAGTGAGTGTATTCCCTGTTTCCTTTGTTCAAGTATGATTTTATTATTGATTACATTTGGGTGTTAGCTACTTAACATGTAACCCAAAAAATGCTCTGATATGGGAACAAAAATAACCATCATTTAGTAAGAATTTTATTTTTTGTCATGTTATTATTAATAGGCTAATATGGGGTCGAGTACAGACCTGCCTTTGAGACATGGATTTACAATAAACCGAGACACAGAAGCTAATGCTGTTAGAGGAAGTTGCCAGTGAAAGACCAAGTGCCAGTTTAATGACAAAATATGTTGCAATGAACTGAGCCAGGAGATTATATGGCTGGTAATTCGACTGTATAATAATCTGTAGTTTGTATATTTATGACAGTCATTCTTATGTAGTCAGCCTTTTGTCCTTGACCTTTGCTTTAAAGAACAATCAACAGAAATGATGTATTTTCTCCCTAAACCAAAAAAGTCATGTGAGATGGCTTTAGACCATTCAGATGTCACAACTCTTCATCTATTGAATTTCTCTGTGGGTGAACTCACCCAGTGACTTTGCACATTGGACAGCTCAACTAAAAAAAAAAAAAAAAAGAAGAAAATGTAATCTTTGGTTACACTGTTGATCGAGACTTGCTGTTTAAAAATTGTTGCAGTTGTTAAAGTTGAATGTGTCAGCTTTACTGTAGGTGAACTAACTTGAATGTCATTTAGAGTACTACTTATTTACTAGTTTCTCATTTTTATAATACAGTGGTATTACATTAAGCATGCAACTGTTCACAAAAGCTTTACAGAGAAACTTGGCTCTTTTGCTTGAACACTTAAACATTCTTCATTGTTAATATGTCTTTCTACTTTTGTTTTTGTTTCGCTATTGGAAAGTGTATTTGCATCATTTTTAATTTTAATGACTACAATAAAATGACTTGATCTTTCACTGCTTATTTATTGTATTTTATTGTTTTACAAAAAGATATGTGAGAGACTCATACTATACAAGAAGACAAAGCTTCGTTTTGGTTTTGTTTCTTTTTTATTTACTAAGGTACATCACCACATAGACCGCTGTCTTGATACAAAGCAGATAGTATATTGTGAACAATATCCTGAATAGAAAGATGGAGACAAGCAAAATCCACTTGGCGACTGTGGTGGATCAGCTGAGGGAGAGTTGATCCACAAACATGCTGCTTACTGTGTTCACAAACCTATCTCTAAATCTACCACTAAACACACCTACACACTTTCTACCCAAAAGGATAGAAAAACAAGCGGGTGCTTTTTGTGTGTACAGCAGAGAGGAGGACGCATGGCTGAATAAATCATTTATACAAAAAGATGATTCAAATAGGGCAACCTTTTCTATCAGGAGACATTAAACAAAACATTCCACGCCTCCAGGGTGCAGAGTGAAATATTTATGTGTTACACTGTACACTCATGTTCCTCCTTATCTCAGCTTCGTATCCATGCAGGTACTGGGCAGTTTCAGACTGTTTTTCTTTCTGTGGTGGAAAAGAATGCATCCCATAAATGTTGGTTTGTTCATAAACTCCTCTGCAATGAAGAGATAATAGCACTAATAGAGATGGATTATGGCAAATTTCATTTTCACAGGTTTAATGCAGCACTGTTTATAATCCTAAGCAGGTAATTACAGAAGCTGAAAAGTGAAAGACTCATAGTTAACATGCAGCAATCATCCTGGGAACCTGTGTGAAGACTGTCTTTCTATACTCTCATGGCTTCTGTGACCTTGGTTATCTGAAATGCAATATTCTCTGTGTGTTATTACATTAGGATATCACATTAAACCTAATATAGAGCTATGGGTTTTGTATTTATCCTCACATACTTTTTGACAGTTTTTTTCTTTGTTTCTCCATCTCGATGTGACTCTTGACTTTTGATTATGAAACTGCAAATGCACACATAGTGCACAGCCCAGTATATAATCTGTGCTTCTTTTCTTTGCTCATTCCTTTAGAGATTCCAATCTAAATGAAATGATGGACCAACCATACTGTGACTAAGTATGTTAGGGGGAAAAGAAATGCATGAAAATCCTATTTATGTTATTACAGCCATGCAACATGTTTAATAAGAAATCAGAGCTTTGATAATCACCAGAAGTCACAAAGCCAATATGTAGAGAACATCTATGGGAGAGAACTTTTATAGTACATTATTAAATTATGTATTAGCTGGTTTTAGGAAACTGAGCCAGACAGCACTCAAAATGGGACTCCAGTGTCTGGGAAGTCCAAAATTATGACTGTGCTAAAAGAAGTAATTTAGACAAATTCTAAGTTAGTGGTAATTCTTAAGTGTAGAAAATGAAAGGCAAGATTTAAAGGGATAGTTCGGATTTTTTGATATGAGGCTGTATGATTTTCTCACCAGCAACATTAGTACATCAACAGTGACCAGGCTCCAACTTCGTCCCTTGAGCTGAGATCTGTCCGGTTTTCAATGTTAAAACAAATAGTTCCGGCTTGTTTCCAGGGTCACAAAAGTATGTTTCACTTCACAAATCAATATGGGTTTGAAAGGGGGATAATATTGAACCACAAAATCACTTACCCGCAAAAATTAGGGCCCCGCAATCGCTCGGCACTATTTTCTCCACGTTAATATCATTGTGCGCTGCCACCTGACAACTGCTGCTGCGTTTCTAGCCGCTGTTTCTAACGTTTGTTACTGTTTAGCTTTTACAGCCGTGTTTAGAAGCTAACGCTAACTATGAGCTAACAGTAACTCTTAACAGCTAAGAAATGTAACATGATGTTTGTGTGCCGCAGATCAGGAAATGCTACATTACCAGGGAAGCATCTAAATAGCATTATATGATTTTTCATTATTATTTTCAACATCATCAACTTTGTATCCCGACACGGTGTCATGTGGAGATCAGGTGAATATAGTCTGCTATAGAACAGGACCGCATTTCTCCTCTTAGTCCATGGGCCAGACCAGATTTTGGTACTACTCAGGGTGGCAAAATCTCATAACAATTTTTGAAAAGTTGCATGTCCATAGAAGATATTTTGGTATGATAACCCATTCTAAGTGGTAGCTTTGTCATGGTTATCATCACATGAAGTTCATCAACCCCTACAAAAAATTCGACTCTAGGCGCTGGTGCATGTTCTACTCAAGGCTCATTTTACAGACCTTTCCTCATCTTTTATGTGGAGGTAGAGGTCACAGGGACTCCTCAAACTGTCAACAACAATGATTTTTTTTCACATTTTTCACCTAAACAGATTTATATCTGCTTTCAAGACTAGTTCCTTGTTGTATTTTTGGTCTCCTCTATCTCTTTTCACAATGCTTGAGAATGTCTTCAGATTCTGTGTCTCCAAAGGAGGGTACCCCGACTGAGCCAGACTCAAAAATAAGTTTTTATTGCCATATAAACATACAGAAAAGTACCGAAAACGGTTACTGTTGGGTACTGGTGCCCATTCACAGGTACCGGAAGTTGGTACCATATTGATTCAAATGTGAACAGTACCCATCCCTAATAGTAGTATGTCAGATATCTGTCGAGTTCAGCTTATCATAGGCAAAACACCATGGAATAATGGCTCTAATTACTACAAGATGCATCATCCACTTTCCCTCTCGTGTTGCTCGAATAAGACAAAGCAGAACCTCAAATCAACCAGCCTGCTCCTGCCTTGCCAACAAACTGAAATGCACAGAAATGATCAAACTACAAACCTGCACCAATCTACACTGTAGCCTGGTACACCAGCAAGACCATCTCTATGTATGACATACATGCCAAGTCAGTGATTTGCTGTGTTTGTCATACATGACGACAGTGTATGACGACTGTGACCTCTATATTTGTTAAAGAGGTACAAAACTGGTTTTAAATGAAAGATCTGAATCTCCCCTTTCAAATGATACCAAATATTTCCACCTAAAAGACAAGGAAAGGTCAGAAAAATGAGCCTTAAATAGAACATGCACCAGTGCCTAGAGTCAAATTCTTTGTAGGGGTTGATGAACTTCAAGTGATGATAACCGTGACAAAGCTACCACTTAGGATGGGTTATCATACCAAAATGTATTCTACGGACTTGTACCTTTTCAAAAATTGTTACCAGATTTTGCCACCCTGAGTGGTACCAGTAAGTGAAATTTTGGACTTTGGCCCATGGACTATCTCCTCCCTCTGTCCTGCTAGTTCTAACTCATTCTAACTCCATCTGATTTTGTTCGTCTTCTGTGTATTCCGGTTCATAAAGGTATCCCTTGGTGTTGTGTGAAATGGAATATCATCATCATCATCATCATCATCACACGTGTCGTAGTCAGACATGATACCTAGCGTGCTCCACAATAAACAGTGACAGACGACAGAAACAGTGGCTAGAAACGCAGCAGCAGTTGTCAGGCGGCAGCGCACAATGATATGAACGTGGAGAAAATAGTGCCGAGCGATTGTGGGGTCCTAATTTTTTGTGGGTAAGTGATTTTGTGATTCAATATTATACTCCTTTCAAACCCATATTGATTTGTGAAGCGAAAACATGTGCTTTCGTGACCCTGGAAACTAACCGGAACTATTTGTTTTAACATTGAAAACCAAACAGATCTCAGCTCACGGGACGAAGTTGGAGCTTGATCACTGTTGATGTACTAACAGTGCTGGTGGGGAAATCATACAGCATAATGTCAAAAAATCCGAACAATCCAAGGTGTACTGCCTCTCGTCTGAAAGCAGCTGGGATTGACTCCAGCACCCACCTCTGATCCTACTTTGGAATCGGCGGGTACAGCAAATGGATGGATGTTTTGCTTACATATCCCACCCACATATATGCTCTGGCTGAAATCCTAAAATTACTTGGAAAGCTGCACAATGAGGCTTTTTATAAAAAGTCAGTGAATGAGTTACCTAAAACAAGGTAAAAATGAATGTCAATAAAATGCCAAACACACAAGCTAGGATAAATTGAATCCCTGAAAAACAAAGTTATCACTGTTAATTCCAGAGAAGTTTCATATCCTCTGAATTAGTTTGTGCAGTAGATAACTACTCAGCTTTGGATTGATTATAGGTGTAAAAAATAACTAGTTAAGACTTGTCCAGAACCCTTAACCAAAACTCATGGACACAGATATGTTTAAACACGTGCCTAATGACTAAAAACTCAACTGATACAATTCAAGGTTTTACACAGAGTTCATTACACAGGACAGAGGATGTTCAAGATGGGTCTGTCACCTTCAAACATTTGCTTACACTGAATGAGAAATAAAAGACAATTAGCTCCACTCCTTGTGGTGTGCGCCTGTCCAGAGGTTCTGGCTTCAGGTATGTGATGACCTGTCAACGTAGCTCAGGTGTAACTTTCCTGCAAGCCCCACACTGTGTTTACTGGGGGACTTGGATGAGATCAACATGGTAACCAACTATGCACATATGATACTTACTGTATTATGTATTGCAAAGAAAACTATCCTGGTAAACTGGAAATCCAAAAATAATCTGAGCATCAACCAGTTTAGGAATTTCTTAGTAGACCATATCAGTATTGAAACGATGTGTGCCTCCTCTAAGAACCAGTTAGATAAATTCCACTCCCTCTGGTCCGAGGAGAGCGGTCTCGGTGATGTGGGAGTTGGATGTTGGTGAGTGCTTGATAGCTATGGGTCTCTGGCGGTTGCTTGGGGGGGGGTCTGGGCTGCTTCGCCGTGGGAGCAGGAGTGTGTCCAGCCCGATGGGGGGGGGGGGGGGGGGGTCAGCGGTTGGGGCTGCTCTGTGGCAGTGGGCAGGTCGTTGGTAGGGCCCGCGATGGCGGTCGGTCGGCGCTGGGCGATCCGTGCCGTGCCGGGCGGGTGGTCCTTGGCCCTGGTGCTCTGGGTGGCCCCTGTCTCCTGGGCCAGGGGGGCTGGCTCGGCGCTGGGCGGGTCCGGGCCGCCGGGACGTGCCTCCTCTGGGTCGGGCCGGTCTTCATGCCCTAGTGTCAGGAGTGTGGGGCAGGGACTTCGAGGTGGGGGCTGGCCTGTGCTGTGTGGGTCGTCTGGTCGGGTCCAGTCCTCCTTGGTGTTGGTTGGGCTGCCTGGGTCGGGTGGGGGGGGGGGGGGGGGGGGGGGGGGGGGGGGGGGGGGGGCTCCCTGGGTGCTTGGGCCCTGGGCCCCGCGCTGTGCATGATTGCATCGCCATAGAGACCCTTTATTATGCATGTTGACACTGTGACGCTGCTTCCCATTGAACTGACTAGATTTTACCTCTTCTCTGCGTAGTTCTGCATGTGTTTGTATGATCTGAGGATACTTAAGCCACCTGCTTAAGTATCCTCCTGTAGGGGATTGATAGTTTTGTTTTCCAGCAGAGACCTTAGGATTGTTGTTTAGGGGTTTCTGTACAGATGTACCAGTGAACTGTATAAGTGGATCCATGTTTTCTCTCCTCTTTCTCTCTCTCTCTCTCTCTCTCTCTCTCCCTCTTCCTCACTCCTTTCTCTCTGTTCCACTTTCTATCATTGATTCTGTTAACTTTCATTTTTTTTTCCTTGTCTCAAGCCCATCAGTATGGTATGGAATGCTGTTCTAAACAAATGTTTAATTAAAGAAATAAAATGAATAAACAGGATATCAAGGGGAGCCTTGTGTTTATAAAGCTCCCCTTTACAAAGCAAAACTGTTCAACACAATAAAGCAACCAGATCACCATTCTGCTTGCTACGATGCTGGACAGGACAAGTTAAAAGAGAGAGAGAGAAAAAAAAAAACGCATCAGCGCCTTATGCAATGTATCGTATAGATACTGAAGATGTGTGTAAATGGTATTTGCTATCTGCTGTTAGTCAATGTTGTCATTTCCTGGAGCTCAGATCAACTCACAGATTAAGAAGTGTCAAGCGTGTTAGGTCAACACGCTTCCAGGAACCACTGTGACTATTTATGACAATCTATCATCATTTTTGTGTAGTGCAACTGTGAATATATCAGCTATACTTCACAGCCGTCACGTCCTGAAGATTTAGTTGATAACACAAATTGCAAGAAGAAAAAACACTTAACTGTTTGTTTTAGTCAAATTAGTCATATTTGTTTCATGAGCACAAATTACACGGTATCCTTTTAAGGTGATAGTGTTGCGGCTTACGAAAGGTTTCATCCTTCATTACTTGTTGGATTAAGGAAAAGGACGCATGTGACCAGCAGAAGTAAGGAGGGAGATGCCAGCATGGAAAACAAGAACAAATACTGGAGGTGTGCAGGACAGATGAACATTTAATAACACAGGAAGGGGAACATTTAAGGTGTGGTCCTAATAATAATAATGGATTAGATTTATATCACACTTTTTTTTCCTATTTAGGAACTCAAAGCGCTCACAGTAGGTCCATTATTCATTCACTCCTTATTCATACTTAGTGATGGTAAGCTATGTATGTAGCCACAACTGGCCTGGGGCAGACTGATGGAGGCGTGGCAGCCATTTTGCGCCTACGGCCCCTCCGACCGCTCCGACCACCACCGGAACATTCACACAAGGCAATGTGTGTCTTGCCCAAGAACACAACATATGGCTGAGGGATTGGGATTCGAACTGCCGATCCTCTGATCATTGGCCAACCTGCTCTACCACCTGAGCCACTGTCGCCCCCGAGGTCCTATCCCCCCCCCCACCACCACCATCTGTTTGGCAAATGCAATAAAAGTGGAAAAGTTTTAAAATGTGCAAATAGAACAATACACGAACTGATGTCAAAAGAAATTATATCTAAATGAAATTGAGCACTTTTTATTTGAGAAGTCTGAGTATGATGCAGAAACACATACCCAGAAAAGAGAAATGGAAAAAGTGGCACATTGCATTGCCAAAAATCTTTCAATTTTCATTAGCAGTTATGAGTGCTCAGCTTTTAGTTTATTCATATGCTACAATGAAAAAAACAATACAATTCTGCTTTGGAATGCACAAGTGTTTCCAAAATAGTAGTGACGGTGATGAAAACATCCTTCTCCGATTCAAGATAGAAATAAGTCTTTATTGGCAACTCTTAGTGCAAACAAAAAAATCTGAATACATTGAAAATAACAAAATGCTTCAAATGAATGAAACTTTTTATGTGCTGCAAAAGAAAGATATATTACAGTGTATGTAATTGGTAAAAGACGTTTTAATTATCCAGGAATAAAAAGTGCAACACATCCTGAGTTAAACTTAGTCAGGCTGCTTCTCTTCTCAGCTCTGTTTTTCGTGCTATCTTTCTGAATTTAGAGATGAGGAGCTCTCTGAACTTATCACCCATGAGGAAGTAGAAAACAGGATTGATGACACTGTGCAGGAAGGCCAGCGGTCGAGTTAAGATGTAAAGGGCTTTTATGTACATCTTTGAACAATGCAGCAGCTTTGCCCAGGGCTGCTGAGATGCTATTCTGACATTTCTCAGCACATGGTAGGGTGTGTAGAGAACCAGAAACATGACAGCAGCCAACGTAGCAAACCTGAGCGGTCGCTTATATGATGTCCTGCCCTGTAAAGTTCGTTCCTGTACATGGAGCAGATGTGCAATTTGATATGAAAAAATGCAAAGTCCGAGAAGAGGAAGAATATATCCTGTCACAGTTAACCCCATGCTGTAGCCTAATGGATTCACATCTCCTTTTAGGCTTGCAAAATCCTTGCAGTGGCTTCCATTTTGTTTCTGTAAGTCCTGGATCATTAGTACTATCATTGGAGCAACTTCTGCATTGACAGCCAGCCAGCTCAGCCCCGTCACAATCAGTGCTGTCCGTGGCTTCAGCAGGTAGTGGTTCCTTGTTGGATGTTTTATGAGCAGGAAGCGGTCCATGCTGAGCCACACCATAAAGAGGATGGAAGAGTAAAGATTGACATGCAAGACATAGCGGTTGATAACACAAGCATAGGGAGGAGTTTCTCTGAGGTCATTTGCATAGCGGTAGGCGAGGCGTGGCAGTGTGCAGAGGAAAATAAGGTCGGAGACTGCCAGGTTAAAGAGATAAATATTGCAGCTCTGCCACTCCTGCAAACAAAACATGTAACCAAGTACAACCAAAAGGTTGCCCGGGAAACCAATGCAGAACTCGACTCCGTAACAGGCAGCCAGATAGTATCTTTCCAGCACTTTGTCTATCACTGTGCAATTGAGCTCCTATCAAGAAGAAGAGTGTAGAAAACATAAGAAAATATAGAGTAGAAGAGAAAGAAGCAGTGGAAGGAAAGTGTAGGGGCAGAAGAAACAAACAGGTGAGTAACGATTAAAACAAAGCCTGTGACCTTGAATGGAAAACCTTACAGACACTATTAGATAACAGACTGACAACTCATTTTAAACTTAGCTATTGCCAATTTAATAACAATAAACTCAACTCTACTTTAGCTTTGAAACACAAGTATAAGTTTTATAGGTAAAAATAAGACTTACCATTGTGTGATTCTTGTATTTTCTCTTTGCCAGAACAAGAGTGGGACTATGAGCCGGTGCAGCCAGTATTTGTGCACTGGAAACAGTAAACAAATGCACTGAGGGTTATCATGCATCTGACATGACATCCGGCCACAATAGTCTTCCCTTTATCGTTTTAGTCCAGTAAAACTTGGACTGCCATTTGCATTTGCTGAATGTAAAGACTATAAAGAGCAAGGTGTACAAAAAAAAAAAAAAAAAAAGTAATTGTTGATTTTTTTTTTTTTAATGTAGTGTAAGTACAGTGGGGTGCAGAAGTTTAGAAACCCCTCCCACTAAAGACGGAAAAAAAATCAGCTGTCAATAAAATAAGTTAAAATGGACAAAAGTAATAATTTTATGAAAATCATGACGTAGATTTTGAATTGTAGTTTAAAATAAATATTAAAAACAAACAAAAAATAAAACAAGCATAATGGGGCTCCTGAGGGGTATTCCAGATAGGAGGTTCAACAAACTCTGAGGTTAGCTAGAAACTCTGGGTCAAAGGTTAAATATGTAACATTTTTATTAAAAGCTATATTTTAAAAAAAAAATAATACCTCCACAGGTCGTTTGGGGGTGTACAGAATGAAAGTACAACATTTCCTAAAAAAATTATATTTAGCCTAAAAATAATTACAGCAGAAATTTTAAGGGGTTCGATAATGGCATTATATTTACGTTTGTAAGCCAATACACGCCACCATTGCGGGTTGCCAAATACGATCTCTGTGTGGAAACAATATTTTGGGCACAGTCAGGCTGGTACAGGGGAAAACCGTGGAAATGACGAGTGAAGCAGCTGCTTCAGAGCCCTGGAGATATTGTTATCTGTTTCTGAGGAGGAGTGACCTGAGAAGAGCAAAACCTGGAGTAAATTTACGTGAAGACTTCACTAAATGGACCCACATAAACGTTTTCCACGAAGTCAAAACACGGAAATGGTGACTTTCCTCCTGGATCGGTAAGATAGCTTGTTTGCTAACGTGGCTAACAATAGCTGTCAGTTATAAACTCCTCTGCGTTACTTGTTGGACATGCTGCAGACTGTTGGTCACTTGCGTATCTGCAGCAAGCCTGGCATCCCAGCGGCTGGAGTTCTTTTTCTGCTGTTGCAACTACAACCTAGAAACATGTGATGTTGCTGTTCTGTCCGTATTCCATATTCAACCTTTAAGTTTTTCTGAACTGAGCAACTCGGAGTTTCCAATTTCAGAAAAGCTGCATTGAGTTGGTCCAATCAACTGAATTTATTTACCACATGAAAAGCCATTATCAATGGAGCCTAGATACCTGGATTCACCATGGCAACCACTCACATAATCCTAGTTATTTCTCCTGATTTGAGGAAGGTTTTATTCAAGGATGGGGCAATAAGAAGAGGTATTTCTTTAGAAAGAAAGAAAGAAAGAAAGAAAGAAAGAAAGAAAGAAAGAAAGAAAGAAAGAACGTGTACATTAAAGGGACTTGAGGCAAGATTAAGAACAAAACTCGCGACTGCCGCGACTGCCGCGACTGCCGCGACTGGCGCTTCAGGTAACTGCAGCCACGAGCCAAGCCATCACAGGAGCATGCACAAACTGAAGCTATAATGTTGTTTACTACGCTTTTTCTTCGTAGTTACACTTTTTAGTGTTTTTCAGTTGATCTGGATCGTTTGCTGACGGCAGAAGAATCCATAACTATCGCTTTCAGTGTTTGAATTTACCGCGACCGTCTTCTTCCTGTGTAAAAACTGCTGATGTAGCGTCATTTGACGTCACGTCCGCAGGGCAGCGCAGGAAATTCGGCCACCAAATTGCAGCGCATTTTGCAGCACACAGCCTGTTCAAGGCAACGGAGAGAAATGTGGGTGGAAACATTATTTTTGGTATTTAGCGCTCCATCACCCATTAGTATTAACAGAAATGGACATGCATGTTTGTTTGTTTTTTTGATTCCTGCCTCTAGTCCCTTTAATGAGAAATAAAATGAACTTTTTTGATTTTAGCAAATGACTGCAATGAAAAAAAGAGTAAAAAGTTTAAAGGGGCCTGAATACTTTCCGTACCCACTGTATGTTTTAAGAGTTTGTTACCATGGTGATTGACTCAGAGTTTCAGATAACCCTTGTTCTGGAACTGGTGGTGACTCTGAGTTTCCTTCATCTCAGGATTAACATACTCAGAGTTCACCACCTGCTTCCTGGAATACCCCCTTGAACTAAATTTTGATTTGTTGATCAACACTTTGAGGCAACCTCTACAATCAGGTGTTTTCTGTAACATCCAATAAGACTTCTGCACCTGTTGACAGGTACTCTGGTCCACTGTTCATGAACAAGGTGCTCTAATTTGTCTTGAACAGTTTTGTTTGTTTAAAATTATTTTTTTAAAAACACAGTTCAAAATAAGTGTTTTATTTTACTAAATTATAACTTAATATTTTTTTAAATTTTTTTTATTACTTTTTTTTAGTTTCTTGTTATTTGAATTATTGCATGTCTAGGCGCTTACGAGCACTTTAATCTTACATTTTTATTAGTATTTTTAAGTAAAGTAAGCACCTCTTGTCATTCGAGCTTAGAAAACAGTGACTGTATATTTGTACAAAAAACAAACAAAAAAAAACTCAGTCTTAGTTGAAGTGCCTCCATATTCCATTATTTGTTGAATAGACTGATGCAGATAGAGCAGTCCAGCTGCCCAGTCATCTTCTCGGTAAAATTTTCTCCTTATCTTCCCAAAATTCAATCTGACATTTTGAATAATGTTGTTGTTCAAAACAGAGCCAGTCTGGTAAAGTTGTGTTACTCATACAGGCTTCTCTGATTTCAAAGTTTTAACTGCTGCAAAGACACCCAATAGATAATTTAAATTATGGACTTTACATGGGCACAAATAATCAGTTAAAAATCTTTCAGAGAGAAATTAAATAAAATCCATGTTTAAACTTAAAATCCTACTTACAATTTATTACAAGCTGAGGTCTTTTCCCAAACTTATCCAGAATTTCCCCTGCTGAAAGCAATGTTGAAAATGTGTAATTTAGTGGTGAAGATTCACCCCTTGGCATTCATTTGCAGCTTGCTTTGGATTTTTGTCTTCATGTTCATCTATGTTCCCTCTTTTTCTGTCCATATTTGGAAATATTAAGTGATGTACTTCCAGTAACTTCCTCAAACTTCTTCTAATACTTGTCATTTGTTTTTGTTTTTTTTCACACCTACAGATAGTAGCTGCAAGATGAGCAAGAGTTGCAAGGCTGTCACGCAAAGTTTTGATATGCAGTTGTGAGAAACTTGCGGTTCTGTGTATGCAGGTCTCAGTTTTTTTTTTCATTTATCATATACTGTAATTTATCACTCTTCAGAAACTGAAACACAAACCAAGCTAAAGAAATGCTTTTATATGCTGGGTTTCTTTCTTTTTCTTCTTCCACAACATCTATTTTATTTATTGTTCAAATTCAGAAATTATATTGTGAATATTCACAGTAGATTTCCATGTTCCAGTTTCATGCCTGAAATCAAACACAAACATTTTTCACAGATGCAGCTTAACACTGGCCTGATAGTACAATAAAAATCTTTGTATTTGTCTGGATGGGAACTTGTTTGTCGGCACTGGGTTTTTGTTAAAGGAATAGTACACCCACAGAATGATGTAACTTTATTTTCCACTTACCCTCATGGTGAGCAAGACTCTGGAGCACTTTTTTAATATCTCAAATGCAGCCGGCGATCTGGAAGGCTTCTCGTTTCCACCCAACTTTCATATAATGGAGTTTGCCGGGGACCGAGCCAAAAAGGTCCATAAAAGTCCACAAAAACTTAAATATTCCTCCATACTGCTCGATCAATGTAATCCAAGTCACCTGAGTGGGTAGCGTCCATAATTTACTTGAAAAGACATCATTTAGTATATTTTTAGAGCCTAAACAGTAGTACATCGCATCTCCTGTGAGCACGCCGATGCGCGTTCACGAAACAACGGAAGCTGCGGCAGACGAGATCACGCATTCTCTTTCTCTTTCTTTCTTTGTTCAGAATCAATATCCAACCCCTCTTGGACCCACTTGTGTTTTTCCCGGTTTGTCTGCAGCTCTGGCGCTCTTAGCACAATGTAAACAGCAAATTTCTTCTTCTATGCTTGCAGAGTAGGCTCTGAATGCCGAGGCTTCCGTAGTTTCGTGAATGCGCTTATGCGTGCTTCGTGGAAGTAAGATGTACTACAGTTTAGGCTCTAAAAATATAGTAAATGATGTTGTTTCAAGTTATGGACGCTACCCACTCAGGACACTTGGATTACATTGGACGAGCAGTATGGAGGAATATTTAAGTTTTTGTGGACTTTTATGGACCTTTTTGGCTTGGTCCCCCGGCGAACTCCATTATATGAAAGTTGGGTGGAAACAAGAAGCCTTCCTGATCGCCGGCTGCATTTGACATATTAAAAAAGTGCTCCAGAGTCTTGCTCACCATGAGGGTAAGTGGAAAATAAAGTTACATCATTCTGTGGGTGTACTATACCTTTAAGTCCCAACAGATATAGATGATGAGCTCAACCTTGTTCTAAGCTCTGAGATGTTTGACAGTTTTAACTGTGGAGATCAGACGCCTACACTTGAAATGATCAGAACTTGTAACTTGCATGACTCTCAAGGGCTTCGCACAGAAAAACCCTTTCAGCAGGACCTGGGTAGCATTTGTTAGGAAGGCAAGATTGGATCTCACTGCTTAGTCACCATCACTACCAGAATAGTAAACAACAGCAGGACTGGATTAAAAAAAAAAATCAAAAGAAATGAAAAGCATAGCAGTTCCTTGTTGGAATTTAATCAAACTTTAGAAATAATATAACTATACTCAGTAGGTTTGGGGACAAGTTTACTGAAAGCAGCTGCTTGAAAATTAAGACAGCACACCTGTAACCTCTTACATGGCAATGTTTGAAGAAACTGTCTCCAAGCAAACTGAATTTGCCTCAGTAACACCTTAACATCTTTGTCTAAGACATGAAAGCTTGCATAATTTGATTTTGCATGATCACAGTCAGAAACAAAATATTTCAGGCCAGGCACCTTGACAACACCAGCCAAACACTCCATGTAGCTTCCCCTACTTCCACAGATTTCCACCTGGCCTCAGCCAACTTCTTTTACTCTCACCATCTTCTCATTGTATCACTTTCTCACAGTGCATGGGAATGAGCAAATGCCATTTTCAGTGAGAGGTCTGAATGGAAATATCTTGCCTCAACCTGCTTCAGGGGTTGTAATTCTGTAAAGAGGAAGTGACTTGAGAGAAAGAGCTGACATTCTGAAACTGCCGTCAGATTTGAGATATGTGTTTAGATTCTCAGATTCTCTCTGCAGCCTCCAAATGATGTCAAAATAAACTAGAGCTAGAAAGTAAACCATAATACAGCATTAAACGGAGTATGTAGTCCTGCAAGCTCAGCAAGTAAGAGCTTGTTTCTGTCTCTCAATGGGATTACAGTATAGGAGACAGAAACAACTGACAGAGACAAACTCCAGCATATCTGTCTGTTACCTCATATTAGCTAAAGTAGATATAAATAGTAATTTAAAAACAAACAAACAAACAATCAAACAAACAAAAAAGCTTTTAGTGCTTAAAACAAAGTATCCTTCATTAGTAAGTGCAGTCAGCACTGTCTCGCAAGAAAACACATGACATGTAGGTGTGTGTGGGGGAGCTCAGGGTGTGTGTGGGAGTGAGGTGTGTGTGTGTGTCTGTTGGGGATAGAGCGATGTGTGGGTTAGTGGTTGGAGGAAGGAGCTGTGGGTGTTGGGGGAGGGACGGAGATAAGTGCAGGGGGAACATGTGGGCGTGTGTGGGAAAGAGAACCTAACTGCAGTTACGATGACCGACAAGGGTGCCGCTACATCCAATCCATACAGGAAGTCTCATGCGGAAGTTAAATATCGCCAAGAGTAACTATCTGTGGCTTGCAAACAGATGCGTATAGTGTAGTCGGGTGGTTAGGGTTAGGAGAAGGGTCAGGGTTAGGGTTAGATTTTAGTAAGTTACATGAAAAAGAAACTTCCACTTGGGACTTCCGGCTTGGATTGGATATATGGTGACGTACCATGACTGCAGTTGGGTCCCTCTCTGTGTGGGGGCAGAGGGAGGTGTGTGTGTGTGTGTTGGGGGTGGAGGGAAGTGGCTGCCTGTGTGTGGGGGTGGAGGAAGGAGGGTGTTGGTGTGAGTGTCAGGGTGGAGGGAAGAGTCGGTGGGTGTGTGTGTGTGGTGAGCAAGTGTGTATGGGTGTTGAAGGCGCAGGGATGTGCGTGTGTGGTGGTGCCCTGATACCGGGTGTGTGGGGCAGAGGTTTTGGGGTGGGTGCTGGCCCGTGCCGGGTTGCCGTCTGGGGGGCCTGGTCCTCCCGGTTGTTGGTGTTGGGCTGCGTGGGTCGGGGGGGATGGGGGATGGGGAGGGTGTCGGTGGTTGCTGGTGTTGGCCCGCTGGGACCTGTGGGAGGTTTTGGCTGGGGCCACCCTCTGTCCCCTTTCTGAGACGTCTGTCTCTTTGGGGAGGCAGCTGGGGTCTGAGCCTCTGGGTGGCTGCTGGGGGACCGGGTCTCGGGCTGTGCGAGCTTCCTTTGGCCCTTGCAGAGACGAGGTTGCATTTGCATGACTGCACTCACCATAGAGCACCTTTTACTCTGCATATCCTGCATGCCGACACTGGGATGGTGCTTCCAGTTGGGTGTGTACTAATAACTATTTCAGTCTAGGTTTTACCTCTTCTGTGTAGTTCTGTGTGTGCATGCATGATCTTATGAAACTCCAGTAGCTGTCTTTATTCAAGTTATTTTCATCTAGCTTGTCACCTACAGGTCCTCCTGTAGGGGAATGCTAGTTTGGTTTTCCAGTAAAGACCATGGAATATTTTTTATGGGTTTCTGTGTAAATTCATCAGTTGACTGTGTAAGTGTATCCATGTTTTTTCTTTCTTTCTTCTCTTCACTCTTTTCTTTCTGTTGTACTCATCATACCTCTTGTCAAGTTCAAGGCAATACAATATAAAATGCAATTACAGTATAAACAAATATTTACTTAAATAAAAAGAAATAAAATGAATATAGTCAGAATCTCAAGAAGAGCTTTATATTTATACCCCCCCCCCCCCCCCTTACATGGAAAAAACCAACAACACATGATATGTAGCTGTTAACTAGTAAAACCTTCAACAAAACACAGCCTAATGGAGCAACAGGGAAGTCAAGAGGTTATGGAGCTGATTTGTGATAGATGAATTACCACGTGACTTCTCCCGCATGTCCATGCCCAACTGAGAGCAAAGGAAAAATAAAGTAAGTGAATGAAATGGCTTGTTGAGTATTTTCCTGTTAGTTTGGTGTGTGAGCTGACCTATAATGCAATATAATAAAATAATGCTCTATCTCGTATTGTTAAAAGCTGCTTTAAGTGTTACTGAGTAACAGAATTCAACAGAGACAGAACCTGTGGAAGGAAAGGGGCAGAGTGGAGTCAAGTGGGTCACTCCACATACCTACAATGATCTGGGATGGAGGTTTAAATTAATACAGGAATACTAAGCTGCTGGAGTGTCTCTCTGTGTTGCTCTGACCAAAGTGGGTCACCAAAATGTCATTAAGACTTCAGGAAATATGTCAGCTTATGTCTCTGTCAATGTAGACAATGAATATAGTTCATTCCAAAACCCCCAGTGTAGTTACTTTAAAATCCATGTTGTCCAGCATCTATCTGGTGGTTGCATAACACACTGTGATGTTAATGATGCTGATTCTGATAGTCTGGAGTATATTTTGACAACAAAGCTTACAATGTTTGTCAGCCCTTAGAAAGCACATGATCTGCTGCTGAGAGACATGTGAGATGAAGTCAGAGTAACCCCCACCCCCCTTTACCTAGCCTTGGAGAAAAAGTATACGAGGTAATGACATGACCTGAAAATATTCAGTTTGGGACTGTTTGTGGTTTGTTTTGGGTTTGTTACCAGGGGATCAAAAGTAATCTCACAGCAGGTTTTTGATTGTGGGGTCCAGCAGTGTGGCAAGTACACTTTGATACTGATATTGGATTGTTGATGTTATAGTATCCTCTAGCTTACATGATTTGAAAAGAGGCGTGCTGGTCTCTGACCTGTTCATTCACCTTTTACACACATTGAGTTCTAAAACTGCCTTTAACCTAATGAGATAATGAGAACAATCTCATTGTGCACCCACTGAACAGTTAAGGAAAGTGGTTTTGGTTAAAATGGAACAAGAGCGCTCTCTAGAGACAGACCAAAGTAATGCACAAATACATTGCATAACAGCTTTTAGCGGCAGAACACTAGCTTTTTTAGTGAAATATCTTCAGCAATAATGATTATAACAACAATAGTAAATTAAATGAAAAAACAAACAAACAAAAAAATAGCCAAGACTCCAGACGATTTATAATTAATGCTTATTTGATCTAAGCACTTTGTACCTTTTCCTTCAGCTGCTCAGTTGAGCAGAAACAACTGGATGTCCACTGGAGTAACTATAAAATTCAGCACTGTCCTTTTTGCCTGTATGCACAGTATTTTGTGTCACTGTGGTTCATGATTTTTGTGTTTATGATTGGTAAAAAAAAAAAAAAAAGACTGAATGTAAGCTGAATCTGAAACACATTTTAACTATTAAAGGCATTCACAACAAGACTGACACTGCATGAAAACAGATGGGATTTGTGTGAACATATTAAACTGTGTATGTAATTCAGAAATGCTTTTCATGTAGACACCAGTCCAAACAGGCATCATATGAAACAAATTTAACCAGGAGAGGGCAGTCTGAGCTCAGAAGACCTCAGATGCCGTTCTAAAAATCCACAAGTGTCTTGCTAATGAAATTAATTGCAAGGGGAAAAAAACATAAAAATGAAAAGGCTGAGTTCCTAAATATGGATGTAACAGACAAGATGAATGATGGGATGTGATGCAACCAATGCCAGTTTTTATGAAAATAAAAAATGAAGAACAGAGAGAAGAAGAGAAAAAGATGACACAGCTGGTGCAGGACCAGTCAGTAGATCTGTACCCATCATGCAGTACTCTTATGATTTATGATGCATGTGTGTGTATGTTAGTAGACGTGCATTTGAAACAGATAAATGACACAATCTGATGTCTTTACTTGCTCTCATTCTTTCTGCTCTTGCTAAGATGAGCAATCAATCCCATGTACAACCTGAACTAATATACACTTATACACCATGCACACATACTGTATCCTCACGCACAAACACTCACAAGCATAGGAGAGAGAGAAATAGCTGAGTTAAATAAAACCAAAACTAATTTTTGGTTAAAATACATGATTTAGCGCGACAACAACAGGTTGCTACTATTTTAAGCGGATTGTCATGTTAAAGGAAAATCTGCTGCAGCTGCATGCAGTGTGACTGCAGTGAGTGATCGTGTGCTTCATTCTCTGGCCAGTTGTGAGTGAGTGTTCCCATTAGCCCCTGTAGCCTTCACTGATGTCCTACTTCTGGAAGGTGACATACTTAGAGCTTTATCACTACAACTCTCCACTAATTATCAACATGGTTCACATTTGACAGTGAGTTAATTGGATCACAGTCTGATGTAGTGCATGGCCTTATGAGTGTTTTAGTGTTTATCAAATGACACCGGAGGCTTATAAAGTCAGAAAAGTCCTGTTTCACTGCAGAATACTGAGGCTGTTAATGGTATAAGCTATATAAAGTCCTCTAGTTCATTCCTCACTTTGAACACGATGCATCTGTGTCACTTTAAGCAGTTTAGTTTTGGCATGATTTCTACTATTCCTGGCCTCAAGTCATCTTCTGTCATTGTTTTAACTTTCCCTTGTTTTCAACCTTATATAAGTCATCTTCCTCAAACCCTCAGCAGACCAGAAATTTCTTGTAGGGTTGGGTCAGGTAGTGTTTCAATAATTTATGTAGTGTTTATCTGAACAACAGTTAAGCTGGCACTCTCAGCCCTGAAGTGAGATTGAGGACTTCTCCTGCTCCCATCTCCTTTTTGAGGTCCCAGACAGAACAGGTTAAGCAAACAGATTTTGAATCTTTTTTCAGTAGCCCTCAGACTGCCCTTGTTTGCATGTTTCACATATTAGTGATCATTCAGTCCCACTGAAACTTGATCTTTAGCTGTGAAAATAAAACAGTTTCACTTCAGGGAGAGAACCAGTTAGATTTATACTGGTTTCTCCTCATTTATCAATTTGGAGTCTTCTTCCTTGTATTCATCAGTGTTTAGTGTAAGATAATAAAATAATTATTTAATTTAATGTATAACAAAATTAATTTAAATGAAAGAAATGTGCTTTCTCGTGTATTTTACAAAGAAATAGTTTTGAACTGAAAATACACAATCACATACACTGCTGTAATGATTATGATCACATTAGAGAGACATTAGAAATGAAACTTCTTTCCATTAATAATCTGGATCATCAAGTAAGAATATTTACAAGTTTAAAAAAAGTTCATGGAAAGGTAGGTTTGTTTTTGGGGGTTCAGTATGTGACACTTGATATGGTAATAGGGGGATCAATGCTTTTATGTTAAACTGTGTCACTGTAACGGATATTTTTTCAGACTGAGTATGATCACTTGCTGATCAATATCATATAGCAAAACTTAGCTTATAGCTAACTGCTTTTCCATGTTTATGCTAGCAAGTGATGGCAGATAGAAGCTTTGTTAACTCTTCGACACTAATAATACAGTATAATGGATCACCCCTTGAGGCTTTAATGATACAGTGCTTAAGTAGGACATCTAGTGGTTAGTAAAATGAAGTGCAATCAAAACATTTTTGTCCATCTCTCAGTAATTTGCAAGTTAGAGTTATTTATCCCTCTAAAGACTTCATTTATTCTCTGTCTTATGAAACATTCAAGTGTTGCTGCCGTGTTCACATAATGTGCTGTACAAATACAGATGGATACAATTTTTTATATCACAGAACTGGTATGAATTCACATTATGTTGTGGATTTTTGCAAAGTCTGTTTATGAGTTCATTGGTAGATGTTAGTGGGTGTGTGGGGAAAGAGGGCATGCTTAGAAAACACGCCAGGGACTGCATATCTGGCTGAGTTTTAGTCAACTTTTGGACAAACCAATGAATAACAGCAGCTACAAAATCTACTCTGCAAAAAGAACCAAACAAACAACACAGAACAATTTGTGTGAACACCACTAAATAATGTAAAACTAGCTGTTGACACAGTTGTTCAATCTCCTAAATGATTCACATGACAAACAAACAATCATCTAGTTTGTACGACTCAATCACAATGCTTTGAATATAGGTGGTCATGTAACCAAACCATGCTTTGGCACATGCTTCATTAGCTACCGCACCCATTGGGGCCTCGAGTGTCAGAGGACTGTCCCTAAAGACAACTCTAGAGCTAAGAGCGATATTTGAAAAGGTGAACAGTCCTAAAAGCTCAATACAACGCTATGTAATTTCATTAGCTAGCCAGATAGTAAAACAAAATAAAAATGTATATCTTTTCAGCTGTGTGTACAAAGTGTAGGTAGCCTACAGGAAGGCATGGGGCTATAAACCTGACAGTCCACACTCAGATTTTGGATGGACAACACATGACTTAAATCACTGGGTTATATATGTATCAAAACTGATTAAATAACCAGCACCAGCTATTAGATAATACTGGTTAGAAACAAATGGATCAAATGAGGTTCACTTGAAGAACCTCACTTTATTCTGAAAACTCTTTTCACAAAGTTCTTTGTCAAATTTAACCACAAAAAAAGACAAAAGAAATTTGGTTTCACGTTACTCCTTTTAATGATACTGACATAATGTCAGATGGTACACTTCTTCATTTAGCAACAAACTCCTAACAACATGTCAAGTCCCACAAACAGTGACAACAGCAGCAGAGAGTATTTAGAGAATAAATAAAACCCTGTTTTCTGCTTTAGTAAGATGTCACCAGAAAAATATCTGGTTTGTACTGTTTAACCCTGTAAAACTCACATATATCGTATTCTCCGGACTATAAGTCGCACTTTTTTTCATAGTTTGGCAGCTTGTGCGACTTATAGTCCAGTGCGACTTATATATAAAAAATATATACGATTTCACATATTTTTAAGTATCAATTCATATTGACTGACATGATCCAAGGAGTAAATATTACCGTCTAATGTAACTATATTCTGCTCCTAGGGCAAAAATCCAAAATAGCCTCATCTCCGTGAGAGGAGTTCATTTTGGACATCTGTCTATGGGGTGGAACAAATCATCAAAAAACATGTTTATCCTTCTTAGTTATGATGTTTATGATCATTTACAAGCATTAACTTTGGAATTGGACTGATTGGGTAATCTTTAGCAGTAACAAGTAGGAAATGAAAAATCCCAAAATCACCCCATTTTAAATAAATAAATACGACTTATAGTCCAGTGAGACTTATGTATGTTTTTTTCCTGTTCATGATGCAGTTTTTGACTGGTGCGACTTATACTCAGAAGCGACTTATAGTCCGGAAAATACGGTAGAAATAACCCCCCCCCCCCCCCAAAAAAAAAAAAAAAAAAAAATCATGATAGATGTCATTTTTAGAGCATAAACGACTACATTTTATTTATGTATTTATTTATTTATTCATTTACTTTTTCAGTAAGTTTTTGTGAAAATTTAATATTGCAATGTTGGGCTTTGTTGAAAACAGAAATTCTGTGTTTCCGCTTACACCGATTGAACAAATAGCATTACCTCGACCTGAGCTGACAACTCTGGTGTCTCCGGTGAGTTTCTGTGGTTAACTACTTTCACGCTTTTACTGAACGTAAAAACATGGTGACACGACATGGTAGCCACCACCAAGCCGGCCTGTTCTATATATGAACGGCAAATTCAGAGCTAACAGGAGCACTTCATTTTATTGATGGGAGTGATTATTGATTAATGGAAAAACACTTTTGAATGAAATAATCAATTTTTGTGAATAGATAACAGGAGAACTTACACAATATTCCTTTAAAAGTGATGTTGTGACATTACAACTGTCGGTCTTACAGGGTTAAAGATAACCTCAAAGCAGTTAGTATGGGTGCTAAGATTTAGCTCAAACATCACTTATATTTAAAGAAAAAAAAACTGACTCAATTAATCAGACCCATATCATAAACACTCAACTTTTCAAACCAATATATGAAAACGTTTTTAATTTCTCTCCCAGTTTTGTGTTTCCTGACGGATTCATTTTCATAACCAGCTAGAAATTATTATGTAAACCATGTTTGATGCTCATTGGGTCTCATGTCTTCCGTTCCAGATGGGAACCATTTTCTATTTTAAAGCAACCCTTGCTGAAAGCACAACAAGATTATTTAAATATGAACAGCCCGCCTCACTCCTAAGACACACCCCCTCATTCCCTCTGCCTCCCAATGCAGAAGCAAAGGCCTGGCAGGCAGGTCCCTTGGCCAATCCTAGGGGTGCACCCCATTTCAAGGATTGGTTGGAGTTTTCATTGAATATTCAGAGATTGGAATAATATTTTATTTTGATTAATGGCGGGGCTGTCTTGTATTTCAGAGTTCCATTACCCCATTCATAGCATTTTACCCTATAAGAAAAATAGTGTAACAATGCAACATTGGTACGGGTTGCTTTAATCAGTTGGACAACCCTTCACATTGAAAAATGATGCTAACATGGTACCTTGTTAGTTGAAATGTGACACTAAAGAATTCTGACCCAGCATCCATATCGGCTAGGGAGTGACTTTGGGATGCCCTGATGCAAAAGGTAATTAAATTTCCAGGACCACCTTGTTGTTCTCTGTTGAGCCCAGTGGGGAGGGGGTCCATGATCTGCAGCTCCCTTCTGTGTGAACCTGCCTTCTGCTTATCTTTTTTGTAGTCTTTGCCCCACTGTGGATCTATTTCATTTTCAGTCATGGCCACTCTAGAGGCTTGTTTTACACACGCTCGTGGTGTATGCTGTGTCAGGCTTTCTCAGCGTTACTGATATGATTGCTTCTGCTGTCTGCAGGGACATATAAATTCAAAACCACCGTCAGGTCAGCTAACCGTCAGCGAGTCACTGGCCACGTTTCAGAGCTAAGACTTCCCAGCCTCAGAGGGGGCTAATACCTAACCCCACCATGTTTTCAGGACAGCCAACTCTCAGGGTCAGTCAAGCTCAGCTAATGTCAAGCTGTGGCTAAATCCAGACGCTGCGTGTTAAGCTCATGCAAACTTTAATGCTGCCCTGCTGTGTTTGCGGTCCAAGGCAGATTTTCAGATAAGGCTCTCTGATAATGCTCTGCATACTTTTCTCATACAGTGAACTGTCAGAGTTGCAGTAAGCAGCTGCATGCTTTTACACTCCTGACACAGTAGCTGGAGAGAACCTTTACAGATTTTCCACAAGCTGTATAACTTGTTTCCACGACTAAACTGGCAGTTGTGTGACACAGGGGGTGCTTTTGAAAGAGCAACATCTGGGTACGATTTGTCTGCTCATGTTCAGAGTTTGTGTGAACCATCATCATTCATTTGGCAGGTGGTGGTTGTATGATCTCCAAGCTCATTCACTCAAACTCACACACTGCACATGCACACCTTAGGGCTTTTGCATAGTCTTCTCTTGTTTCATTACTGGCATCACCAGGTTTTACGGATGAGAACATTACCGCACTGGACAGAAAATAATAGCCCTCCTGTTCTGTGTCTTGACTTGATGACATCACACTTGTGCTGATGGGGAACCAGGGAGCTGTGAAACAGGTTAGATTATGTAAAGCACATTGTAATGGTTTAGCAGAGTTTGTGGAGACGTGTGGTTGTAAAACATCATTCTGAACATCAAGGGGCAAGGTATCCTTCATTTCTCAGATGTACTGTAACTGCACATCAGCTCTCCTGTCACTCTTCGCTGTAGATCTGAATCGGCAGCGCTGTCAGCTGACAGTCAGGCGTGGGCTGACGACAGGAAATTTCACTCTGCAGCATCGACATCAGCTGTTCATAAATCCCTCTTTGCTTCGACTCAGCTTCTTCCCTCTGCTTTTTTCTCCACTTTCTCTTTCTTTCAGGTATTCCTTCCTCTTCCATCCTCATCATTGTAGTTTGGTTAACTTTGTCCCTGTTTTGCTTTCCCCTTTTTGCCGTAATAGCTTTAAAAAACAGCTTTGTCTTTGTCAGTTACACTGTCTGGAC
Organism: Atherinomorus stipes; assembly: GCA_023101725.1. Taxonomy (NCBI): domain Eukaryota; kingdom Metazoa; phylum Chordata; class Actinopteri; order Atheriniformes; family Atherinidae; genus Atherinomorus; species Atherinomorus stipes. The sequence continues at coordinate 374,655 of JALJCO010009117.1, forward strand.
CAATGATCTGTCATATCAGCAGCCTCCTAATTGGTGTCAAGCTGTGTCAGGGGAGTTGGGAGCCTACAAGATCCGTCTCCAGGCTCAACAAAAGGAATTTTCAATAGGCTCATGCAGGATAAGCAGCACACTGAGCAGTGATGTAATTGGGATGTATGATGAGCTTAGAGCCGATGCAAAAATAGGCAAGTTTTGTTGACAAAAATAATCCCTGATCTCAGTGGAATGGGTGGCCATGTCAGAGATGGAGACTGATGATTTATCTCTGTGGGGTCTTTGACTTCCTGGTTTGTATGTGTTGGCACTAAATGACAGCACTCACTTTGCCAGCCATTGTCAAAGCGGTCAACAGTTCTCTAAAATAGCACACCCACAGGAATTTGTCTGGCTCTGCTTGGTTTAAGGAAAATAAAGAGAGGAAATAGAGGGGTTCATATTAGAGAAACGGAACCACTAAAATGTTAAATGTTTGTTCTGTAGATGAGAAGAGTTATTCTGTTTGTTCTGGTGAGGTCTATAAGAGGAAAACAGCAAAATGTCTGTGAAGTGTGTTTATGTTTGTGTATTTGCTCTTTATGTTCATACAGGCACCAGAAGTTTCTATCCTTTCCTGAAGATTTTTACTCTCCTTTTTTTCCTCAGTAGGTCAGCCATTGGTCAGTCCTCTGCTCTTTTTGCTCCCCAGGTGGTGATTATGAGTCACGTGATACTCGTGTCCTGACTGCATGCTCTGCTGCACACAGACAAGGAAAAAATAGTGCTGAAGGGAACTAGTCTCCTTTCCAGAACCTTTTCACTCTTGTTTTCTCTTTCATCTGCACTCGCAGCAGGTAAACAGGGCAAAGGTCTCACCCTGTGACATCACAACTCTCTGCTTGTCTCACGGTGGCTCAGATTTCAGCACCACAGATTAGATTAGGCTCATATTGCCTGGCTGCCTCACTGTCCTTGAGCTGTGTTGCACAGTGAGTGGGATATGTGGTCAAGGAGGTATCTAAATTGGATTTTTGCTTAGATGGAGATAAATCAAAAATAAAAACTTCACACCATCTCTATTCTCTTTGTGCTGTAGCTTCTTATTTGCTTTGGAATTGAAAGCATAACCTTATCTTTTTGAAAATGTCCAACCAACAATACTCCTACTTTAAATTTTCCACGTCTGAGTCTGTGCCGCTCTGTAAATGTCAGTGTTGTCTGACAATGAAACAGTCAGCAGATCTGTTGGTGCCTCACTTTATTTCAGACTGCAGTGTTTTTATTTATTTTTTTATTTTATTTGTGTATTGATAAGGATAGAGCATATAAAAACAAAGAAAAACTTCTGAAGACATCACATTTAGCCAAAAGACTTGTTTTCATCTGTAGTCCTTGCCAGATCTTAAAAGTCTCCCTGAAATGAGGAAATACAGAAATATCAAATTGTAAATAAAACAGTTATCCATCTGGCAAACATAAATTGATGAAATAAAGCAGTTAAAAATGACAAAAGAAAATAGGCTATGGGTAAAAGAAAAACAAACAAACAAGGTGACATTGTTAAAATCTATCCACCAGAGAGACAAGGTAAAACAACTACACAGCACAGAAAGTAAAGTCACATATCAACAGAAATCTCAGAATATTACAAAATAAGCCGAGACTGATCAAAACCAACAAGGCAAAGATATACCTGACAACATCATCAAGATCTACATACTTAGGGCAGAGCCACAAAGTCATACACCAGGACAATTTAACAATGAGAAATCAAAACTAAATATAAATAAATAAATAAAATGACAACAAGTAAGAACTAGAAGACAGCAGCTGACAGGACTTTGACAGGTCTTTTAACACCCTTTGGATGAACATTTAGATAATTAAAACAAGTCATCATCAGTCTCAGAGGACAATTTCTCACTATGTAGATAATCTTTTTTATTTTTACATTGACATCACGGTGAGCATGATGTGCAAATTTGAGTGTATATTTCTGAAACAGCTTGGTGGATTGGCATTTCATTCTGGCAAATATGTTAGAAAATTGATGGCAATAATAGTTATATCAAAGCATGAATGTGTCCAACACTGATTTGTGACAAAAATCCTTCAAAAGTAATGAAAACAAAAATGAAATGAAAAATACTTTATTTATCCCAGAAGGGAAATTCAACATTGCAAAAAGCTTACTATTTTTATTTCTTTAATTCTTTTTTAAAAAAAAAAAACAATATAACATTTATATGAAATAATAACATAGCAATAATAAGTCAGTTAGTCAGTCTTGTTCTTTAGGGTGATGCTGCTGGCAGGAATGAATTTCTGTATCTCTCCGTCCTACAGCAAACTTGACGCAGCCTCCCACTGAACACACTCTGTTGATTCTTCATCGTGTTGTGAAGAGGGTGGAAAGAATCCTCCATCATCTTCATCAGCTTGTGCAGCATTCTTTTCTGAACAATCAGCTCCAGCAACTCCAGAGTTATTCCCAGCACAGAACCAGCTTTCTTGATCAGCTTTTTAGTTTCTTCAAGTCTCTGGTTCTGATGCTGCTGCCCCAGCAGATGCTGCAAAGCTGATTGCACCTTCCATAAGAGACTTGTAGAAGATCTGCAACATCTTGGTGACGAAACTGAATGATCTCAGCTTTCTTAAGAAGTAGAGTCTGCTCTGACCTTTCTTGTAGATGTAGTCAGTGTTGCATTTCTAGTCTAGTCTGTTGTCCAGCTGAACTCCAGGTATTTGTAGTTCTCCACCACCTCCACCTCCTCTTCCAGGATGTAGACAGGACTATGCTGCTTATTCTTGCTCCTCCTGAAGTCAACAATCATCTCTTTAGTCTTGCTGGTATTTAAGATGAGCTGATTGTTACCGCACCATTTCACAAACTGGTTGACCAGTTCCCTGTACCCGGCTTCATGTCCATCACTGATACACCCCACAACTGCAGAGTCATCAGAGTATTTCTGCAGATGACAGGACTCAGAGTTGTACTGGAAGTCTGAGGTGTACAGTGTGAAGAGGAATGGTGAGAATACAGTCCCTTGTGGTGCTCCAGTGCTGCTGACCATAATAATGATAAGATTTATACAATATAATTTAAAACACAAAAATCTCTGTTAGTTTCATCAGGTTGCTTTGCAATTTTGTGAATGATATGAGCGCGCATTTGGCTGTAGACTGCAGTACAAACAGGCTTTTTGCCCCCTGGTTGTGCACGCAACTGCCAATATTTGTAAATGGGAAACCCATCTATTCTAGAGTTAAACCCTCTCATTTGTTTTTAAAGACCTATAGAATTTAGTGGAAGCCTCTTCCCTGTAATACACAGCCGGTACTTTCCTGAACCTTGTTCTGGGATGTTTCTGGGCTTTGACCTTTGCGACCTTTGGCCTTTGCCTTTAAGAAACTGAACAGTACAAAGGTGTTCAGTTTTACATGCAACATTGGTTTTTACATTTCTCTATGTTTTTTTTTTTTTTTTAAAATTTCGAAATGGGTAAAAAAAAAAAAAAAAAAAAAGGCCTGATAACACCCAAAAAATTAAATAAAAAATCTGAGAAAATCGTTTTGAAAAGTAAATAAAATCCCCGGTTGACAAAAGAAAATTTCCAGGAAGCTTTAACAGACTTTAAAGTGTGAGCGTGTAGCTGCATCTACACCAAAGACTGTAAAAATAATGGACGTATTAGCCACCTGAAAAGCTAATAGTGAAGCCAGTTGGCTGGTTCCCACCATCACCATCTTGCTGTTTTGCCTGTGCCGTCACTCCCAGAAAATGCTAAAATGGGCACAGACAGGGCCGCTCCGAACTGCGGGGCAAATGATTGACAGCTAAGCTAAATGCTAACTGAGGTAATCTAGAGTGAACAGGAATAGGTAGGGGAAGATAGGTAGGCTAAAGGTAAGGCACACTCAGACCTGCTGTTAACCAGCTATAAACCCCTGCTGTGCTGCTCTGGTATAGGCTGAAGTCTTCCTGGGAGCGAGCAGGGAGCTAACTATTAGCCTCTACCTAATACCAGCACCTGGTCTGCCATCTGCTAATCAAAAGGACATGCCCCTGATTATATGTAATTTCAAGATTAAATAACATCTAACCAGATCACTTATAAAAAAAAATTCACCCCCCTCACAGTTGACATGAAGGTAAACTTGACCTATTAAACCTAAAACATGCTGTAAACATGTTTATTTCTGCTGTGAAGTTGGCCTTTTTAACATGGGAGTCTAAGTAGATTTGCTCTGTTTTGGAGCCAGCCCCTAGAGGATGAGGAATGAACTAGAATTTTCAAGGTTACTTCCGGGGTTTCAGTTTCCTTCAGGGGAGTTTGATCAAGTAGCACCTAGCTGCAGCTGGAGCCACTACAAACCACGCCCCCTACTCGTGTTGTCACGGTACTTGGTACTTCGGCACCAAGTCAGTACCAAGTCGGTACCAGCAATGTTGTTGTACTGTCGGTATCTGTATTTTCATGGTACCGGAGGTACCAAGCGTGGTGTTCATCCGCCAAACAGTTCAGTGAAGATGTCTTGTCATAGCGTAGCGGGGCTGCTGCTCCGCCTCATCTCATTGGTGAAAAAAAACAATAAGGAGCCAGAAATGTTTTCTCCACAATCATTTAGGAGTGGCGGGCCTCTATTCCTAATTGAAGGCCACACTCCGGCCACTCTCCGGCTGCTCTCCAGCTGCTCTCCAGCCGCTAAGTGTCCCGCTCCAACCTCCACACGCATCATCCCGCACACTGTCAGACATCCCCGCATTTGCACCCTGAGAACAGGTGAGTTGCGGAGTTTGAAACAAAACTGCAGCGCAACTGGAATTTGGCACACTTGAATTGGCAATAAGGCGTTGAAGATAACAAATTAAACTTTATAAATAGCATTCTTGAAGTGTGATCCATCATCATCATCATCATGTCCATGAATCAGTAGATAGTCTTAACTGCTTTACTCCAACTGGATGTGCTCACAGTGTGTGCTGTTATCTTTTATCCTATAATTTCCCATTGTGTTTTTTCAAACTTTATTCATTATATAAATGATGTTGAATGAATTTGGTATCAAGCACAATGGAAATTTACAGGTATTGGTATCGACTACTGAATTTCTGGTATCGTGACAACACTACCCCCTACAAACCATGCCTACTTTTACGAATGAGAGGAACCAAACTCTAACCCCTCCCCTAACCCTACCCATAGTCCTCCCACATCGGTATAAACCTGGCCCATTTTTGCAACAAACTATGCCCAACTTCGCGACACGCCTCTGGGTTTGCGGCTGCAGTGAGGTATACTTACCTTGATTTACACAAACATGACTTTAATCGACAAGTCATCAGACAAGATCCTTTTCTGTGTCAACGTGAAATTATGAAGCTTTCAAAAACTGTATACAGCAGCAACTTTTGAAGTTTTCTCAGTGATGTGCCCCCTTTCCACATCTACTTTGGCTGTGAACTCTATCTTGACTCTTTTTCTCTTTCATTTCCTCTATTCCTCAGTAATGTCTTATTGTGTTTTTTTGCTGAATCAGCTACGATGTGCATTTAAAACAGCTGGTGTGCTTATATCCATTTGCTAGCATGTGGTGTGGTGCGTAAAGCAAAACTCAGCTGTCACAGTGTCCTGGATGATAAAGTTGTATAGTGCAGTTTCTCAGCCTCAGGATGCTGCTGGGAAGCGATGGCTTCGGAAAGCAAATAATGAATGCTACTGTGTCATTGAATGAGTCCAGAATGCAGTTTTAAGGTCAGAAAGTTAGATAATACATCTTTAAGATGTGACCTTTTGTTCAACAGTTACGTTTTTCCACTCTGGCAAAAAAAAAAAAAAAAAAAGGTCATGTAATGTATGAAAGGACAGTACTCATAATCCTACCTGAAAAATCCATAGTGAACTAAAGAAAAGGTTTTACCACAGGCCTTATACAGAGGTGTCAAAAGTATTCACATTCCTTACTTAAGAATGTAATATACTATAGATACTATAGATACTAGGATTTAAAAAGACTTTTACAGAGGTGGAAGTATCAACTCAAGCTTTTTATTCAAGTAAATGTATAAGAATACTGGTTTAAAAAACTACTTAAAGTATTAAAGTAAAAGTAATCGTGCTGGTTGGGACATTTTACTCCAGTTCTTATGTGTCTCTGTCTTGGATGTATTTTACTGGTCTACGCACGTCTCCAGGACCGGACTGGGACAAAACAGACTGGGAGTAAGACACTCACCCACATCATCACAACTCACACATATGCTAACACGTTTACAAATGTGCACATGCAGGCTGGCTGAGTAGTCACCAAAGCTTATTATTCCATGTTGACTAGGAGTGTCCAAAGTCTGTCCACTGGGACAGACAGGACATTCTACAGGTTTTGGATGTTTCCCTCTGCAGCACCTGAATCAGACTGATGGGTCAACATGTTTGGGCAGAACTTGATAAGCTGTTGAGGAGAAATATTTAGTTTGAATCAGGTGTGTTGGATCAGGGAGATATCTAAAACCTGCTGGATTGTGGTCCTCGAGGACCAGAGCTGACACTCCTGATGTACACCATCCTTCATAGGAAACCATCATCCGTCAGTCGTGTCTGTCTCCTACCCTCACCACAAGCCTCAATACATCAGGACCAAGGTTATAATAGTTTTGGATTTTTAATTAGTTTCAGTTTTTATTTCGTTTTGACTTTTTGAATTTCAATTCAGTTAGTTTTAGTTAGTTTTTTGAACAGATTTGCTAGTTTTTATTAGTTTCTATTTTTGGAAAATGTTTAGTTTTAGTTTAGTTTTTATTAGTTTCAGTGTTAGTTTTAGTTTTGGGGGGTTTTCTTTTGAGTAAATTATAGGTGTTTGTCTGGTATGACATTAAAAATCATCAGAAAGTCACTTGGAGTAAAACCAGTAGAGCAAAGTAAAAAGGTTAAATAGAAATAGATTTCAAATCAACCCAAAAGGCTGATGTATTATATTAATTTACAGAGACTAAAACTAAGGATGCTTCTGCAATAATTTTAGTTAGTTTTAGTTAGTTTTGTAAAGACATGATACAGTTTCAGTTAGTTATCGTTTTGTTAAAAACTGTTGTTTTTATTTTTATTTCAGTTAACTGAAATGTTTTTTCAAATTTAGTTTTCGTTTTTTCGTTAGTTTTAGCTAACTAAAATAACCTTGATCAGGACTCCTGCATCATTTTCAGCCACCCATCTATGGAGACATGTTTGGTCCAGCAGGACCGATTAGATATGTCTGCAGTAAAATAATCAATGTCGTTACTATGGCAAACTCTCCATAGGGAGCTGTGAACTTCAGACATCGACATTTAACAAACCAGCTTTTAAAAAGCTGCAATCACATAATTTCCATCCAGATAAACATATATCTGCAAGTTCTTAACATCTGTGGCTTCGTCCTGATGCTGTTTAAAGTCTTATTTTTTCTGATATTTATAATGTTTTTATTGTTCATTGTGTTTATTTGTTTTTATGTCTAATATTTGTTTTAATGTTCTCACTGTGAGATTCAATTTCTGTTTTCTGTTCAGCGCTTTGTTATCGGTAGCTGCTGTGTTTAAGGCGCTATACAAATAAAGTTGACTTGACTTGACTTAACTTTTAAAACAGTCCTTGTCTGCTACACTTTCCCTCTGCTATCGTCCATCAGCGTCATCATGTTCTTCCTTCTCAGCTGTTCCACCTTTGTGTGCTCCGCTCATGTTGTTAAATAAAAAAAACTTTACTAATATCGCCATGAATACAAGTTGGTTTGTCTGTAGGCGCGAGACAGTGCCAGCGGGCAGGCAACCTGCCGCAGCAGCGTAGGCTATCATGACCTTTTTAATAAAAAGAAAAGAAAAATACTGATATATATATATATATGTAAATATGTGTGTGTGTGTGTGTGTGTATATATGTTTACCAACAGACAGCCAAACACTTAGGGCCTCCATCCCAGCGGTGTTGTACCGCTGTCCCTGCGGGGGAGTCGCTGATGTTGCAGCACTGACGTGATTTGTCAGGTGCAGGTAATGGATCGCGAACAAACCAATAGGATGTCAGAATGGTATATGTTGGTATAATTCTCATTCAACCACAATCTGGATGGCATGTTGATCTCAAAGTTTTTTTTTTTTTTTCTGTATTTCTTTCTTTTTTTTCCAGTGACAGCAGAAATAAATCGGCAGTAACGAGGCTATTTTTAAAATGTAAGGAGTAGAAAGTACCGATAATTGCTTAAAAATATAAGGAGTAGAAGTACAAAGTAGACTGAAAAACAGTAAGGTAATGAAGTATTTTTACTTAGTTATTTGACACCTTTGGCATTATAGTACCCCAACTTTAAATACATATTTTAAATACATACTGTATAATGATGCTGATGAATGCTAAAAAACCCCACAAAAAATGGTTAAAAATTTGGTGTGTCTTGATACTGTATTAATTTGGCTCTGTCTGGCCCTGATTATGTCTTAAGTAAAACACGCGCACACACACAGAATATTTTTATGATGATTATTCAAATCTACTCTAGAGCCACGCGATGTCTGAAACAGATCTGCAGCTGAAAGGCAACATAAAACTTAACATACACTTAACAACATGAAACAAAACAACAAACAAAAAAATCATAGAAATGGTGCAGTATAGCAGAAGGGAGATTCGATATAGTTGTAAAGAGATCTTTTCAGATTTCAATTATCCTAGCACTGGACTGTAATGGAAAGTGTAAAATTGCCCTCCAAAGGCAGCATGTTTTAGATTTTTCTCTAAATCCCCTGCTTTTCTTAATTTTTTACTCCCATTCTGTTTTCTTTCTTTTCATATTTTTCTTGCCATCACTTCTTTGGCTGAGATCCAACACCCAAGCCTTTTCATTGGCCTGTTGACTCTACAAACAGCTTTACAGCATTCCTGAGCAGGAGCCATGCCTCCCCCTTACCTCTGTGTACACACTACACCTTGCCCTTCAAAATCTCTGATACCCTTTACAAAGTCTCCCTGTAACATCATTACCCAATCTGTTCTGTATTTAACCACAACCCCAGACCGCACAGCTTTATTCCCCTCACTCTGGTGATATTTCTTTATCTGTTCTGTGTAAACACAGCGTGCACATGTGAGTGTGCACACGGTCAGCCACATTCTATGTTTATACGAGAGGGGATGGAGGCATGCCGGTGGTTTAAGCACTGTAAACATGTCTTATACGGATGTCTGCTGCACAGTGTGGGTGATGTCATCCTGTGTGCTGCCTTGGCCAAGTTCAACACTACACATGCAAGCAACAGTGGGGGTCACCAAAAAAAAAAAAGAAAATCCAGCATTGGTTCTTGCATCAGTAGTCTGGAGCAAACATCATTAAGCTAAGAACTGTGACTAGCAGAGCAAAGAATTGAGTTAGCTCAGACAGTCAGCTTTCATCTAGACTCATTAGGTTACAGCTCATTCTGAAGCCTGACACACAACTGCTTCAGTTTTTTTGCTTTGCCTTTTCTCTCCAATCATTTGTAGTTCCATTCTTTCCTCTCTGTGTCTGCCTCATTTTCTCCATTTTTTTCTTGCACCCACAAAAAGATAATATTGACCGCATAGTAGGATGATTACTTATAAGCTGATGCAGTGGCAGACAGCAGCTTGTTTTCTAGTCAGCGATGCACTGCAAGTGATGGTAACGGCTGGGAGATGGAGTGCTTGGCAGGCTGGCTTACAGGGGCTGGGACAAAGGCAGACACATCTTCTGTTGCTGCTCTGCCTTAGAAGGCTGTGTTTGGGGACGTTTGTTTGAGTTGTGAGCTTAATGGACCATTTTCAGAGGCTTGAACATTTAGCCTCACAGTATGTTTTCTTCCTCTACTGTCTTTCTTCTTCCCTTGCACACAATACACAAAGAGTAAGATACACCAATACATGTAAATACATCGCTTACTGTAAATAAATGATTGTATGCCCTGTATGTAAATGAAAAACTTGGAGATGATGCAGCAAACCCAGAGCACACTAGGACCTGTTGTGAATGCCACTTGAGATCCATTCTTGTCAGACCAGGAAAGCTTTCATTTAATAGACTGGATTTAAGATAACTTGGTTGATTTTGGTTGTGTGTAACCTTATTGGAGGGTTTCAAAGCACTCTTTTTGAAAAACTGGCTGTCAATTTCATTATCGTAAAAGGGCTACATTAGAGTTGGAGTATTTGGACACACATAAGTGATGGTGAAGATGTCACTCAGCAGCGTTGACAAAACCCCTCGCATGTTGGCACTCCACTTTAATTACTCTCTATCTTGGTCACACTTGCAAGTTTTTTCAAACCACCATTATTAGGACATCACAGTGACTGCTGCTATTTGTGGATATTCTGTATTTTCACAGAGGCAACGATGGATCAGGAAGTAGAGCAGGTGAGTTTGAATGTCTACTGTAAAGGTATTTAAACCTGACACTAATTTCTTTATTATGACCTGTTTTTTCTGCAAAAGAGAAAGTTTGGTGAGTGCTGTGTAAATGCATGTGTGTTGATGCAGCCTGTGGAAGAAAGTAGTTTCAGTGATCTGATCAAAGTTTGGATCATTATTGTAAGTAGTTCACACCCAGAGGTGGATAGAATAGCCAAAAATTATGCTCAAGTAAAAGTACTGTTACTTTAGAAAAATATGACTCAAGTAGTACAAGTAGAAAGCAATCATCCAAATAATTACTCAAGTAAAAGTAAAAAAGTACTCATGGAAAGAACTGCTCAAGTACTGAGTACTTTCTGAGTAACGTCAGATTTATTTTAAATTTGATAGTAATGAATGTAATAATTCTAATAAAAAAATTTACATACATAAAGACATCCACCACATTAAATGAAATACTCTTTTTGTAACACTGTTTTCTGGCTGTCATGGTCTTTCATAACAAAACTTCTGAGACCGGAGTCTAGTAAAGGACACATGAACACAGTGAATGACTGAACATCTGTTGAATATCAGTCTGCCTGTGTTACTTCTGTTTGCCATCAAAATAATCAACTGCCTTCTGTTCTAAGTGACAGTCGGCTGTGTCCAGACAGTTTCTGAGTATCAGTGATGCTTAAAGCAACCCTTACCGATGTTGCATTCTTACACTATTTTTCTAACAGGGTAAAATGCTATGAATGAGGCAATGGAACTCTGAAATACCAGACAGACCCACCATTAATCAATATAAAATATTATTCCAATCTCTAAATATTCAATGAAAACTCCAACCAATCCTTGAAGTGGGGTGCACCTCTAGGATTGTCCAACGGACCTGCCTGTCAGACCTTTGATTCTGCATTGGGAGGCGGAGGGAATAAGGGGGTGTGTCTTAGAAGTGAGGCGGGACTGTTTATATTCAAATTATCTTGCTGTGCTTTCTGAAATGCAAGATTGGTAAAGGTTGCTTTAATGTTCTTTTCTAGCCGTGACACAAACTGTCAGCATAACTGTAGGACATGCAGATATTTTTGTAAGAAAAACTGTGAGAGAAAACTTACTGTAACACTGTAAGAAAAACAAAATGACGAAAGTTTATGTCCGACACAGGTATGATCTCTGGGTATGATGCACGTTTGTTGTCACCAGCAAGCCTGGTTACGCGAATACCAGAATGTGTTTGCGTCTGCTCATTCACTCTTTTACGACCAACATTTACAAAATTTACAAAGTTTCTTTTACAACCAAAATTTAACTGTTGTAAAACTAACCAAAGAAACTTTTACAAACAGTCCTCAAAACTAAGCTTATTACAACTTCACAACGTAAGTTTGAGGCTGAGTTTTTGTAGCTGAAATGTCGGCTTGTTTGAGCGACACAGATGACAGCACATGACACAATTAATATTTTAGTATGGAAGGCAAATGTAGCTTGAATGTGCAGCTAGGAATGATCCACAGCTTCTGTCTCAATTTCCAAACCACATGCTGTTGTTTCAGTCATTTTTCATGTAGACTACATCCCTCTTGCATTTGTGTGCTCTAGCTTGCTGCTAACTCTGTTCCTTTGTGGCACCAGCACCACATAGCAATGTAACAGCCTGGCTACACTTGACGAGTGGTACATAGTGAAACGTGGCTCGTAACGTGTGATGTAGCCAACAGCAAGCTACGTTTGTTTAGCGAGATGTTCATCTTGAAGTCTAACTCAACAAAACTGTTATTCGTTCATTTATAAGACCAAAACTAAAAGTAACAAGTGGAATGTATGCTGTTGTAATGGAGCAGAAGTAGCGTTTCTTTCTCATAAATATACTTGAGTAAAAGTGAAAAGTATACTGTGATAAAATTACTCCTAAAAGTACAATTTATGTAAAAATGTATTCAAGTAAATGCAATGGAGCAAATGTAGCATATTATTACCAGTGATGGGAATACCAGCGTTAGAATAAACGGCGTTACTGCACTACTTTTTTCAGTAACGAGGTAATCTAACTACTTACTATGTCCATCGTGACAACGCCGTTACTGTTACTGACCGTCACTGACAGCGTTACTTTTGATATATTATATTAATTTTTATTCTGGTGAACACAAGTTTCACATTTGTTGGGACTATATAATTTGTGCTGCTGCTCCAGTGGAGAGGAGGCGGAGTGATACGGTTAAACCTGGACAGCGGCTCCGTGTCTGGCTGGGTGCGTGTTGAGCCTCTGTGGACAGGGCATGCGGCGGTGTCACAGACGCAGCGAGAGTATGAATTCAGTATAAGAAGAAAACAGCATTACATGTTCAAGCCAGAAGTTTCCCTAAATTATTTCTCTCATCCACGACCCGAATGCAGTACATAGTTAACGCTGAAGACGCAGATACACTGTAGTTCTGCACCCTTCTGACTTCATCTGACCGGGAGCAATGGATATACAGTAATCATGATGACTGATTGTCATTGCAAACCTGAGCCAATGTGCGCAGCTGCACATGCGCACACAACCACACACAGACACTAGCTACTGACGGTGACTCCAGAGAAATAGGAAAGAATCATAAACTGGAGTCACAAATATCAGTTTTCCCTCAGAGATAAAAGACACAAATGTGATGAGAGATGTTTATTAGAAACTAGGTGTTTCTTGGTTGCTGGAAGCTGTTGTAACTATGTAGGCTTAAAGCTCGAGCTACAGGGAGATTTTTCTGTTATTTATTCTGTTAAATTTCTATTTCATTCATTAGTGAAATCTAATATTCACTTTTATCATGAATAATTCAGAATATAGATTAATCTAAAGTTACGTGACGTCAAAAGTAACATTAAAAACGTAACAGAATGATTACTTTTCCAAGTAATTAGTTATTTTTATAAAGATGTAATTTCATTACTAACACCTTTACTTTTGGGGGGGAAGTAATTAGTAACGATAATCAATTACTTTTTTAAAGTAATGTTCCCAGCACTGATCACTACCCACCTCTGTTCACACCTGACCTTAAATCATGGCTCACATCTAGCCAGGACCATCCTTTCATTCCAGACTCTACTGATCTCACACACACTAATACACACCTACACATTACTCATCTCTATTATTCAGATGATACTTCATAATCTTACAGAAAAAGATGATCTATACAGTACCAAATGCTTATAGCTCTGTATCTGTAGCTAAATGACACAACTGTTCACTGTTTAGTTGACTGAATATTTTAGAAAGTTGTGGGCCAACATTGCCAACTGGAGAACTACTGCATATGTGGTCTCTAGTTGAAAAAAACAACTCTATATATCCCAATGAATGCCAGCTTAATGCCAGCTGGATCTCAATGACAGCTTCTTGTCCAATTTTCTAGATTTTTTATACTTAACATAGCGAAGTGATAAGACGTACTGGATGTTTTACAACTTTAACATTTTCTTCCACCCATTCCACCCTAAAAATGTCGCTTCTGTAAATTCCTCTCGGTTTTCAAGTAATAATATGAATAATATATTCCATGCTTCTCTAATTATAATGTTATTTTTGTTGTAGTTCACTTAAATTAATGATGAGCTGAGTGACATGAATTTATTTCCTGAGGTATCATGGGTAAAGTAGTCCGTTGGAGCATCTGTCTCAGGGTAGGTCTGAGCTCTGTGCTGCCTGTTGGGCTATAAGGGGATTGGATATGCTCCGCTAATGCTATTAGTGCTGCAGCTGGGGATTACTGTCTGCTAAGGAAAGGGGAAACGGCTGTGAAAAGTGAAAAACTGTTGTGTCAGGGAATTTGTGTCTAACCAAGATTTGCATGTTTGTACATGACGTGGAGAAAACGAAATTCATGCCAAGTCTTGCATAGCACAAGAAATACCCCCCATGAAATAAATACATTTTAAAAAGGTCTTTTATGCCAAGTGTTTTGTGAGCTGTTCTTTACTGCATTTGGCTGTTACAGAACTGCAAGCTTTTGTTTTAATTAGTCAATTACACTGGCTAGCACCACTTACTGTAGATTTATTTTTAGCTGAGGATGAGATGTAGCCTATGACATCTTTTGTTTTTGAGAGAGAGAAAGGCCATTTATTAAATCTGACACAAAAGAGGAGGGTTTACTTGGCACATTTTATGTTTAAAAAAAAAAGAGAAAGTAATCAATTATTTACAAAGAAAATGTGTATCTGTTATTGTGTTTCTGCAAATTTTTTGGGCTTGTGGGGCCCAGGCCCTGTACTATGCCTGCACTGGGTAGTCAGTTTGCAGTGGGGTTGGTGGCTGACAGTCTTGGCCCGCTGGGACACTTCCACTTATTGCAGTGAAGGGGTTTGCATGTCCTGAGGATCGTAGGAGCTATGTGGTCTGGGCTTTATGCCCCTGTTAGGGTTACCCCTAAAAAACAGGTTTCTAGGGGAGAGACTAGACAAAGCGCAGCTGAAACACCCCTATGGACAGAAAGAGCACTGAAGCCATATTTCCCTTGCCTGGACACAGGTCTGGTGAAAGCCTTTGTCAGAAAGAGCTTCAACCATGTTCTTGGAAGGCGGGAGACATTGAGTCAGAATGGGCTGCGTCTCGTGCTTCTACTGCTGAAGCCGCAAGTCGGGGCTAGGCAGGCTGCCCCGTGACCAACCTGGATAAGTGGCAAGAAGATGGTATGGTATGGTATGGTTAGTACAGCAACAAATACTTCAGTCTCATGATCAACATCATCTGCAGGTTAAAAAAGAAAAAAAGTGCAGCTTCAAAGCCAGCAGCAGCAAGAGAAGAGCAAACTCCTCCAGGTCTACACACTCAAAAATAGAGGTATGAGACAGGAACATTTCTGTACCTGTAGGTGCATTTTTTTTTACAAATGTTCTCTCAAAAGTACAATATTGGTCTTTATGAGGCCAGAAGTGTACTTATATACTATGAAAAAGGGTCCAAAATAATACAAAGTACAAATTTGTACCATTTCAACCCTAAGGGTACCTGCAGCATTGAAAAATGTATGTAGCTTGTACAATAACTATAAATAGCACTCCTTCTAAACAGTTGTATAATTATAGTTATTACATTATGATTTTTATAATAATCATAGGAATCATAGTAATTATTACACATATAGTTCTATATGTGTTTGGCCGAATATTTATATAATAATTATTCATTTATTATTAGCATCTTCGATTGTTGTCATGATCTCTATTTTATTGACTTTGATTCATAATTTTTAATTGGTTTAATTGAACTTTATCAACTCATACAGCTTGATAAGGTACAAAAATGGACCAGGACCAAAGGGTACATAAATGTCTTTCAAAAAGGGAACACCCCCAGCTACAAACTTTGTACCCTTTTAAGTACAAATTGGTACCTCTATTTATGAGTGTGTATAGCATTTTTGTAATACAGTTGCATTAGTTGTACATGTGGTATTTATGCCTGTGACTGGAGCACAAATCATCAAAAGCTCCGTGACTTTTGCTGGAACACACACCTGTAAGGTTTAAACAAGCAAAATTAAGCTTTATGTTAACCATGAACAGTAACATTTCATTCATTAAAAACTGCGTTATAAAGGTAACTACCTGCATGTTGGTGTGAGTGCAACTGAGTTCACCTGACATAAATATCATCAGTCAAGATGCTCTATGAAGATACTTGCCTACTTCCTCATTGGGGTTGTGCTGACTTGATTAGTTGTGTGCAGATGGGGAGAACCTCTGTGATTACTGTATATATATGCCCCTCTATTGTGAAAATATTGAACACATCATGATCTAAAGTTGTCTGTGTCTGCTTCTGCCTGTGGAGCCCTTGAGTTGAAAAAGCCTAATATTTTCAATAAAATCCTCAGTTGGCCTTCATCCTCAGGGGGTGTGGACAACAAATTCAAGTGTGTTCCCCTCAGTGTGTTCTTCTCACCAGTGAAACCAACATTACGTGAGTGAGTAAGCCCTGATCCTCTGGCTCTTTTTGGACATTTTCGTATCTAGCAGTCACACAGAGGAAATGACCCAAAGCAATTTGCAATATTGGTCTCTGCAGGTAATTTTACTCCTGTACGCCATACATTATCACAACTGTGTTGTAACTTTACTGCAGTTAAAACCAATGCTGCCCAGTCACTGCAGATAATCTTTTGCAACCTTGACCTTCTTGCAAACAATGTCACTTTCTGAATTCCTGGCTGCATTACGCAATTATAAGGAACAAATTAGAAAATAAATGCATAGATATTGAACACAGACATGGTGCACTTGTTACAGCATTGTTAAAGACAGTTAAAGATTCCAGATTTTTCCACATGGTGAGTCACTCAATGTATAAACCCATCTTCTGTTTTAACAGTCATATCTTTTTGTGGGGTAGAATGCCATACAATCAGTCTGCACTACTTGAGAGTATTCAACACTAATAGCATGGCAGTGTCAGTGGAGGAGTGCCTTGCTGTACAACATGGTATGCTGTCTCTCTCAGAAGGTAACTGAAACCACACAGGAGCACAAGAACACATGCATCTTTAGAAAGGTTTTGTGCCTTCAGGGAATGACAGTGTGATTTTACAGCATATTATGAAATAAGTAATGAAAGGATATTTTAAATCTGCAAATAAAGAAAAAAGGATGGATCTGCACAGCGTAGCTCCCACAAATACTCGAAATGTTACCCGAAACGGTGAAATCTAATAAATTTGTGGGAGGTATATCCAGTTGTGCGGATCCATCCTTTCTTCTTTATCTGCATTTTCTTGTGATCCAGCACCTGGTTTGAGATTTTTCTTAGGATGTGCATAATTTTTCAGTTTTGTCTTAGATCTCCAAATACCTTACACCAGGGGTGCAAGTCCGATCCTTGAATGCTACTATCCTGCAATTTTTAGAATATACCTTCTCCAACAAACCTGAATCAAATGGCTAATCCCCTCATGCACGTTATTCAGCTCCGCAGAGGCATGATAACGAGCCATTCATTTGATTCAGGTGTGCTAGGGAAGGGATACAACCAAAATGGGCAGGATGTAGCTCTCGAGGACTGGACTTGGGGCACCCCTGCCTTCACCTTATTTGATTAATGACATATGTACAGTACTGTATGTGTTGAAGGCTCACATTAAGCAGTGCTGATATGAATTCATGAAGAAGTTTTTGAGTCTAATCAAATAGAAATGTCTAAAAGGCTGGGTAGGGAATCCTGGAAAAATGGTTTGAGCAAGCTACATTTAAAAAAAAAAAAATAGACCCACCCGAAGCCATGCCTCCAGTGCGCAGGAATGTGCACCCCGATGGCTCAGGATCGGGTCACCAAAGACAACCAAAAACAGCCAAGTGGCTAGCTTGTGAGCTAGCTAGTAAACAGCTGATTCACAATGTTTCTTAAAGTATTAATTCACTAACCTCCAACTCCTTCTGCGGTGTAAAACGTCTACACTGCAAACACCACCTTCACAACTTGATCCAATTCCACGTTTAGCCTTTTTTGTGGATTTTAAGAGCAAACAGCTGCACAGATAACAGCAGCGAAAAGCCATCCACCCAACCTTTAATACAGTACTGCCCCAGGCCTGCTGCAAGTGATTTTTTTTAAAGGTTTGCACAGCCGGAGTGAAGGTAACAGTTTCTACAAATGTATGAAGAAATATAAGCTATAGACACTTGTGTTGCATATTTTCTCATAATTTTGGTCAAACCTCTTTAATCAAATATTAATCACTGCACAACAAAGTGTACAATTTTTGTTGATGCATTTGTAAACTTCTGTAATGGCCAATTAGTTTTTTTTTTCTGTCTCTCTGCCTTAGCATCTGTTCTTATGTTCAACACAATCTTTAATATTCATTATCCCCTCAAATCTCTCTCCAAATGTCTCACACATTTGTACAGATTTCTGCAAGTTGCAATGAGTCAAGAGATGGCACTTATGAATATTTACCATCAGCAAGTTACTGAGGGCAATCTGTGGAGATTCGTTCACTCCCACTTTGTTTACTGTGAGTGGATGAATACTTCAGCTGGGCCTCAGACTGTATGTGTTTTCTTTTTCTGCATTCTTTTCTCTAAGCAGCCTAAGGTATCTGGATGAAAATCCCTGAGAAGCTCCCATGTTATCTAAGATGTCAAGACACTTCCAACACCTTACAGTATGTACTGTACTCCATACAGTTATTTAGCTTTTTAATGTCACTATGTGTTTCAGCTTGAATTGAGTCCATATTGCTATTTTGTGCATTCACTATTTAGCTAAAAAAAAAAAGAAAAAATCCTTCCTACATTACATTTAGAAGTATGTTACTATAGTACACCATTCAGTTTGCAAAGCATTAAAGGATAACTTTCTTCATTTAAAAAACTCTTAAATTCATTTCATCAATGCTTTAAGTAGAATGAATAAACGAACGAGTACTAGCCTATTGTCTTGTGAGTTCAGAGTTTCGCAAATTGAGTTTTTTTATTGTCTGGGAAGGGAGCTTCCTTCTCAGCTGTACTATGGAAGTGCGCATCGAAAAGTGTTTAGAACACCCTGATCAGTAACGGAAGGCAAAATCTGGACTCATGGGACAATAGTACGCGTTCGTTCGTTCATTCTCCTTCAAGAATTGGTGAAAATCAAATTCGATGCTGGATAGGACAAGTTTAAAAAAAGAAAGAATTAGTGAAAATCAATGAGTTTTGCTGCAGATAATGCCTTATAAAGAAGGCTGCCCCATCTTTGCCATTATATAGATGTGCGCTGAAGGGCGACGCACTGTAATATCTTCTGAAGGAGTCAAGGTGATACAGAAATTTTACCGGTGAGTAACTGGATGTATAAACTCCTAGAAATAAGGCCCAGGTTGAAAAAAAAAAACGAAAGTTATCCTTTAAGAAGAAATTTTCAGTTTACATTACAGTCCCAACAGCGGAGTGACACTCATCTTTGGTTAGCAGTCGAGGCAGCTGCTGGGTTGCCAAGCTGACAGCCAGAGAATGCTCAGACTTGATAATCAGAGTTGACTAAATGGCTTCTAACTGGAGCAATTAAGGGTATGTGTCTGCTGAAAGCTGGTTTATCTGAGTGCAGAGTTTATTTACCCTAAGGCATGTTTCTTTTCAGTTACAGAGCAGTTTTGTGCTGGATAAATCCTTTGTCTGGGCAAACTCTATTTTAGCCCATATCACTTTTAAAGATATTTAATGTTTTTTTTTAGTCTGAGTTTTTTGATATTGTAGATTGCTCTCTTCAGACAGATGTTTCCCACACTGCCCTTAAAACGGCGGTGTTGAGGCCCCTTCTGAAGAAAAGCAATTTAGGTAGAGTCCGAAGTCCTCCCACCGTTTCTGTTTGCAAACAGCAATATTTAAACTGAGCCCCCCTCCCTCTCAGGCTAATGGCCGCCTTGTCCTTCAGCCTATTCAGCTTCAAGCCTCTCCTTCAGAGCTCAGAAGCGGGTAAAAACCAAACCAATATCAACCCTGGTTTTCCAACGTGCACTATCTAAAGCTCTTACCTTTTCTTCTGTGCATCCCCCGTTTTTCTTTCTTTCTTTTTTTTTCCTTTGAGAGTTCGAGTGACTGGCGTCTGCTCCAATCATGAGCTTATTCCCACACAGCGTCATGCCTTTAGCTCTGTCATTGGCTGGCGATATAAACAGAAATCTCCACCCAGAAAAGTCCCGACCAGACCATAACAAAGCGAAAGAGCGAAATACAGCCAGGGGGAGAGGGAGTTCCATTCAAACGTACCACTGTGCGGTTTGAGACAGATTTCACTTGCATAAGTCTAACGTTTATTTTCAGGGGAGAAACTTCAGACTCTACCTTTAAGTAAAATTATCAAAAAAGATTTTTTTTTTTCAATTACATGATTTCGTGAACAAACACAATAGGCTATTTTAGAAAAATTTCAATCTGGCTTTAGGACGAACCACAGTACCGAGACAGCCCTTTTAAAGATTTTTAATGATCTTAAATGTAATTTGAACTCTCAAAACTTTCTGTCATGATGCTACTGCACTGGATGTCAGTGCTGTCTTTGACACAGTAGACCACCAGATTTTATTAGACAAACTCAAGAGTTTGGTGGGCCTCTCACGTACTAGAGATGCACAGATTGATCGGCAACCGATTGCAATCGGCCGGTAGTGCTCTTATTGGTTTTGATCGGGGTTCTCAAAATAGATCAAAGGAAGCAAATCCGATGACATTGACAATAACAAGTGTTTTAGCATTTGGTGTGAGAAATACAGAGGAGACTCCAGGAATTCTCTTCACTCCATGGAGACAGTGGAGGATAAACTGTGATCTGTGTCTGGTCCCGGGTTTCCAAATGGCGGGTTGATAACCTGCTGTCCCCATGTGGGTCTGCAGGTCGTTAAACTGGGCTGGATCAGACAAAAGCTGCGCCACTATCGGCTCGCAGCTCCTGGAGTAAACGGTGAAATCACCAGAACACCAAATATTTTAGAGCATAATAAGTCTGAAACTGAAGCTAATCAATAATAAATAAAGTACTTCTTACCTTTAATGCGACTTCTGGTGCTGAATACTTTTGCTGATGGCTTTGTAGTGTGGTTGATACGTGGTGAGGTTAAGCTTCATGCAGGTGTTGAGGCTTCCATCCATTAAACGAGATCGTAGGTTGGTTTTAATTTTTTTTAGATGTGAGAAAAACTGCTCACATGCATATGTGGAGCTAAACATGGTTACCATGGCTAAACATGGTGTACGGTATGTGACTGGAAGCGCGCTCCAAGTTTTGACAATCAGCTGGTCCGCTGGTCCCACTTTACCCATACTCACCCTACATGCTAGATGTTCGTGCTATTCCACTTTTTACAAACTTTTTTGGTAAACTATGTGGGGAAATCAGCTGTCATAGCTCAGACAGGACAACATTAAAATCCATCTGCCTTGTGAAACAGAGGGGTGGGAGGAGGATATGAAAATCTGGCCAAAATGGTAGACGGTAGCAGTATTAGCCACGTTAGCCACTTAGCTCTGTCACATCTGAGTGAAGCAATGAGCAATCTTAAGTTTTGAGGCTTATCACTACCTACATGATAATAATAATAATAATAATAATAATAATAATAATCATAACACATTTTATTTGAAAAGCGCCTTATCAGAGCACCAAAGGACACTGCAGAGCAGATAAAACATTAAAAACAGTAAGCTAAAACACAAAACAACACACACCACATAAACACAACATTGGATTGGTGCATATGGACTTGGGTAGAATAAGAGTGTCTGTACAGAAGAGTTTACAGTCTGGATTTAAAGAAAAGAAAATGTCCACTGTACGGAGATCGGGATTCCAGAGATGCGGAGCAAAGTAATACACAGTGATAAGGTTGGTCATGTTTTGCTAAAAGAGTTGGAATATAATCTTATTTATTTAACCACAAATGTCAAGTTTTTATTTGCAAATTGGGACCATTTGGTAGTAGTCTGGAGCCCTGCAGCCAGACCGAGGTGCGTGTTCTACACATCGCTCTTGTAACCACAAATTTAACTTTCTCTGGATGTTAGTACAACCATGATCAGTGCAACATATTACCAAACCGTGCAAGGACATTTTTCCAGGGCAAATCGTTTAGAAATATTTTGAATATTCTTGTTGTAATGTTAGGAAAAACTGCTACCAGAAATGACAACTTACTCTGTGAGTGAATGGCAAGCCGTTATTTCCGGTATCTCACAGGAAGTTTATCACATAATCGTCTCTACATTCGTCAGCCCAGGAATAAGGTGGAAAACATGTGTCTTGTGATAATGGTTTCAATTATTCTGAAAATACTAAGATGAAACCCAACAACTGGGCCTAGACTCTTGCATATCAATGATACCCTTTGGGGGGTTTCCAGCAAGCCCCTACAGCTGCTGAATTGCCACCATCTCTGGCAGCTCTGTATAGCATATAGCAGAATGATGATCTGGCTGCTTTATTGTGTTGAACAGATTTATTCTGCCAAGAGGAGCTTTATAAATATAAGGTTGCTGTTGGTATTCTGAGTTTACACATACAAATATAAAACATATTTTAATGTAAGTGATTTGTACTTTTTTTAGTTTGATAGTTTTATTATCCACTCTGCAAATGGCAGTAAGGGACAATTATATTTAATATGCGTGTAAATTAAATACAATGATGTTAAGTTTAAATAAGAAGTTAAAAACATCTTAATTCAAATTCTTCATATTATTGTACTTATACTGTAATAGTCCAGAAGTATGTGAATATATGCATGTACTGCTTATTTTTACTTTAATTAGGCTACTTAATATAGACCTCTTTGCATCTAAACAGAAAAAGCCCCACTTAAACTCACTTGACAGTAAAATGATACAAATCTCTTTCTTTATTGTCACAAAATGTGACATAGGAACATTTACTCCAGCATTGGTAGTCTACTGATACATGCATGAAGGAGACAACTTAGAACAAACAACAATGATTTGGGCACTTTTAGCTCTGGGATCTTGGATAGGCTTTTTTTTTTTTTTTTTCTAAAAAGGAGCCTCCTGACAAACCTTTTCACTCAGCACGCTGCGTGTGGTTAACTAGCAGCTATATCTTGTGTCCAGCGAGTCAGAGGACAAACAAAAAGAATGCTCACTTCACTTTGTCAGTTATCTTGAAGGTATAGACAGAGCAGCACTTTGCTAAACCTACTCAACGAAGCATCAGCTGATAACTCCCTCCCTCGCGGTTCCTACACTACCATCTCGAACTGCAGGGCAGGGCTTGTCTGGGCGCGTCTAGGTAGGCACGTCAGGACAGTGACGTTTGGATCATGTGACCAACCGTAACGTTATCTAAATTATTATTTCCTTTTATTTATTGTTTTTGGCATCACCAACAAACTTTAACTCAACAAGAATAAATTTAAAAAATATATATATATTATTAAAAAAAGAGAAGGAGACAAAGAGGCATTTTGGGCACCAAGGGGTAAAGGGGCAGGTGCTCGAGCCCCCCGCAGCCCCCTCTGCACGTGGCTGTGCAGTACATGCACAAGTTGTCAGAAGGAGATCAAATCTCATACTTTTGTAAATTAGTATTCATAGAGTGATACATTCAGGATTGATATAAAAAATACCATGTGAACAAGAGCATTATGCCTGCATCTATGACTGCATCTGGTGTGCTATTAAAAATGCAAACCCAGGTGAACAAAAGTCTGAGGGGAGTAATAATTACACTAGCAGCTCCGCCACCATCATTATATATATTCCTAATCAATGGTCATTGTGCTTAAGGGGAACTGCAATTTCATTAATTAATGGTTTCAATGATCAGTATGCTCTTTGTGTATGCATGTGTGCGTGCGAGTAGTTAGTGTTAATATCTCTAATGAGTAGCTGTGGCACATGAAGCCTGTGGACACCTGCTACTTCTATTAGTGCCAGAGGGCAGACTAATCACACTGGCTTTCAAATCTAAGCACGTTATTCAGTACCCCTCAAACTGAAGGACCCTTCATCATACAGACCTCAGGAGTGTTCAGTGACAATGCAGCTGATGTATGCATCTTCCAGAGGCAAAAGCAGAATGGAAAATCTTGCTTTATAGATATAATCAGCTTTCTCTCCTTCAGAGCGCTGAACATCTGGAAGAGTTGCTTAAACTTACGAGCACTTTATTTGCAGACAAAAGAAATATACTGGAGCAAGTTTGAATTGGCAGGCCGCAGGTATTGCCTCACTGTGAGACCCAGTATGTCATGACTGAAATGCAGTTGTGACATTTTTCTGCTAATGTAATTAACAAATGTGTTAAATGTATGTGTGGTGAAAAAAACAAAATAAAGCAAACAAATAAGCAAAAAACTCCTGCTCATATATGCGGTCAGTGTCTTGGTCACAATTAGCATTCAATTCAATTCAAACGCACCGTGTTTGAGTTTCCTTAGCTAGGCTTTCATGAATTTGACTTTATCACATGCTAGTCTACATGGAAAAATAAAAGATTTGAATCCTGAAACGTGTAGCATTAATTTTTCCCACAATTATAGTACCAAAAAAGGTAAAATCCTCCTTTTAAATATATAGTTCCACACTTCTGACACATGGCAAGCTTGAACTTCATACCACCTGTTGCCTCCCACATTGTTCTCTTTGCATCCTTTGCCAGCTATACTTATTAAACCATCATCACATAAATTTCAATAATCCATCCTGAGTGAATCCCAGTCAATACCAGTTCCCATGGATACTGGAAAAGACAGACAAAGCAGGCATTTTTTTTTAAAATTTTGGTCTGACTAATCAGCTTCATTCTTGTTCCAGTGCGTGGAAATATCAGTAACCTCAATATAAACTACTGCACGTCTAGTGACAGTGAGAATTTCATTGGGGTCAGACTGGATGTGGAACAGAGTGGGTCACTACAGGACTGAGACAGTGCTGATAGCTGCCAGGTAAAACAGGCTGGATGTGTAAAGACCGGGTGGTGGAGGTTACTGGTGTAATGGTTACTGGCTGCTCCACAGGACTCAGCAGCGTGTTGCTGATTTGCAAGGCCTAAAGGACAGCCACGGCCTTCCACCCACTCTGTCGCCATGGGAGATACTAGAGAGGTGATCTCATCTCATTTTCTCCTTCACTCTCATTCTCTTTCTTTTATCTCTCCTCACCTTCCTCCTCTCTCTCTCTCTTTCTGCTCTTTTTCTGTCTGCTGGCATTCTCTGCCATAACAACCCTATTGATCTACTGCTATGATTATTCATCAGCCCACTCACATTGGGTTAAAGTCAACCTCCAGTAACATGAGTGACCATGAAAAAGTGAACTAATGACACTACAGGGTAGATTTCAGTATGTGTACAAGTACTGTATATGACCCACTCATCTCACAGGTCAATCCCTTGTTGCTAATATGACTTTTATGTGTGTTATCAAAGGGCTGCAGCCTTCAGTTAACTGGCAGCAACAATGGAAAAGAGGAAAGAAACCATAAACAGGAACCACAGCCTGCTTCCTGAAACCATCACACCAACACACAAGCACAGATGCAACTGCATGCATATAAACACCCAGTGTGTGTCTGTTCCCTCTCACTATACTACCCCCTCTTTATCTCAAAGGGCAGAAGCAACAGTTAGAGATCACATGTTCACAGAAGTCTTTCCTCATTTCTGCTTGGCTCAGGCTCAAAGTTTTCTGGCTAAAAAGCAGAGTGACTGCACTTTGAAAGACTTTTTTCTGAACGTTTTTCAGTATTTAAACAGAACATAGAGATAACCTGAACTACAGTATAGGAGCAAGGAAGGGGAGGGAGGCTGTTGCCATGGCAACCAAAGCCGCGGCAGTCCTCATCATAAGGCTGCTTCTGCATCGTCTGTGTGTGTGTGTGAGTGTGTGTGGACACGCTGTGTGTGAGTTTGCCCTCCTCTCTCTAGACGGGAGGCGAGGACATCCCCCTCTAACACAGAGCCAGCAGAGAGAGGAGGATAGGCGGAGAGAGCGAAACCCCATAATGCACTGCACGCTGCAGGGCTGAAGTCGTGCAGATTCATCAGTTCCTGTTCGAGGGGTTGTGTGTGTGTGAGCGCACACGCACTCATACACCCAGACCGAGCACAAGAGAAATAACAGAGAGAAGCAGGCAGGTAAGACGGCTGTGCTCTGACTGTGCTGATGGCTGCTGGTTTTACAAGAGGATCTGTTTCTGTGTCTGTTACTGCCTGGTGAGAGGAGGAGAGCGGAGAGCTGCCCAATACAGATGCAAGGCTGTTAGTAATGTTTGGCATATTATGCTCCAGACAACTTCCTTGCCTGTTGCTAGTGATAGCTTTCTTTCTGTCATGTTGAAAAGAAAATATCTTCTCAAGAGAAAAGAATCCAATCAGTTGTCATGTACATGAGTTTTTGTCTGTCTCTGGGTTTATTTTTGCCTTTTCCCCTGTACTGCAGATATACTGTTTAACTGTGGCTGACTTTGAATATCCTCTGGAAGGTTTTGCATGTGCATAGATGACAAGAGTGCCTGTGAATTGCGTAACTTTTAGGAAAGCATGGATTGTGTGTTAAAATTGAACGTTACTTTTCTGTCTAGAGGTTCTAGAGGTTTTTAAAGAAAAGTTTAAAAAAAACTATTATAACTGTTATAAAGCAGTCATCTATAAATTTTGGTTTCAGATGTTTACTATCAAACAATTTCTTGAGAATGCTCAAATGGAACAAGTTTCACTTTCATGACAAAAACCACTAATGAGGCTTGTATGGATTAAGTTTCAAAAGCAGTTGCTGGAACCACCTCATGGAAAAAAAAAATCCTATTTTTCAAGGTATCTATATGACACCAGAGCGAGTAGGCAGGTAAAAAGGCACTTTCTCTGCTACGGGTCATTTTGTGGTTTAACAGCCACTGAGGCTCGTGACCGTATCAGTTGCAACAGAGACGCAGGCGGCTGGAAAAGCGCGATTGCAGCAGCTCAGAGCAGGGACTCTTAAACATTATTAGTCCAGTACTCAAATGAGACATTTCAGGCCTCCCCTTCTGGGCCATGTCATAAAATCTTATTTTTAACACTGCAATGTAGAGACACACACAGGACCAATATGAAAGCTTGCACAGCGAGAAATAAAACTGATAATTAATAAATTAAACCCTGATTCCAAATATGTATGAATTAAATGCATGCAGAGAACCAAGAGAAGAAAACAGACCAAGTATTATCTCAGATTTAAACTTTTAAATAGACTACAGTGCAAGGCAGTTTTATTTATATTTCTTTTATCACAAAAAGTCTCAAAGGAGCTTTGAGACTGTTGTACTTTTGTATCTTACACCTTTTGACAGTGTTTTTCATATGGATGTGGATAGTTGTTTCTACTGAACATTTTCAGACAACTCAAAGAGCTTTGTGACCTGGGAAATCAACAAAAAAAATATAACGCAGAAAAGATGAAAACAAAAATCTTTTGAATATTCAGTTTATCTGTATTTAGCACAGAAAGAGTCCCACTTCCCTTTGCTGTTACCCTGCAGAAATCCACCTGTCAAAAAGCTCCTTTTCATTATGTTTTCTTTCATCAAGAGCTTCCCTCCTCTATCTGTGTTATCTTCTAATAGAATTATCCACCAGACACCTATGTGACAGTAATACCTATATTTCTGGCTTTACTCAGTAATAATTCAGTGTGTGCTCAAAGCAGGTAGATAAAAATGTGTGCATGTATTTGACTGAAAGGCTCTCTTGGTATATACTGTACAGGTTTTGAAGAGTTGCTGCAAGTAAAAAAAGAAAGAAAAATAGAGCAACAACAAATCCAGCAACATTTTGGCTTAAAGCATTCCATTTTAGAGGTTAGTTGTAGAGTTTAATACGTTTTTAACCCTTTGAGCCATGTGCCTATCTTTTAGGCATCTGCTTGAAAATTAAGTGCACTATATTGCCAAAAGTATTTGCTCATCAGTCCAAATTATAGGAATCAGGTGTTTCAATCACTTCCATGACCACAGTTGTATAAAATTAAGCACCTAGGCATGTTGACTGTTTTACAATCATTTGTGAAATAAAGGGTCGCTCTCAGGACTTCAGTGAATTCCAGCGTAGAACTATGATAGGATGCCACCTGTGCAACAAATCCAGTTGTGAAATGTCCTCACTCCTAAATATTCCACAGTCAAGTGTCAGCTGTTTTATAAGAAAATGGAAGTGTTTGGGAACAACAGCAACTCAGCCACAAGTGGTAGGCCACGTAAAAGGACAGAACGGGGTCAGCGGATGCTGAAGCGCATTGTGCGAAGAGGTCGCCAACTTTCTGCAGAGTCAATCACTACAGACCTCCAAACTTCATGTGGCCTTCAGATCAGCTCAAGAACAGCGCACTGAGAGCTTCATGGAATGGGTTTCCATGGTTGAGCATCCAAGCCATACATCACTACAGTAGGTGCAATGCAAAACGTGGGATGCAGTGGTGTAAAGCACGCCGCCAGTGGACTCTAGAGCAGTGGAGGTGTTCTCTGGAGTGACAAATCATGCTTCTCCATCTGACAATCTGATGGACAAGTCTGGGTTTGGCAGTTGCCAGGACAACAACACTTGTCTGACTGCATTGTGCCAAGTGTAAAGTTTGGTGGAGGGGGGGGGGGGGGGGGATTATGGTGTGAGGGTGTTTTTCAGGAGCTGGGCTTGGCCCCTTAGTTCCAGTGAAAGGAACTGTGAATGTTTTAGCATACCAAGACATTTTGGACAATTCCATGCTCCCAACTTTGTGGGAACAGTATGGAGCTGGCCCCTTCCTCTTCCATCATGACTGTGCACAAGTGCACAGAGCAGGTCCATAAAGACATGGATGGCAGAGTCTGGTGTGGATGAACTTGATTGGCCTGCACAGAGTCCTGACCTCAACCCAATAGAACACCTTTGGGATGAATCAGAGAGGAGTCTGAGAGCCAGGCCTTCTCATCCAACATCAGTGTGTGACTCACAAATGTGCTTCTGGAAGAATGGTCAAAAATTCCCATAAACACTCTCCCAAACCTTGTGGACACCCTTCCCAGAAGAGTTGAAGCTATTCTAGCTGCAAAGGGTAGACCAACAGATTAGAGTAGGAATGGGATGTCACTTAAGCTCATATGTGAGTCAAGGCAGGTGAGCGAATACTTTTGGCGATATAGTGTAGCAAAAGTTAAATAAGGATGTATGCAGCCATAAGGTCTGTTTGGATACTTTTGGAGTCATTGTAAAAATGAGGATTTTACTAAAATGTAAAAAAATCTCAGTCCATGTGTTACTGGTGAAGAATAAATGAAGATGACATGTAGCACAAATAATAAAAAGTTCCAGGCTTGCCTAAAAAAAAATCCCAAATATTTTCAGGAAGGACATGCATATCCCTTTCGAGTGATGTAGTTGTAGCTCCAAACTTTTATCAAATCATAGTACAAAACGTGAATGTTATCTCTGCAAAGGTCGCTTCTGATAAAGTAGAACAAAATTAAAGATGTTTTAGTACAGTTGGGGCGAGGTTTTCAAACGGCAACTTTGGCATCTGTCCTTAAAGGTCTACAATTGGGGAACTTCAGGTTTTAAAAGGTTAAAAACAACAACCACAACAAAATATTCATATTTTTTACTGCTATTTTTTAATGAAGCAGACAGATTCCCTCATTATCTTCTGGGGTCAAAAATGCGCACCCTGGAATACGTTAGATCCAGCACACAAAGCTGTTCAGCTTTGGTTTATAGACACAGAGGCTCTGCATGTTCATGCCTTTATGATTAGAAACTTAACAACAGTCCACAGGTCTGTGAATGATGAAAACCTGTCAGGATCACCCCAGGTTGCCCTGTTGGAATTTTCCATGTCTTAAGATCTCTGAGGTTCTTCTTTTGCTCTTGGTCCAGCTCTGGATTTGCTCATCAGAATGAATCAGAGTTGATATATAGATCCAGATTTCTTCATCCAGCTTTAACCGGCCTGGTCTTTGTTCTTTTTCCCAAGATTTTTCCTCATTCCTATCTTTAATGGTCCGGAACACAAATGACACATGTTCAAGAGCCCATGACCTCTTTTTTTGAATGCAGTGAGAATGAGGGACACTGACTTGTGTAAGAGCGCAGCGCCACGAAGGTCCTTCATTCTCTCCTCGGTACACAGACATCAGCAGAGCAGTGAGCAGGAACCTTAGTGTGCATTAAATTACTGCAATTGCAGCAATTATCTGCAAGTCCAAAACCTTTTTTACTGTTTCATGTTTCTTCATTGCTGTGTCTCTCCCTTTAGACTAAAAGCCTGTCACTGAAAAGCACCTTCACTGTGGTAAAACCTTCTTTTTAAATCACAAATAATACCACTCAACATTGACAGGGTCATTGATCTCCTCTAGTGTTTTTACACATTAATTTGTAATACAGAGATTTTGTATAGCTTACTTTAGAAATTAACAATACTTCTCTCCCAGTAGAAGCTCCACTTACAACATGTAGTAAAAAGTAATAGTTCAACAGAAGATTATAACCTGAGCCTGCAGTTCACCTGGCAGTCTGCAGAGCATTTTAACCTGTCGATCATACCTCGCTTACAGTATAATTTTGATATTCTGCCCCATGACTTTACTGTTTTGGTATGTTTTTTCCCAGCCTGTGACTTACGAAGAAGCTCTTGAAGCAGTTGTCCTTTTCCAAAGGCTAACAGATCAGCCTGATCTTACCAGAAAACAGGGGACTAAGGGTTAATATCTAATATGGAGATGAAATGACCAGTGGACATGGGCGTCCTTGGTAGACCTAGTCAATTTTTTTTTCTTTTTGCTGTAGTTGCCTTAACCTGAGCAAACAGTGAAAATAACTTACTGAAATATACTGTAAGCAACAAATTAAGTCCCAAATGAGAGAAAATATCAATGTTGTGGGTTAGAAGCTTGTGCTTGAAAGTTGTTTTCTATGTTTGTGTTGGCATTTGCAGCTCACATCCAAAGCAGAATGTGGACGAAAGAAGCATGGGGTATATTCTGACCTGGTAAAAGGTTGAACTGTCATGTTACAATATGATGATATTGTAAGATGATTTGGAGGTGGTTACATCTGTTTGTTGATGTTCTGTTAACTCAGCTGCTGCTATCTTGATCAGGACACTCTGGAAAAAGAGTTTTTATTCTCAGTGAGGCATATTATGGTTAAATGAAGGTTAAATGAAAATGGATGAGGCAATGGATACGTGGAGTCATTTACCAGCTCCTCTGTTTCAAGGTTATCAATAAACACTTATTAATGTATGTGAAACTTTGATGGACATTAGTCCTTTACTTACAGACAGACAGGCTGTACATTCCTGAACTGCTGTATGTGAAGATACAAATTTATTTTCATGCCAGCAACTTTTCTGCAGCAGTTCCAGAGTATTCAAGACTTTTAAACACTTGACTGTATACCTCCAGTAAAGGCCACAAATAAACAGATTATTTGTGGTAATCTATGGTGAATATCACTCAACAGTGAATAAATTAAAGTTGCTTGAACTCAAAATTCAGAATTGTAATCATCAACCATAAACGTAAGAGGCAAGATATTAGGCGCATTCGGACAGAGAGGTTCTAAGAATGCAGATCCTATAATTACGCCTCCCGAGTTTAGTTATAAGAACTACCCTTCCCCTTCAGTGTGCGTTCGCACATGAGGGAGGATGTTGTTAGGGACCATGCGTGGCGCAATTGTTGCGACAGTGACAAATTTATGCCCCACAAGCTCTAATACAAAACTGAAGTTTTTCATCTCTTTTTTTCAAAGCTATTATAAAAGCTAACTTACCAGCTTTCCCTCATCACGGTCATATGTATCATGTAACGGAGCAGCCCCCCGTTGAAAAGCTGCTCTAACATCCCGTTTACCTTTTCGTTGAAGTACGCCTGGACACTTTAGTGGACGGACCGGGGTTCGTTCACTAAAGTGGCGCAGATTGCACTGACACAATTTGCAACTGTTTTTGGGTTTTCTATCTCTTTTATTCAAAGCTATTATAAAAACTGACTTACTAGCTTTCCCTCCCTTTCCCTTGTTTACCTTTTGTTGAAGTGCACCCAGAACTTTAGTGGCCGGTCCGTCCACTAAAGTGTCCGGGCGGCAGCCGCAGATTCTACTGCTATACTTTGCAGCTGTGTTTTCTCATTAAATTAATATGAAAATAATTGCTTTTGGACACTTCAAAATAGTTATCGATTGGGGACGTGCACCATTGTGATCAATTTAATAATGAATTGGTACACTCCTATTGTAATAGTTCTTATTGTTATTACGATCTCGGTAAACAGGTAAATAGCTGTGAGACTTTTTAAATATGGCGGGGCTGGAAGAAGCGGAGCTCACGCAAGGGGCGCGGCTTGCCAGTTCTACTAATCACCAAACACCTACGAATTTCAGTTCCTATGGAACCCCGAAAAGACCCTGCCTTGGAGTAGAAGCTAAAAAGGTTATAGGAACTGAGGTCTGACATCCCTAGTTCCTATATGTCCGAATGCACAAAAAAATGGCCTGGTTCCAGAAAAGGTTATAGGAACTCCAAAAGGTTCCTACAGTCTGAAAGCGCCTGTTAACACAGTGGTACCAGATGTCTCATGGGCAGACATGACAAACCAGTTCTACACAGTGTCCCTTCCAAGTACCTCCATGTTATACGCCATTGGAAAAATCTCAGCAAATCTTGAGATTTAGATGTCATAAACCATTCCAGGCTACAATCACAATTGTAGATTCAGTCAGTGTTGGG
Organism: Atherinomorus stipes; assembly: GCA_023101725.1. Taxonomy (NCBI): domain Eukaryota; kingdom Metazoa; phylum Chordata; class Actinopteri; order Atheriniformes; family Atherinidae; genus Atherinomorus; species Atherinomorus stipes. The sequence goes on from JALJCO010009117.1 coordinate 407,226, forward strand.
AAGTAATGGATTACATGTAACTGTGATACATAGTTACTGTAAAATACAAAAGAAGAGTAACTGTATTATGTGGTTTAAATTGGTGTGTTCTGAATACAGTTACTTTCTTTTAAAAAAGGGATTACTTTTAGGGATTACTGTACGGCACTTGCACTGTGCGGATGTAGGAGGCATTATGTGCAGAGGTAGCCTACATTAAATCAATGTGTGAGAGCACTCTCCACATGACCGAATGACAATGGTAGAGACAAAAATGACCAGAAGCAGGACAACCTCCTGGTTGAAATCTAAAGAACATTTAATCTGCAAACGTTGTCAAGAGGGCCACAACATCACAGCAGTGCAAGCTTTGCTTGCCATCAACAAAGCTGCTTTCAGCATCGAGGGACTCCACGTCTAATATGAAGAAGCATCCTGAGGTAAAGTGGCTAATTGTTAACTGAGAAATACCCTTGCAACAACTATCAATCCAGCTCCGCCGCTGAGCACATGCGGAGAAAGAAAGGGTTAATGTCAACCAGCAGTGTATGTACCTTAAAGGGCCCATATTATGCAGTTTTTCTTCCCATCTGAAACAGTTCTTTGATATAATGTACTGTATCATGGTTAGATCAAATCCAACCTCCATTCGAGCACATCAGCCATGCACCCTTTTTTTTCCTCCACTCTGCAAATGTACTGTACCTCTTGAGCACGCAAGCAACCACAGTGTTCATTGTTTCTCATCTCTACCAGTGTTGTAAGGGACAGCATGCTCAGTTGAGTTGTTTCTGAAGCCAGAGAGTGTCTCAGTCTCGGCAGCAGAGGGGCGCTAGTACAGTAAATCAGATATGGAATAAGACAGTGTTCAATGGAGTGACCAGCCAGTGACGTATAAAATGTGAAAGTCAGGCCGATCGTAAAAAAAAATGCTTCATTTAAAAGTCTTGAAAACTATATCAATAACTACAAAGTTATTTTTTTATGGACGTATTTGATCTCTTTGTAAGTCAAAACACCCCAGAAGACCATTTCAAGCACTTAGAAAAGTCAGTTTGCATAAAATGGGCCCTTTAACATTGAGTGATCGTGAACTGAACTCGTTGTGTTTCTGCTTGATGAAAGAACGCCAGAATGAGCCACTGTCACTGCACACGTGAATTGGCCTCAAAAGTTTACCTTTGTTAAATAGAGTGGATGTTTTCACACAAAAAAATCCCAGCTAAAAAACCCTGCTAATGAGCTTCAGTATATACACTCACAAAATGCAGGAAAAGAAGCCAATTTCAAATTTGTGTATTTTTACAAGGGCTTTCTGCGTAAATGTGAGAGGCTCTGTGGCTCTACTGTAGTTTTCCCATGCAGAGCAGAGGAAGCTGATATATTATACTGATTTTATGGATTGCATGGTGGTGTGGTGGTTAACCCCTAAGCCTCACACTAAAAAGGGTCGCTAGTTCAATTCCCGGCTGGGGAGGGGGTTCGAACAATTCCAACAGTGGCCTTCCTGTGTGGAGTTTGCATGTTCTCCCCGTGTATGTGTGGGTTCTCTCTGGGTACTCCGGCTTCCTCCCACCATCCAAAGACATGCATGCTAGGAATGAATGTGAGTGTGAATGGTTGTCTGTCTCTCTGTGTTGGCCCTGGGACAGACTGGCGACCTGTCCAGGGTGTACCCCGCCTCTTGCCTGGAAAATAGCTGGGATAGGCTCCAGCAACCCCGCGACCCTGAACTGGATAAGCGGTACAGAAAATGATGACTGACTGACTGATTTTATGTGCTTGACAATTTAAAAAAATCATTTGAATATTGCAAGTGACCAATAACTTTTTTTGTGTTGTGTGACAAACACAGATTTTTTATGCCTTACACATTTTAAAGGAACAACTGTATCCTTAGAGAATAACATGGCAAAATGAATGATGAAGAAAAACACATCCAGCAGAATTAAAAACAATCCACTAGTGGTGGAGCTCCTCTGTTGTACATGCCAGCAGCCAATTTATTTAATCCATAAATGTTTTGGCACCACTATACCATAATATGGTATGGCTGATGAACATATTCTGTTCAACCCAAGGATAATTGTGCAACATTACTGTATTCGTCAGCTGTAAAAACGTGTGTTTGTGTACTTGCGTAACTTTTTCTCTGATGGCAATAATCAGATTCATCTCTGTTAAAGAAGAACTAAGTAACTTTTTCACCTCAATAAATGCTTTTCAGAATCCCTGTGGGGCTAAACAAAGTGTTAACGGAGCGATTCGACGTTTGTGTGCTGTGGGGGTGTAGGGGGAGTACGAACTTTATGATAGTGAAAGGACACCACTAGGGGGAGCCCCGAGCTGAAGTTACTGAGTTATGCTTTAACTAAATTTAGTGCTCCACATAAAGTTCAGATAAACAATTTTGAAGTAAGCAAGTAGTAATCCAAAAGTATTTAGAATATGTTACTTTACTTGACTAATTTAAGGGAATACATTACAGATTACATTTTAGGGCATGTAATTATTAATCTGTAGAGGAATATATTTTAAACGTAACCTTCCCAACACTGGATTCAGTAAACGCTTATTTCTGACCAGTTGCCAATGCAATTTATCTTTAAAGCCATAATGTACCCCATTTGTACAGAAAAACATTCCTATTACATCAGCAAGGGTCCAGTAAAACTGGTCCAGTAAAACAGTTGGTCCACAACAAGTCTTTCATACATAAAAACCTGTTTTAGATGAAAACTGCAGATTTTAAGGAGTTGATGTCAGTTATTCTGAAACTGTAGTGAGCATTGCATAGCTCCTGAGGCAACTTTGATGACCAGCTAATTTTTTTGTATTTTGCCGGGAAACACTTCCCTTACACTTACCTCATGTAGTTAAAAAAAGACACAACAGCAAAACTTTAGAATTTGTCTGATGCAGCTGGCATGGATGCTCTAATCTGTTAACATGGGAGCTGAAATTAAATCCATAATATCCCACACATGCCACGCCCTCTGCAGGAAGCCGGCTTCAGACCAGTGTGCTACAATGCAGCACCTCTTAACACATTCACACCAGTTCAGCTCTGTTACTTCCTCTGTGGCTGGCTTAAAGGTGCATGACTGGTGCAAAACTTTGACCTTTCTCATCCCCTCTCTGTTTACAAACATGGCGATGTGTTACGAAGTCAATTCCTGATCTGGCAGTCTAAAAAGGGCTTTAAGTAGTAAATTCTGTTAGGATGAAGACGTGTCAGACATACAGTAATTAAATACTAAAGCTACACCACTGGAATACGAATAGAAGAGGCAATGTGCAGGAAGTACCGTATTCAATAACTGAATCTACAAATTTCATCACTGCTAAGGATGTTGAACAGTTTCCCCTAAATCCATATTGATGGTTATTTAACAATTCATTTTTCTCAATACAATTTTCCAGTCTACCGTACTTAAAAAAAAAAAAAAAAAAAAAAAAAATTCAAGTATTTTTGAAAACTGAAGCAACACAGACACAGATCTGTAATGTTCCAGAAGATAGAAAGGATAAAAAGATTAAAAAGTAAATGACCATCTGAAACAATCAAATCTGAATCTGAAAAGTATAAATCCTGCTTAAAGTACTCTTTTACCTTTCCAAAAGTAACATTTTAATGCATTATAATCTACTTACTTTCGTGTTCATAAATCACCAACATCTGTACTCTAAGCCAGATAGCTATTGATGATTAATGATTTGAAATGATTCTTCCAGAGCATTTTATAGACATCTACCAAGTTCACTTTTACCAAAGTACTCCTGTTTTAGAGTCCATCTGGTTTGTAGATGATCGCAATACAACATACGCACACTTGGAGACCCTGCAACCTGCTCCCAGTTCAGCATAACCCTGCAAGGCAACTGCACGGCCTTTTTTGGGCACAAGACAATGGTTTGCCAGCTCTAAAATCAAAACTCCCCATAAGCGGCCTCTGTGGTGTTTCGCTTCAACTCTATGAGCGAACTGATAAATATTTATAGAAGCTGGAACTAAACATTAACACATAGAGCAGCTCAGAGATCCATCATAGGTGCTTTTGAGGGCAGGCTGCAGGCTGCTGTTCAATCAACACTCTCTCTCTCTCACACTCACACGCACACAAACACACGAACACACAAGCCAATAAAGTGATAAATTCCAAACAACCTGAAATATTGCAGCTACAGCCGGTGATGTGGCTCTGAGTCACTTGGTAACACCCACTTGTCATACACACACACACCTCGACAAGCACAACATTCACACATGCTTACACACATACACATGCACCTGACGTAGTGTTTGATGGAGTTAGACGCCATGGCAACAGAGCTGTGACTCTTGCTGTCCTGTGAGTGGACTGAAGCTGTGGAGGAGGGAGGAGAATACCAGCCAGCACCGCTACTCAAGAGCAGCTATTATTATTCCCAATCTGTCTTTCTCTCTGCTCTCAGCTTTTCCTTTTTCCATCTTTTCACCACAACTGCTGTCTGTGTAGTGCACTTTAAGTGTTCCAAAAAGGCTTTAAATTGAAAAAAAAAAAAAAATCAACCAGGGGAGTTGATGTAGATGAGTGGTCAGCAAGTATGTATTTTTAAAGCCATTGATTGTGCAAAACCTGACACGTCATCAGATGAAGTTGCACTGATGCTCACAACCACAAAGCACTCTGGAGGGATCTTGTTTGTTGACATTATCTCACCTTTGTTTCACTCTCGCATGCAGCATCTTTCAGTTTCAATCTGAAAATGAAATGGTTCATCTTCTTTTTCAGTCCCTCTTTTCAATCTTTGTTTTTTTTCTTGCAGTTCCTCTCTGTCAGTCATGTTTTAAAGGTTGTAGCGTGGATAGGGAGAGCAGAGCAGTGGGCGTGCAGGTGGACAGGTTTCACAAACAGCATCTGTAGTAGATTTACTGCCTGCAGACAGATGGTGGAGAGACAGGGAACAGTGCAGGTGAATTGCTTTTTTAGGTTTCTGGTAGCATTTTCACGGTCTGGTTATCAGCATTTGTTAGCATACACGCTTGCACACAGATGCACACACACTCTCACGCAGTGTGAAATTGTGGGAACGTGGCTGTTGACAGTAGAAGTTGGTCCGTTCCTCTACGTCGCCCGCCCTCCTTTCCTCTCCTCCCTCTTTTGCATACGGTCCAAGTGCGAGCTGTGAAAGGTGAACTTGCAGCCTGCTGTGGATAAATTATGTGTGACATGTTTAGCTGTGCAGCCTTATATGGAGACTGGTGTAGCTGAATACCGTAAAGCTCTGCCAGGAGGGAAGGAGTGAAGGAGGAGAAGGAGGCGGAGGAAGGAAAAGCGGCAGGGGAGGGTGAAAGCGAAGGAAAAGAGGAAGGAGGAGGGGGCAGTGACAGAGGGAGTGAAAGAGAGGAGTGCCGTGAAGCAAGCATGAGGTTTTTGCTTTCCATTCTGCACTTAGCAGCAGTCAGATGAGTCCTTGCAGATACAGTAAGTCCTTGCTGTTTACACTGTTTATGTGTGTGTGGGCTGTGTGCTACTTTGTGTTTGTTTCAACACAAAACTCACCCGCCAGTGCTGACTTTTTCTGCTTTGTTCCGCCAATCTCACATTTTCATTCACCATCTGGATGTTGTGTGTTATATGTTATGTGTTTGAATGAAGCATGTCTGCCTGCAAGTGTGTGCTCATATCTGGGCAAAAATGCAGATCGCCGCCTCACTTCACTGCTTATGCTTGGTAATTTGACTTGGGACAGCTCTAATGTGGAAAAAGAGCTGAGCAGACAAAAGAACAGGTAGCATTACTGTGTAATGTCCAGCAGAACAGTTTGCACACACACTGACACAAGTTCAGTTTTCTGGAAAACGTTTGTCTGATTCAGTCTCTCGTCTTTCACTGCACTGCGATCTTAGTTCTGTGACAAGCAGTGATGATTCAGAAAACACACATACTGCCTCATTCTTACACATCATACTTTTAAACACTCCTCCACTGTAACAGCAAGACGACTGGTGTTTACTCCCCAGCTGCCCTCAGGAAATAATTCAAAATCCAGCCTCATGCGGGCCGCCTGTGGTAGGTTGACATCCAAATACAAACATGAGAAGAAAAGGGAAATTAGTGAAAGTTTCATGTTGAATAGAGGCCAAGAAACAGAAGGAACATGAGTTATGGGGGAGTGTTTTGTAGCAAAACAATTGTTACCATCAAGAAACATAAATTTAAGAAAGAAATAATTAAAGATGCTGCAACGTTTCTGCCACAATTTTATGGAGTGATTTGGGACAAGCCTGGGAGGGAGCCCGCACTTGTGGTGGATTGTATAAAGTCACAAAATGAAAATCATTTTATTGATGGAAACAGACTGTGTGCAGCTTTCACTGAAGTCAACAATGAGACTTGGACATTAATGTGTATCAGTTGAAGGTTTTCGATTTTGTCTGCATCAGGTTGTGTTATTTCATGAGCATGGTTCATTATTCCTGTCAACTACAAAGTAAGGGACCCAGCTAGTGTTTAAGTTCTAGGAAAACTGGGATTATAGGGGAAATTATTTAAGATCAAGGTAAAAACAAAAAGATTTTTAAAAGTCTGCACAGGAAACAAACACACGCCTCCTGGATACTACTGTAGTTCCTTGTTTTGTTCTCTCCAGTTTGGATGAGACAAGAGGGTGTAAAAAGGTGTGTGAAATAGTTTATTGATAAATTAATGGAGATAAAATCAAATCTTTTTGAGGTTACACTTTTAATTTCTTGCAGGGAGAGGAAACAGGATACCGTAGAAATAAATCTGATGCATTCTTAGTTTTATGTTTATCTTTGCTGACTGTCCTTTGAAGAACTTTTGCAGAGATGCTCTTGCTGAGAGCTGCGTGTGGGCTGCTGCCGTGGCTCTGGGCTGCTAGGAACAGCAGAAGGTGGACCCAACCACTGTTAGACAGAAAAGATGGAATAACAAATTTTTCAGGTCCTTAAAGAGTTTGTTCTAGAAACAAAAAATGTTGAGAGGGACAACTTGCTAATTAGGGCCAGAAATGTTCACTGATACAAGTAATATTTTGATTAAAATGATTTTCTGCTAAAAGGGTTCAGTAGGTCATCACTGTATGTGATGTTATGTACAAAACTGATGCTGTAATACGCACTTTCTAGTTCCTGTTTTGTTCCCACACCCTTCTCACCCAGTGATCTCGAAACCTCTTTCACAGTTTTACACCCTCACGTCTTCAAGTCTCTGCAGCTTTTTGTCTCGTTCTTTGTCTTTGGCCTTTATTAAGGCTCACTGTGTGTTTCTCTCTGTGTGTCTGGCTCCTAGTCGGCTGGAAAAAAAAAAAAAAAACTTCTCTGCAGATCAGAGCAGGCAGATCTACAAGGTCATTAGAGTATACAACAGAGAAAAGCGCAGATGCTGTGAATCTCGCATCATCCCGCACTGGTGTGTGTGTGTGAGAGAAAAGGCAGCTGAAATACAGAAGATGATACAAGTTTACCTGCATTCACGAGTGTTCATTTTAAAACATTATACCTTTTTCTAATGAATTTGTCCCCATTTCTTATGCTCCTCCCCGTAATTTCATCACCCAACTAATCTGTCCCATGGAAGTGATGTCATCTCCTTGCCGTCCTCGGCAGTCACAGGGCAGTCTGTCGAATGCTGATGAGCTCTGCGTTTGTGTGGAGGAATGAATGTGTATGTGCAAACACATGAGCCTGCTTTAAGCCTGATTTGCATGATACAATTATCAAAGAAAAAGAAAACACGGTTGATGCCTTGATCAATGTGACAGGAGGTGAATGTGAAAGGAGATGAAATTGATTCAAGCTTCAGAATTTTGACACAGAGCGTGCATGTGGCAGATAGACATTCACTCAGACAAATGGTTTTTGGAGTCCTATGAAGCCATTGGTGAGTGGCAAAATCACGGGGAGTCAGTCAATGGTGTATGATTGCTGTTTTCCCTGCAGTCTGCAAAGCTGTCACTGGACTAATGCACACTAGTGGAAGATGTAATCTATAGTAAATACAGTTGGCTCCATGGAGGAGCCCTCTGTGATTTCCACAGATTAAGGTGTCAAACTGAATCACTGGTCATAGACAGCTGAAGAGTACAGATTATACCCTGTTTGGCCAAATGCTGTTCTGATGACAAGTAACAGATTCTGCACCACATCTGTGTGTGTGATTTGGAAAGCTGAGTGTGAGTATTTTCTTTTGGGGAGCATCCACTCTTTTGGTATTTCCTGATTTGATTAAGAAAAAAAAAAAAATCCAGACTTTGGAATGTAAAAAAAAAAACAACAACAAAAAAACAGAGAGATGCAAGTTATCAGTTTTAATGTTCCACAATTATTGAGCATCATGATCTTTACAGATGTTTCGATATGTTTTTCAGCCATTGCTAATCTGCAATCATCTTTCTACTCATCAGTCATCGTCAAGTATTTTCCACAGTCCAAGTCTTTTCTCATTTTTTAAATTCTTGTCCTTATTGTACCCCTGTCTGACTGGAACCTACTTCTCAGTCCTTTCCTATCTCATTATTTGCTGAGTGTTTCTACTCTAATATTCTTAGGCCACGCCACTTGTGCCTGCCTTCTGTTTACCTGTCTGTCCATCTGTCTATCACAGTCTCTCACCATCTTGTTAATATCATTTTATCATTAATGCTTTAATGTCTGTCCAGGGTTATAAATGTAAGAGTAATTGAGACACAGCAAAAATAGAAGTGAATGACTGCATGTGTGCGTGTGTGTGTGTGTGTGTGTGTGTTTTTCATAAGTGGCAATGATCCTTGCGCTTGAATTCCCCACATGCCGAAGTGGTGAACTTCCCCTATCTTCCAGTTATAACATCTCCATCGCCTGGACATCTATCAGTCACTGTCTCAGTCTGTCTGTCTTTCTGTCTTTGGGACTCTTCCTTGCTTTCTAGCCATTATCCTATCTTTTTCAATCTTCCCACCCACACTCTTACACACACATAGCCATACACACCTCCTCCATTGCTATTCCTGAGAGGAGCAGACTAGTCTGGCAGTGGGTTGGTTTATGTCCATGAACTCAGTGACACCCTTGCTGCCGCTGCATTACACCACAGTGGCATCACAACAGGTAGCCACACTGCAGTGGGGGATAGCAGAAAAAATGCACCTGCACATGCAAACCTGTATGTATGGATTTATATAGAAAATGTGTAATTCTGTCTAGCCGTACCTCAAATCTTTAATAGTGGGTGAGCTCACATCTCTTCTGCACTATAAATGCTTCACCCTTTGTCTCTGTGTACACATTAGGCTCTTTAAACACTTGCACTGATATCACAGTGCAGACGACAGCTTGCACACGTGCCACTTGACTGCACTCGTCGCCTCTCCTTCCTCTGTTTGCCTTACAGCTGAGGGAAGAAGTCCTAATGTAGACTGACTGTGTGTTTAAGACAGAGAGAGCATGAGAAATAGCTGCACATATGCATACATGCTTCATATGGTTGTGTCTTGAATAGCAAAGCAAGGCTGACCTTCCATTCATCTTTACAGCTGTGTTTTCTTTGTAGCAGTGGCAGATCTGCTGCTTCATGGTTTATGCTCAATATTAATGCGTGTGTAGGAAATGCAATAAAGTATCACATTACCCCAGTTGAACATTCTGTGGAAATAATACGATAAAGCAGTGTCATTGCTAAATAAGCATCACTTTTTTTAAAAAGAATTCCAGCTTGTGTGTGTGTGAAGAGGAGAAGTGGTCTAAAACATGTTTGATCATACCCTTACTTACTAAACAAGGTATTCAAGTGTATTAATCTGTGACCAATATCCATCACTCAAATCAAATCAAATCAAATCAAATCAAATCAAATCAAATCAAATCAAATCAAATCAAATCAAATTTATAAAGCGCTTTTTCCTGCCAAAGGCAGCACAAAATGCTCACAGCAACATACTGTACTATGATAAAAAAAAAACGAATGCACTTTAAAATACAAGTCTTGAAACACCCAAGCCTATAGACCAGAACACACCCACACGCACATCCATCCATAAAGGAATTCATAAAATATATCTATAAAATCTATAAAATATCTATAAAATATATGAAATAGATTAATAAAAACTAAAACAGTAAATAAATTAAATTAAATCAAAATTAAGTCAAATGCTAAGCTAAGGTCTTGAGCCTCTTTTTAAAAACATTTAACAGTCTCTGCAGCCCTGAGCTTCTCTGACAGGCCGTTTCCGCAGACGAGGGCCATAGTGATGGAATGCTGCCTCACCATGAGTCTTTTGCCCCGTTTCCACCGGTGGAAACAGGGCCACGGGGTCGGGCCACGTTTTTTTGCGTCTCCACAGATGAAAACTGGGGCGGGTACTGTTATATCAGATCCGACACTTCCTGCTTTTTTGGTACCCCTCTGTAGAGGGACTGATTTAACTGATCCGGACCAAAGAGGTAGAGCTTAATACAATGCAAGCTGTTGATTGGTTGAAAAAATGCATCACCTCCCGCGTAACCCGGCATGAAAACAAAGCAGGGATGACCCCTTTGTTTCTGTCACATGTGGTGTGGTGCTTTGGTTAAAAGGCGTTGCACTGTCACACAATCACGTAGCAGCGCTATCCAGTTAATACTCCGCCTCCAGGATAAGGGTACAGTTTGTTGTTGGGACGCAACGTTAAATCAACATATCTGTACCAAAACCCACCTGATGGGTTCACTTGATGGTGTGCCCTAATTGAAGCATATGAATTATGTAGAAAATGACATCGTAGAATGATAACCTACGTAGAATGATAAGCTGCTGTTTGATTCAACTGTTTTAGAACCAAGACACAAAGCTGACGGACCATGAACAGGGCCTTTGATACTCGCTCTTGACATTCTCATGGCCCCATTGGTGCACAACTGATCATATACACCCAGAACCACAGAAAAGTGAAATTTGTTGTCATGGCACCTTTAATCTCTCGAAAGAAAAAACAATCATTTTTTAACACTTTGTGCAAGACTTAATGAAAATAACATGGATTTATATAAAAAGTTACACTTTTTAATACAAGATGCAAGAAGCTTTGGTCTTTCAACATTTTCAGTGCACAATATTGCATTCAGGAAAGTCTTAGGAAATCTCATTGTATAAAACCCTTGGACAGAGGTCACTGTTGGATGAACATGATCTTTAAAACCTTAGGTGGCACTGAGTGGAAAACCACAATTTCAACCTTAATCAATACATTCACATTTGTTCGGGAGTGCCTTGAAAAGTCATTTTCAGAAAAAAAATCATCGGCTGTCATCAGAGACAGAGGAAAAGGCATAAGTCAGGGTTTGTGATGGATGGGGCGTGCATAGGAGTTCTTACATTCATGGGTGCCATTGATGAAGAGATATGGTGGAGCTGCAGTGACACATATGGAGGTACTATTTTTTTTTCTTGGGAGCTTGACTATTGTAGTGGAGTTGGTCACTTAAGAGACTGAAAGTGATTTCCTCTCTACTTGTATCTGTTAAAGATTAAAACCAATGACAAAAAAGTTCAGAATTATTTTTAGAAACGTTTCGAGAAATGGATTTTCCAAAAGAAAAAAAGCTTAAGTGCCATCTATTATGAATGTTGGGTAAGATGTTTTTAAATGAAAGAGATTACAGATTATTGCTTATTGTTTAGCTATTCATGATATGTTCATATTTGAAATTACATTAAATATTTTGGAGATGTGCATTAAGTAACAAAGTAATGACAAAAACATAGTGCATATAACTTACATAAGTGATAATTATTCATCATTCTTTTAAACATTTATCAAAGGCAATTCAAAATAACATGAATTAAAGAAAAACAAAACCAAACAAAGAAACAACACAACACCAATTTTGCATTTATTAAATATTGTTGAAAAAAAGAGACAAAAATTTGGATACAATGCTAATATTTTATTTGATTAATAGCTCAAATGAATGATTGCACTAGATATTAAATTAATTTTGATACTTACTCCTCAACACCGCCAGTTATTTATAGCTATGTAATTTGATGTCTCACAAAAGAAGTAATTACAGTAGTCAATTTTATAAGCAAAGACTTTATGTAAATCTATGCCTTCCTGGGAATTAATCAGTGCCATTATGCAGTGCCATATGTACATCTAGCTTTGTTTTAGGATTATTTTAGAAGTGTAGAAGCCTGAGTAGAAATTTGACTCAAGAAATACTTTGTTACTTATGGGCCAGATAGAATATTACAAGGCCAGAAACACTGTATAATACAGTATTTGAGATTTTATTCTCTTGTTATTGCCCTTAGGCACAACTTTAGATGTCAGAGGTTTTGGATCTTTTGTTTTCATCTAAAACCTCATTTTGTACTGTTTGATGTGCAGAATTTGTTTTTGAATTTTCATAAAAATCCCCACTTTTAAACTTCTTTAGATGAAAGTGTCTGATGAATGTAATGTATTGAGAAAAAATAAAGTTTCTCATTTCAATAAGGCAGTTTTTGAGTCTGAGGAAGAATTTTGCTTAAGAGCCAAAAGGCTTCAGCCATCATTGTGTTTTATTTTTCAGATGCTGACTTCTTGTCATGCACCATCTGTGAAACCATAAACCACATCATAGAAAACACAGTCGGTGGACTGAAGATTGAACCAAGGCTGGATTAAATGTCCCAATCGCTTGTAATATCTTTGTAAAGTTGGATCAGACAGATTGCACTTGCTGGTTAGCATACTAGTTCTGGTGAAAATCTATGCATCTTTGAACTACTACCATAACTATTTCCTTGTATTCTACTGGTTTATTTGAGCTCATTTTAGAGATTTTGAACAGTTTTTAAACAAACATATTTCCCATATTTCCTCTTTAACGTAAATCAGTTTGGTGGCAGAAACTCTTGCTGAAGCACAACCTTGGCAAGTCGCTGGCCTCATTAAGGAGTGGTTTCAGTTTAGGGGGCAATTCTGTTCCGATGTCACAACTTCTTTTGAAGACCGAGTCTTTCAAACAGTTTTCACCATATGGCAGTGATATTAGGCCGGACCTGACACCATTAACCACTTTGTCCTTGCTTTAAGCATGTTTTATCCAGTTGCCGTGGTGATGATGACCTTGCAGCACACACTGGTACTGCAGCATAAGGTGTTGTGTGAACAAGGACTGAGACGAGAGATGGCGAGAAGGAGAGAGGGGGCTGAGACAGTGAGCAAATAAAATGAGGACAGCTAGCTTCTATTAAAAGACGAGCCACGTTCACAGAGTTGTTTATGTCACATGATACTCTTGGTTGCAACTCACAGCAGACGGTGAGCACATTTCTAAGAAGAAAAATGTGTGGTAAAAAAGCCAAAAAAAAGTGAGAATAGAAGCGAAGAGAAATAGGCAGAAAGAACAGGTGGGGATCAGAGAAAGATAAATGACAAGGGTTGAGAAATGTCAAGATGGTATCACATTAGAGAGCCAGCAGCTTTGCAATGGAAGGAAAATTGGCTTTTCTTTTCTTTTTTTCCTATCTAATTTCTTCTGTTTGTTTTTCTTGATACTCACCTTAATTTCCCCCTCTCACTACCTGACACCAACCTTTGCTGCTTACCAGCTTGTGCTAATCATTCCTCTCATCACTCTCTATCTAGTATCTATCCTTTTCCAGTCAACACCTATGGTCCTCTTAACTCCCCTCTCCTATTCCAACTTTCCCTAATGCTCCTATCAGTATAAAGGGCAGCTGAGGTCGTTTATAGATGATATCCTGGTCAGCCGGTGATGTGGTGTAATACGAAGCCTCCAGCATCTGCTTTTTGCTGCTGCAGTGAGAGTCCTTTAACCTCTTACACTGCCGAATTTCCTCCCTTCCTCCTTCTTTCGAAAGTTGTACGTGTTACATTTACAAACTTTTGACCTGCTGTTTTAGAATTCAAAGTAATGAAATTTGAGGTAATTTCTGATAATTCCTGTGTTTTTCATTAACTGTATTTTCCAAGATCCAAAGAGAAAATAATCATATTCCTTTCAGTTAACTGGCAACACTTAAGGAATGTCAGGACTGTCAGCTTTCTGCCTAAACAAACAAGACTTTTTGATCGCTAGACAGCTACTCCAAGGGCATGTTGAACGATTGGTTTACACTGAGATTCTCATTGGAAATTTGATTAGAGGAAAAAATTCTTCCTCTAACCCTACATCAAATTTCTGTTTGTCTTGCTTGGGTCATAGTTTAAGGTGTCATAGAAAATCAGACATTGAGGACCCAGCTTTCTTTCTTGCTTGTCTTCATCTTATACAGGGTTTTTTTTTTTTTCCACAGGGAGTCATTCAAGGTGAATGTCTGGCCTGTGTTCACTCTTTTTCCCCTCATTCTTTCTCTGTATATAGCTCTTAAATACAGGGCTGAATGTGGTTCGAGTTAACAGAGGAATTCCACATGACTGATGCCAAATCGTTCACATTAATATCAAGATGTGCAGTTAAAAAATGTGGCCTTGACATCAGCATAAACCAGCTGCTGCATATATACTGTATTAGTTATTGTCATGCCAGTGTTGGCAAAAGGAGTTTGTCAGGTGGTCGGTCCAATTGTTATTTAGTTTTCCTGTTATTCAAAACAAGTCAGCCTAAAATAACTGTGTTACTGACTCACACATTTTGTTTAGACATTTACAGTAACCAACAAAGTTATCTGTCACTTTTTCTGCAGGGCCAACAGCTTGTTGACATTTGTGTTTCTTGGTGTGCGTGAATGTGTGATAATCAGCGATTAAACTTAGTTGGATCATCTCGTTGGAGCTGTGACAGTGAAAGCAGGAGGGATTATCAGGAAGAGTTGGAGATGGGGAGGAGGCAAGTTGGAAAGCTATCAGTCTGGAGGGAGAGTTAGCTTAAAAGAGTATCAGGCAAAACCAGTGGATCAGAGTATCAACAGAGTTAAGAATGAAGTGAGTCTGACAGTGTGGGAAAATAGAAGTGACAAAGCTAAGCAAAATGTAAAGCTAAAGCTAGCTGCATCAGTGCAGGCTTACATGTCACAATCCACCATCAAAGCATAAGCTGAGTGACAACAGTGTTGTTGTTGAGAGTGGCATGTTCTGAGACCCTGGAAACTATTATTTGGTCTTATTTGATCTCTCTTGGGTCCTTATGAATCCCAACCAAAGGAATTCTTCCTTAGCTTGAATTCATTTACAGTGGGATGTGACAGGACAGCAGTGGGTACGTCTGAGGGTTTATCCTTTTGCTGTAGAGAAAAGTCCCAACATTAGACACCTGGTTGGTCAGGTGACTTGACTGGTTGGAGAATTTGCCATCACTTAAAAGTTGAACTATTCTCAGGTGAATTGCCAAAGAAAAATGAACAGAATTTCATCCAGCACTGCAAGATACCACCCCTTTCAAAGCAAATGAGAAGCGAAACCTGAAACAGGTGTATTCTGCCTTTGTATAGGCAGGCCATTTTGGACCTGTTAAAGGATAACTTTCTTTTTTTTTTCAACCTGGACCTTATTTCTAGGAGTATATGCATGCATTTACACACTGGTAAAGTTTCTGCATCACTTTGAGTCCTTCAGAAGATATTACATTGAGTCGCTCTTTGGCGTGCATTCAGTAATAATGGCCCAGACGGGGCAGTCACTATACAGTAGAAGGCATTTTCTGCAGCAAACTCCTTGATTTTTGCCAATACTTTAAGTAGAATGAATGAACGAGTACAAGTACTATTGTCCTGTGAGTCCAGATTTAGCTTTCCGTTAGTTATCAGGGTGTTCCACACAATTTTTTGGGGCCGCGCATTCACCATGCACGCTTCCATAGTACAGCTGAGAAGGGCAGACCGTTACCCAGACAACAACAAAAACACAATTTGTGAAACTCTGAACTCACAGGACAATAGTACTCATTCGTTCGTTGATTCCACTTATGTAAAGCACTGATGAAATGAAGGAGTTTTACTGCACATAATGCCTTATACTGTATAGCGGCTGCCCCGTCTCCGCCATTTTACAGGATGTACACCGAAGGGCGACTGAACGTAATATTTTCCAAAGGACTCAAAGTGATGCAGAAACTTGACTGGTGAGTAAATGCATGTATACACTCCTAGAAATAAGGTCCAGGTTGAAAAAAAAAGAAAGTTAAGGTACATCAACTTCTGTATTCATACACAGGGTGCTACTGATTAGCAATAAAAATGCCAAAGTCACAGAAAAGAGACTGGGTGTAAAGGGGCTTTAAATGTCCACAACGTAACTTTTCAACCTTAAAAATATGTACTTCTGACTCATTTTGATGGCACACCAACGTTCATTATGTGCATTTCTTGAACTGTCACTGCCCAGCGGCGTCTCCAGGCTGAGAAACCGCATTATGCAACTTTTTCCATCTGGGCATGGTGTGGCATTGCAGCTGGCTATTGGCTTCACACCACACCACATGCTAGCAAACGTATATAAACACACCGAGAACCTGATTTAAAAAAGGTTTGCGCATAATAAAATGAGTGCTATTTTCTCTCCACACACAATAATCATCCACAGCTGATGTAAAAACAGGGCACAAGGAGGTTTGGACCTGTTAATGGGCAAAATAGCCCTGCTATCCATTGTGCGTGTCTGCTGAAGATGAATATGCCACACTCTATGGGCGTTTTCTGTCAGAATGCAAAATATTGGGAGGAGATTATGCAAACAACACAGCTTTGCACACGCAATGTTATTTATCAACTGTGCAATGGAAAGCGGGCGCAAAAAATTGTGTGTATTTTAGCACGTCTGAAATGCAGGTATGAACTGGCAGCTTTATGCACTGATGGCTGAAAGAGTGCTGCCTACAGGACTGCAGACATGCAGCATTGGATCAAAATCGTTTCTCATGAGGTGTGAGAGCAACTCATCAAGTTTTTATTAAATGATAAAAATCAACATCACTATTTCTGGATCCAGAAGGTGATCAGGATGACCACCAAAATTTAATGGGTTCAATCTTGGGCTGAGGCACACAGCTGGTGAAAATTTCAAGTCAATCCATCCTGTACGTTTCCTTAAAGTTGCTGACAGACGGATGGACGGACAAACCAATGTTACCAAAAACATTACCTCCTTGGGGGAGGTTATAACCAGCACTAACATAGCACAAACTAATGATTCTATTTTTTACTAAGTTTTGCATTGGGTGGGGGGAATTACCTGCACCTGGCATTGTGCCAAAGAGCGTGCACTCCATGCGTAATGTCAGACCATCTTCAACAGCGTCTCCTTATCCATGTTCTTATAAACAACCCACACCTGCTGCATTGTTTTTATTTTATAGTTATTATTCATTGATTCAGTCATTTTCTGTACCGCTTATCCAGTTCAGGGTCACGGGGGTTGCTGAAGCCTATCCCAGCTACTATCAGGCAAGAGGTGGGGAACACCCTGGACAGGGTGCAGTCTGTCGCAGGGCCAACACAGAGAGACAGACAACCATTCACACTCACATTCATTCCTAGGGACAATTTAGAGTGATCAATTAACCTAACATGCATGTCTTTGGATGGTGGGAGGAAGCTGGAGTACCTGGAGAGAACCCATGTGTACACAGGGAGAACATGCAAACTCCACACAGGAAGGCCACAGTTGGAACTGTTCGAACTCCCCTCCCCAGCTGGGAATCGAACTGGCGCCCTTCTTACTGTGAGGCTGTGGTGCTAACCACCACGCCACAGTGCAGCCCTTATAGTTATTATATTTATCTTATATTCTATTTTTCATTTGCCTTGTTGACATCTCTGGAACTCATCTATCTCTATCTGGTCAAATTTCGTTTTGCGTTTTCCACATGCTCTTCTGAACTTTCCATGGCAAAGCAATAGTGCACGCTAAATCCTCCTTTAAATACTGCTGTTTGCGCCTGTTACAGTATGCGTGTGTAATCTTTGTAGATCACCCGCAAGTGGTGAAGAGACAGCGCATGCAATTTATCAGCACAGCAAAGAAGTTAGCGCTCTTTATTTGAATTCTTAGTAAATCAGGGCACAAGTGTTTTGAATGTGCACCATGGCAGATTCTGCAAAGAAACCCAAGAAAATATCATCTGAGGAAGAGAGGAAAAGAAAGAGAGGAAGGGAGAGAATGGGAGATAAGGCAAGAGGCAAGATGAGATGTTCTTTTACTGGCCTGGAAAGAGCTCACAGTACAGGTAGGATGCAAGATGGATGCCAGTTCAGCCATCAATAGGGGCGCGTCACTGAGAAAATTGCAAAAAGTTCTGTAATATGTCAGAAACATGCCATCAACTAGTGACTTGTGGACTCAAAACAGCTGCATATTTTGCCCCGTTTAAATGTTTGTTCGTTTTTTTTTTTAATTTATAATGAATTATGATAAAATTATTCTCAATCATGTTTAAATGGAAATATTAATTCCAAACTGAGGTTTACATAGAAAGCACGTTTATCTTACAGTATTCCACTTTAGATCTGGGTGTTGAAAAGGTTTCCAATTGGACAGTGGTAGACGTGATGTATTTACGTCTACCCAAAAGTAAACACACTCCTGTTCCTGCTCCTTTTCTTTTCAACTACAACATGGAAAACCAAATAATGATACAAATTTTCACTTTGATTTTGATTGCTTTGTAGCAGCAGCTTGACATGAAGGCAGGGCCACCTCAAACTGCACAAAAAAATCGCAGGGTTCAAACGTTCATCACGCACGGTTCACGCTCTCACAGCGCACGATGCTGGGAAGCCCGGTGATCTGATATGACTTGACCCTCACAATGTATGTCCATACAGGACACGCTGGACATAGTGACCGGGTAAAATAACATGAAAACATCATAATGTATGTTTGATGTTTGCAGTTGATCCTCACAAAAAAATGTGTTGCATCCTTGTTTCCATGTTCTGATCCATATCTCTTTTTCTTTTTTTTCTTTTAGCTTTTTATTAACTAGCAGGTGGATGGTAAACCAGCTGCGGGCATATTTGTGGGTAAAAATGCCATACAATAGATTTTACAGGTGTGGGCAAGTTAAGGGATTTTTTTCATTTTTTGTGGCTATGACAAGTGTTTTACTGAGGCTTTTAGGCACCGGGGTGACCCGTAAAGCTCGGTGTTGCTTCACCGACAACCAGCACAGCCAGTGAGGGAGATGCTGCCGCTGCTGTGATTCAGGAAAAGAACACAGATAAAATATCTTGTAATGCAGTTATCTACCAAGTCCAAACACTCCTTGGACCAGCTTGATTTATTCTTCAATCCATTGCTTTGCTGGTTACAAGGTCATTTGAGTCCAGTTAAGATTGTCTGCTTCTCTTTATTTCAACTATGCATGCACGTGCAATCCGGGTTTGAAGCCAATCAGCACGCAGCCCTGCTGCAAATTCCCTCACGATGGTCGCAAGGATTTCAAACAAGTTCGGAATTAAATGTTTGAAATCCTTGCAACTCACGATTTCTGTGTCAGGGGTGCTGCCAAAAAATGACAAATGCTGACTGGCATTTAATTTTTAAAAATCAGACATTTCATATATAAATATATTTTAATACATGAATATTTTTTTCAATTTTTTTAATTCATTTTTGATAAATATATCAAATTAACCACAAATATCCATCTCAGGTACAGTACCCATTGTCAGTACCGTGTCATGACTTCCTCACCGGGGTCAGCCTGACTTTGCAGCACATTGTTTTATAGTCTAATTTAACAGGGAAAATATATTTGATTTCACAAAGAGCAAGGAACAAGCAACAATATCATGGAATGTTTTGAGAAGAAAAGCCCCATTAGAACCGGACATGACTGACTGTGAAATGGAGCCTCAGCCTCCTACTTCATACGGGTCTTCGTCCACCAGATCGGCCTTTAGCTGTTATCATTTGGGCAGTCCACCTCTTACGTGGAGGGAGAGGAGGACCTTGATAGGGACCATGTGTGACGCAATCATTGCAACAGTGATAAATTTATGCCCCAGCAGATCTAATACAAAACTGAGGTTTCTCATCTCTTTTATTCAAAGCTATTTTAAAAGTTAGCTTAACAGCTTTCCATCATCACGGTCATTTGTATCACGTAACGGAACAGCCCTCTGTTAGAAAGCTGCCCTACTAACGTCTTGTTTACCTTTCGTTGAAGAGCGCCCGGACACTTAAGTGGACGTACCGGGTTCGTCCACTAAAGTGGCACAGATTGTACTGACACAATTTTCCAGTTGTCCATCTTTTTTATTTAAAGCTATTATAAAAGCTAACTTACCAGCTTTCTGTCATCACGGTCATAAGTATCACGTAACTTCTTGTTTGTTTCTACTGCCACACTTTGCAGTTGTATTTGGGTCATTAAATTAGCATGAAAACAAATGCTTTTGGACATTTCAAAATAGTTACCAATCCGGGATGTGTGCCATTGTGATCGATTTAATAATGAGTTGGTACACCCCTATTGTAATAGTTCTTGTTGTTATTACGATCTCAGTAAACAGGAAAAGAGCTGTGGGACTTTTTAAATGTGGCGGGGCCAGAAGAAGCGGAGATCATGCAAGGGGTGCGGTTTGCTAGTTCTACCAATCACCAAACATTTATGTGTTTCAGTTCCTGTGTAACCCCAAAAAGACCCTGTGTCGGAGTAGGAGCTAAAAAGGTTATAGGAACTGAGGTCCGAGGTCCTTAGTTCCTATACGCCGAGCAAAAAAACAGCCTGGTTACCGGAAAGGTTATAGGAACTCCAAAAGGTTCCTGCCGTCCAAAAGTGCCTAATGTCTTTTTCCATGTGGCTTCTTGTGGCTTCTTAGCAACAAATGTCACTTCACTTGGCAGAGACCAATTTAATTGGAACTAATGCTTATATGATGGAGGAATTATTTAATGATACTGACTTAAGTTTTATATAGTTAGTATTATTATTTTCAGTGGGAATAATAATGATAATAGTATTTATAAGGTCCTTTATAAGTAGAATTATCTCTTATTCAGAATTTAAGAGGAACTAAAACTCTTATGTAATATGTATGTTAGGCCATTGATATCAACAACAACAGTGAATGCACAAGATAAAAGAATTATCAGCTCATGTTTGAATAAGTGCACATTTTGAAATATTGATCAGATGTGTTGTGTTGGATAAAGGTGAAGTTTTCAGTAGTCATTGGGTTGGTTTTGCACAATAAAACAGCTCGGTTAGCATTAAAAAAAATCGTGTTTTGTAATGGAAAAAATGAAATCCTGCTTTGCAAAAGCAGTAAATGTTTTAAATACAGATAATCACCATGCAGTCTGGCTTGCTCTTTGTGATTACATTGGATTACAGCACTTTTCTGTGCCTATTATGAGGGGGAGAAGGGCGTCTACTGGCCATGTCTCTAGGAATGATAACAGCAGATAACACTCATCCAAAGTACTGATAACATTTGAAATACTTTTAACTTAGCTGGTAAAAAAACAAAAAACAAACGTTTGACTGATTTTTTACATCTTTTTGCTGGCATGTAAAATTTCAGCTCTGCTGTGCCTAATGATAGCCTCTCATAGACATGGCTGGCTCTTTAGATGATCAATAATAGACTGCAAACTGAATGAACAGAATAAATATTTACCACAACAGTTACAGAGCCTATTTGAATTAGAAGAGGAGGACTGCAGACGCTGGTTGGATTTTAAACCCAGGTTTGGTCGGTTAACATTAAAACAAATGTGCATTTCTGTTGCAAGTGTTAAATTATGGGATTCTCAAAAAGTTATCTTAAAGACTTGCACAAGTATTTTTTTGTTTAAGAAAATGTTTTAAAATGATAAAATTAGCTCTTATGCATTGGAAGATTGATGGACTAGATGACGTGTACGTTAGATTTGTTTCCTTTTTCTTTATGTAAGTGATTTGGTGTACTTTTGGTACCTGACAGAAATATTTGTACAGAAAGGGGCAGGTATTACAAGTTTATCTTCTCCCTGCTCCTTTTCATTTGTGGTGTATAATGATAAAGCCATGTTGTGTTGATTGCAGTTATGTACACCATGAATGAAACAAACCATAAATAAAAAAATAAAATAAAAAAAAATGTTTCCTGTAGAATCAGTTTTATTTTGGTCATTGAACCAGCGTCTTGACAAAATTTCCAACCAAATGATTATTGTTTGCTTCAGTGTTATGGTGTTAATGCGCTGTGTTCAGGTGCGTAATTGAGCCGTAATATCAGTGATTCAGCAGCAGTGGTGTCATTCCAAACTATCAGTATGTTTTAAACAGAGAGTTGTCACACACATTCAATTATCTGAACTTTAGCCAAATGAGTGGCACAGTTTTATCAGACAGATTAGCACAAGATCAAATGACTTTCTCTAACTGAAGTCATTCATGAACCCTGATGACATCCTCGGCATTACACCCCCCATTTAAGTGGATCACATGGCAAAAGCTGAAGTTGGATAGGCCATCATCAGTCAGTCAGTCAGTCATTTGGATAGGAATGAAACAAATTGTTTAGCCAGTGTTTTGTCCCGTATTGTTTTATTAAAGTAGCTGTATGTGGATGTTTTGGATATAAGGGGAATGGGGTATTTACTGGTACGTAATATACCCAGCCCACTCCACCTCCCTCTTAGCCCCAACTTATTACCTTGGCTAGTTGATCTGATGGTGTAATAATATCTTCTGCCTCTGGCTATGGGAAATGGCCACATGCATTATTCACATAATGCTAAGATGCTTATTGATGACTTCTTTATTTATATATTTCCTCAATGCCAGAGTCATTTCTTTCGTTTGATACCCCTTTGTTTCAGTCTTCTGTTTTGAGGTGAGCCTCATTCGCTCTTCTGTTGAACTGGCACTAATAATACATGCAGAGGTAGAGCTACATTTATTGAATCTCATACAGCTGTTTCCATCAGAGCTTCATAAGTGCTATGAAAATCCATAGAAAGTATAAATCCTTCGAGAAAACTAGCATGTCATTGAGTTAAGGTTCCAGAATAAGTTTGCCTAATCAAATTTGTCCAGATTTTCCAGCTGTTTGCTTCCTTTTCATCCATCGGAAATAGAATTTTCTCATTTATGTAAAAAGTCAGTACTAGAGCATATCCAGTAGGATTTTGCTCTAACATTTCCCATCTGCCTAAAACGTTGACCTTGGGAAAAGCAGTAGCAGTGCTTTGGTGAGCTTTTTTCCCTCTTAATTAACTTCTTACCTGAGGTGACAATGTGCACCCTAAAAACAGATTGGTTAAAACAACCAAAAAGTAATGAATTTTTACCAATCTGATTGGTAGTTATGTGTCTGACCAATCTTTTGGTTAAAACAACTGATCTATGATGGTAGTGTTTTCAATATATTAGTGAAAAGAAAAACCAATAAATTCACTTTGATCAAAATATTGGTTAATCTAATCAATACTGGTTAAACCAACTAGATTGATTATTTTTCTAACCAATCCATTCTTACAGTGTGGGGTCCTGTCACAATGTATCCCATTGATCATGCACTTGGCCCCAGGGATATCCCTTTGGGTGACTATCATGCATGACTTTCACCTGGAGATACATGGGGGTCAAATAAATCTATCTATCTATCTATCTATCTATCTATCTATCTATCTATCTATCTATCTATCTATCTATCTATCTATCTATCTATCTATCTATCTATCTATCTATCTATCTATCTATCTATCTATCTATCTATCTATCTATCTATCTATCTATCTATCTATCTATCTATCTATCTATCTATCTATCTATCTCCCCCTCTCCCATCTATCTCCTATCCTCCATCCATCCATCCATCCATCCATCCAATATACAGAAGACAAATGCTGTTTGATTGCATTTATCTACAACATAAAACCTCAGTGTTTATTTTTAGACAGTCTTTGCGAGAAGTTTTTTTCAAAATGACACACAGTTTAGTGAAAGTTAACCTAAAAGACTTTAGCAGTGTAAGTGCAGAAGTAGATGTATTTTGGGTCACAACTTTGCTGTTCAGTGGACACTGCAGACAGCTGTATCCATTAAAATCTGGCTAGTTGGTTAGACACGAAAGGCATGCTTGGTTAGGTTCAAGCTAAACATATTGGATTATTTATGGCACAAAATTTTTGACTATAATCAGAAAATGCATCATTGTGCAGCTTCACCTGGAAAATGATGATAGAGCTTGAATTTTGCTCTGGTCTGGACAATTAATCTATACCTATTCAGCAGTTGAAGCAGTTAGGACTTGATCTGAAACATTTAGTCTGTCAAACAGAAGCTTTACTGTATGTTTCTGTGCTGATTTTGCATCTCTTTGTTGCATAAAGTGAAGTAGTGATAATTTCACTTTATCTTAGTCAACCAGAAAATCACCCTATGTGCTGGCGGTTAGGCTCTACGTGGAATACTCATCAGACAAACACAAAGCAGATAACAAAAGCATGATTGGATTACATCCTTCAGATGAAAGTGAGATTCTAGTCTTCCTACAGTAAGTAAATGAGCTTGACTACTTTTTAGTGATGCAAAAACAGAAAAAGAAACAGAAGGGGTCAGGATGTGAGCTAGAACATGTGGAAGACTTATTTTGCTGTTTTGTGATTAATGCATCGCTAACAGCTATTCTTGTGCTTTTCTCTTTCTTTATCGCAACCACCCTGTCCTGTACAGCTGCCTTGTATGTATAGCCACACACAGTCTGCTCAAAATATCTGCTTTGGGGTGGAAAAATAGTTCAGCTGAATGACTGGCCTAAATAAGAGAAGAGAGTATGAGCCATTAGCAGCCAATGTTTGACCAAGTATTTCTAGTTTGTTGTTCCGTTATACTTGTCCCTTATGGTCCACAAACAACTGCTTGGATTAGCAGATCAAGATCAGTTCCTCTGTAATTGGCACAAAATCTGGCATAATTCCTGTTTCGTATTGAAAAGGTGTGAACTAGATTGCTCTTTTCCTTTTTGGTTTTATTTGGTTCTTTATTTATGACCTGTTGAAGCAGATTTTAGAGGATTTTCTTGCTTTCTCAAAAATACAACAAAATCTTTTTTTGCATCTTTTTTTTTAAACAAACAGTTGCATCATTTGTATTTCTAAGCCGCTGGCCTTTTACATGCAGCAGAGCAATTATTGGACTGTCCTGCATTTTTGGCTGCAGAGCTCTCATTAGCTTTTGCTTGGTTCCATTCTGCTTTGCCTTTTTTTACTATAGTTTGATAGTTTAAGTATTGAAGTAAGTTCATGTTTTCAACATATTCCTGACTGCTCCTGTTTGGGTTCCTTCACCTGACAAGTTTGAAAAATGAAGAACTTCATCAAGAGCAAAGAAATTCTACTCAATCTGTGACAGTACTGTGTCAAAGAATTCATGGCCAGTGATCTTGTATGTGTTTGTAAATGCGATGTGAACACAGCCAGAATCGAATATGTAAAACTGATAAGTCGTCAAAAGGGCATAAGCTAAAAATATGAGTGATTCTGGTCCCAGGACGATCATTTAATATTTTCTTTAACCCCAATTCATCCTTAGCTTCAGTATAGATTACTTTCTGATCCCAGGATTTGTTCTCACAGCTCTGCAAGAAAAAAAAATCCTGGATTTAATCCATGCAGCTGGGAGTAAAATGTTTTCTCACAAGTCCAGGACTTCAGGTCTTACCTTCTCAGAGCAACAGAAGGGTTATTTCTTTATGGCTAGGTCCAAAATATAATTTTTGTCACGTTATCCCCATCTGAGAGGAGTATGTGTTGCTGCTTGTCTGTTAGGAAAACTACTCAAAACCTACCAGGACAAACTTAAGGTGCAGTTAGAGCAGAGGCCAAGAATTCCCTATTCTGTTTCAGGATGGACTGGGAGCATTTCTTTGGAAAGTATGGCATTGTTTTAACAGAAGATAGTTTAGCTGCTTTTGTTAGTTTTCACCTCAACACTTATTGCTTTGGGGTCGAGTTGTTGCTGAACTGAGAGGATTACATATTACTGAGAATGCATATGGGAACAGAGTTGAACTCACATGTCCAGATCTTTAAAGTAATTTCAAAGTTTTCAATCTATTTCTATTGGATTGGCCACTTTAGATTTGACAAAGATAAAATCAGTGCTGCACAAAAAGCATCTTTACAAAAATGTTATATTTGTTAGACAGTGATGGTCTTGAAGATGATGTAACTACACTAAAGTTTATGGGCATTATTTTAAGGAAAACAGTTGTAGAGGTTTCTGGGTGTGATGGATGAGTGCATTAAAGGGACATTCAGAGACCAGTCTCTCTTGTCCTCCTATTTAATATCTTCATCCCGTCATTATCTTGTTATCGTACCTGGCCACCTGCCAGCAATGATGCCGCAGCCATCAAGCTTGCTGATTGGCCATTTCCAGTCTCACCAGGGAACAGGCTGACTGATAACTCAGGATGATCATTGATGTCACGCTCAGTCTCTCTCAATTTGTAATTGATATGTGCCATCATTGCTAATCCTTTCAGTGTCACAACAGAACACTCCTCATTCTTTCAGATATATCAGCAGATTTATCTGACAAAAATTCATGAAACTGAGAATTACTTTTCAATCCATAAAAAAAATTGTGAATATTATGGTTAAATCAAAGCAATGTTATCAATACTTTCATAATAAATCTGATTTGACTTGGTTTGGTTTGATTTGCATCTGACTCAGAATAGTGAATTTTATTGTAGAGTTCCCACTTTCTGCTTTGCCCTCCATTTCTCTGGTTTCTTCCTTTGTGCCTGAATGCTTGAGCTTCATTGTGAACATAAAGCTGTTTGATTTTCCACCCTGATAGCTTCTCTTATGGTTCCTGAGAAGGATGAACAAGAGAACAAATGGAAACATGTTCAGAAGTCATGTGCATGAATCTGCTTATATGTGTTTGGCCTCATATTAGTGAGCATGTCTGTGCATTAAGCCCTGCTCCAATGACACTGTTCCCTGCTTCTCCACAGAGAGAAGTGCCTTCATTTGCTGACCCTTGTGGCTGTTTGGCTCCACTGAAGCCGCCTGTGCCTCTGTGCCTGTCTATGTCTGCTGGAGCTGCCAGCCACACCAGGAGCGCGAGGACTGCCGTGACTGCCGGCCCCATCCTCTGAGGCTGTCTCCACCCCTCGACACCTCTCTTCTCCCCCGCCTCCCTCCCTCCTGCTCATTCTGCCAGCCAGGCCTCTGTCCATCCACGCCAGCCCTCCTCTGAGGAAGCCGACCACTTTCCCCTTCTCTGCAGACAGAACTTGATTCTAAAGACAAACAGCTTTTATCGGTTTCAGCCAGCGGAAGAAAATTGTTTCATCGCCATCCCCTCCAACGTTCCTTCTCCTACTCCTTCTTCTCTTCCTCCTTCTCCTCCTTTCTTCCCTCTTTCAGTGCTGCACCTTTTCATCATGGGCCAGCTTGATCGATAATGTATTTTGTCGTTCGTCTCATCTGACAGTCCCGCTGAGGAGCCAGCAAGTCCAGAGACCTGGTGTTTGTGTGTGTGTTTGTAAGAGAGAGATTAAAAAGCAAACCTCTTTGGACATCGCCAGCACTGGCCCTGGGTGACAGGCGCTGACGGATTCACATTTGAGCCATAAACAGACACTTAGGATGGGTCACAGGTGGTAGGGGAAACCAAGGCCTTATAGGCTTTATTAAGATCCGACCCTGGGGAAAAAACCACTTAAGTCTGGCTTTTTCCCATGTCCTTACCCTATTCTCTGTCAACGTTTGTCCCAGTTTTATTTGAAATATACCAACATAAACATAATTGCATTTGCTGGATATCTATTCCCCTTAATCAACCCCCCCTGTCTGCTTTGAAATGGCGGTGAATGTGACACCAATCCGGGACACAAAGTGGCTGACGCTGGAGGTCTGTCGGGAATTCCAGAGGGGAACTTGCTCGCGACCGGACAACGAGTGCAAGTTCGCCCACCCTGCCAAGAGCTGTCAAGTGGAAAATGGCAGAGTCATAGCTTGTTTTGACTCACTCAAGGTGAGTATGACAAACACCTGTGAGGTTCATTCATCATTCCTGTTTTCTCTTTCTTCCTCACTTGCTGTGCTGACAAGCATTGTCTGTGGTTTTTAGTAATGTAAGATCTTGTTAAAGTAAAAGAAAGAGCATATACTGTATGTTGATTTAGGTGCTAATGCAGAATTGATCAGGGGTGTCTTTTTGGGCCTGATCAGTTCAGTGGGAGGAAATGGCAGTGACAGGATAAGACTTGGCCTGGGTGTTAATAAATAGCCATATAAATACTTTTAAGAGTGTGTATGTGTGTCTTGGTAAGTTGAGATGAGGCCATAATCACACTAACATCTGTGAATCAGACTCAGAATTTCCTTCACAGGCACATAACTTCAGTGTAGGACTGTCGGTTGGCACATTGCGAAACGCTCTGCCCAGCCATCACATCAACAGGCTGAATGGGGAGCATAAGTAGGACAGCATACTGTGTATTTCACATTTGTATGTCACACTGTGAGTATATGTCTACGTGTTATTTTGAGGTCATGCTGCACAGTGGGGTTTTCTCAGAAGGCCCTGTAATTTACTGTCTATTTTTGCCCTGGCATTGAGACAACACACTCCCACCATGTAGCTCTGCTCAGGGATGGGAGAATTAAAATCAAACAGCAGAGAGGATGGAAAGAGGTGAGAAATAGAGTGGACAAGGCTTGGAAGTTGTGAAGACACAAGTGTAGCAAATAATGCACATAGCTGATTGACCTATACTGTATCTGCACTGTAAATTGTAAAGGTTTACAGGTGATAGCAACAAGTTTAATTCCTCCCTGCTAGTAGGTGGCACACTAACACTCACTTGCTCAGTTAGCACAAGCAATGTTACAAGACGGGTTAATCGTTAATTAGCATGAACAAATTTTTACCTTATATGTCCAGGAGGAAAGTGGTAACCTCCACTGAGCTTTTGAGCCCCTTTGTTACCTTCAACCTCATCCTGCTTTGTTTTTTGTCTGTTTGAATTTAAAAAATGTAAAGCAGGGAAGATGCTATTTCTACAAAAAGCACTCAAGCTAGCAACTCCGGAGCTAATGCTAACGGTGAAGAATCCCAACATTGGCATGGCAATCACATGTAAATGTTTATTTTTTGGGACCCATTAAAATTGATAAAACAATTATTTATAGGCCTATGCCAAAAGAAAAAACATGGTAAAATTAATACTTTTATTCTCCAGACATTGGATGTATTATTTCATTAAAAAAATATTGTTTTGATTAAAAAGTTGTTAATATCATCTTTAAGTTGAACTTTTTTCAGCAGTTTCGTCATTATAAAATGTGTCTATATGCTTCTAAATACAGCAGCTTTAAAAAAAAAGAGTCTAATTGCCACTTGACTAAATTTCACTGGTTTTATTCTTGTCAGGAAAGCACAATTCTTGCATTTTTACATGCAATGGTTGACAATAGGTAGTTTAACATTAGAGACTGAGGTTTACATCTTTGCTCATGCTTGTTATTGACAACTGGGATGGACAGTTATTTTCTTAGGGAAGTTTTTGATCAAGACTGAGTCCATAGCCATGGCAACAACTCAGTCCCCATCTTAATTTTGTGTGTTGGCATGCAGACTCCTGCCAAAGAGAAACAAACATGACTACATTTTAAGAAGAGGGATGTGATGGAAATGTGCATGTTGGGATCATTAAAATGAGTGGAACACAGTGTTTTACAGGTCATTCTGCAGCAAATATATATTTCTGCACTATTCTTTTGAGAATCTGAAAGCAACTCACTCAAATTCATGAATGTTGATTTTATAGCGACACCTTTTTTAAAAATCATAAGCTATTGCTTTGCTTTAAGTTATATGCAAAACCTTTGAAAATAGTAACCAAAGAATATTTGGGGAAAAGAGCAAGAAATAAATATTAAATATCTGCAGTTTACACAGTAAAATATAAATTTAAGTCACTATTCACAACAGACTTTTCCTCATGACAAACTAACAAAAAAGACAATTGCAACCTTATATGCTCAACATTCAGTCATGCTCTAGTTGGCAAATGTAAATGTTTTAAATGGTTTTTGTTGCAGTTGACAGTCTGTCATACCCTGATTGTGAGATTTCACCTGATCTTTCTTAAAAGAAAGGGAAAAAAAAAAGAAAAAAAAAAAAGGCTTTATGGGTGAGACCGAAATTGTCTGGCATGTATTGCTCTTAAGAGATCTTTTCATAGATTTTTAATGATGTAAAGTTTGGCAGACTTTGAGGGCTCAGGTTATTACATTCAGTTTGCACCTCTAGAGGAAGTCTATTGTGGAATATGAAGTGTGATTTCAGACTATTAGAAAAAGAAAAAGCCATTCTCTATACTCATTTTCAACTTCATTTTACACAAGGTGTTTTTTCCCCATCCATCCTGCTATAAATACTGTAATGCTTCCCATGCTGATGCCGGTAACATAATTGATTTATCTCTGTTGAAAATAGATTCTTCTTAAAATTATATTATAGCTTCCCCTTCCCCCAATCATATGCAGTTTTTTGTCAGCAAAAAGTTGTGCTAACTTTATGCTGTAAGATTTGTTTCAGAATGTATCAGTTTCATGTTTATTTGCAAATTTCTAAATCTTGTGATGGGGCCGTAGGATTTTTTTTTTCTTTTAAAGATAAGTTTTGTACAAGAGTCTCTGCACGGTAGAATCTTTTAAGTTCTGTAGCTGCAAACTTGGATTTGAGTGTGACATGAACATGAACACAAACATTTCTTTATATTTGCACCCAAATGAGGCACTTTTCTTCTCTACAGTCACACACTGAAAAGGGAAGGGTTAGAAATGGGCTAATTGTGGGTCAAGATTTGGAAAATCAAAAAGAATTTAAAGAATTAATCAATCATAACCAACTCCTAACAAGCTAATAAAACCCTTTGTACCTGAAAAAAATCTTTTAATATAGATCTGTACATAAAAGCTGCATCAGTTTGTCTGATGCAACTTTTATATCACTCCAAAGTTATGTAAAGAACAACAACAAAAAACCTCTTTTGAAACAGTATTTTAGTAATGACTTAATCTTGTTTGCATTAAGATGTTCTAGTAATAGATGTTTGGCTTCTACTTTAGCATGCACTGCATGTTGTCATGTTGGTAATGTATGCTATTTACCATACTTTTGGTGTCAAAACAAAGCTAAGTGAAAAGAGAAATTAGAGCCACAGTTCCAGACTTTGTCTGCTCATCATTTCCTCGTGCACTCACACAATGCAGCATTTCGTGATGATTTTTGAGAGCTCTTCAGGCAAACAAATATGCATAAATAAACATTGACCTTAATGAATGGTTGTCAGATGTAGTAGATCTGGTCTGTATTGATCTGCATTATTTTGTTCCAGTTGTGTAATGCTGTTACCGTGATTCATAATGAAGAAGTGATTGAAATCAATGTAAAAAGTCTTAAAAAGTCTTAAATTAAGAAATGAGGTCTTAAAATGTCTTAAATTTACCGTAAATTTAGCTGTAGGTATTACATTTTCAGCTGCTGTGTTTACAGTTTTTCTCAGTTGCTTTGGTGCAATTCTCACAGCAGACTTCATATTTCCATAACTATAAGTTCAAACTCCACAACAATTAGTCATGTGTGCACATCAAAGTATCATTTCTCATTGCATTGATCAAATTGCAGATGCTTTTGGACATGTAGCATTTGCTTACAAGCAGTTCTCTGTTATTTCATGACTTTATCATTTGCTCTGGTCACGCGGTCAAAACCAGATATGCTAACAACAGCAGAATAGTCAGTCCCCACAAAACTACTAGTCTTCATTTCATTGCTTGAGTCATGACAAGCAAAAGAGAAAATCTAGTTACCAAAATCTGTCATGCAGATGTTATACATACAGTACTGTATATTTATCATTTTTTTCCTGGAATGTGTCCTAAATTGAACAATTTGGTCACAGCTGATCCTTTTCATTGATTAGAAGATGGGTGAAGTGTTAGTTGTAACCAATGATGAGACATTTTTCCAGTCACTCTGAATCCCATCAACCCTCAACTGGCAACCATACTGTATGAACCAATCAAGACATACAGATCTGGGCATGAAAAAGTTCCCGTTTCAGCCGACTGCCAGCCACTTACCAGCCATGTACCAGCGACTTGTCTGCTAATTCAATCGCACAGAAAAACGCCTGTGTGCCCAGGGGAAACGAGTTCAGAGCATAAATGAATGCCCGGAACAAGGACGTTTCCACACGCCACGTTTGGACACCGTACGTGATGACATATTTGACAAATCGTTCAGCCAGTGATAGTGCAGTAATGGTGCACTATTAGCCAGCAGACTCCTTTACCCCCTCTTCCTCACGTGTTTCTGCAGCGTCTCTGTTCCCACTCGGCTGCTGATTGACTTCTTTAATAATGAACTAAACATGAGCGAAATAAAAGGCCTCTCATAAAAAGTCTTTTTTCGTAGTTTAAATATTGCACCTAATTGATGAGAAATCAAAAGAGCCACAAAACTCTTAATAATGCTAAAAATATTTTACAAAAATATTGTTTAAACTTGCAAACAATCTACTTTTAGTGGCGGTGGCAAAGGCTCATCGACCCGCGTCAAACTACTCGGCAAGCAATTTGGTTTAAAATCGCCTTCAAACGGCTCAGCTCCAATTAACATGCGATGGGAACACTGGACCTGGTTGAGCTGCGAATTTACGTAATGATGTTGGGTGTGTTCATTGTGACATTGTGACATCATGTTTCATATAAAATACTAAAACAACTCTGCTTTGGCCACAAATTCATGTCGCCTAGGTTCCATCTGCGCTAGAAAATCACCCACTAATTTTCGTCCATTTTGAGAACACAAAGAAGTGCAACAAGATAGTACATTCACTACGGCCTGATTCAGTCTCCATTGTTTACTTTCCTGATTTCTGTCACACGAATGACATCATCAGTGCGAACCCTGATAGCCTCAGCAGACATGCAGCGGTGGGGACAGAGGCCACGCAGCCTGTCAGTGGGGATCAGACCCAGTTTTTTTTTCTTTTTTTTTTTTTTCTTTTTTGAAAATGGGAAAGCAGCATTATGCCCGGTTACAGCCTGCATTTGAAAAACCCACGTGAACCTGCTAATTTCAGTGGAAAGGAGGCTTTGGTCAACTCCAGTTAGGAGTGAACACTGATCAGCTTGGGGAAACAAATATTTTTATCTTCTTTTGCAAGTCAGTGTGGCAGAACAGGATAAATCACCTTTTCATTTCTCAGACAAGTAAAGTACTTTAAGAGTTTTATTTTAACACATCTTTAATTTACATATGAACAGGATACAATTCTATGCACACAAATGCTGAGAAAACACTACATCCAGCCAAATAATTTCCCTACAACAGCACATCAGTAAAATGTTACCGTAACAGATCAGTTTGTGTCAGAGCTGAGAGCCAAACTGATATATTTGCATTGCGAATACAAAAATTCCATCATCTACAGTATGTACATGTACTTAAATATGATAGCTATGAGCTTTCGTGTACACAAACTTCACATCACTGTCTCATTATCTACTGTAAAGTTTGCAAATCTGTCAATGTGGGATGTGTCAGATGCCGCAACATTAGAGGAGCCTGACAGGTTTCCTGACAGCCGTTCTGGATCTAACAGCTCTGTCTTCCATGTTGTGTACATGTCCTTTAATATGCCTCCTATCTGATTGGCAAGCAGAGTGTTATTTAGCGTAACCAGAGACCATAGCTGGCAGTCAGTCAAGCAGTCCAAACTGCTGCTTACCTTGGTTTGTATTCTACCTGGGGGTGGATTTCTTATGAAGCCAGGTGCTGTGTTATTACGGTTATGGGCTGTTTGGTTGCCATTCTGATGACTTGGGGGGGGGGGGGTTGGTTGGTACAGGTAATACAGGAATGGATAAGGATGAGTGCCAGGGCATTGTATGGATCATGAAAACAGATTGGCAGACTGAGCTGGAGAGGGCAAGAGCAGGCCGAGTGGGGAATGTGCGTGGAAGCATAGCGCTGTGCACAGAGCCCTTCCCTGCTGTTGGTGCCAGGGCATTCCACAGTCTACCTCCCTTCCCTGCCTTTGTGACAGAATGATAGATCTGCTTTATCGGCAGATGAATGCATAACACATACTGGGCTTGGAGAGCAGGACAAGGGGATAAGCAAAGGACAAGCAGGAAGACGTGTAAGGAAAAAAGAGAGTTAAGGATGTCTTTAAATATAGGTTCCAAATCCTGCACGATTTGTCATACCACACAACCTTCGCTGCAACTGAAATGCAGGCCTGCAAAGAAGAGCGGGCCTTTCGCATGAGAAATGGAAAATTACACAAATAGCTTTCTCTTGGTATTTCAAGTGAAAGCTGTTTGCTTATTCTTATTGCTGTTATAAAGATTATGCTTGCACGCTGTAACGAGTGAAAAACACAAAGGGAAGGAGTCATTTTTAACATTTTGAATTCAGTTACACTGATTTCTAACTCTATCCTCATGTATTATGTTGTGTTAATGGTATTTGTGCCCATTAGTGTCTTTCCCATGACTTTCCATGCACTTGGGTCATATCTAAAGTTCCCATTCAGCCTGCCAAAAACACAAGCTTTTCATTTTGTCCCCAAAAATATCAGGAAAGCCTGAGTAGATGGTTCATCAAGACCTCATCTTTGGAGTTGGTTTGAGCCCAACTTCTCCAAAGTACTCTGTGAGGTCATCTTTCTCAAACCTCTATCAAATATTTTAAGCTGTCTACACATAACTAGACCTTTGCCAGAAATGTTTCAGAAAATAGCAACTCATTGGCCAAGCAGTCTGAATAAGAAGGCATAGATAAACAAACAATAGTCAGAGACAGAAAAACAAGCGTGTGTACCCATTCCTTTGGCTACTGCTGAAGGGATTCAGCAGCTTGTTGCTATTAGCAGCTGGAGACAAAGCTGCTTTCATTGCAAGTGAATAAAAAGCAAATCTGGGGGTATTTAGGCTGACAAAATACAATAATCTCACCACCGGAAGGTGATTTGAAACAGGTGATTCACAAGCTGCTGCTGATGTGCTAAAATTATCAGACAGGAAGTTGATTCCCTTTGTAATTCCTTCTTTTTAAGACTTTCATACATCATCTTCTTCTTGTGATTCTTATAAAGTATAAGAATCTTTTTACATAGCTGTAGGCCCACAGACAATGAGAGATCAACTTCTACTTCTAAATCAAATGGTAGCTTATACTTTGTTATACTTTTGTGCCCCCCCCCCCCCCCCTCTTTGGCCACTGAAAATCAAGCATATTGCATAATAAATAGTTTTTTTTGTTTGTTTGTTTTTTTTTTTTTAAAGAAATAAAAGAGCTTACATGAACTACTTTAATTGGGCATGAATATAAATGAGAAGTTATTTTATGTTAGATAAGTTCTCTGGTATGAGTCTGACATTAAAGCCTCCTCTGTACATGGATTTTTTATGGAGTTTGTGAAGAAAAAAAATGTGGAACTGACTATGAATTATAATTTTTTTCATTTTACCAGTACTCATCCATGTCCTCCAGCTCACAAGGCCATGTCCAGCCAAAAAACGTGATTGAATTTGCACAATTTAAAATGCAAATGCAGACAGATAAAAAGTGCCCACTACAAAATTATTTCTCTACTCAGTGAAACGCATATTTGAAATGTCATAGCAAGCTTAATTTGAACTTCCACCTAATTTTTCTTTAGTGCTGCTGATGCCTACAGGTGTGAGATAAGCCATACTGTATTTTATTATGCTGTTTTTCTTTTGTGTTCTTGTTAGAGGATTGTAATATTATTCACATAATCTTGTTCCCATGGTGTGTTTTAAATACAACTGATTCTTTTAGGTTGGGGGGGGGGGGGGGGTAGTTTCCTTCTGAATATTTGGGCGTTAACTCGTCTTCATTTGTTAGATAATGATAAAGTCTGTGATCTTTTTATGTTGGACTTTACAATGGCAGAAAAGCAAAAGAGATAGTACTGAAAATGCATATTAAACTGGTCCACTATTTATTTTCATTACATAAACAATGAATTAATTGTCTTTAATTGAAGTTTTTTCAATTAGACATATTCCCTTATTCTTGACATAAACTGTGACTAACTTGGTTCTCATTCGATTATTAGCCTTTATTAGGTGTTAGCAGATTGATCATTTTTAAAAGCATCTAATCCTGCACTCAACCCCTAATGTTCCTTCTTTCTGTCTTCTAGAAGACTTAATTGACAAACTTTACTAAACCAGCATTTGGAGTGGGGCAGGGAAGCAAATATCATTAGTAATTATGTTTGGCATGCTAGTCTGCTCATGGAAACCCGTAACTGACAGAAATCATATCAAACTGAAAAAGCATACCAGCTAATGCATTTGAGTTATTAAATCCCACCTTAAAGACTGAACCAAATTCAAACTGGATGAGCTGCTTTGATCATGCGCCACAGTTCCTGTCCAGTTAGCAGAAGACAAATAAGGTGATAACAACAAAGACTGATCAAAAGATTACAGGTGTATTTTTCATGTTTTTGTAAAAACTGTGAAATACAGTATAAATACATATTATTACAGCCCAATGCCTTATAAAGCCATTTCTGTTAACATATTTTATCATTTCTTTTCTCAGATAACTTAACAGGTCAAATATTGTGAGTACAGTAAAAGGCAGCCTAGACTCAGATATCTCACATAAGGGTGAGATTTAGAAAAAAAAAAAAAAAAAAAAAATGAGTATACTGCATTTCAGTGACGCCTTGTTCACTTATTCAGTGCATTACTCTGAAGGTGAGGACTAGTATGCACACATCCTTGAGAAATGATAAACATCTTATTGCAATATCAAAGGGCATTCCTTGCCTCTATGATGAGGCTGCCCTCAAAAAACACTTGAAACAGCCTGTTCATGTGTTATAAAGAGAGGCTCGGACCAAATGTTTTTTTTAAATGTTCTCTTTCAGTTGAATGTGTAACAAGTGCCGATTTCCAGATGCATAAAAAAGCTAAAAAGCCATTTAAATTTTTAAAAAGTAAGTTATTAGTGAGGCTAGAATGTTGCAGATCATGCCAAGGACCCCCCCCCCCCCCCTTCATATCACAAGGTAATACAGGCAAGCTCACAAACACGCTCAAATGAATTTTCTAGTGGCAACTTTGAAAAAAAAACAACAATGTTGTGTGTTTGAATCAGTCCTTACTCAATTTATCCTTACATTCCCCTTTGGTTGCATGATATTTGCACTCTACATGCATACTTGTTGAAAAATTTTTCCCATATAGTTTTCTATAGCCGGCACTCACATCATGTGAGTAATCGAGGTATTTTCTCTTTGCTTTTCAAAGGAGACTTGCCAATGTTGTGAATGTATAGTGACCTACATTTTAGGCATACTTTGGAGACCTTGAAGAAGTGGTTAGAAAAAATAAAATAATAAGGGGCAAGTGCAACATAGAGCGAGAAAGAGACAAGAAAGCAAAGAGAACAGATAATAGAAGAATTGGTAATGTAATATATATTGAGATGAGAGCCTCAGCAGAAAACAGTGTGTGGGTACGCAGCACACAGAGGGATGGAGTATATTGGATAAAAACTCTTTGAAAAGGAAAAGTACTCAAACAGAGTTAATCTGCTCTGTATCTGTATTCTGCTGTCATGCTCCTGCTCTCATCCTCTCCTCTCATTACCTCTGCTAATCTGTTTTTACTCAGCCTGTCCTCCACCCCCTGTTCTCTTGTCCTCTTTTTTTCTCTCTTCCAGGCAGCCCAAACACTTTCATTCCCATTTCACTTGAGGTGATTTTTTAAAAATCTTTTATAGCTTTTCATCACATTTTGGAGAGAGTTTTGAAATTTCTATCCATTGTGGTCAACAATCAGAGAAAAAAGACTAGCATTGCATGGATGAAAACAGCTTACAGGTCCATGTTCATAGCATCTGTGTTAGACGATGATCAAACATGTTTAAAGTCATTTTAGGTATTAATTTTTATTTTTACAAGTCTGTGAAGGTCAGTGTAAACTTCTTTGGGATGCTTTCTCTGAGATGCTTAGGATGTTTGCTTATAAGCCTGAACCTGTTGTATGCCCAGACTGTACACCTTTGCAAACTTTGCGGAAACCAACAAAACAGAATTGGCGGTTACTGGCTGCACTTCCAGTTCTACCCATCTCTATTTTGAGGAAGCATCAGAGGATTTTCCATCATTCGCATCTTTTTAATTTATTTAAAAAATAGATCTAAAAGGGCACACAACATTATTTACTTGAATAAACTTTAAAATTCTGACTGCATGTGAGCTTCTTTTCTTGCTGTAATTGGCTCACTATTATCCCTTTTAATGGCATGAAAGACACTGACTAGGGATCGACTCAAAAATAAGTATGAATGAAACCCTTTGCTCGTCCACTGTGGTCATTATGTGCCAATGCAGAATTTCTGAACTGGCCTAAACTTTTTCTGGGCTGATGGTTTTCCTCAATGTGGTCAGAAGTTTTACTATTGTGGATTCAGGAATCTGAAGCAGGTCTTCAAGTTGATTCAATCTAGGGCTGAACGATTTGGTGAAAAAAATCTAATTGCAATTTTTTTTTTCACCAGTATTGCAATTGCGATTTAAAATGTGATTTTTTTGTCATGTGCTTTCCATGTAGTATTTGCCCATGAAATACAGGGAAGCAATCAGTTCAGTGTAACAAAAACATGATTAAACCAATGAATCCTTCCAGAAGGCAAGAACTTAAAGCATATCTTTCTTTTTTTTTCAACCTATTTCTAGGAGTTTTATTTCTAGGCTTTCCACGGAGAAACTTAGCACTGATATTTAGACATCTTTACTGAATTTATTTTGTATACATAAGACAATATTTTTGAGGGGCCAAAGATCACAAAAAGTTTAGGGCCAAGTGTTTGGA
Source organism: Atherinomorus stipes (assembly GCA_023101725.1). NCBI lineage: Eukaryota > Metazoa > Chordata > Actinopteri > Atheriniformes > Atherinidae > Atherinomorus > Atherinomorus stipes. The sequence continues at coordinate 446,016 of JALJCO010009117.1, forward strand.
AAAAACTACTGTAGTATTCAGTCCACTTTTTGCGAGGTGGAGAAGATCAATGCGATCAAGTGTTTTCTGCTTCGTATTTTTCTCCCCAGAATGTAATAATGTAATAAGTATATACGAACACCAGACAAAAAGGAAAATATAAATCTTTGTTTATGCAGAACAGAACAGTTGCTGCTTTCCATCATGCACTGAGCTTCCTATTTCCATACCAGTATGAAAACGCGGGTTTTAGTATTTCCGTTGTCTGGGAATTCCTGTGTGACCGACAGCAGGTGACGTGATCACCAGATAAACTCTGGGTTCTCTGAGCTGTGGCTCCTTCCCAGAAGATTTTGAAAAACAGGGCACATTTTCTACCTCTCAAAAGGACGACATGTCTGGATAAAAGTGAACATTTCATTTCGTCACCCTATAATACGAAGCATGCATAAATATACGGATAAATATACGAGGCAAGAGCCTCACAATGCCACTGGTTTTGAAGCAGGTGTTGGATGGATGGACTGATATTAGTTTACACTGCGACAGTGCAGCAGAGTTTGAAAATGACACTAACGAGTTGGAGTTAATTTCACCACAGATACTCCTCTCCTCAGCATTCTGGCGGAGAAAAGACTCGCACCGAAGTAGCTATAGGAAACTACAGTGAGGAAGCCTGAACGTGGAAGCAACATTTTTGCTGCATGCGCCACAGAGCGCAAACGTTATGCCTCATTGCGCGGAATCACATCCGGACCAGAGCCAGACAGCTCCGATCCTGATTATAAACAAGTAGCCGGCTGGACTTAGTGGAGTAGTCGGATATATGGCCGGCAGCCCTGATCACTCTGTGGTGATGCTTTAAATGTTGAAACAAGTTTGTTGTGTTGCCAGGTGAAGTAGCAATGTTTGCTAGGCAAGTTGGGCTGATGCTGTTCTTTGTCATTTTTCCGGAAACCAAAATAGTCCCACACACCTGATGTGCTGTTTGTCTTTGGAACTAAGATATCTGCAGAAGTGTCACTTTCAGTAACCGGTTCTGAGGAGCCTGACGCCGTTGCTCTGTAACTTCAGGGAGCTGATTCTGAATACGCGTGTTCTTCAGCAGGGCCACTTACGCTGCTTTCTTTACGTGACCAGATGATGTTGGAAAATCACGTGACGGCGCGATTACAAAATTGCGTTAATTAAAATTGCAATTTGATTGCAAATGCGATTAATCATTCAGCTCTAATTCAGTCCATCTGATGCATGTTGTGAAAAACACACCATCCAAACAAAGAATCTGCATTAAATTATACACAGTTGGCACCATCCTGCATGTGCCCCCTCCTGGTAAAATGTTAAGTACCCTCTGTGTCACAGATCCACAAACAGTGGAAAACTAACATAATTTACTGTCACCGCTTCAAAAACCCAAGTTAAAGACAGCTGTGTCTTTTTCTTTTCTTTAGAGGGTGCTGCAATGGTAGCACATTGGTGGGGGTGTTGGCACGTTTACCTCTCACCATATGACAGCTGGGCTATAGGTTCCTGTCCCCTCCCACAACCCTGCGCAGGCTAAATCAGGCACTGAAAATGGATGAAATGTTGCTGTTACTGTTGGTACAGCCACATAAAACAATGGAGAGAGTTTGTTTGTTTCCTTTCTTTCTTTTTCTTTATAAATGAACAAGATTTATTTGGTACATGTCCTCTGTTATGCATTGTTATGACTTCAGCCTCTAGGGTCATAAGAGCCAGAGTCTTTCTACTATATTCATACATAACTTGGAAAAATTTAAAAAAAAAGTATGTGTCCTAAGATACAGAACACAACTTTAGGTTACTGTATCTTAACTTTTGACTTGTAGTGTGTATGTGAAAAAAAAAGCTTATATATTAGGATTTCAGGTGAGACTGGCCTGATGTGCACATGCCTAAGAGCTATTAAAGATGCTTTAAAACTTTATGAAGCAGAACTGTAGGTGTACTCCTGCTTTTCTGTTAGGGTCTCTCTCTGCATATCTATTTATAGAATATATTTTTTGGTCTAACTAAACAGGATATACCATATCTGATTGCTCTCCCATCTCAGCCCACACAGGACATTATGAAAAGATGCTTTTATTAGCACGGTGCGATGGAAGAAGCAGTGAACACACAGCCAACAGCTATTAACTTTGTCTGAAACGTCTCCTCTAAATGTCTCTGTCCTTAGAGAGGCCACCATTTCTACATCCATCTGTGGATATGCTGCATCAGCATACACACACACACGCACACACACATACACACATCCATCTTTAGACATGCTGTATCAGCATGGAGACATGACACAACAACCCCAGAGCCAAATAACATACAAGGGCATTGAGAAGTAGCTTCCCACCATATGCAATCATCCTTCTTTCACGTTTTAGTGCCGTTCGCTCTTTCACTTTTAATCCTAATTTTGTTTTGTCTGTGTGTACGTATCTCTCTTGTGAGGTATGACATGTCTTTGTATGTGCCCGTGTTTGCGTTTTCTTACAAAGCTGAAGGGCCTCGAGTGTGTAGACAGTCTAAAGGTAATATTAGCATCTCTGCGTGCTGAGTCGTGATGTCCTACCACTACTGCTGCTCCTGCTGTTAGTGCTGTTGTGAACAGAATATCTAATCAGTGATGGCCTGCTCTGTTCCTGTTTGAGTGTCTAACCCCCTTCCTCATCTCACTAAACAAACTTCCTGCCTACCTCCTTGTACACTGATCACCTTCCCTCCTACATTTACTCACAAACCTCTGACTGCTTGTAAAGCTCAAATGCAGCAAAACAAACACTTAAATCAGACCTCAGACAAGTAAGGTGTAAATGCATCTAGGGTGAAGGAAATAGAGGGTGGTAGCTACAGATCATCATTCAGCCTTGGACAGGGAGTCATCTGCCAACTTGCATTCCTGCTTTCATCTTTTGGCAGCACCATAATTCTGTCTTGTCTTTCCTCCATCTCCTCTTCCCGTTTATCTGCCACTGACCATATGCTCTTTAACTAATCTCTATGCGATCAATTCTCTGATAAGTAATCTATCACTTTTTATCTCTGGCTTATAAACAGACAAATCAACACAAACAGAGACCACTTTACTCTCCAGTGAGGGAATCAGGGGCCATGGCGTTAACACTGATCTCAGTAAAGCTGAAAGACTTCAATAAACCATTTTCAGTCATGTGACTTTGTTCGGTCACGCAATCATGTTGGGTTGCAAAAAGCTAGCTGGGACTCTGCACTCGCTATCATACCTTCAACTGTGGAAAGTTAGCTTGTTGCCTTCCTGTAAACAGTTCCAGATCTTCCTTTTGCCGACTTTTCTATTGACAAACACAAAGGTGGATGGGACATAGGTTAGGAACAATGGGTTGTTGCAACTTTTTTTTTTTTTTTTACCTGAAAGAAGGTCGCAATAATGTTAAACAACTGCAGTTTGCTGTATTTTAGCAATGCATTGCCATCCTTTTTATGTAGATAAATATAATCAAAGTTAGCCCAGATCACCAAAAAAAGACTTGAAAAGCGCAGGAAACAGAATTAGCAGGAAACTTACCACCAACAATGTGCTGCTACCAGGCTGCTGCAGCCGAGAGCTCTCCGATGGCTTCCAGTTAAAGTTATCACATTTTATGGTAGCATCTCATTTAGCTTGTCATTCAGGGTCAACATGAGGCCTGGAAAAATAAATACCATCCTGTGAAGTTGATCGGAACATCCAAAGACAAAGAATGAATCTACCATTATTTTTCATCGAGGCAGAATGCTAGCTATAGCAGCCGAGCCCATAGCAGTCAACCTGCAGTGTTGAGCCCCTCCACCAACTGTTTTCTCCAATGAGAAATGCTCCTACTACTGTCCTCCCATTCGACGTGCATGATCTACAGGTCTGTACACTGATGCACAATTATGATGTGTTGTGATGTTATACTCTACATTACAACATGACAACCTAATAAAGTATCTAACTGGCCACTGCGATTGAAAGTAAAGCAATTTGGATTTGTTCATACCAGTTTGATTGCGCACTAAATGCTAATGTTAGCATGGACTTGGTCATGTTATGGTGTAAATATCATTATATATTATATACGGTATGGGGGCACAGAGGTGGACGTGGTCAGACCAGTAGCGGTAGAGTCATTCGTCGAGGACATAGAAAATGTTACTAAAAAGAAAGTGATTGAAAATATATCTGTCCAGGAGGACTACACCCAGTTTCCAGTTCCCATCTAGCCCGAGGCTGTACAGCTCTCTACCTCAATGTATGGAGATATACACAATCTTTGTTTCTTCTTTGGTCACTCTTGCACTTTTAGTCTCTCATCTCTCCTTCAGTTTTTACCCTTTTAGGCTGTTTTGCTGTGTATGCAGTGACCGAATGGACGTGTCCTATCTTTCCCTTCGGTGGCCACCATGCTGTTCTGTTTACAAGATTTGCTGTGCACACGCTAGATTTGCTAGGGTAGCTTCCTCATTCAGTAATTGGCTGAGAAAAACCGTCACTGCAAAGAAGCCTAAACTAAAAAGACCTGGACTTACATATGCACAATCAATGAGTTTTTTGTTTTTTTTTAATCAAATGACCTCTTTTACCAAATAATATATTGTGTAAAAAAGCATTTTTCTTAAAGAGATTAAAATAAAATGGGGTATAGTTTCTTTAATAGTATTGCAAGCTACAACATGCAGGGAAGTGAGGCTTGGTATGTCTCTTACTGCTGTCACTGGACTTTTTCAACTGATCAGATACGCACGTGTAGGAATGGAGGTGATTGCATGAAAGCTCAATTTGCAACATAATGGAACAGAGAAATTAAAATGGCTCAAGGGACTGTGTACAATTAAATTGAAAAAAGACAGATGTGCTATTATTTTTGATAGTGAATGAGCTGATGTATTTCTGTAGTGGGCAGTCTGCCACAGCAAACTATAGTCAGCAGTTGTGGTTTTGTGCGACATTTGTGAAATCCAACTGGATGGGTCACCATGAAATGTATGCCGGCACAAGAAAAATTTTCATCCAAGAGAAAGCGACCAAATGTGCAGAAATCTACTCCAGGCAAAAATATCTCTATTCAGAATGGAAAAACGTCACAACAAGTCACACAAAAGCTCTGCACGCTGCAAGTCTCCCTATTCAGTTACCAGCACCAGCTGTTGGCAGCTGGAGGGAAATTACTTCTTCAAAAGATTCTTGTTCAAAGCAATGTATAAATCTCTTCTTCAGGCCTTTTCTGGAATTAAAAAAACACACTGTGGAAGAATAATAATTACAAGGACTTTAAGAAATCACAGCTTTGTTCATTGGGGTAAGCTGTGATAATTACTATTCATGTACTAAATCTGAGTGACCTCTCATGGTTGTGAATAGTACATTTGGAGTCTCCCGTTGCCTACTCAAACTGGTAAAATTTGCTTTCTAATAAAATAATAAAACTGTTCCTAGGTGAGAAAACCACTGGTCTAAACTAAACCAACCCAAACAGCACTAAAGACAAACAAGTTAAATAAACATTAGACCAAAAATAAGCCAAAGTTAAAGCAGATTTTTGATTCTTTTTTTTTTTTTTTTTAAGTTTTGCAAATTCTTTCAGCTGCCTTCAGCTTCTTATCTGGGCTTCGTCAATCTTTTACCAGCCTTTATCTCATGCGGCAAATTTGGACACATTCTCTTAAAATCTAAACAAAGTTACTGTTAAAGAGCCAAAGCAACAAACATTTAAATCCAACTATTTTGGAATTTATGATAGTCATATGCTTGATCCTTTGGTAGACTTTGGCAAAAAAAAAATTTAAAATTAAAAAAAAATAATGATTTGTATCATGTTTACCTCTGAGAAACACATAAGCGTGGTTGAATCTTTGACTTTATAAGCTACTACTTGATTATGAATAAGAAACGTCAGCAGATTTTTTGGCATGCCACAATTAATGCAAATTAAAATATGTTACAATAGATACATACATATTCTACCATACATATTAGATGCATCTAATATTAGATTTGTAATTTGTTTTAGAGTTGCAAACATGTATTTCTAATAAGCTCTGCTCCTGAGGGAGCACAGAAAACGAGCAGTATGATTATTGTCTTTGTGTCTGTCATCAGTGCTTGTTGTTGTCTTTTTTTTTTTTTTGGTTTTGTTTTTCTTCCCTGGTTATAAACATGTATTCATGAATGTATTCATCGTACCCATCAGTCACTCCTGTAATTAGAAAATAATCAGAGTTGGATGAGAGCTTCATTAAATCTCATCCTTGAGAGCCATCAGCCACAAACACAGGAGTGGGATATTTATCACGCTTATGAAACAGCTCAGATCTGTTTAGAGAGAGAGCATTGGTTGGACAACAGAATCAGTAGATGCTGACAGGAAAGGGATCAAGTTGTGAAGCCAAAGAAAAATCAGTTTTAATAGTGGTGAACAAACACAAATAGGGTGGGAATACAAACATGAAAAAGTGGAGAGATAGATCATTAAAGAAGTGCTAATCAACAGAAACCACACTGTTTAGCAGCACTTTGTCTCCATGCTTTATTGATCTTTCATGACCATTATGGAACGGATGTTTTTGGTTGCTATCAGCATGACTTTTCGACTTTTCTACACATCTCTCTGAAAAAAACTATGCTACGACCATAAATTGTTCAACTTGTGTAGAATTCTCTGAAATATGCTGGTCTGCAGCAAAAGCTGTGAAATGTCCAATAATGCGCGGCTGTTTGCAGAAATGATCACATATGTAACTGCATGATCATTTCATTTGATATGAGACAGGGAATGCAGAGACAGAAAGGCAGGAGGGTGGTGTCAACCAAACACTGGCGGTTCAGCAACAGAACAGAGTGAAGGAGACTGAAAGGGTGATGGATGGGTGCATAGACATTAAATGGTGTAATATGGACAGTGATGGACAGATGGAGAGGAAGGATCTGCTGATAGATGGTGTATGGATGGAAGGAAGTAATAACAGCCGAGCCAAGTGTGGAAATGAAGGGGAGTTGTGTCAGTCATCAGTTCGAAATGTTCATATTTGAAGAATGCCAGTAATATCCTTTTATTGTCATAGTGCATGTTGCAGGGATTGCTGTTGGACATTGTGATTCCTCAAAAGGCTTTAACTGGATTACAGCAGTATCAAGCTCAGCCATCAAAAGAGCTACAGCAGCTGTGTTGTGTTGTGTCTGCCGACAGCTTGCTGTCTGTCACTGCATCACTGCAGCTTCCCACCAGAATAGAGTTTAGACTGGACATGTCGCGCTAAATATGTCATCTGAGTTACACATACATAGAGACAGATCCTTGTTCATGTATTCAGTCCTTTGTGACAAAATTTAGTTTGCACATTTTTTCCTCTTTTTATTTGATTTGATGTGTCTTTAACTAGATTTAGGCTACTGTGTGTTTGATTGTGACCACAGACACAAGATGTGGCGGCAGGACCACTGACAACGGATGAATTTGTTTTTAGCAGGCTGAGAGGGGGTGATAACCCTGGATACTGCCCCCCCTCACTCCTTGCTGAAGTGGTACAAGCCGACTTTGATCAATGTGGATCGATGTGGATGAGTGTGCAGCCGGAAGGTGCTGTGTTGGAGAAGGAGGGGGAGATGGGCCTCTGCTTGGTTGTACACTGTGTGTGTGGGAGGGAATTAAGACACAAAGTGTCATGGGTCTCTACGTGATATATCGTGCTAACAAAATATATCCTTAACCCATAAGTGGCTCGGTCTCTGCTCCTGTTTTTCCTCTCTTTTTTTCACCGTGGCTCTCTCGAGTGTCTTTCTGGAAACAGGACACTGCATTTCTGCCGAATGCTACTTTGCAGTCACAATATCAATGGCCAAAAAATGAGAAAAAGATGTTCTTTAAGGGATAAATTTTGTAACTAAACGGGCTAAGTCTTACTAATTATATTTATAAATAACTCAATGTTATTGTTGACACTATATACAGACTAGTTACAATAATACAGTAGCCTTTACACACTTACATAATACAGTTTGCTCAGTTTTTTAGCAAAACATATTTACAGTGGAGTCTTTTTCTTATATGGGTTTCCCTTTATCACTGTAAAAAAAACAACAACAAACAGAAACCAGCCTTGTTAACCTACTGGTGTTCCACTTTGGTAATTTGCATATTCTTAACAGAAGAAGCTAAGCTCTGCATTACATTATAATTAAACTCTGATATACACACAACAGCTTATATAGTGCTGCAAAAAGTTAAAGCTGCAACATACGTTGCAACCACAGCATTAATTATAAAAGCTTTTTACTTACCAGTCAAGAGGAAGAGTTGCAAGTCCTGCTTTTCTGTGTAGGAAGTGTTGGTGGTGAAGTTAATCTTCACTTCCCAGGAGCTTCTGGCATTGTTGTAATTACTGTCTGTGTCTGTTTGCAGTAACTTCTACTGGTCTCTGTGCTTTCTTTGCTGCCAGTTAACGTTCAGTGTTGCCAGCTTCTTAGTAAGCAAAGTAGATATCGGCTGCCCTAAAACTTGCTATAAATTACTTACCAATGTTGTAATCTAATTCGCATAATGGACAAAGTGCATGTAATTGTTATAAAGGCTGACGAATGATTTCATGGGAAACACAAAACATGACTAAAAACAACCAAAGGGCCAGTTTCAGAGACAGGGCTTAAAGTGTTAGTGACACAACCTTGACTTCATGTAATTTTGTAATAAAACAATACAACAAGACAAAATAAGTAATTCTGTGCAGTTATAAGCCAGTAAGATGTGTAGTTATATAAATATCTCATATTTGAAAGAGCACCAAAGCAGCAGCTAGCAAAACTGCTCTTCATGACATAATGTCAGCGGTACAACCTGTGGCGGTGGAAAACATGAAAGATGCTCCAGAACAGCAAGATTAGAACTGGCTTGTGTGGTGGGATCATCAGCCAGTTTAGATGTTTGTGATGATGCTGAGGAATACAGGGAAAATCAGACCTTGCAGGTTAGAACCTGACTAGAACTGTAAGTGAGCTGCTTACAGCTCCAAGTCCTTCTCCCAGCCCCCAGTCCACTTGGTCCAGCCTCAGCCTGCAAGACCCCCCAAGCAGACTCAGAAATGTACGGAGCGGATCCAGAACCACATCAAGCGGACCCACAACTGTTAAGGAGCAGCTTAGACCCAAGCGGGCCAAGACCTGCATCGGTCAGACATGGAGTCAGGAGTGACGATGGAGAGGCACACATGGTCATTGCAGCAGCCTCGACTAACTGCTAGCAGCCCCGTTCACAGCAGGAACTTACACTTATCGGCCACTTTATTAGGTACACCTGCCCAACTGCTCATAAATGCAAAATTGGCAGCAACTCAATGCATTTAGGCATGCAGACATGGTCAAGACCATCTGCTTAAATTCAAACAGAGCATCAGAATGGGGAAGAAAGGTGATTTAAGTGACTTCAAACGTGGCATGGTTGTTGGTGACAGACAGGCTGGTTTGAGTATTTCAGAAACTGCAAATCTTCTGGGATTTTCACGCACAACCATTTCTAGGGTTTACAGAGAATGGTCTGAAGAAGAGAAAATATCCAGTGAGCAGCAGTTCTGTGGGCACAAATGCCTTGTTGATGCCAGAGGTCAGAGGAAACTGGCCAGACTGATTTAAGATGATAGGAAGGCAACAGGTGTGGGGGAGATTTTCTTGGCCCACTTTGGGCCTCTTAGTACCAACATAGCATGGTTTAACCACCACAGCCTACCTGAGTACTGTTGCTGACCATGGCCATCCCTTTATGACTACAGTGTAGCATCTTCTGGTGGCTGCTTCCAGCAGGATAAAGCACCATGTCACAAAGCGTGAATCATCTCAAACTGGTTCCTTGAACGTGACGATGGGTGCACTGTACTCCAGTGGCCTCCACAGTAACCGGATCTCAATCCAACAGAGCAGCTTTGGGATGTGGTAGAACGGGAGATTCTCATCATGGATGTGGAGCCAATAAATCTGCAGCAACTGCGTGATGCTATCTTGCCAATATGGAGCCAAATCTCTGAGGAATGTTTCCAATACCTTGTTGAATCTATGCCATGAAGGATTAAGGCAGTTCTGAAGGCAAAAGGGGGTCCAACCCGGTACTAGTAAGGTGTACCTAATAAAGTGGCCAGTGAGTGTATATGGTTCCAGCCAAACATTAAATATATTCTGTTTAATAAGATGAGGATGGAGGGAGGGATGCATCTTTGGAAGCAAACAGAGAAGTCCTATGAGGACTGAGGAGCAGCTGCATCTTTTCGTACTGTAGCTGTATCATGCTGCTCTGAATAACAAACACTAGTAAAGAAAGAATGTTCCAGCAGAAATTCCTGTAGTTCCATGTGTTAGAAGTCTGAACACATTGGTGGCTTTAGCTACAGAAAACAGAAGCTGCAGACAGGGGAACTTTACTGGCAGCGACGTGCTGGAGTGCTCCCACTGCTAACCCAGTAAGTCGGAACTGTTTTATCCAATTCCAATGTAACTCAGGATCTGTAGGAAACTTAAATATACAGTACAAACAACATCCTTATGAGTTTTTAAACATTAACCTGCAATACACGAAGGCATAACCAGCTGTTCATTGGTGAATCTGGAAAAGTCATTCAAAAACATGAAGCCTGCCTGTAGAGGTTCCCTCACTGGCGTCTTGTCCTGCTGCAGTGAGCTGCACCACAGTCTGGTGAACTGAAATACAGCAGTTTCCTTATACTGTACAATAGCTCTTTTATGCACCTGTATCTGTTACATACTGTAGATCAAAAATGTGAAAAAAAATTGTGTCATCAGCAGGCAAGTCCCAGATTAAATGGTTGTTGTAGCTGACTCAAATTAAAGTCAGTTAATAAATCACAGTTTTGATTTATTCTGGATTAAACTAAACCAGTTGCAAGAGTAATGATTTAAGCTATTGATATTGAGCTGAAAGGGTTTTTGATTGCCTTTGATTTGATTTGATTCATGTAAGAGATAAAAAAAAACTGCATAACTGAAAAGTTAACCAATATTTGTTTTAAAACTAGAACGTGATCACTGAAAAACTCATGAGCCGTGTCTCAAACCACGCACTTGTCCGAGTGCACTGGAACTTAGTGTGCAGGGCGCACTGTGTACTTCGTCTGTACTATTGTTGCTAAATGCTGACCCGAATAGAGCACTGCACTTATCGGAAGTGAGGGACTAGCTTTGACCGCTAACATGAGCTAACTCCACTGAGCCGGTATAACCGTGGCCTCAAACAAAGGACTATCATAACTGTCATCAGGGAGTGAACAGCTTGGTAGCATTCCACAATATACATGTCTGAATAATCTCATAAATGTTACTTAAATCAGTACAATACCACCTCGGATGCAGCAGGGGTCACCAACGCTTCGTTCACCGCCATTATTCACCTATGAAAACAGTTCAAAAGTCCCGCCTTTTCCGCTACGTCAGCAAGATGGCATCCGTTTAGTGTGAGTTGTGTGCTTCGTTTTTGGCCGTTATTAGGGCAGCATCCGGGTACTTTCAGAGCACTGAATTTTGGCCTAAATTACAACATAAACACACTACACACTTCAAAAAATTTGAAGTGCTCAAGTGCGTAATTTGAGACATGGCCACGGATAACTGAATTTGAACAAAAAAGAAATTTTAGTTTTCATATTATCTATTATTAATCGCAGGTATCATGAGTGTTTCTTTTCAGCATCACAGCTCTTTCAGCTCAATTTCCACATTTTTCTTTTGTTTCATGTTCTTTCAGATATTTAAATTCTTGCTCATGATATTTTTGGCTAACTTGGTGTCAAAAGAAAGAAAAGAAGATAAACACACTTATGTTCAATTGTTTCACTTCACCGCTCACTTAACGTTTAAAAGAGAATAAGAAAAGAGATGCCATCAAACAACAGTGAGGACTGGAACTATAAACATTCCTTTCTATCTTCTTATTGTTGTTAGTTGTGTCACAATTGATGTCAAACCACACTATAGGCATTTAAGTTAAACTCCACCTACCAAGAGGATCTGACCTGTTGAAACGTCTGCATAACCAGGTTGGATCATTCTTATCCATGTTGTACCACACCACTCAGTAGAAACAAGGCTTAACTGGTCTATGCTACGTTTTTAGTACATTAGCCTTATTCTATTTTATTCAGTCCCATGTACACTGAGAAAAATTTTCAGTGAAAATCATGAAAAGCTTTAATTTGAGACTTTCTAGCCTGTTGATGATGCAAGAATTGGTGGGTTATTTTCCCTTTGGTTGTTGATGATGTGAAGGAGCTATATAATGGTTTTAAAGAAAAAAATACCGTCCACTTTCTGTGTGTGTGTGCGTGTTTTGAGAATCTTCATCGTTTCATGTGAGCTTGCGGTGGATCTACCATTACTTTATAGAGTAATGAATGCTAATCCTCTCTTATCCGCTTCAACCTCAAGGCAATGACACTGGCTGCTGATGTCAGGACAGTGACAGCCTTTGTCGGAGGAGAATAGAAATGTGTGTGTGTGTGTGTGCAAATGAAGCTGTACCACATGTGCATGTAAGGAGAGATGTCTCCTCTAGCATTTGAAAACTTTGTTGTTTTTTTCCTCTGTTTCTTGGAAGCTTCAGGGTGTGCTCTTGTGATTATCTGCCACGTCCCCATGATTCATCAGAAGTTCAATAGAACATTCCAGCCCTCTGACTCCACAGCATCTGATCCTGACTCATTTCATCAGGAGGTTTAAAAAATAAAAAATAAAATGCAATTGATACTATGTCTTTCCACAGGCCATTATATCAGAGGGTCACATTAATAGTTTTTGTGTTTTTAAGTAGCTATCTCTGTTTATGTCTCAGCAAATGCAGTTTTCACTCCCTTATTGTCAAGAGCATCTTTTGTTTTGTTTTTTTTCTTTATGTGCAGCCTGTAAAGATAACGGCAGAAATCAAAGGCAGCTGCCAGTCTTGATCAGCTTTTGTTCTTTATAAAGACAACTTGATCCTTTTCTTTTACCACACTTTTTTCAGTCTTAAAATAAAGACAAAAGCATCCAACAAAAGCACTTTCCCTGCTTGTAGACTTGATGGCAATGTCTGTGAGGCACATGAGGATGAGTGTGAAAATAGGTGATACACGAATTTTTTTTTTTTAAAAAAGGGTGGAGCTTTAGATGTTAAAAAAGAAAGAGGTCAATTCCCAGTAGCCCAGTAAGGGCTACATATCTGCAACAATGATGGGCAGAAAATAATTAGGCCTAAAAGATGTTGAATTCAGTGTGTCTCTTCACCCGTCTTCCATTAAGGCCGTTTTAATGGGTCTGCTCAGCGCCAGCCTCCTTGGCTGAGTGAATGGGCGATAAAACTACATTAGAATAAACTTCTGTGACTGTGAATAGAGAATGCTGAAGCTGAGGAAGAGGAAGAGATGAATGCAGAGAACAATGATGAACAGATAGTGGATGGGGAAAAAGGGTTAATTGAAAGAGAAAAGAAGGGCCAAATCTCAAGGGCTGTGGGGTGGCCTCTCTTCCATCTCTCTACTGCCTTGTCTGCACATCATGTGTAAGTGAAAGTGTGTTTGTCTGTCTGATGGAACATGGTGTTGTGGACCTAATGAGAACAAAGCTAATTAGAGATTTCGCCTTGCACAACTGTACAGCAACGTTCCCACTGGACTCACAACACTTGCCACCTATATTGAAGCCTCCAGAGAGGGAGAGAAGTTCTAGAGGCTTTTTCATTTCAACTTTTTCATCTTTGGTTTAAAAGCCGATTATTCAAGCAAAGAAAAATGGGAAAAAAAATCTTGGGTTTGTGGCTGCAGCCAGGTCAGTGAAAGGAGTTGAATGAGCAAAGATGAAATGGAGGCTCTGATGCTGACTTGGTAAGTTTGGCATAATATATAATCCTTGTGCTTGCCGCAGCCTTTATTTCAAAATGCTAATGCTGACCATTTAGACCACGAAGAGTATCTCTTTTGGAGTAGTGACAAATGCATCCTGATTCTTTCAGGCCCAAGGGTATCTGACGATGGTAAGAAATGTGGACCTCCACACTATGGCCCAATTCCAGTGTCTGACCCTACATTCACCCTGTGTCCTCATGCACCAGGGCTGGCCCTCTCAGTAACAAGTCCCTACTGGATATGTAGCGATGGTGAAAACAAAGCCTCATTAGACAATGAGACATTTTGACACAGCTGCCAAGAGATCGACACAAAGTCTTGAGACATTTGAGACAGTCAGTATGAGCTCCATCTACTGGCTGTGGATGTGTACAGCAGCTGAGAAGCGCCGCTGGGAGCTGTCTTGTCTCTGACTCGGTGTATAATAAAAGATACATTCTCAGCCTTCTGTTAGTGTTTCCTCTGTAGTTAAAGGCACTATACCTGATTTTGCTCATTTGCGAACCGTGAGCGAGGTGAACAGTGTAGTTTGAACTGTAAGCCCCGCCCCTAACTGTTTCTCCCAGTGAGAAATGCTCCTACTCTTGTTTTTCTCTCCTCCCACTCAACATGCACGAAATAACGTGCACGTTTCATACTCGTACACAAAGAAACTCTTCAGAGAAAACTTGCATCTTCCAGTGAAATGACTGTTTTGGTTGCAGAAAATGGCTGCGGATCAGCTAAATGACATTTTCTATCATAACCGGTAGTTTACCATAACTACAGTTATGTACACAGATGCACAATTATGACGAGTTATGATGTTATAGGCGACATTACAACATGACAGCCTGATAAAGTTTCTAACCAGCCCCTTCGAGAAGCAGTGATGTAAAACTTCGTCGTGTTACAGTGTAAATATCACTATTATATATGGTAGATCAGCAAAGAAAGCGCCAGCACCCGAGGACGTAAATGTTACTGAGAAGAAAGTTATAGAAAAAAATACCTGTCCAGGTGGACTTCGAGTCCACATTCAGTCCGAGGCGTCCGGCTGCTCTCTACCTTCAGTACAATCCACCGAGAACACGAACTTTACTCCTTCTTTGGTCTCTCCTGCGTTTCAAGCCTCTCTCCTCCTCAGTTTTGATGCTTACAGGCTGTTTTGCTGCGGTATCGTCACTTTCCCTTCAGTAGACGCCATGCGGTTCTGTTTACAAGTGCTGCCGTGCACGCGACAGAGGGCGCTCCTCGTTAGAAAACGCTGTGAGTGGCTGATTGGAAACCGAAACTTATGTAGAACGTACCGCATTAGCATGAAGAGAGCGTCACGCCATCCTTAGAAACCTAAACTAAAAAGGCCTGGATTCATGCATATACGCAATCAATGAGTGATTTACTTTTTGTGAAATTACCTCTTTTAACACACATACCGTGTAGAAAGCATTTCTCTGAAAGAGATTAAAATAAAATCAGGTACAGGGCCTTTAATATCTTGGAATTATCCTCTGCGATAAATTAAGTATTTTTCAATAAATTCCCAAAAGATTGGAACCTGTAAGCATTGACAGATTAAGAAACTCAGTCCCTTCAAGATTTCCGCTCGACACTCGTGGATGACGTAACGAGGCCTCGGTTAGTGTGGTCACATGGCTTTTGGCATCATGAGACTTCCACCAAAACAGCGGTAGCAAGACTTCCGGTTCATAAGATCGAGGCAAAGTCGAGCAGACGGGCTCGTAACATATGGATACGGACTCAATCACAGTTTTGTGCTAACTCTGTCCTGCTTATGAGTTTCAGAAAATACTGTGTACGTTTTTGAAAAATAGACACCGATTTCTGTGGAAGAAATAATTTTACCTACAAAGTGCTTGTCGGGAAATACAGTTTACTTTGTCCAAAATTGCAAAAAGCTCAACTTTACAAGGCAAGTTTATTTGTATAGCACATTTTATGTACAAAATTCAAAGTGCTTTACATCAGAAGGAAATAAAGCATTAAATAGTAAAAGAACAAAAGCATGATTTGAAATTAAAAACAGAGAGAGAACATTAAAAAGAGTCTAAAAAGAGGTCGTGCAGATTGGAATTCCTGAACAAAATCTGTCACTGCAGCAGGTGGGTCTTAATCCTAGATTTAAGAGTGTTTCAGCTGATTGGAGGCTTTCTGAGAGTTTGTTCCAGACCTGTGGAGCATAGATGCTGAACACAGCTTCTCAATGTCTGGTTCTGACTCTGGGAACTGATAAAAGACTGGATTCAGATGATCTGAGGGATCTGGTTCAAACTGGATCAGGAGATCACTGATGTAGTTTGGTCTTAAACCATTCAGAGCTTTATACAGTGCAAGGAAAATGGCTATGTATCCACAAGAACCAGAAATCCTGTTGATTATAAAACTTATTTAAGATGATTGGAATGGAAGCCCGTCCTGTTTGATGAGTTAAGTTGATAAATCATTGTAAAAAAATCACAGTTCACTATCCTCCAGGGTATGGATGAGAAGACCTGTTGTTCATCGTGTTTTGCTTCACAGTTTAAAAACCATGAAACATAGCACGAGGCTGCATCAGTGCGTATGACACAATATGCACTGATTTTGCAGCAACATATTCAGCAATCCAGACAACCACTTTTCAGCCAAAGCATTACCAACACTAAACCACATTCTGCTGCATTACAATAGCATGGCCCCACAGTAGAAGACTGAGTGCTAAGCAGGCCTTCCTGTGGTTCAGACCTGTCACCCGCTGAAAACATCCATCCATCCATTTTCCATTTCAGCCTCCCATACAGGGTCACAAGCAGACTGGAGCCCATCCCAGCTGTCATTGAATGGGGGGCTTGGGCTCATACTGGGCATACTGCCAGTTCATCGTAATATTTAAAAAAAAAAAAAAAAAAGGATTGAAAATATGCAGCATGCTTTGATAAATCCCCTTTAAAAAAAGAAAAAAAAAGAGGTCTTTCTGGTGTAACTGGCCACAATTTTTAGCTGGTGCTTTAGTTGGTCAAGCTGTTTTTTCAGCAGGGGTGAAATATGAAAAACCAGGATACAATCTACTAAACAGCTGATAAAGGTCTTAGTCAAGCCTGGAAAAATCATTAGATAGGGTCAAAAGTAGTAAGCAAGCTCAGTATTTACACAATCAATTCATTTAGTTTTAGTTACATTTTGACAGCATAAGCTTCTGTATTACTTTAGCTTCTTAAAAGATAAATTATGTTTCTTAATGCATTCCTTGACTCATCTTATTTTACGATGAAATTTGCAATCACATTTCTCAGTTGAATAGGTGGAGACCATATGGGAAAATGTGCAAATCTTCGAAAAGAAGCACATAATAATACAATTTTCCATTTTCCAACACATAATCTGATGATGAGGAAACCAAACTGAGCAGACATTTCAGCAATGTGGCTCACAAAGCAAGACGTTTAGCTCAACAATAGCAGAATGATGTCATTAACCATTATGGCTAATGATTTTGCCCCATCATTAGCTTCCTGTGCTAACGATTTTGTACCCGCACCCACCCAAAACATGCTAACACTACAGGCTAAGTGGTGCCATTGGGGGCTGTAATTGGTGTTTTGGCTAATTGAGCTCTGCAGCTAAAAGCTTTCCTCGGACTGTATGTCATTTGTGACGTGTTGGTGTGTTACTTTCTGGAGCAGCATTTGCCAGTGAACTCATCAGCTGTTTTACCCCAATTATAGTTTCTACTCACTGCATCTTGTCACCTCTGTCTCTCATTGTCTGTGAGTTCTCTGTCCACAGATCTATCTTTGTCATTGTCTCAGAGGCTTATCTCTCTGCCCACTTAAATGAGATTTTTAAGGTCATTAACTGATCCAGGCTATTATACTATTGCACCAAGGGTGTTCCAGATTTGATAAATGATTGGAAAGAGACAATGAGACCTCACATAGACATCTTGGTATTGGCAC
The DNA here is from genome assembly GCA_023101725.1 of Atherinomorus stipes. NCBI lineage: Eukaryota > Metazoa > Chordata > Actinopteri > Atheriniformes > Atherinidae > Atherinomorus > Atherinomorus stipes. The sequence continues at coordinate 463,817 of JALJCO010009117.1, forward strand.
ACAGAGAGATGGGGAAAGAGAAGTTGAAGAAAAACATGTTTGTCATGAGGTTTACTTCCTACCATGCTCCATAATTGGCCAATGGGTCATGGCTGGAGTGTGTTGCTCAATAAAAAAAAAAAAAAAAAAAAAGCTATAAAGAGTGTGTATATGTGTGATATGTGTGTGTGTTATTCGAATGTCTGGCAGCGCTCTCAGACTGCAGACAGGCTGGTCTTTGTGCCGTGTCTGATGTCATAATTTGTCTGACGTATGCTTGCCAACAGGAACCTTTCGGTCAGGAAATCACGTGCTCGTGTCTGTATGTGTGTGTACAGGCACACACACATACATGCCTGCTTTTTTTTTTGTCAGTGCTCATCTAGACAGCATTTTTTGATTGATGGTAGTCTTTGGGAGAAAGCAAGAAAGGCAGTGCTGTTTAGAGAGAATTAATAATGCACAGAGGTTTGGGAGTGTGGCTGTCCAGACTTGAGCTCTGCAGTTGTCACACTGGTCACGGTGTTCACGGCGCTACGGCAGCCAACTCAGACAATCAGGGAGAAAGCTGCGACATTGAGAAACCCTGGATTTAGTGTGGTCAAGTCAGAATGACTCATTTTGGGCTGGTTGATAAAAGATAACTTGAAAGAGTGGTTTGCAATTTTTGACGTAGGGCCTCATTTTTTAGTTAGCCAGGGTGCTATTTATCACTGGACACAGTTTCAACATATTTTACTCGTTACTCTAGTTGCAGGAGGTCGCCAACGCTACGGCTAGTGCAAGTCAACAGGAACGACCTACCGTTGTTAAAAACAATCTTATCTACTCCACAGAACATCCGAGGAAAATCAGTTATAACACAAGACGTTCTGTGTAAATGCCAGAGACCTCCTGCAATTAAAATAACAAAAGTATGTTGAAACTGTCTCCAGTGATAATAGTGTCCTGGCTTACTACCCCTTTAATGTCATAGGGTAATTACAGGGGTGAACATGTAAAAGGTGCCATTCAGCCTTACACTCTCAAAAAAAAGTTGAATACTGTCATAGACACTGGGAAATTACAGTGTATGAAATGATTTGATTAACTTTTCCAATTAATATTAACTAGTATTAATATTAATTGGAAAAAGGGCTGCACGGTGGCGTGGTGGTTAGCACCGCAGCCTCACAGTAAGGAGCTCGCGAATTCGAGGGGGTTCGAAAAATTCCAACAGCGGCCTTCCTCTGTGGAGTTTGCATGTTCTCCCCATGTATGCGTGGGTTCTCTCCAGGTATTCCGGCTTCCTCTCACCATCCAAATTGTCCTAGTGAATGTGAGTGCATGGTTGCCTGTCTTTCTGTGTTGGCCCTGCAACAGACTGGTGACCTGTCCAGGGTGTACCCTGCCTCTCACCTGATAATAGCTGGGATAGGCTCCAGCAACCCCTGCAACTCTGAACTGGACTAAGCAGTATGGAAAAGCTCTTCCACATCTGTCTCTCTGTGTTTCTCCTTCAGTAGATAGCTTTATTTAAAAATATTTATTTGTCACATTGGTTAAAACTGTCCCTATGTTCAGACAGCAGTACACATGTAATCTCTGAAACAAACTGGCTCAATTGTAGTCTTGTACTGTGATTTCCAAGAATCCACCGCGACTTGGAGGCAGAGCATGAGCACAGCAGAGAGGTTGTGGGAGTAATGTGAAATTAGTGTTGCTACAAATTTTCAGGCCAAGTCTGCTCTCTTCTTAAGGTTATAAACTGCAATTTTAATCTCTCCTCTTTTTTGTGTTACTCAGTCAAAGAAATTCTGCCACAGATTTTATTCAATCAATCAATCAATCAATCAATCAATCAATCAATCAATCAATCAATCAATCAATCAATCAATCAATCAATCAATCAATCAATCATCAATCAATCAATCAATCAATCAATCAAGTTTATTTGTATAGCACTTTCCAACAAGAAATTCACTTGACCAAAGTGCTTCACATTAAAAAGTCAAAAACTCAAATCTATCAATGAAATACAGTAATAATAAAACACACTGAAAAAAAGAAATATAATAATAATAACAATACATTTTATTTGAAAGCGCCTTATCAAAACACCCAAGGACACTGTACAGGCAGATAAAAAATATGGTTAAAACAAGTAAAACAGCAGGTCATGGATCGTTAAAGCAGCTCTGAACAGAAAAGTTTTTAGCCTGCTCTTAAAAAGTGGCAGGTCACAGATGGAACGCAGTTCTAGTGGTAGTGAGTTCCACAGTTTCAGACCTGCCACCGAGAAGGCATGATCACCCCACTTAACGTGCCTGGTTCGTGGAACCTCCAGCAGATTTTGACCTGCAGAGCGCAAAGCTTTACCGGACTGATGAGGCTTCAGCAATTCACATAAATAGGAGGGTGCAAGGCCATTACGAGCTTTAAATGAAATGGAAAATTAAATGAAAAATACTTTATTTATCCCAGAAGGGAAATTCAACATTGTGAAAAGCTCACTCTTTTTTTTTCTAACAATATAACATTTATATGAAATAATAATATAACAATAATAAGTCAGTTAGTCAGTCTTGTTCTTTAGGGTGATGGCTGCTGGCAGGAATGAATTTCTGTATCTCTCCGTCCTACAGCGAACCTGACGCAGCCTCCCACTGAACACACTCTGTTGATTCTTCACCGTGTTGTGGAGAGGGTGTGAGGAATCCTCCATCATCTTCATCAGCTTGTGCAGCATTCTTTTCTGAACAATCATCTCCAGCTGCTCCAGAGTTATTCCCAGCACAGAACCAGCTTTCTTGATCAGCTTGTTTAGTTTCTTCAAGTCTCTGGTTCTGATGCTGCTTCCCCAGCAGATGCTGCAAAGCTGATTGCACTTTCCACAAGAGACTTATAGAAGATCTGCAACATCTTGGTGCAGACGTTGAAAGATCTCAGCTTCCTTAAGAAGTAGAGTCTGCTCTGACCTTTCTTGTAGAAGTAGTCAGTTTTGCATTTCCAGTCTAGTCTGTTGTCCAGCTGAATGCCAAGGTATTTGTATTTCACCACCTCCACCTCCTCCTCCAGGATGTAAACAGGACTATGCTGCTTATTCTTGCTCCTCCTGAGGTCAACAATCATCTCTTTAGTCTTGCTGGTATTTAAGATGAGCTGATTGTTACCGCACCATTTCACAAACTGATTGACAAGTTCCCTGTACTCGGCTTCTTGTCCATCACTGATACACCCCACAACTGCAGAGTCATCAGAGTATTTCTGTAGATGACAGGACTCAGAGTTGTACTGGAAGTCTGAGGTGTACAGTGTGAAGAGGAATGGTGAGAGTACAGTTCCTTGTGGTGCTCCATTGCTGCTGACCACCATCTCAGACACACAACCTTTTAGTCTCACAAACTGTGGTCTGTTTGTTAGGTAGTCATACATCCAGGTGGTTGTGGAGGATCCACCTGGAAGTTATGGAGCTTCTCACAAAGCAGGCTGAATAGTATTAAAGGCACTTGAAAAATCAAAGATCATGACCCTCAACGTGCTGCCTGACTGGTCCAGATGAGAGTGGGCTCTCTTAAGCAGGAAGATGATGGCGTCTTCAACCCCAAGCCCATTACGATATGCAAACTGTAATGGGTCCCTAGAGGTATTGAATTGCTTGTTGAGGTGAGCCAGTAAGAGTCTCTCCAGGACTTTCATGATGTGAGATGTCAGGGCAACTGGTCTATAGTCATTTGATCTTCTTCATTCCCGACCACACATCCCTCATGTTGTTCTGCTGGAGCTGGCTCTCCAACTTCTTCATTTAGTCCTTTCTTACACTTCTTAGTCTGTGTTTTCAGTTGTTTTCGTGTGGTCTTCAGTAACTCCCTGTCTCCATCCCTGAAAGCTTTCTTTTTGATGTTCAGCAGCTTTTTCAGGTCACTGGTGATCCAGGGTTTGTTATTGGGGAAGCACCTCACTGTTCTTGCTGGAACGATGCTGTCCACACAGAAGTTTATGCAATCTGTCACACACTCAGTCATGGTGTTGATGTCGTCTTCATGAGGTTCACAAAGGACATTCCAGTCTGTGGCCTCAACACCCTCTCCGAGCATCTTCAGCCTCAGTAGACCAGGTTTTAATAGTCCTCCTAATGACTGGCTGCTGCTGGATGATGGGCTTGTAGGTGTAGGTGACAAGAACCAGATTATGATCTGATCTTTCTAAAGGAGGCAGGGCAGAGGAGTTGTATGCATTCTTAGTATTTGCATAAAATAAGTCCAACATCTTATTTTCTCTGGTGGAGCAGCTGACAAACTGCTGGAAAGATGGTAACGTAGCAGAGAGGGAGACGTTGAAGTCTCCAGAGATCGCCATGAATCACCATGACACTGCAATTCCTCCTCCCTTCAGCTTCCCTCTGAGCTGTTTATTTCGGTCTGCACGGACCATCTTGAAGCCATGTACAGACGCATTACAGTCCGGGATGTGTTCATGCATCCATGTCTCGGTGAAGCACACAATACTTCACTCTCTGTACTCTTTCTGAGACCTTGTTAGCACTTCAAACTCATCCATCTTGTTAGCTAGCGATCTCACGTTACCCATCAGAACAGTTGGAAGAATTCAAACTAGTGACCTTCTTACTGTGAGGCTGCTAACCACCACCGCCACCGTGCAGCCCTATCATATTGTATCGTATCGTGTATATATACAGTGGGGGGAAAAGTATTGAACACGTCAACATTTTTCTCAGAAAATATATTTTTAGTAGAGCTACTGACATTAAATTTTCACCAGATATTGGCAACAACCCAAGTAATAGACATACAAAGAAATCCTGACATTTATGTCCATAAATGAGGTTTTGTGTAATATAGTGAAATGACACAGGCAATAAGTATTAAACACATGAAGAAATGGAGGGACAAAATGATCTAAAGATCTGGAAAGCCAAGAAAGCCAAGACTGTAAGTATTTGGAAAGTAATCATGTCCCCTATCAGTGCAAAATAATATCAGTTGGTTTAGTCCTGATTGATGCCTTTGAAAAGGTTTCTCCTCACAAAGGTGTCAAGGAAACATGAAGTAATGGACTCAACTTCCCTGGTCTTCATGCATGCACACCACACAAGATTCCATTTCTGAAGAAAAAGCATGTTGATGCTCGTTTGAAGTTAGCAACACAACATCTGGAAAACCTTTGACATTCTGGGAAACATAGTCTAGTCAGATGAGACCAAAATTGAACTCTTTGGATGTCATAAGACACAACATGTTTGGAGGAAAAATGGCACTGCACTTGACCCCAAAATCACCACAGCAACAGTGAAGTTTGGAGGTGGGAACATCATCCTGGGGGCTGTTTTTCAGCATGTGGTACTGGCAGACTTCATATCATTGAAGAAAGAATGAATGGAGAAAAGTAGAGAGACATTCTGGACCAGAATCTGCTGCCATCTGCCAGCTGCTGAAGATGAAAAGAGGCTGGATCTTTCAGCAACACAACCATCCCAAGCACACAGCCAAGGAAACACTTAACTGGTTTAAGAAAATAAAATGAAGCTGCTAGAATGGACCAGTCAATCACTCCACTTGAATCCAATTGAATATCTTTGGAAAGAACTGAAGATCCAAGTTCACAGAAGAGACCCATGAACCTTGAAGATTTGAAGGCAGTTTGTGTGGAAGAATGGGGTAAAATCACACCTGAGCAATGTATTTCACTAGTTTATCCATACAGGAGGCATCTTGAGGCCGGAATCACCAACAAAGATTTTTGCACTAGTATTAAATAAATTTCAGTAAGCGTATTCATTACTTATTCCCCGTGTCATTTCAATTTGTGGACATAAATGTTAGGATTTCTTTGTATGTGAACATTACTTGGGTTGTTGCTGACATCTGGTAAAAAATTCTATATCAATAGCTCTACTACAAATACATTGTCAGAGAAAAATGTTGACGTGCTCAGTACTTTTTTTCCCCCGCTGTAAATACAGTTTCTAGACACCCGGGAAGATCTTACATAATAATTCCCAATTCTTCTTGAGGTGTCAGCGACTTTCTTCTATCCTGAGTTATTTCATTATTCCAGGAAATAATATTTGTGAACAAGTGTATCTGTGTTTTCAAAAGAGAATGTATCCAAGGTAACACTTTACAGTAAGAGATCCAAATGTCCACAAGTACCTTTAAAGAGAAGAAGAATTTGTTGAATATGCTTAGAACTGGAGATGAAAAAGAGAAAAACAGGCAGAAAGGAGACAAGTGGATAAGACAAGGACAAGACGATAAAGCAATTGAGAGAGTTTGTGAAAGACAGATGCAAGTAGTCTGTTGGCACACTAATGTCTCCGTGGAGGAGAGGCAGACAGGTGAAGGTGGAACAGAGTCAACTGAAGTTCAGTCTAGTTGTCGCACATCTTAGCCAGAGGGAGCACTGCAATAGATCAGACAGGCTCTTTGTTAACCTGTTCTGACACCGTTTAGACAGTGGAGAAAACAGCTGAGAAAAGAGGCAAAAGAAAAGTCTGGACATTAGCAAGACAGGCTCACACACGACTGCCTTGTTCCACGTTCAGATATCAGAAGAAACAGAATTTTGGTGGAACTAGAGCACAGAGGAATGCTGACCTTTTTGAAATCAGCTAATCATATATTGCCAGCAGTAATTGTGATTCTGGCTCTTCTAAATTTACATCAGAGTAGCTTTTATCTCTTCTATTGTAGAACCTGTTCAAGAAAAGCAAAAGTTTCCACAACCTCATTCAGGTTTTCCATAAGTTTAGACACTGAAAAATGTTCCCCTAAACAAACGCAGTTATTCATGAATTGCTTTCATGTGTCTGTAGCTCAGTAGGAAGTCATGTTTGTCCTTCTTTCAAAGGTTTCGGATTCAGTCCCCAACTGATCACCATAATCCCCATCAGTGTGGTTTTCATTTGTTTATTACTTTGGATAAAAGTGCCAGCCAGAGTGTAAGTTTATGCCATGTTATAACTTAAACATCAATGAAGGCACAATTAATGATTTATCCAGGATTTTGCAGCAGAAACAATTTTGGGACTAAACTGGCCTTCCTGAAATCCAGGACATAATTCTCCTCCCCAAATGGGTCTTTTTTTTGTCCAAAGATATGACCTTTTTAATATATTTGAATAATAATGAAGAATTACAGTACACATTGTGTGTAAAAATTAAGTCCATGAAAGTATCAGGTCATGTTGTAAAGTGTGTTTAAGCTCAATTGAATAAGTTAAGTAACATTGATTTCTAACTGATTAAATGATGTTACTGGCTTTACCAAACCTGGAAATGTCAAAGGTGTCCTCTTGAGAAATAGTACCCATGCAAGTGAATGTCTCTTTGTAAAATTAATGCATTTTATAAAAACAACCATGTTCTTTTTTTGACCCCAACAAAGTGGTGTTGTTGTCTTAACCCAACCGGGAAATGACAGAAGTGTTTCAGTCAAGTGTTGCTGGCTGAGCATGACTCAGAAGTAACAAAACAGTGTCATATGTTGGTCTCAATCATGCATCACATGGTTCAAAACACAGCACATGGCATAGCCTCCATCTTTCTTGCTTTGAAAACTTTGTGGCTTCTTACTGTAAGAAAACACTTATAGGGGCAGTAATGCACAGGATGCCATAGTGAGTCATATTTAAGGATGTGAACAAATGAGCCTTTTATGAATTTGGAGGGCCTGTTGGGTCCTGACCTGTGACACACTGAAAACATTTAGTGCATTGCGAAATAAAAAAAAAATCCAATAAATCACCTCGAGTAAACAGTTGAGCAACAAGACAGAATGGGAAAAACATTTTTACTTTCAGCTGCTACTAATTACACTGAATTTAAGAGGATATGATATTTTAAGGACAAGGGATGTAACATAACGTAGCTTTTTTTTTTTTTTTTTTTTTTTTTTTACAATGGCTATTTGTCACAAATTTAAGATGAGCACTTATTCATAAAAAAAATAAGAATAACCAAATGCAGTAAAAGTATTTCTTACTGTCAATATTTAATATTTTGTCTTTGTACTATCTTGGTTAAGGGTCTGATTTACAAATTAATGGTTTTAATAACAAAATTAAAATATAATGACTTTTTTCCCCCAAGCATGATCACAATTCATAAATTTATTCATATTTTTTTCTATAATACATCTCTTGTTTCTGACACATATTCAATGATTCTCTTGAAACAATACGCCTAATTTTAGTTCCCAAGAGGTTTTTTTTGCAGAATATTCCCAGCTCAGCGGTTTAAACTCTTTTAGTAAAAAAAACTGCTAAACTTTCATCACTGCAAATGAATGCAGACAACCTCCTCAAAGAGATTAAGTATGATTTTATGTAATTGTGATCTGTTTATGGTCACAGCTGATCACACACATAAACGCACGGCTGGAGATGACATGCTTGAGTTTCGTCAGCTAGAGGGAAAGTACTCTGAAAATCAAAAGACATTAACCAATTAGCACTGATCAATAGTCACAGCCAGACAGGGATAAACCAGACTTGGAGCACAGTTAATGTGTGCCTCCAGGCCTGGGAGGCAGGCTGGGAATACTATTCCTCTCAGCCAATGAAAATGTTGAAAGAACTCTTGACATTTTGCTGCTCTCCAATGCTAAGTGTGTGTGCAGAATGTTTGCTGCTGTAACCAGGCAGAACAGGCTGCACAAGGAAATAAAAGGTATAGCAGGAGACATGGAGTGATACGAGATGGGAGAAGGGAAAAGAGATGGGAGGTGTTAAGAATAAAAATGAGCTGGAGAGTGTATGCGTTAGGCTGTGAAAGCAGGTGCTGTAGTGGGTCACAGTGAACAGCAGGTAATCTCACTGTGATAAGCAGTAGCATGACAGCCAGCCGTTAATTCCTCATGGGAGGTGGTACCGGGGTGTTGTCACAGGGCTGGTCCCTGAGATTTATATAAAGCAGCACAGGGAAGGAATGGACAGAAGATGCATTTTGATGAGGTAGACAAGAGAAGAACAAAGGCTGGGGAGTATAGTGCTCCTGTTCACAACACATGCATGAACATTCTCAGATCACAGCAGCACCTCTGCATCTGCACTGCTCTGTAGTCATGATGAGGAGAGCAAAAAACAGCAAGGGGCTCAGGATGTGAGCACAACTGAGCTAAAATGAAGGGAATGACAAGATCGGGGGAGTAAAAAAGAGGAGGAGATATCTAAGATATTACACCTATATGGAGGAGTGTTCAGTGGAGCAGGCATTATGAGATTGTAAATTACATTCTCTCCTTGTCTCCTTGGGCTGCTGGATGAATATAATCACCTACAGCAGCAAGAACCCCAACACACACTTCTCTGTCTATAGACACTAGCATAATATTAGACTGCCATGATGTGTGTTTACTGCTGCCACAGAAGTCTCCAATCATGTATCGATCCTGCATCAGTTCTCCAGACGGTTCTTCTCTGAAATTATGTCAAATATTGACACATGACTCATTTGGTTCATTTAGGAGATGATCGATGGTGATTCATGGAGCTTTGTAAAATGTCCAGCATCAAGTTGAAGCCTCAGAAGTGGTGGAATAAAAGAGACCAGGGAGCCAAATGAGACTCAAAATATCTCTTTGAAATGAAAGAAACAAAACAGGAAGGGTTCAAATAGTTGTTCACTCACTTTTCTTTTTTCTCCCTCTTGCTGTTTGATTTAGCATTTTACATATGAGAGATCTACTGGACCTTGTTGAGCTTTGAGTTGTTGCCCCCCCCCCCCCCGACATGCTGACATGGTGTCATCTTGGGCTTTAACAAACCCAAACTGACAATTAAAACAATCACATTTTTTTCCCATTTTTGAGGTATTTTGGGGGGTAAAATTAAAAACAGATTAATCCAAAAGGAATGATGAATAATAAAAATCCTCCCTGAGAAGCTGCAACATTGTCCTTTTACCTTGTGTAATCTGTTTGCACAGGCAGATAGACAGCTAATCCCCTTTATCTTGGCTTTTGGAGCTAATTTGTCCCTTGGTGCAACTTTGCAAAAAAGGGCTTGGTAGAAAGCCTGTGGCTTAGAGCACAACAGGAAAAGGAAAGCACAACTGATTTGTTTCTTTACACAAATGGGGTAGCAGGCCCAGATGTTGGGGATGTAAGGTCAGCCCCTGCTAAATGGGAGGGCAACAACTTGAGTCAAGGCTCATTACTCCCCTATATTAGGCTGCAGTTAAAGGGAACACTATTCTAATCCTCCACTTTCCATGTCTTTATCGTCCTCATCCCTCCTCCTACTTGTCTTCTCCCACCCCATTAGGGCCGCTGTTCAAGGGAAAACTGTAAGTACCTGCACCCCCCTCCTCACCTAAAGACACAGCTGGAGATCAATGGAAGGAACAACCTCATCCAGCAGAAAAACATGGCCATGTTGGCCCAGCAGATGCAGCTTGCAAACGCCATGATCCCCGGCACACAGCTACAGCCAGTGGTGAGTCAACGCATACAAGTCAGAAGTGCAGCTGAAACACACTTCTGAAATAAGCTCAAGCATGCACAAACATGCAGTTTTTCATATGGGGACATGCAGTATGTCTTTGTCTTCTAATGATACTATGCTGCCCCGTTTATTCACCCAAAACCAGTTCCAATAACCATTAGTGGATAAAGAGTTTAATTAACAATAAATAAATTAAACAGACTGCATAATAGTTTACCAGAAACTTCTGTTGTGGCGTTTTACTTATCTTTTAATGATTTATTTGTTCATTTAGTCAGTCTGAAGAAGTATTGGCTAAAGGACTAGACTAAGGTCTAAAACTGTATAGAGAGTCACAGAGCAGTGATTGCTCACACACACGCATACACACACAGAGAGAGAGAGAGAGAGAGAGAGAGAGAGAGAGAGAGAGAGAGAGAGAGAGAAAAAATGAAATCAGAAATTGCTGTGTGACTGAGTTCCAGCCCCCCAAGGATCTTCAAGGTGATGGCCAGAGCCTGAGACTGCCACTTCAAATGAATTCTTCCTGAGACCTTACAGAGTCCACGAGACCTGCCAGTCAGGCTTTAAGTCATTTTTCTCCTCTGATCCTTTATGTGTAATTGAGAGCAGATGAATGAGTGTGTTCCCGCTATTCATAAGTATTTAAGATGTGGCGCATTTAGACTCACACTCACACATTTCAGTGCTCATTGCCCTTATCTGGGAAATGCGGGCTGAGTTGAGAGGTCCTGTGAGAGGAACAGGGGAGGCCGTGGTAGGATTTAAAGAAGCAATAGATCTCCCTGGGTGTGCAAAACCTTCCTTTTCTGTTTATGTCATGGGGAGAAAGTAAAGAGAAGTGAGGGGGAGGAAGCTAGCCAGCCTGACAGAGAAGGACACAGGAGAAGAAGAAAGGGAGCACTGAATGCGGCAGGAAGAGATAAATGGACAGAATAAAGGAGGCAGGTAAAGTGAAGGCAATGGGACGACAGCAGACCTTTCGACCTGCCCTACAAAGAAAAGTTAAAAAAAGAGCATGTTGTGTGTAAAGGGAACAAAGACGGGGTGTAAGTCTTTCCAGGAATTACACCTTATTCCTCCATCCCTCACTTGTGTGTATGTGTAGGTTAGTTTATTTCCATCATTATCTCCACCACATTTTAGCTGCTTCTCTCCCACATCTGTCCCTCCTCCCACAGTGTGTGAAAAAGAGTGCTTTCATTTCATGCATGGAACTGCACAGAGGGTGAGGTAGTGAGGGTCCATTACGTCTGGCTGAGTGATGATGCTCATGATACTTTTTATTAGAATCAAAATCAGCACACTATAATCTGCAGTATGGCATCACTTGTTCATTTGATCATTCAGTCTAGCTAAGAAAAGATGTCACTAATGGAAATTTGGTGTAGGTGTTTGGTGTAAACGCAGCAGGAAACAGAGAAACAGTGCCATAAAAAGCGCAAACAGCACTTAGTGATGATGTGTAACTGTTTAGCTCTTTTTTAAGAGAGAGCTGGCTTAATTCACCTCATTCACAAATAACAAAATCTTCAAACCCAAGTTCAAGTCGGGGTAATTCTGCACCCTCCTACCGAAACTAGTTTGCACATCATTTTAAAATCTCAACAGATGCCAGATGTTTCCATTCAGATTAAATGGTGAAATCAGCATAAACTCAACAGTTGGTGCTCGTGAGGAAGACTTAAAATGTGGTTTAAAATGGGCCAACTTTAATTAATTAGGAAATCATTTAGATTTTGGGGGAAGGAAAGAACATTTAGCAAAAGTTTATGGGGAGTGATCTGTGGTCTAAGTGAAGCTGTAGCAGGAACTGAGAGACCACGGCGAATCTTTGTGTTTTGACAGATTGTTGAAGTGTTTTCAAATGGATTGTTATCATTTACAGGGGACAATTAACACCTGTGTTAAAGAAATAATGATAACTACCAGACTGCATCCAAACTCATTAAATTACACCCAGTTGCTCTGTATTAGAGTAGTTTCTCTCTGTTTACTCGAACTTCCTCCCACTATCTAAAATGCATGTATGTTACTGTAGGTTAACTGGTTATTCTAAACTGACCCTAGTGCGACTGACTGCGGGCAGTCCCCTGAGTCATATCAAATCTGCAGTAGAGCTAGATATCAATCAGGAATTGTTTTATGAGGGAGAATACGCTCCACTAGTGGAAACACTGATTATTTAACATAACTCACCGTTGCAGTTATGAATTATACTGCAGAAAAAAATCTGCAATATCCAAAAAAGGCCATAAACAAGGTCACAAAATCTTTGCAGGATGACATCACTGCATTGTTTAAAACCTCGTGACAGACTGTGCGTGCCTTTAATGACATCATGTCTCTCCCATCTCAACCTTGAGCAACAAATATTTCAGTCTGATACCTGAGTATATCTGTTTTTCTGCAGCTTTAGTGATGGGGCATAATTCTTCAGGCATTCTTGGGAAATGATCTGGAGGAATCAGGAAGTTCGGAACGTCATTACTTTTTTTTCTGAATCATCCAGGAGCGGTGAGGAAGTTTGGGGAAGAATGTAGCTGTCCAGCTCTGGCTGCTGCAGCTGCTCTATTACTCACTGTGTCCTCTTGGCAGGAGCTCAAGAGACAATCCTCAGACTAGGGCTGAGGTCAGGAACATGCAGGAAAAACTTGCAGTGCGCTATGTCAGCTAGCAAACTCCCCTCTCTCTCTCTCTCTCTCGGAGAAGTGTGGAAGGAGATGTAAGGAGGATGTTTTCTCTGCGAGACTCTGGCACGACGCATACAGACAGTACAGCAGCCTCCCTCCACCTCACATGCGCTCACAGCTTGACGTCCTCATCATTATTGCTGCTATCTGTGTGATCTCTGGTATATGAACCAAATAATTCTGAGTGATCAAAGGCAGTAGGTGATGCCATACTGACTCTAAGCCTTCTTTAGATGTTGGTGCAAATATAAGCTTTTCAGCCATAAAAAAAACATATATTTACATTCCACATAAGCTTGTTAATTAATGTATCCATTTTTGCTGTCTTCTTTCGTTTCACAGCAACAGCTGCAGTCTCTCCTCTGCTTTGCTAAACAATGCTTACATCCCTTATTTCTCTATGTGCAATCATATTTATCAAGTACTAAGCCACTAGGTAGATGTTATTAACTATTCAAGAGTCTTTTTATATAAATATATGTACATGGAGAATTTGTAAAACTTTCCTTTTGCTGAATTTTCACAAATGTTTTTTTCTGCCTCTGCCTTGCAGCCCATGTTTTCAGTCACACCCAGCCTTGCAACCAATGCCAATGCTGCTGCAGCAGCGGCCGCTGCGTTTAACCCCTACCTTGGCCCTGTGTCGCCCGGCCTGATGCCTGCTGACATCTTGCCCAGTGCGCCTGTACTGGTCACCAGCAACCCCAGCGTCCCTGTACCTGCTGCTGCTGCCGCTGCTGCTGCACAGAAACTCATGAGGACAGACAGACTGGAGGTGAGAAGCACACTTAAACAGCGATGCAAAGATAAAGGGGAGAACATATAGAAGACAAAAAACAAACACGCACACGATTGATCACACAGATGAAAGGATTTGCATAATTATTTTGTCAGTTCCAAACCAGTCACAGATTAGAAAACAGATTAACAAAGCTCTTGTAAAAGCTGCAACCAGCGAGGATTTTTTTCTTCTTTCACAGCTACACAAACAGACGGCTTTGAAATGTGGGCTGTGCCTGTTTGAATATTAAAGCTATGGGTTGGAAAGTCTTGCCTCAACAGTTTCTGTGTGTAGACTTTAATTATGTATCTAGTACACAGTTTCTGTTACAGCAACTATATCCTATTACCATAATATAGTTATTACCAGGACATAAGCTTAGAAGAGGGTGCATTTAATGAGTGAAATCTCTCCGCAAACATCATCCTTGTCACTTGTACGAGCAGGCACGAGATAACATTATTTGGCACTAGCTTAATTTGTTCTGTACAAATTTTTCATTCTAAAAAAAAAATCTTTACTTCTTCTATGAAAGCAATTAGTCATTTGAAACCTGATGAGTGCCCCTCCTCTTGCTGCGCTCAGATAAACCTTAATTGGACAGTAAGTCAATCTCATCCATTATGTAGCTCCACCTGGGAAACACTTGCAGCGGAATAATGGGGAAATCGTTGGAGGCAGGCAGAAGGCGTGTGAGAACGTTAGGAAGGTTATATTTAAGTTGTAATGTTTGGTTGCTGGGTAATTAAAGAGGGCGAGGCTGAGTAAGTCACTAGACGCAGAGAAGGAGTGGACAATCTGCAGCATGAGGGCACAGGTCAATGACGGGAAGGAGGGATGAAGCAGGAGATTGGAAATCAATGTTGTGGTCATCAGGGGAAGGTTGGAACAAGTGGAGACAAAGATAGGAAACAAAAGAAATAGTGATTGAATTTCATGTGACAGCTGGATGATTAGAATTAGAAAACAGAAGAACATGCATGCCCTCGTGCATGACTGAAACTGGTGTCTGGAAAAAGGTCTGGTAAACATATAAATGATATAAAGAAATGAATCGGCAAGCGCTACTTTTTCAGATTTAAAAATTATGCTTTGCTTAACTATCTTAGAAAGAACTACATGCCATGTTTTAGTTTCTTGTGTGTTGTTCAGTATAAACATAGCTGGAATTCTGTGGACAGACACGCATACCAAGCAGATAAGTTGCAGACTGTTTCCTTGAGCCTGAAAGAAACTCCTATTTTAGAAGACAATCCTGCTGCCTGTTTCATGACTGTGTTTTTCTGCAGTCTCAGAATCTTTCTCTATATGGCCCGAGAGGAAATTGCAACATCCCAACATGCTTATTTGCTACCATGGTGATGTAGATGTCCCAGAAGGACAGCTACCATGGTGATAAAAAATACATATTTAACCATCTTTTCTTTTCTTATATTTTATTTAATGCAAAATGATAAAGAAAAGCAAACTGCCCAACACCTGCTGCTCTTAACTGCTATTATTGTGTTTTGTTTTGTTTGTTTTTTTTTGGGGGGGGGGGGGGGGGGGGGGGGGGGGGGGAGTTGCTCACCAATTTTTTTCAGAGGCAGCCATACTCACCTTTTTATCCTCAGTCCCATCTGTCAGTTCCTTTCTCTTTATTCATCAAATGCATACATCGTCTGTTCCTCCTCCCTCCCTCACCAGCTTTACAAACATCTGCCTGACAACAAGGCAGTCCTTATCTGAAAAGGAAAAAAAAAAAGAACAAGACCACTGTCAATTTTAGTTGCAATGATTGGAAATTAATATGTGTGTGCACATATACATTGGTGAACGTGTTGGAGTGTGAGAGACGTGCAAGTGAGACAGGAGACGGACAGAGATAATCCATCATTCTGATCAGTGATGGTGGATGATAAGCTGTCATTGCAGGAGGCAGAGCGGGGTTAGTTTGTAGATAACGGTGCTGGTGGCCTTTTGTCTTGCAGCTGGTGCTTTGCAAATCAAATCCTTTGTGCATGAAGGAAGTGAGACGAGTGATCAGTTACAATAAGTGATAGATCACTAATTATAGATGATAGATCAATAAAAGAGCATGGTATGAAATATTCTGCAATACTTTGAGTGCAATTCACATTAGATAAAAGTGATAGCCCAGTTTTTTTTGTGTGTCTAAATTAGTTATGATTCTTCTTTTTCGGGGGGGTTGGGGGGGGGGGGGGGGTATGCCTCATTATTTATAATCACCCAGCCATTGTGTGGATGTATGTGTGCCTGTTTTATTTATTAAATTAGAACGGATGATTACGTCAGCAACAGCTTCCCTTGAGGGTAACCAGCCTCATATTTCCCATGAGCCTCACTGAGTCCCACATTCATACTGAGGCGATCGTTTTCTCACATCAGCTACCCACTGCTCATGCAGGTGCTGCCCCCCTCTGTCCATGCCAGGAAGGACAACAACGCAGCTCATTTGAATAATGACTGCATGATGTGTGATTGATGAGACTGTAAATGCTGGTTAGAATCTGTTCTGCTTATCAATCAACAATAATGCCATAGCCTGCCATTAAGATTGGTGTGCTTTGTCTGGTGCACCGATTGTCAAGTTCTGAAATGACCGAGCAGATTGAGTGCTTCATCAAATGTGAAGCAGAGTGAACAGTGACGCATGTCTAGGTCAGATGTTTATACATGTTTGTGCATCGACTGGTTTATGATTCAATTCTTCTTGTTGTGTTTGTGACTCAGGTATGCCGGGAATACCAGCGGGGTAACTGCACACGTGGGGAAAACGACTGTCGATTTGCCCACCCGGCAGATAGCACTATGATTGACACTAACGACAACACAGTCACTGTGTGCATGGACTACATAAAGGGCCGTTGCTCGAGGGAGAAGTGCAAGTACTTTCACCCTCCGGCCCACCTGCAGGCCAAAATCAAAGCTGCCCAACACCAAGTCAACCAGGCTGCAGCTGCAGCAGCCATGGTACGTATCTGTCCATGAATTACACCAACAAGAACTGCTCAGGCCAATGGATGTCTGAAAGAAATAAGTTGCAATGTTAGGTACAATTTAGGCTTGTGTGAAATTATGAGAGCATTTCAATCTTAAATAACAATGGAAGCCAGGTGAGTTTGAAGCACAAACACGCCAGGAAAACTCTTACTCTATGTATGTAGTTTGTTATAGAGAGAATGGTTTGAGCTAGCACACACTACCCCACACATTCAAGTCTCCAACGTCCCCACTCTCTTCAGCTCTGACTCACTATGCATTACAAAGACAGAGTCAGTGTGTGCTTTATTAGCAGCAGGCTGTAGTGATTGTGCTACAATGTGACTGAGCCTTCTGCTCCCCTTGCTGCTCGCCCTTGTTTTGCTGCTTTGTTAGTTGTATATTTTGCTGTTCCCAGTCAGTAGTTAGCCTGTGCTAATTTTTTGCTGAGAAGACAAATGTGTAGAGACCCCTGGTTCAGTTTAATTGTGTTTCTGCAATGCAGTGATCCTTCTCTCTAGGGATACAATAAGGTTTTGCTCAGCCAAGTACTTTAGATGACATTGTGCAGCAAAAATCCAGAAAGGAGGATTATTTTAAATTCACTTAACCTTTCACATTCTGATTATTTAATAAAGTCAAATAGGCCTATAAAGAAGCCTGCCTTCAAACTTTTAACTGATGAACTCATTTAATTAGATTGTATGTCATTTAAATGCATGGTAGTAGTCAACATACAATGAAGTCATAGATTTGGACTAAATTACTTTTTAAAAACTCTTTCCAATTACAGGCAACAACATATGCATAAGGACATTTTATTGTTTTTGTTTTTTTCATTGTATTGGGAGCTAACACACCAGTAAATTAGAACTGCAAAACAAAAAACCAGATAGAATACAGTAAGATAAATAATATTATATACACAGTATATATACATATATTTCTTTTTACTAAATGTATAAAAGATTGACAATAGTGTAACATCTCAAATTGACTTGGCATGACTGTAAATAAACATCCATTCGTTTGGGCCAAAATATTTAGAATGCAAATACATACTTGCAATAAAACACAACAAAGAAGAAAAAAAACTTTGCTAGTTTGATAGTACTGATGTACTTTCATAAATTTTGTTCAAGGATTGACTTCAAATTCTGCAACATTCACCTTTAAAAAAAAAATAACTGAAGTCATTTGACAAATGTTTTCTGAATTATGGACCGACTGTTTATTTACAAATAGAAACACTCCATGTCCTGAGGTTAAACATGGGCAACAAAATCTCCAGAATACTGTTGCTCTTGTTGAAGGAACATTCTTAACTCTGAGGAAAACAAAGGTTATATTTTTCCCTGAAGACAATAACAGTAGCCACACCGATTTAGAAATACAGCCCTAAAACTAGACTAAGGGTCAAAATCAAACAGCACTGACCTTTCACATTTGAGAAGGCTCTTGTTGCATACTTGTAAACATTGTGTGTACATAAGAAGATGCAGAACACATTCGCCAAAATAGAAAAGTAAAACTATTGAATATCTGTGAATATTGTTTTATTTGTACTTGCAGTATTAACACGATGACTGAGGATCAGAGCACAATGAGTTGACTTGAAACTTACAGTACTCATTAGACTTAGCTGATTAAGTTAATATACCATGATAGCATTTTGATCAGAGAAGTTTTTCACGCTGTCACAGGGGGAGGGGGGGGGGGGGCTGTGTGAAAGCAGAGCAACTGGACCAGCAACTACAGTGGCAGAGAGGCTTGCAAAACGTTTTCAATAGACTTTCCTTCTTTTGTTTTCTTTTTCTGTTAAAACCTTTTATTTAAGAATATTATGTGGGATCTTATGTGAAAGAAAATTGGTGAAGTGAAACAAAAAAATACCAAAAAATTAAACAAGAAAGAAAGAAAAGGCAAAATGGCCCTACCTGTGCCCACAATCCCGGCTTTACTAGGCCAATAAACAAATCCTAAACTCTTGCTTACATCTGGGAGCTCCAGGCTATAAGGGACCAGAGGAATTACACAAGGCTGTATGTATGCTGAAGTATTAAAATGCCATTGTATTTACTTATTGTCACTTTTTAAATCCACAAGCTTCTGGTTCTTCGAGACATTGTCCCATGACCTCCTGGTTGGCTCCCAGACCAAGCCTAACTCTCAGGTTTTAGCTCCTGGTGCTCTGACTTCCCAGATTGTTGACAGAATGAGAACGCATTAACATTTTTAACTTCCACATGTATACAAACCTGTCTGATCAATGTCTGGGGACTCACTTCCTGGTTGGTAGATGTAGAGCTAAATAGCTAAAGGCTAAATTGGTGTTGGTCATAGCTGAGGGAGTGTTAGTGTCAGCTGATGGCAGATGGGAATGTAGGTGGGACAGATTAGTATATTTATTGATCCCTGTTTATAAAAAGAGGTGAAAGGTGTTTGGTCATCACTTGACAATTTCTTAAGTCAAGAGAATATTTTCCAGATTAATATTTTTTAGGGGGATGGGGATGGGAATGTTAATAATTTCCGTAGTGGGACATAATTTGATTTTATTAGTCATTAACTGAATTGAACAGATGTGATTAAAGAGTTAATCCTCCTCTCTGGACCAGAACACCCCACGAACTAAAGTTAGCATTTCATAAAACTGAAACAGTAAATAGAATCAAAAGCCATAATTCTTTGAAGTAACCCTATGTGCATGCCCTGGTCTTGTAATTGGTGTATACTGCATTTCAATGATTTGTTTTTTTGTTTGTTTTTTTGTTTGTTTGTTGGGTTTTTTTGTTTGTTTTCTTTTCTCACCAACCCACACTGCACTGCTGTCCCCCATGATGCACCTCCGCTTGCTGGTTTATGTTATTGCGCTTGAACCCCATTGGCCCATTGCCATCATGTGCTCGCTGCCTGCTAATTAAGACTCAGTCGGCTGTCAAATCACTGAAGCGACCCCTCGACGCAGCCTTTGACCTGGTACTATGACCTTTCACCTTTTTGCTTGGCATGTAGCTGTGGTGTGATAGATATACTTGTAATAAATAGTTATTTAACCTAAAAGAGGAAACACTGAGAGGAGATGAGTTGATTGAAATCTGACTGCAAGTTTGACAAAACTTCCATGTTAATTTTGAATTTTAAAAAAATCAGAGACAAAAAAAAACCAACAAAAGCACTTAAATGTGAACAGATTTCAATATCAGCTCCTCACCTCTGGTGGATCTTCACATATATTCATGGGCAATACGTTAGTACCTGATAACATACTGTATGGAAATCTTTGCATGATTTTGTCACTTCCCATTTTGCATGAGTAAATGTTGAAGAGGTGTCATGAGTTAACATGGCTTATAGCTTATTAGTGTCACAGAACTGGCAGTGCAGCTTTTCTTAACTATCTTTTCTGTTGGTGGACCAACTATGAGACGCTACAATGTCTTATATCATCATTGTCACTAAATTCTAGTCACAAAAAGATCTAGAAATTCCTAACTGTATTCATTTCATAGCTATAAATCGGAATCATATGATAAGGTTCATGACAGTATGCCAAGGACTGTTTTTTTGTAATCCCTAGCTAGATAGATGCCACAGTTTGTCAGCTAGCACCACGTTCCTCCCCTTATTCTGGCAGCAGTAGTGTACAGTAATCCACTCCTTGCTTGCTGTTATTTGTAGTAGCTGTGTTGAAAAGCAACTTTATCTTCTAATGGAAATCTTTCTTCTCCCTGTCCTGAATGTCACAACCACTATCCTTTGATTTCCTCACTTCCATCCCTTATTTTGGTGTTGTCCCCTCATCAGGGGCTCCCTCCCGTCTTGCCTCCTTTACCAAAGAGACCTGCACTTGAAAAAGCCAACGGTGCCACCACTATGTTCAATGCTGGTGTTTTCCAGTACCAACAGGCCCTGGCCAACATGCAGTTTCAGCAGCAGGCTGCCTTCATACCATCAGGTAAGGCCTTGGTATTCTGTAATCCATGTTTGTTGTTGTTATGCCAGTGCTGGCTGTGATATCACATGTTTCTCCCTCCCTGATTATGTTGTGGCATCAGAAGAGAATGTGTGTTTTCAATTTTGAACAAAAACTGCATGGAATTAACCCCTCGTGTACTGCACATACAGCATGGACTTTTTTGGTGGCAGAAATAGGATTTTCTCAAAGACACACTCAGACTTTTTTTTTTTAGAATTAATGTTATTTTGCATTTAGCACATTAAACATCTCTACAAATAACCATATGATGATAATAGTCACGCAGCTCTACCAAACTCCACCTCGCAGACGTACAGAGGGACCAAACACAACGTAACACAGCAGACTGAATGAGCATAAACCGATTACACAATTTGATGTAGTTAACCTGAAAGTGTCCTTGAACTACAGAGTGAAGCTTACTCCCCCTGGTGTACGCAAATGTGCAAATGCACACACATGCACAGCTTATTTAAACTGCTCCTCTTTGGGCACTGCATAGTCATCGTACACCCTGGCCCATATTCTCATCTGTCAGCCTAAGAATAGCCGGTCATCGATTCCCTACTGTGAGATATTCAGATGCTCAGATCCTCGTATGTCTCATACCATTGGACTGTCAGGTCACTACAACTCACTTAAGGGATTCAAAAAGGAGGTCATTGAAATGTTTCGCGTTGCAAACAGCTGCTATGTGCTTGATAGGGAAACAGAACTGCTTGTAATTTGAATTTAATGGAGCAATTTAGAAATAAACTTTTTTTTTAAGTTTCCCCTCTGTGAGCTTCACATGCAATGGCTTTCATTGCTGTGTCGCAACTATTCAGTAACTGCTTATCAGTTTAGCCATTGTTGGAAAACCCCACCAAATGACATTTTTAGAGCACTGTTCACATCAAATCCAGTATTGTCTGACTCTAAAACACTTGTCTTGATTTCTTCTCCCCCCTATTCACTCCACTCCTTGTTGCAATGCATGATGGGCAGGCTCGATATTGTGCATGACACCTGCAACAAGTGTTGGTAGGTGCCAGCTTTCCTTATTGATTACCTTTGAGTCCATTGTAGTCTATCACATCTCATTCAACTCACCACATAAAGTGAGCACATTTTCCATTTTACAAAATTAGGTTTTGACTTCTTGAAGTGGAATATGTTAATCTCTCTGTATCAAGTGAAACGAATTGCAAATCTTAATTTGGAATTCAATTGTACAAGTTCAATTGGGAATTTTGTGTTTAATGAAGTCTGCCGAACATGTTTGAGGTATGAAATGTTCCTCTGTTGTCCTCTGCCACAGGTTTGTCTGTCACCTAATGCTTGTTGCAGCTGAATATCTCCTCCTTTATTATATCTCCAGCTTAGGCTCTCTAACCCTTGTGCACCTCATTTTACCGTCTGGTTATTAATGCCACATAAACATGAGGAATTACTATTGGTAGCAGAGAAAATGGTAGATGTAAACAAGATTGTGGCAAGGTTATTTTTTTCCTTTTTTGTAATTTGTAATTGTCATTGGTGTTATTTGCGCAAAAAAAATAATCTATTCACTCAAAACGCATCCTACCATCTTAGTGCTCTTTGAGTAATAAGCAACCTCTCAATAGTGTATTTAATGTCACTATTTCACTGCTGAAATTGATAAAGTACTGTAGTTGTAACAGCAGCAATAACTCATGTTTATCAGCATTATATATGCAGGCAAGAAAGTGAAGTGCAAAGCACTAAAAGCTTTAAATCTGCTCTGGTTCAACTGCCTGTGTGATCTTTCCCTCAAGTACCCATGATGCACGGTGCTTCTCCAGCCACTGTGTCTGCAGCCACCACATCTGCCACAAGTGTTCCCTTTGCAACAGCAACAGCAAATCAGGTTTGCTCCTCTTCCGCCTCCTCTCACTGTTTCTTGCCTCTGGTATTAACTTAGACTTGTATCTTTTAAATCTGATGATTTTGGTGTGCCTCTAAATGAAAAGATGCATGAATTCTGCACAAGGCTCAACTGATCTTAGTTATTCTGACCATCTGTGATTATGAACATAATCACCATGCTTATCTTTACTCTCAGTTCAGTTAAAGTGCTGTTTGACCTTATTTCAGCTGATCCATCTGTTTATTTCTCTTTGTCTTCGTTATCTTCCCCGCCCTCTCTATGTCTCTTTTCCCCTCTCAATCAGATTCCAATAATATCTGCAGACCATCTGACTAGTCACAAGTATGTGACCCAGATGTAGGAGTCTCAGTCAGAACAGTATGTACTGCACTCTTTTCTAGCATTTCACACACTTCAACAATACAAATTTTTTAACCAAGAATCCTCAAAACTGCCACTATAGACAGAGTTTTAACAGTATCAGTTGGTATTTTATTTATTAAGGCAGTTTCTGATGAGAGACTTCTACACCTGTCGTAGAAATATTTGTTGATTAGGATAAATTAACAGCACTCTCACATAGCTTTGTAGATTAGCATAAAGGCAACAAACAAAGGACTTAAGTTTAAAGAAATCTGCCAAATGATTAATATTTGTTGACATTTTAGTCATAAAAGAAAACAATGACATGTCATGATTTTGACCACTTAAAAGAAGAACTTAAGCTTTCCCAGGAAGTGAGACTTTGTAGCTAGACTTCATGCAGGCTTCTACTGGTACATGGTGATCTTACAGTGACTAAAAGGCTTCAGTATTAAAAAAAAAAAAGAGGTGAGATCTCAAATTATAAACAAAGAATATTGTATATTACTTAACATGAGAGGTCTGCACAGTTCCTGTTTTATTGTAACTTGATCACTGGACGTTTCTGGTGTCAGTAGTTCCTCAGGTTTTTTTTACTCTCCTGATTTCCTGCCCACAAGGTCTTGTTTCATTTTCCATGCACAACTTGGCAAAATAATTTTGCTTAGAGATGCAAGTGAAAATGTTGCATCAGGTTTTAGGTCAGCTTTGGAAGGTCTGAAGAGAGGATTTCCATTTCATTTATGTTTGTTTGTCGTTTTGCAGATGCTTATTAAAGGCAAATTAGGAAACAACATTCAAGCTTCAGAGGGTAGGGTTTTAGGAGGGATTTACAAAGATGCAAAGCTTTACCACTTAATGCTGGTGGGCCTTATGCTTGGAATCATAGCAATCATCAGTCACAAGGGCCCACACATGAATATGCTAATAGACATGCTAGTCAGTTGAACGATACCCATCTTTACCCTCTCAAAATAAAGCTACTGAGCCAGAATTCACCTCTAAGGATGCAGTTTACAAGAAATGAGTCTTCAAGAGATTCTTGAAGATAGTGAGGTGTGCCCCCCCCCCCCCCCCCTTTCCCCAGTGAATTTCCATACATTCATAAGTCCTTGTTTACACACAATATACCTTATATGCCATTCCTTATTCTTATCTCTACAGTTTCACAACAATGAACATTTTAGAAGCATTGTGGGGGTTTAGCAAATATTGGCAGTGAACTTCATAATTTAGGGTTTGCTCAGATGATCCTGTCTGTTAATTGAATTGTGATTGATTGTCCATTTCATCTCATTTCACATGTTTTGTGAACTTCTGTTCAGATGGAACTGGAGCGTGCTGGTGTCGAGTCCAAGATTAGCAGTCACCCCTCATGCCCGTAACATCAAGAGCGGAATGGAAAGCCAAATCTGAACTGATTGGGAATAAATCTGCATGTTAACGTGGAAGGCACAGTTTGTTAGAAATGTTTCATGTGAAGTTCACATAGCGAAAAATCACACAGCAGCAGAAAAGAACATCACAACATTAAAGACTGCCTTTGGTTCAGCAGAGGCTACTAACCTTTATTCACCAGACACATTTTGAATGTTAATATAGGGTAAATGCACGGAGCAGTCGTCAGGAGAGCCGACTGCATTGGTACGTCCATTGACCAAGAATCATGTGTTGTTTTGTTTGGGTTTTTTTGTATTGATTGTTGGTCTTTGACCTAGTTTACTCTTCGCTAAGTCCCGCCATAGAACTACCACTGACCAATCATACACTGGTAAAGGTAACTAGTACTGTATGGTGACAGATATCCAGAACACTTAGGTAATGTTGTATTTTTCACCATCTTAAAACCATAAAGACAACTTGAATATGGATTAAACAGTGTGGAAGACTTCAGTCGCAGCCAAATCCATCAAAGACAATAAAAACTACTATATTTGTTCCAAGGTAAGATGCTAATGCCAACTAGCACACTGTTGTTAGCTACAGGACAGTAGTAGAATTTTTTTAATTGTTATTACATTTGTATCCCAAGTTGGAAATTCAGCCATTGACCAGAGAGCAGTGAGCTACCACTTGTCGGAGCAACCTTTACCACAAAGTAAGGTTGCAATGTGCAGCTTTATGCTAATCTAATATATCAGATAAACACCAGTAAGTAATGCTGGCTGCCAGAGATGGGTATGAAATGCTCCTCTAAGCAATTTGTGAATGGGCGACCAACGCCACTGTTTCCCAGTTCAGTAGCAGCTATCACGATCAGATTCAATGTGTTGATTAAACCCACGATGTGGGAACCGTATCGTGGTGTGCTATAAAAAAATGGAAAAGATTTAGCAACAGGCTAAAACATATCAGACACCAATAACTATAGTGAGTTACACATGACAGTTAGCTTAGAATAAGATAATATACTGGCTTACTCTGCAATGCAAGAACGTTGTTGTTCCTTTAGACGTTTGTTCTGTAGGCTTCATGAATCATCAAGATGTGAGGCTGCAGAGTTTTTCAATATGAATCGTGAGTTTTGTCTCAATTTTAATATCTTCTTTGTCAACATTTCTCTGCCGACAAAGGATGTTGTGAATATATTTCTCAAATGTACATTGCAGTCCTTTCTGTCTAGTTCCCTCTGATATTTATGAACAATTACTCCATAAATTTTAAACAATTCCTAATACAATTATCTGTCTCTGAAATGGTCGAGCAATCCATGTTTATGCTAGCAGAAATTAATTGGAAAAGAAAGTTTGCCAGGCGTAGCGATTGTGACCATTGGGGGCGGGACTTAGCAAAGGGTCAGTTGTCTTCATTTGTTTACACAAAGGTGCACCATGTTTTTCAGTTGGGGTAAAAGAAACAAATATTCTGACTGAACCACGTATGCATGCACAATGTTCCTTTTTTTTTTTTTTTTTTGGTCTATTTTGTTTTGTTAAACCAGTGATAAGGGAATTTACATGAGTGCACTCGGACTCAAAATAGCAACTGAATGTCTGTTAGGTGTCTTTCAAACCTTTGTAGCCTACCTTTCTATCTCTTAAGCACATGTCTTTAACCTTGCAGGCATCCCTGTAAAGTGCCATACATCTAAAAAAACAAACAAAAAAAAAAATATGACTGGTATTCAAGCAGTGTTACAAAGTGTTAAACTCAATAATTCCCTTTAATATGTCTCTTTTCTCTCTTGGGAAACATGAAATGCCCAATCTCATGACCTTTCATTACCTGTAAGTCCCATTAACCACCACTAATAATTCGATTACTCTTTCCAAACCCTCTATTGACTGACTGATTAGCTTTTTAAATCTGCGTTTTTTTTCCCCCTAGACTTTGTTGTTGATGTGTTAGATATGACATGACTGAATCTGTTCTCATAGAGATCTGTCCGTCCTTGCAAAACGTTTTGACTTGTGTGTAGGTTTTTGGCCTGTGAGAGACCAAAGACTCTCTCTATGAATAAGACATCATGATGAATAGCTTTGAAGCCGCAGGGCGATCAGTTTGTGTCCAAACTGCTGTGAGACATAAGTGAAAATCTGCAAAGCATCAGGGGATGAGGATGTGAATTGTATGACATGATTTGTTTTTTATTTGTATGGTTATGCATATTTTAAGGCACGCTGTCAAAGTAGAGTCAATGTTGTGTATATATAGTCCGACATATTTAAAAGTATTTGTTTAATACCTGAGAACTGTTTTTTCAGATAGCCAAAGTCTTTTTGTGTCACTGTTATTCGGTGTTTTGGATAGACTAGTGGGGCTAAAATTTAAAAATACATAGCCCGAAGGTGTGTTTAGAGTAGATCTCTACAATGCTTTGTTTTGTTGTGTTTTGGGTGTTCTTCAGGCATATTTAATTGTTGGATAATACAGGGAAAGTGGCAAGAATAATAAACGATTGTATTACTCATCCAAAGCCTTAGAATGTACCATCGGGTCAGCACAATGCAACATGCCATTATGAACCATCCAGTTGCCTAATCCACGCCATATTAACACACACAGAGCACTATGTAACTGTCACTTTTTTGTCAGTGTTTTCTTAACTTTATTGCTGTTTATTTCTTTCTTAGACAAAGAGTGTTTCATTTTGTTTAGAAAAATATTTTGATATTAGTTCAGATTTTTAGTTTTGCTTACCGTACTATATTTATCTTTATGATAATGAATATAAGGTACAGTGTGTTTGTTTGTGTGTCCCTCATGCACAGTTTCCTGAAATTCCATGTAATGTTCATTTTAGTATGATTATGACTGTAAACTCAATATTTTCTATGTTATGCATATTGTTGAACCGTATGCATATTGTTAATTTCTCTAGTCTTTTTGTGTTCTTTGAACAAAGATGTTTTATATGAGTATCTAACAGTGATGAAATAATAGAACAGAGAGGCTTGGTTGTCACTATGGCAACCACCGCCAAATACCTGAGTAATATTTTAATGATTGTAAGGTTTGTAATTAGTCACTTAAGATAAAAAAAAAATATATTATGAAAATCTAGTTCTTAGACGTTTAGAGTAAAGATGTTATTTTCTACTGTATCCATTTCAATTAGTAAATATTGTTTTAATATTTCTACTCTCCCTGGAAATTGGGCCATGTTGGAAAACAAGCTGCATATTTAATCACTTTTATGGGCGTCTCTGGTGGGGTCGAGGTGAACGTGGCAAGTTGGAAACAAGCCTCGGCACTCCTTTCTTACTTCGCCAACTGCAAACAACAAGGGTGGGTGGGGAATACTGAGGCTGTAAAGGTGATAGAGGTTGACTTTTTTGCACTTCTGTACATAGTCAAAAAAGAGAGAATCATGTATATTGAGATCTTATTTTGAATAAAAAAAAATGTCTATAATGACAAGGAATTTTGCTAGGATAACAACAAAAATCTTATGAAAGGCTGAACACAATTGCTTGCATTAAAAGGGCACTGAGTTCTCACTCTCCTACCCCTTTCAGAAAAGGCCAAGTGTTGCTCTTCTTTTTTGTCAGCAGCTTGTAGTTTGCCAGGTAACCTTCCGGAGGAGGTGTCCACTGCCCTCCAGTGAAAGCCTGACTGGGTTTGTTAGCCTGTACTCACAGGTCTGTGCGTCATGGCCACGCCCCTTCCAGGTCCAACCAATCACAACATGTCCTGTCTCCTTACCTTACTCAGAGAGGAATGCATGTTAAAGGAAATACATATACTGTTTTAGAAAAGGAAAAAAAAAAATCACAACACAGTAATATTGAATAAGAAAACATTTACACAGACAGATGTATTTACAATATACAATATTCTATCAATGTAATGGATTAAAATATATATAAAATACAAAAATAGAATAGTGGTTTATTTAAAAAAAAAGAAAAAAAAAAGATTCCAGAGACTATACTCACTAAAGGTTCACCACTTGGAGAGTTTGAATACATGCAACACAAACACCATAGCTATAAGTATGTTCTTTCTGTTTATGTAAGCTGTGCTTCTAGCAGATGAAACTGGCCAAACAAGAAAGTACTTTAACATCAGGCAAAATTTAGGGACAGCTATTGATTGAAATACTGCTCTGTGGTTCAGTTATTTACTCGTCAGTTTGAAATTTTGCCCTGATCATTTCAATCATCTCTCATCTTCTACAAGCACGCATGCTTACATTTATAATATGATGTAAACTGAACTTTATTTTTCATTTGTTGTTTGCTTTCTCTGCTTGTAGTGCTGAGATGATGTATTATGTCTTCTGCTGCAGTTTGTTTCTGCTTGTTTTACTGTTCCAGGCCCCCTGAAAGGATGTGTCATGTTTGCATGCCAGCCACCTCGTCTGGAAAAAAAACCTGTATGATTGCCATTGATTGCAACAGTCTAAAGCCATAAAATATAATCATCAGAAAGAAATGACAAAGAGGTGGGACATGATATCTTTAAAAACAGATAGAAAGACGTTTGCTTTGGTTTTATTAACTACAACATCATGCAATAAGTCACAGCACGGTGGGTAGTTAATATAACTTGTGGAGTGCTGTGCCAACTATGATGGTTGTGTGTAGTTAAAAGATATTGCTCATTTTTTTCATGGGGCCTGCATTGCTATATTTGATTATTGCTGTTATGAATTTGAAAAAAAATTAATAAAAATTTACAAATGAAGTGAAGAATTTGTTTGAAGTGTGTCCTTTCATACAATTAATTATTTAGGTCATTTTATGTAAATAAAAGAAGTTTGAGTTGTTGTTTTTTTTAATTATTATCATTGACATTTATGTGAATAACTAAAGATGTTATGTGTAAAACCTTTTTATTTAAATCATGAATGATTTTTTGGGGAGAATATCATCAGACTGTGATATACAACAAGTTTGAGGAAACGTAGCAGTGTTTCAATTAATTATGTTGGGAAGTCGTTTAAACTAATGTTATAAATAATCAAGCAGGAAGAACAGCAAAGTCATGTAACAGCACAGGAATCCATCAACTATGTCTAATGATTCTGCCTTTAGGGACAACAGCAATATTTGGGGGCCTCCATGTGTCTTACAGTAAGTCTTTTGCCAACAGAACTATCCATATGCACCTGTGTATTTTGCATATTTAAATGCAAATATGCTTTTATTGAAATAAGACTGGCCTCGTGTAAGGCCATAAATTCTTTAATAAAGCAGCACATTCATCATGGTTTTACTGGCAAAACATGTTCCTCAGTGAGGGATAAACTGCAAACACAATTACAGATCATATACAGTATGCCTTAATTTGAGTATTTTTGCACATTGCAACTGGGAGGCCTAAAAATATTGTTTTTCCACACAAACACATACACATATACGCACACACAAACACACACATACAAAGAGTAAATGATTTATAAAGCCATTAGTTTGAAATATTGAAGGCTTAATTCTAGACATCCCAATGCACTGAGAAACCACACTTTAGTTGCGGTATCCATTGAATCCCATTTCATAACTGTAGATGATGCATCACTTTGTTCTGACCCCTGAAGCTTCTAATTACAAGCAAATATATTAAATACAGACATGTAGCTCTTTTTCTTTGAGTGTGATACTAATGTATTGACAGAATCTTAATGTGACTTTCCTTGACCAGATTTACAGCATTTATCCTCTCAAGAAAAAACGTGAAAATACATATTATAGGTTCCTCTCATTTTTCCAACTTCAGCCACCTCATCTCTGTACTCCTCTGTCCTCCTCCTTGTCACCCAGAAATCATTCATAAAAAAAATCATTTGAAAGCCGTCTCATGCATGAGGAGAGGGGATCAAGAAGATATAAAGTTTTTAGAGTAGAACTTTGTTCAGCCGTATGTCATAATGAGACCTGTCATGTCATTTCTAAGTTCAATTAAGTCCAAAGTAATATATACGAAACAAATCCAAAGCTTAGGGCAAAAAGTAATGAATTGTTTATAAATAATAAAACAATGGGTAGAGTATGCTAATGATTATACATCATCAGCCTATAATTCAGAGAGACATCTTTTTTTTTTAATGCCTCTTTCATCTGCATCTGTATCCGACTCTTCCGTTCACATTTCAGCTGAAAGGGGCTACGTTGTTAACATAGAATAGATTCAATGAAAATAGAATAGAATAAAGAAAATAGGAGTCAAGAGGAGGTGCTAAATGTGTGCAAATTAGGAATTGAGCTACTTGACCATTGACGTGATCTCCTGTACAGCCACTAGATGGCAGCATTTCCTTAGGAACTGGAGTTCCCAGCTCAGAAACGCAAGTAAAACTTTCATCAACTGTGTCATCAGTGGAGATATATGATTCTGAATGGACTAATCAGACAAAAACAAAAATGGTAATAATGTTTATCACAGATGGACAGAACACGTCCCTAACAACAGGTTTCCTGTAGCATGTGATTTCCTTCCATTACCTCACATTCACTTCCCCTTTTTGCCGTTCAGCATTTCCCAGATTTTTTTTAATTAAAATGATTTAGCTCCTCTCTTTTCATCAAGTCATAATCCTTCCTCCTTTGCCTCCTTATTTCTTTGCCATCTTTTGTCCTCACTTTGATTTTAAAATCCCCCTCTCCCTCCCTTCAGTCTCCTCTCTGTCCTGGGTGTTAGCAGCAAACTGTCGCGTGGAGGCTTAATGAAGCAGCGCCGATCCCATAATGGCAGTTTGTGTTGCCTGCCTCACAAAGTATGATGTATGACTTTTGTCTGCAATGCATTGTGAATCTCACTTTCCAATACCCCCCTTAACATGCTTAAAAAGCATTAAAAAGAAAAAAAAACCTGAACCCCCAGTTAAGCTGTTAAGGGCAATAAGGAAGCAAGTTACACTCAACATAAGTGTTCATTAATACACAGTCTGTCGTTTAATGTATTTCCCAGGGGACAAAAAATAAAACAAAATGCAATGAAAATGTAAGCACTTCTGTTTCTGATTTATAGATATAGACAAAAAATATGTGATGTCTTTTTTATTAAGAGGAAAGATAAGCAACCAACTTGAGTGCTTTTTTTTCTTTTAAAGGTGGTGGGGGGGGGGGGGGGGGCTATAAAGTAAAGGACTGAGGTTTTGACCCTATTATGAAAGCAATAATATGAGAAGGGGGGATGAGGAAGACAGCATAAAGAAAAAAATAAGAAGATAAGGTAAAATAAGAAACTCTAATTCACTACCATTTGTGGCAGGAAGTGTGTAAAAAAAATGTATTCCTTGTGAAATTAGAGATAGAGAACTAATGACATCATGAGGCTTTTAAGTGCAAATGAAGAGGCTTGATTAAAAAAATAACTTAGATTATCATATTATTCCCTTTTGTATCAGGTGGCTTATAACAAAATAATGCTTCGTGATTTTTATGCCCCATCCTCCCTTGACATAAAACCATGTTTCCTGTCTCTGTTGTTATCTAACTGCTGCATCGCCACTCGATTTCTGCCGAGTGCTGCTTGGAGTCCGGTCCAAACATTCAAGTTTCCCCAGGGAGTACGTGGGAGGATGTGAGTCTGCATCCAGGTGTGTGATTATAATAAGTGTGTTTCTGTGTATTTGTATCAGTCAAGTGTAAATGTTTTTCCTGTGTTGATGGAAAAAGAGAGAACACGAGTTGCAGCAGGTTAGAATAAACACATCAACTGCTAAAAGAGGAGAGGTACAGTATCGATTATTCCAGTTGAAGTCCATCAGTAAATTTTATATGAGAGTGGGATTCAATGCTGATAACAGGCCTGTGATTTAGTTGTGTTCAGATGGAGTTGCAAACTGAAATCAGACCAAAGGCAGTGAGTGTCCAGCATTAAAGGCTGAATATGGAACATTTTTATTAAAGGGAGCAGAATGAAAGTACAACATTTCCTAAAAAAATTATATTTAGCCTAAAAATAATTATAAAATAAATTTTAACGGGTTTGACAATGGCGTTATGTTTACATCTACAAGCCAATACACGCCACCATTGCATATTGCCAAATGCGATCTCTGTGTGGCAACAGTATGTTGGCCACAGTTAGGCTGGCACATGGGGAAACAGTGGAGACGGCAAGTCAAGCAGCTGCTTCAGAGCCCTGGAGATATTGTTATCTGTTTCTGAAGAGGAGTGACCTGAGAAGAGCAAAAACTGGAGTAAATTCAGGTGAAGACTTCACTAAATGGACCCACATAATCATTTACCGTGGCATCAAAACACAAAAATGGCAACTTTTCTCCTGGATCAGTAAGCTAACTTGTTTGCTAACATGGCTAACTTAGCTGTCAGTTATAAACTCCTCTGCAGTACTTGTTGGACATGCTGCAGGCTGTTGGTCACTTTTGAATCAGCAGTGAGCCTGCCAAAAAAACGGCTGGAGTCATTTTTCTGCTGTTGCAACTACAACCGAGACACACGTGATGTCGCTGTTCTGTCCATATTCTATATTCAACCTTTAAAGCTTATCACTACATTTACTTTTTCCCCATTCTTTAGTCTTTAAATTTGTCTTCAATACCTACTTAGCAGTGAAGGCTTTTCTTTATTGACAAGAGGAAAGAAGGAACATCTGGGCTAGTTAGGTGAATCTATGGCTGTTTGATTTGAGTCGCTGTGGGATGTAACACAAGGAAGCACTGTAGCACTCGGAAGCCTTCAGAACTGTGCAAAAAGTGTGAGCAATGCCCTCTCATTTCTTTTACATTTTTCAGGGAGTAGGACATTCTAGATGAAAAACTGAAGCTCTTTTAAAGTTACATTTTTAAACACATATCATATGAATCCATTTTGCATACAGTTTTTAAGATATAACCGCTCAGGACTCGGACAACTCGGTCTGTCGAAACACACATCAAAACACATGCCATAATCTCTCTGCACTCCCATTGCTATGCTATGTTCTTTTAGGTCTCTCAAAAAAACTGAAGGAATTTTTTTTGTTGGAGTTATTACAATGGTTTATTGTAATTTCATTTTTCTAATTTCACCAATCTAACTGTGGTAAACTATAAAACCAGGAGACTCCCACACCATGTCATTCCTTCAGCTTTCAGGGCTTTTTCCTGACATCATAATCATACGCACCAGCACTGAATAGACAATAACAGTGAGAAGAAGCAGGCTACATTTAAATCTGCTGATTTTTTTTCATGTCTTATTGTAAAAGACAATGGCCAAATGTAAAAAAAAAAAAAAAATGGAAAAGGGAACAAAATGTACCTTGATGTAGATTCGCTCCCTGCGGCCATGTTGCGGAAACTTCCAACCGAAAACTCACTGCTGCCCTAAAGGGGCAAACTCTGCTAGAAAAGAGTGGAGGCCGAAAGTCAAGTTAAATTGTAGTTCTAAATCTGCTAAGGCCCGGTTCCAAAACAGAGAAAATCCCCATAGACTCCCATGTTAAAAAGGCCAACTTCACAGCAGAAATAAACATGTTTACAGCCTGGTTCAAAAAATCATTTTATGTTTAATAGGTCAAGTTGCCTTCGTGTTCTGCGAGGGGGTAATTTTTTTTTATAACTCATCCGTTTGGATGGTATTTTATCTTGAAAAAAACACATAATTAGGGGTGCGTCCGTTTGATTGACAGGTATCTGACCGGATGCTGATTTTAGCCGTAGTGGCTAATAGTTAGCTCCCTGCTTGCTTCCAAGAAGGTCTAAGTCTGTAGCAGAGTTGCACAACGGCGGTTTTTAGCTGGTTAACAGCAAGTCTAAGCGGGTCTTACTTTAGACCATCTACGTTCATTCCTGTTCCCTTCAGATTACTTTGGTTTCGCATCAGCTTGGCTGTCAATCATTTGCCCCGCAGCCTGTCTTTGCCCATTTTCCGGGGGTGACACACACAACACAGCAAGATGGCGGCAGTTGGAAACCCCAAACTGGCTTCGGCTCTTCAGATGTGACCGAATACTCCATCAATTCTTTTTACAGTCTTTGGCTGCCCTAGATGCTCCTCCTGCATTTTTACAATGTTTTCGTTTATGCAGCATTTTTTCTTGTAGTTATGCAGCATTTGCTTATTAAAGTTGTTTTTGTTTTTGCAGCATTTTTTTGTGGGGGTTGATTTTGTTTATGAATTTTTTTTTTTATTTTAATTTTTTAATTTTTTTTTTTTTTAATTTTTTTTTTTTTGCAACATTTTCTTGTTTCAATAGTTTCCATTTATGCAGCATTTTTTGATGCAGTTGTTTTTGTTTTGGAGTATTTTTTGTCGCAGTTTTTGTTTACGTAACATTTTCTTGCAGTTTCTTCATTTTTGCAGCTTTTTATTCTTACAGCGGTTTTTGCAGCATTTCTTCTAATTTGGATTTTTTTCTCCTGCAGTTGTTTTAGTTTATGTGGCATTTTCTTCTTGCAATCGTTTTTGTATATGAAGGACATTTGCACCTGTGGGCCATGGTATCTTTCCTGTCCATCTACTACATTAAAGGCCAATGGACCACACAAAATCTTTAAAAACCATGGGTGGAAACCATTAATGATTATGTAACAAGATTAAGGTTTACAACCTTCAAAAAGGTCTGATTCCCGGCCACACCGTCACAATGAGAACAGCAGATCCAAGCTTAAATACAATCTTTTATTCACCAGGAACAGTAAAAGGATGAAAATGCTGGAAGTCTACTAAAACTAATGTATAAAAAGGTCAGTCAAGCCAGGGTTCCGCAGCCGGCCTGGCGTGCTTCCTTAAAATCTTTGTGCAGGTCAGCTCAGTATGGCACCCTGGACCTGCCCTTGCATCCCAGTCGTCACTGGGGGACACTCCGCTCTATGCCACAGTCCAATCTGTCGATCCGGTGCCCGGAGCTTACCGCCACCCGCTGCTGTCAGGAAAGGGGAAGAGAATCAGTGCATGTCCCGCCTGTCCAACAATCCACTTGCTGGTTCAGCCTCTGGATCTGTTTACTTCCCTTTAGAAGGTTATCTGTGTGCCCATCAGTCCAAACACTGCCGCCGTCACTGCTCCGCCGTCACCCAGGCCAAACACCTTCTGCGAATAGGAAGAAGAACACCCAGCCACTGCTCTGCACATCTAGAGGGTTCACATGCACACTCAGTCCAAGGGGATGTTTACTTCCCTTCCCAAAAGGAATAGTGAGCGTTGATTGACGCACAGCCTGGAGATCTTCCTCCTCAGAGCCAGGAAGTCAGTCCCCCGGCAGCAGACTCCCAACTCCAGGCGTTACCAGTGTTGGAGCCAGCAGCAGTAGCTCTGTCCTGTCCTGTCTCTTCTGCCCTGCTTTTCACAGGTATCTAGTGTTTTATAGCGAGTGAGAGGACCAGCTGGTGATTACCAATCACCGACTGAATGAGGTGCAGGTGTGTCCATTTGCAGCAACCAGCCGTCTTTGCAGCTCATGGAAAAACCCAGTCCACATATCCAAACAAAAATACAATTCCACAGCACAAACCCAAATCCACCACAATAAAAATACCAAGTGACATGGATTTTCCTGCTAATGCAATACTACAGGCTGCGTTCATCACCATATGACACTTACATCACAATGATGTCACTACTAATAATAACTTTTAATTGGCTTGATTGTTAGACCTGAGTTACTTTTGAGATATATTTTCTTAAAAGGAAGTCATACATTGATTGATCACTATCACTTCATCTCATTATACTTACCTCATTTATTCATGTCAAGATTTTAATTATTTATGACAGTATGGTGTTTTATGAGGTTTAACTGCATCAATCAATAATCATTAATAGAATATACCAGACCATTTACCTCACTTCAGGACTTTCTGCACAATGATGTTAGGGATTTGCCTCATTAACATACACATACTCTCACTCCTGTAAATTGAAAAAAAGAAAAGATAATGTTACCGTGGCTATGCCGCTGTTACACTAATAACCTGGTTATCAACTCTTTGTGGGACATAACCATTTCACCAGGGCCCAGTATTTCAAAATTTGAATCCAGATCAAAATGATTTGGATTTCCAAATGCCTGGATTCAAGTCCATGGATCACAGATTGGCATCTGGGTATTTCAAAATTTGGTGGATTGGATCAAGAAGATCCTGAACGTGTTAGATGGAGATTTACAAATCTGTGTCTCACTGAATCATAGACAGGAAACAGAAAACGACAGAAAAGAAAAAAAAAAATCTTGTCTTGAGTGTGCTCAGCTACAGGAGAGTCTGTAGTTGGTAAAGATCAGTCTGTAAATACTTACACCATTTCCATACCAAATAAATTGTTCTAATATACTAGACACAAGTCAAGAAAGCTATTTGATAAAAGTGTCTTGTTATTTGGCAGCAAGAAGTGGACAAATAAATATAGAACAAGAAACTATTGACAGTATTAAGCACAGTCAGCAAAAGATTCTCCTTTCAAAGGAACAGACTGAACTCAGCTCAAGGAAGAAAAGGTGAAGCTAAACATTAAGAAGCTTGACAAGCAGTTAAACCAATAAATTTATGTGGAACTGAAACATTCATTTAAAGGATAAGTTTCTTTTTTTCAACCTGGATCTTATTTCTAGGAGTTTATATGTGCACTGATTCCCCAGTAACTTTTCTGTATCAGTCTGACTCCTACGTGAGATATTTAGATTTTTCGCGATCAGCGTATGTCCGTATAATGGGCGTAAACGGGGCAGCCAGAGCGGGCCTCTATATAAGACATTATCTGCCGCAAAACTCTTTTAATTTCATCAATACTTTCTAATGAATGATCAAACAAATGAAAGACACTATCTACGCTTGTGCAAGGTGAACAGAGATAGGATTGTGCTGCTTGTGCGAGAGCAGGAAAGCCGCCTTCATTGGCTTTCCAAAAATCAAGTGGCTGTTCATTTTTTGGGATAACTGGCTCTGATAGGTAAAAAGAAATCTGTGATGATGTTGTGTTGATGTCAGCAGCAACTTCATGTTGCCCATCTTCAGCCAACAGTTCAGCATAAATAGCATGCAAGCCGGTCCATCGTACCTTCTGTGGGGGCTCAGAGCCGCTTGCTGCAGAACTCTCCTCACCAACCTGTTGCTCCGCTGCAGTGACCAGGCAGGATGTCAGAGAGCAGCCTGTGTATCTGTGGCTTGAGTGCAGTGTTGAAAAACCTATCTTTATACCTTTTTATTACAAGAAAACAAAAGACAAAACTAAACATTGATTAATTAATTTGTCATGATGGATTTCACAGGGCATGTCTAACTTGTGCTTTGATAAGTCATAGGCTTAGCTGGCCTCATAGCAAAGTCCAAACATGTTTGATCTATTCTATCTTAGTTTCTATTAACTGCTTATTTTATAAAATCGGATTTGAAGGAGATGTAAACCATCCTACACTACAGGACAGAAAAACACACAACTATTGCAATAGTGTTGCAGTCATGTACAGGGGCTAAGATTCAATGTCCTTGAATCTCTTCTTGACAAACTCCAAGAGCATGGGTTTGACCGTTTTTTACATGATGGTCACTCTTTTGTTTTCTCAAAAGAGGAGTTAAGGCTTTGATGGATGGAATTACATCCGCAGCCGATGCAGTTTTTAGGGTTCAAGCTGTGAAATCAGATTTTCAATCAATTTCCACTGGCTGGTGGTGAAAATGCCAGGCAGATCATAGTTGGCTGCACAATTGCCCAGGGCACGTTTCTGTTCCAGTAAACTTTTTAGCATGGCAACAGTACTGTTCTATCAGGTAGGGACATCCTGTTGTAGCTGTATCAGGTGCTGAGGGTTACTTTCTTTCTGAATGTCGAATAGCCTGGAGTAAGCAAGCTGAGAATGCTTAACCCTCCTGTTGTCCTCATTTTTTGTATACACCCTATTTTTTCGGGGGGAAAAAGACAAGTCGTCATTAAACCACTAAAATAAGAAGAATTTTATTTTAATTAAAAAAAAAAATAATATTTTTTGAAGAAAAAAAAAAAAAATCAACAAAAAATAGAAGAAGTATTGTTTTTTTTTTTTTTTTTGGAAAAAAAAATAAATTTTAAAAAAAAAAACAAATAATATGATAGTATTTTTTTTTTTTGGTAAGGGGAAAAAAAAAATATATTTATAAAAAAAAGAAAAAAAAAAAGGGAATTAAAAAGTATTTTATTATTCCTCCAAAAAAGTGATTTTTTATTTATTAACAAAAAAAAAAAAAACAATTAAATAAAACAAAAGGCAAAAAAAAAGAAAAAAACAGTGCAGAAAAAATATTTAAAACTTTAGCAGAAGGAAGGAGTTTTACGTTCTTTCTTTTTTTGGAGAAGAGAAAACACTCTGGGGGGGGGGGGGGAAGAAAAGAAAAAAAAAATATAAATAAATTGAATAAAAAAAAAAAAAAAAAAAGATATTTATAATTTTAAGGAGAGGAAAAATAAAATATTTAAGAAAGAAAAAAATAAAAAAAAAAAAAAAT
This sequence comes from Atherinomorus stipes, assembly GCA_023101725.1. Classification (NCBI taxonomy): domain Eukaryota; kingdom Metazoa; phylum Chordata; class Actinopteri; order Atheriniformes; family Atherinidae; genus Atherinomorus; species Atherinomorus stipes. The sequence goes on from JALJCO010009117.1 coordinate 502,716, forward strand.
TAAATTACAACAAAAGAAAAGGAAAAAATCTGAGAAAAAAAAAAAAAAATAAAAAAAAAAAAAAATATTAATATAATAATAATATAGAAGAAAGGAAAAAAAAAAAATAAAAAATTAAATAAAATAAAACAAACCAAAGCAAGGAAAAAAAAAAAAAAAAAAACAAAAACACAAGACCACAAATTCATCGAGATGAGAGGGGTCGGGTGCGATCACACATTTGAAAAAATAAAATAGAAATTTTCATATCTTATACCCCCAGCCCACCCCGCCCCGCCCTGTCCGGCGCCGGCGGGAGGGGGGGGGGGGGGGGGGGGCGGGGGCCCAGGGGAGGAGGAGAAGTGGAAGCAGTGGAAATCTCCACCACAGCGGCAGGGAGGGGGGGGGGGGGGGGGGGGTCAATGGCGGGGAACGGGGGCGGAGGGGAGCGCCCGAGGGACCCAGGGCCGCCCGGCCGAGTACCCGTTCAGAAACCTACACAAGATCAAAATTCAAAAGAAGAGAAAATGAAGAGGGGGAAGGGAAGGGGAACATACTCAACTACTAAACACTACATCTCTTTATTTATTTAATTATATGATGTCTTACACAACTAATAAACACAAATAATAAAAAACTAAAAAAAAACATCATCTATAAAAAATAACTAATATTATTAAAATAAATTCAATACAAAAAACAAATTATTATTTTTACTATATTTACAAAAAATAAAAAAAAAACAAAAAAAAATAATTTAATTTATAATATTAATAAAATAAAAAAAAAAATTGAAAAAAAATAATGAAAAATATGTTGATTTTTTAGCAACACCCCCACCACCCCGTTAAATGACCGACAATGCCTCGCCCAGTTGCGATGACATCAATGACTGCACGCTGTGCCAAAACGCCCTCATTCACAGCAAGCTGGAGAGTGTGCGCCATGCACAGTAGGCTTGGTTAACCAGCATCCTTCATAGCTTTTGTCATATTACTGACATTGTCCTGCAGGTACTTTTCCCTTTGGGATCCCCAATGCTTGGAACATGTCTGTGAAAGCTTTAGTGATGGCATCTACCATGTGTGATCCAGGAAACTCTTGAGAGTGAAGCACAACTCTTTTCAGCGCAAACTTCTCATCAATAAACTGTGTCGTTAGACTCAGCATCGACATGGGACTCACACTAGAACTCCAAATGTCACTCATGAATCTTGTCGTCATGCATAAGGCTTTGGAAGTCCCATGCACAAAAAGGCAGAGCCCCTAACCTTAAAGGGGCTCACAGGGCTCCATCAAGTCTTCTGGAGATCTCCAAGGGGAACCCAGGAAATCCCGTGCCCAAAAATAGTGCACCATTTCCATGTGTAGACCTCCAGGCGAAGCCCCTGACTTTAAAGGGTAATTTGTCAGTCGTCTTACCCAAGGAAAGTGCACCATTTCTGGCTTCAATCAAATATTGGCTCTCTGGAGCTCCAGGGACCTCCAGAAACAGGATTTCCATCAAAGTAGGTCCTCTGCGATGTTTTATAAAGAGTTCCAGTGAGTCTCAGCTCTCTAGCTACAGTGGTTAAAACAATCAGTTCTTAAAAGGCAAACATACTATAAAACTCAGTGCTTAGCAATTACATGTTTTTCTAAAAAGGAATGTTTTGAGTCCTTTCTTAAAACAATCTACTGTCTGCGGGGCCCTTAGGTGGTTCGGGAGGGCGTTCTACATATGGGGAGCTGTGGCTTCATTTTGAACCATATTCTGGGATGGGCCAGACGGTGTGGATGGCCTGATCAGGTCCAAGTACAGGTGTATGGTGTGAGCAGTTCTGTATGGGGGCTGCACCATGCAGACAATGATGGGTGTGCAGAAGGATCTCGTACTCTAGACAGGTGTGAATAGGGAGCCAGTGCAGAGTGTGAAGGATGCGACTGATGTGCTCATGTTTCCTTACCCTCATCAGGACTCTGGCAGTCCTGTTATGTACATATTGGAGCTTTTGAAGGCTCCTGTCAGAGATCCCGATGAACAAAGCATTACAGTAGTCCAGCCTGGAGGAGACAAAGGCATGAACGAGCTTCCCTGAGCAGGGAGGGACAGGGAAGGCGCAGTTTGGAAATGTTACAGAGGTGAAAGAAGGAGATTTTGCAAATGGAGGTGGCATGCAGAGGTGGATATTGTAGAGTCAACAAGTCTTTCCCATGTATTTGTTCTGACCAGCTACTGAACCAGGTGTGTCCAATCAGTAATGAATTAAATTGGGCTGATTGGACTCACCTGGTTCAGTGGCTGGGCAGGACAAATGCATGACATGGAAAAGACTTGTTGACTCTACAATTCTCACCTCTGGTGGCATGATTGTCAAAGGAGAGGTGGGGGTCAAGCTTTACCCCTAGGCTTGTCCCAAATGGTTGCCTGTACGTCAGATTTGAGCTTGAATAAATTAAACCCAGTTAAACCAGTAGGTTTTCAGGCATATGTAACCTATGAAATCTTGATTTTCACAAGTGTAAAATGTTAATTTTAACAACTGCATAGATGGTTTTCATAGCAATATAGTAATATAATGTTGTATTGGGGCTGCCACAAATGATTATTTTGATAATCAAATAGTCACTGATTATTTTGGCAATTAGTCGACTAATCGGATCATATGAAAATTGTAGCATATTTACATTACTAGTCAAAAGTTTGGACACTTTTTCACTAAATATTATCGAAAAACGTGCCCAAACTTTTGACTGGTAGTGTGTGTGTTAATTTATATGAATATACAATTCAAAAAAATTTAATTCAAGGAAAGCTGACCAGGCAAAGGCAGACAAGGCAGCCGAATGCACACTGGGATTTTTGAGAGGAAAAACAAAGCTTATAAAAAATAAATGATTAGTCGATTACGAAATTTGTCACCGACTATTTTGATAGTTGACTATTAGTCAATTAATCGACTAAGGAATAATTGACACGGCCTGTTTTAATAGCAGGTCCTGAATTTCTTCCTCAAGGAACTCTATCTCTTATTGACAGGATAGATTCATCTCTTGAATGCCCTTGAACGCTGGGGGGAGCCCGCAGAATTGGAGAGAATATCCCAGTCTGAAGGTCCTGTCCAACCAGTCTGTCAGTATGCAGCTGATCCGCCACGCTTTGTAAAAACATGTGAGAGGCAGTGCAGGCAGTTGAAGAGCGGCTTTTAGAAAGCTTGTACACAATTTCGGCCCTCTCTGCCGCCAAACCCGCCATAAATGGAAGTTTGACCTAAGTGGGGCCATCTGTGAAAGGGCTAAGTCGTCCCTAAACGCACCTGGCAGGTTGTCCGAGCTCCAGGGGCCGTTCGTGAACGTATCTCTGTTGTCCAAGTTGGCGTGGCGTTTCCTGCACGCACCGCCACTGCCCAGCCCTGTCATGCTGACGCGAGCGAGGATTGTTATCGCCGTCTCGGCAGTGACAGCCATCGCTCGTCTTGGCAGTCAGCATGTTGAGCCAGACCAACCATGAAACAAACACGGTTTTGGCTAGTAACATGTGGCGCTAATGGTGAGGTCGCTACAACCAGTGGGGAGTGATAATTCTTTATGCATCGCCACTGGTTGTAGTGCCCATAAAGAGGGGAGACGGTGTTTTTTTTCAGTTGACAACGGTACTCTGCTGTTCCATTGTGGCTTCCACAACGGAGACAGCAGAGGGTGTGTTGTGTGGTTGTGCTTGTGAAACCGTAACAGAGGGGCCCTAATAGTTGGGCCCACTGCTGAGATGTAACAGGGAACAAGCTGCCCGTAGGACGGTGTAGCGTACGCTACATTGGTTTGGGCCGCATGGCTAAACGGGAGCATGGTGGAAGTGGGAGGGTGAACCATTGCCCTTATAGTGGAGCAGTGTTGTCCAAAAATTCTCAGATTCTAATCAATTCTAAAAATTTCTATCTTGTTAGATATTAATTAGCTCGGGTATCGATATTTAAATGCCACTTCGGCGTCTGCTGAGTCTCAGAAAGTATCTGCGTCTCTGCCATTTTAAATAGGCCCCGCTGCGGGCAGCCTCTCCTGTACAGCATCTCCCTGGAGGACCCATTGTTTACAGTGTGGCTAACTTAGCGACTTTAGACCACTCTGTTAACTTTTTTTGTGTCAGCAAGTGACTAGCGATAAATCCAGTGTTACTGGAGACTCATGCAGACTGACGTGAAAACGCGTATCGTTCACTCTTCTCAACGAGCCGCGGCTGCTACCGCAGACTCTGCCCGCTCATAGACGCCAGAGTCCAGTAGAGGGCGAAGCCTGTGTGAGATACAACAAAGAAAAGCGCACAGTAAAGACTGTAGAAATGAGCTTTCTCAAGTGTTATTACGACTTTAAAATGTCGTCTTGTTGTGTGTTTGGGTGCCAGAATAAGAGGAATAACGTTTGTGGCAGTAAATTCAAGTTTTTTAGGATACAAGTGGACACTAGTCCTCAAAAAAAACCAGACAATTATGGTTCAATGTAATAGGTTAAAAGACTGAACAGGGGCGATCATCATTAATGCTGCGTTTGCAGTTTAAATAGTCTTGCTGAATGACTGCAACAAGACCCTTGTCTGCAATGTAAAATTGAGAACATCAAATCTGTTATGCTTTTCCCTAAAAGCAACACAACGAAAACATCGTAGGCTATCAACACACCAGAACGAGTGTAACAGCTGCTGCATGGCAAGTGTTTCTGTTAGCTTAAACTTACAAGCCATGCAGGAGCAGTTTGCTGTTAAAATGATAATGTTTTCCTGACTGACGATGATCCAGGTCATTCTTCTTGCTTTAACCTGTCACAGCAAAACTTCCGACCGCAGCACACAAAGATCCAAGCGTAGATAAATGTATTTTATAATTAGAATGTGCCGTGACCATTTATGACATAGTTGTAAGCATCCAGCTATTTCTTTGCTCCTAGCTTCTCTTTGCTGGACCTGTGGTGTCTGGATTAGATGTCCAGCTGTCACTGTCCTTACAGTGAGTGTCTGGACATATTCCCACTGTTCTGAGACTGGAACACTTGTTTTAAAACTCTCCATTTACGAAAAAGCCACCAAAACCTGCTAGCTGTTGCTTGTTAACATAGTGGCTAGGGCTGCTTTTGCCTCCAGCTAAGTCCCGCCCACTGAAATACATCGCATTGTTTACAATCTGTGAAGGGGTCTATACAATCTTTTAAATAGTCAATTTTCACCAACACTGGGACTAATTATATTTAACCAAAGGTCTTAATGAATGAATGAAATTTATTTATAAAGCACTTTTCATACAAATGTCGCACAAAGTGCTTTACATATTAAAATCAACATGTCAATAAAATGACAATTGGACAAACAGTTACACAATTCTTTACCTCCCACACACACAAGTATTAAAATATAGACTTAAGAGTAATAAAAACAGCTAATATTTCCAACCAGCATAAATTTCAGGTCAGCAACTTTTATTTCACCACTTAAATGTCCTTAAGCATTTTTCAGACTGAACATTCCTTTGTGATAATAATTCAGACTTTGTGTTATTCAAGTTGGCATGAAGCTGAACTACACCCTTTTGATGACCCTGAGAATTTACTAAACAACTGACAGAAATTGCAGTTTACCACATATCATAGCTTCTAGATAAGGAAGGAGATGGCACATTAATAACTTGCAGGGCTTTTTTTTTTCTGGTAGAATATGGGTCATACAATGAGGGCAGTGAGGGCACAGCTGTACCCAGAGATGAACAGCCTCTATTCAGCTGGTGACAGGATGTCCCTCGGCAATACATGTAGCACACAAAGACAGGATTTTTTTTAAAAAAAGGTCAGAAGGCATGTTGTAGCTTCCATTAGCATACTGTATGATACTTCCTATATCTCTTATTGTGAGTTAATTAGACAGCGTTTTTCTTCATAGAGCTGCAGTACTGTTTGACAGAAAATGACAAAAAATGAGAGCTGCACTGTGTGAGATAAAACCTAAAGAAAGATCTCACTGTCAGGCCCAAAGGAAGGAGAAGAAAAAGGGGGGTAAAAATTGTTGTAACAGCTGCAGAGTTAAACATCATCTTTGTGATGGGACTCTGTGGACAGCTAGGAGAATGAAATAAAGAGGACTGAATAAAAAGCCAAAATGAATTCAACTCAGCTGTCTCATACTCACCCTGCAGCTAGAGAAGGTGAGGAAGAGTGTGAAGGCCGCGGGGATCACCCTGTCACTCCAAAGACAGATTATTTACAGCTCTGATATCATTTTTCACTTTGAGGTAGATAGAGTATAAATCAGTATTCTGCTCATGTTATATGTGTCTATGTGTAATACACACAATCCATCCCTCTCATTAATGGCTTTCTTCAACAGTGTCTTCTTTCATTTTCCTCTTCACGTCTCCGTATCTACTCCATCTTTGTCATGCATGTTTAGCTCATAAAGCAGCCTGCTCACTGAAGCTATCAACAAGCTATTGGCACAGTGGCAGGTGGCACCTCCAGTAAGTCACTGGTGGTGTAATTAATTCACTGTGAAAAGCTCCTACATTCAGCTTTTCTTCTTTCTGATGTTTTCTTTCTAACTTTTTGCAGAGATACTATCTATGATACTTGAAACTGTATCATATTTCATTAGCTTCAAAAGAATCTTCTGGTACTTTTGTAGCTGACACTTTTCTGACGATTATTTTAAAAAATCAGCTTTTTCATAACTCAGGGCAGTCTTTGTGGAGTTTTTAGTAAGGAATGGTGGGGAATAAATATATATTTTATTTTATTTTATTTATTTTATTTATGCACGGTGGTGTGGTGGTTAGCGCCGCAGCCTCACAGTAAGAAGGTCGCTAGTTCGATTCCCGGCTGGGGAGGGGGTTTGAACAATTCCAACAGTGGCCTTCCTGTGTGGAGTTTGCATGTTCTCCCCATATATGCGTGGGTTCTCTCCAGGTACTCCGGCTTCCTCCCACAGTCCAAAGACATGCATGTTAGGTTAATTGGTTACTCTAAATTGTCCCTAAGTATAAATGTGAGTGTGAATGGTTGTCTGTCTCTCTGTGTTGGCCCTGCGACAGACTGGCGACCTGTGCAGGGTGTACCCTGCCTCTTGCCTGATAATAGCTGGGATAGGCTCCAGCAACCCCCGCGACCCTGAACTGGATAAGCGGTACAGAAAATGACTGACTGACTTTATTTAATATGAAGAATTGATCCAATCTGCATGTGCCATTCAGCATAAAGAGAGGGCCTTACCCAGACTTCCAGCCAAAATACATCCTTTGGAAAGTCAGTGTTGCAGTGTTCGATTATGATTATGGGACCCACGATTTTTCGATTATGGCGATTTATAATGTGTCATTTCCATTCGATTATTGGCCATAATGGGCCATAATAATCACGATTATTGCGATTTTTAATGTTTTTTGCATCTATTTTTTTTTTTCTTTATTTGATGATGCATTTTTAAATGAATTAGATTATTAATTCAAGGACACACAGTACTTCCACTAAACTTTTCCACTGCTGTTCCAACAACCAAGAAATGTACACATCTTTCCAGATTTCCTCAATATTATGAAGTAAATATCCTGAATTTCTTCTGTTCTAATTACACGTACAGAAATGTCACCCTAAGCAACGGTGGTCTACTGACGCGTTTGCCCAGATTAGTCTATAAAAGCTTGTAGTTGAAGTGACTATGTACACTACATTGTACAGTATATTAAAAAAGAAGTTAGGAAAATAACAATTGTGGCTTTGCTTTTCAATTACGTTCAACTGACACAGGCCCTCTAAATACAGAACACTTACTGACAAAGATAACAGAGACCTAACTTGCACAAACAAATAGCCAACAAATATTTACTTTCTCTTTAGCATCGTTGTAGATTTTTGGGACCTCCTTCGGTCGTTCGTTCTCAGGCAGCCAGTGAAGAGAACGCAGCACTGGGATGATGTGCTCCCAACGTCTTGTCCCCATTAACAGGTGGGCAGCTGAGTTTTGGACCTGCTGAAGAGGGCGGAGGAGAAACGGATCCATCACACCGTAGAGGGAGTTCCATTTTACCAGTCTAGAAAAGACATACACGTGAATGACCCTTTCAAGGACATTCAGAGGTATATAAGGCTTAATTTTACTAATAAGCCTCAGGTGGTGAAAGCCAGACTGGACTACTGCCCTGACTTGTCTATCAAATTTGAAATTAACATAAAAAATAAATCCTAAATTTCTAACAAAGCTGCACTTTGAGTCCAGGGAACCAATTGCACTGCTGCATCCTGTCAGAAGGTCAGATTTCCCCAAAACAATGACTTCTGTTTTATTTTTATTTAGGCAGAGGAAGTTCAATTTCAGCCACTTTTTAACATCCTCTAAGCACATAAGAAAATTCTCTAAATCCCCGCCAGATCTTAAAGGTAAATATATCTGGATGTCATCTGCGTAATGAAACGACACATTATATTTTTTTAAAAATGGACCCAAGTAGAAGCTGGTAGAGTGAAAACAACAAAGGACCTAATATTGACCCCTGCGGTACCCCATATTTCAATGGAGCCTCAGAGAACAAAAACTGCCCAGGGTGAACACAAAAACTCGTATTTTGCAAGTAGGACTCAAACCATTTTAATACCACGCCCTTCACTCCAACACAGGGCCATTTCAAGAAATAAAGGGGCCCCAAGCAAAATGGACTTGAAGGGCCCCCCCATCCCCCAAAAAAGAATGCCGCAAACATAGTATATTTTACATTTTAAAAATTTGAAAAAAAAAGGACGCAACCACCCCCATACCGTAATAAGAAAAACATAGGATTACTTTTTAACAAATGGTCGGTCATAGCGGGGGGAACACACTCTGATGGAAACCGCGTAATGGGAATGGACACGTGTCCAAACGGGCCCCGTCATTGACCCTCCACCGCCGGCCGACTACTGTCAGTTGCAGGTGGATCGCAATATCTCAACAAGAAAAGCTTACAAGTGGGATTTTCAACTTCTGCATGTCCGATCTTAAATATTCCAACTGTATGAGGTAGTTTGTGACTAAAATAAGAAAGTAATATGGTTTGGAAGCAGTTTTGGGTCTCCCTTGTTAAGCAGAAGTTTTCTTTCCCCAATCGCAATATCTCAGCGAGAAAAGCTTTAAGTGGGATTTTCAACTTCTGCATGTCCAATTTTAAAAATTCCAACAGTATAGTGTAGCTAGTGTCTGAAATAAGAAAGAAAAGTGGTTTTGAAGCAGCTTGGGGTCTCTGTAACTGCTTGAGTGCCGCCCGGTTAAAGCCATGGTGTCTTGGGGCCCCAGTTCAGCTCGGGGCCTCAGGCAATTGCTTGGTTTGCTTGCCTTGTTGCAACGGCCCTGCTCCAACAAAATGCTCCAGTCGAGATAACAAGCGCTGTGAGTGGTTAGTATGACTGGAAAAGCGCTATAGGCCTATAAGTACAGTCCATTTACCATTTACCATATTAACTTGTGATTGTTAGTTTAATTGTTTTACTATGTATTGAAATATATTTTGCACGCTGCATTCAAAGTTCTTATGGCATGGAGGCATCGTGATGGAAACCACACAGTTGGTGTTAGGGCTGTGCGATATGACTATATAAGATCGTGAAGGTTTAGAACGTGCTGACGAACAACAGACAGTGAACAGATCACAAATTACATTTAAAGTTAGCCACATCACTGTTGTTGTAGTTGCTAACTCTGTAGTTATCAGCTCCTCCTACATTAGTGGTCTTTAGCTCTTGGGGCTCGCTGCCCCGCAGGTTTTAGAATTTTCTCTGCATCAGCTCACCTGTCTCATTTGGGTCATTAACAAGCTTGTGCGCAAATTGATGACAAGCTTTGGAAGTGACTCATTTGAAAATAACATGTTGGAGCAGACACACTTCCAACTCTGCAGAGTTTTTGCCCCAGGGACTGGAGTTTAGGAATCCTGCTTTACACCTTTATTACAACAAACTAGATAAGTTGACACAGGAATCTGATGTGATTGCTTGAAAATGCCCATGTTAACTGTTTGTCCAGAAGCTCTAGATGATCATAAATCTGATTAACCAGTAGTTTAAAGCTTAACTTGCTCGTAGCTAACTGACAAGTCACGGAAGACTAGTTTTTTAGACATACTGTCTGACCGCGATTTAAAAAAAATGGAAATATGACAATTAAGTGCCAGGATACAACCAAGTAAAAAAAGAGCCACCATAAAGGATCAGAAAGAATGTCTAAAAACCTGGATTATTGTTTTCTAACAGTATCTTTTGGGAGACATCGGCCGTTTCTCAATCTGCGTACTTGTGCGTACTTGCGTGCTCGTGGACTCGTGAAACGTCATCATCCAAGTCATGTTCCATTAAAAAGTTTGCATCTCGGAAAGTTTAGTGGAAATTCCCGGATGAAAACTTTCTCCGCCCATTTTACCGAGGATGCATCAGAGGAGGCTTGTGCGTACTTGGCCAGATATAAACCCCAGCATGCACCTGCACACACACAGCATTTGGCAGCCTGTCAACATGAAGCATTGAGGCAGCCCTGCTCACTGCTGCACACAGTTGGTGGTGATGTCACAAGTTTGCGTTGTCTCAATCCGTCAAGTAGGCGGAGTCCGTGCTTGTGAACTCCACAACTGCAGACTTCCAGTATGTACCCACAAGTCTGTACTCACAAGTACACGAGTATGTAGTACGCAAACTAGGAATTGAGAAACGGCCATCCACTGTTTTGAAAGGCACCAATAATGTTGACAGTGTTGTTTTTTCATTACCTGCGAAAAGCTCCATAGTTTTGAGTCCACATTTGGTGATGCATGCTTCACAGCGTGTGAATATTCTTACCAAAAAGCAACGCAAGAAAAGTTTGCCAGTCTTAAAATTGCATGCCTCTGTATTGTTTTCAATTATACCAACCTTTGTCATGCGTATTCCTGGTCCTGAAACTGCCCTGAAGGGCCCAGGGACTGAACTGAATTAATGTTATTGTTATTTTGTCAGCCTCAAAGATTAAGCTCAGCCAGCCCATTATAGACTAACATACAAACAAGTTCTTCTTAAGTCATTAGGTTTAGTTAGTTCGTGCATATTTTATGCCCAAGTCTTGGAAGTTTACAGCCTTTCTAAACTTTCTCTGCTCATTTGCTGGAGATGACTCTGTAATAATATAAATGTAAATTAATATGCACAAGTATTGATTTCACACATCTTTCTCATTCAGATACATAAAAAATGTCAATAAGAAAAAAGTAAAAGGCCCTAAGAAAAATCAGAAGACTACTGTTACAATTATTATCTGGTCTTCATGGTATCATTACGATACCACTTCACCATGTGGACAAATTGACATATTTTGCTGTCCATAGGCAGGAGGCATACTGTGATTTTTCGAAAATGCTATTTTATCCCTCAACTGCACAAGAGCAAAAGCTTATCAAACTCTATTGGGTCCTAAGAACCAGAACTCCTTGGTGTGTGACAGAAAACAGGAAATGTTTCTGGCTATGTTTACAAAAGATAAAAATCATTGTATGTTTTATAGTCGCATCCGAGATCCTCCACCCAGGGCCTCATTCAGAACAGAGAGCCTTTACCGTTAAATAAGGTCAAAGCAATCACTACACACAAAATATCTAATAAACACTCACAAAGGCAGAAAAACATTGGGACATGCTGTTTCACTTGTGCTCTGGCTGATATCTTGTTCATGAGTCCATCGTATCACCATGCTCGTCAATGTGACCTTCAGCATGATTATATTCATGTGGGCAGCCAAACCTGAGGCAGGCAGTTTCTCATGAACCTGTGTTTGAATAATTTCAACAGCACCCTGACTCAGACATTTTTTCACGTTAGGACAAACAGCTACTCAGGAAGGGCTGTTTTTATATGAGCCACTGTCAGATTGAATAAGCCCCACTCATTAATTCAAGCATATTTAGGCAGATCTGTGTATTTTCCGACTCCATATGAATTAGCCAAACACAACCAGCGCCACTGAATGGGATGAAGTCTTTAGAGTTGCACTGACCTCCTCTTGTAATCCTTTCCGTCGCCTTATTAGGTTTGGAAAACTGTGCCCACTAGACCATTCAAGCATCAGATTTGAAGTCAAGAATGTAGCAAAACTATTCATTGGTTTAATGTGCCTGGGAAAGTAGGGGGGCAAAGACTGGAGGTAGCAAACAAGAGAGAAAGTTCAAATCAGCAATTTACTGGAATTGCAGAATAACTCATGTTACAGAAGTAATTACAGAATTAGATTTCAACTTAAAATCTTTTATACTCCATCTTTCCATTTTCTACCACATCCAGGGTTGGGTCAGAGGAGCAACATCTTTAACAGGGAAACCCTGATTTCCCTTTCATTGGTTGCTTCTTCTGGCTCATGTTTTCCTGCCATGTTGTTGGCGGGGCGGCCTGCCTACGTGAGGTCCCGCCCCCCTTAATTGCCACACCGCACCACCCACAGACGTGGAGAGGTGACAGAGAAATCAGCATGTTCCACGATCTAATCAGAGTATAAATCTCTACCGTGGGGATTTGATAAGAATGCTTAAACATCTCCACCATTGTTCCACTCCACGGCTGCTCTCAGCCCATCCTACGATGGGATGTTGGCTGATCATCAAGATATTGTCGCCTTGAAAATCATCTCTAAAATCTAGATCATTTAAACTGCTAAAGTCAAATCAGCAGCTTTTGATTAAAAAAATGTATATTGATTAATGATAATCAAATAAAATCCCCACATTCGGCCACGCTGCTGGTTTTTCAGCGTCTCTGACATTATCACGTCCATTCTGTCATCTCACAACCTTCCTCCATAGTTTTTCCTGAAAAACTGGCAACTGATTCAAAGAATTTCACTGTATGAGGAAAATGTCCATGTTCATGTTGCTGATAATCTGCGTGGAGAGGAGGTGGTGATCTGCATCCGGGGGTCAGCTCCGGCTCTCTGCTGGGCTCCTGCTGCTGGTTTGTCTGTTGCAGGAGGACCTACTGTCTGCAGAGCTCTGCTCAGCCGCTTGTTCTTCATGCTGGTTTGGCTCTGAGGACATCAGCTGCATCCTCACACCAAACGTGGAAACGCCTCGGAGCTGCGCTGCACTTTCCATCTTTCAGAAGTGTTTCATTTTCTACCATATCCAAGGTTGGGTCACAGGAGCAACATAAAGGTGGGACTGGCATGAATTTGTAAAGTATTATAATATTTTGTTCATATACACGTTCATTGTTCACAGTTGAATTAAAAATAGTTGTTGCTTTTAAAAGCATGATGTAAGTGGTTACTTTCTGCAGATTCCAAACCCTGTTCAACAATTTCGTGCCGTTTATTTGCATCGGTCCCAGTGTGAAAAGCCCTTAAGAGGCATGCATGCTTACCATTCAGCCAAAGGGATATCCCTGTGGCTAAGTAGTCTGGGGATTGAATCCCACCTGGGCCCTCACTGCGTACCTTGCCACACTATATTGATTGAACAGCCTTTGTAGTTAGTGATGATGCCATAGCCCATTATTTCTTGAGATGCATTTCATGATCAGATGTCCAGAAATGTTCTATAGAATTCAGTAAAATATTTCAGTAAATCCATCCTTGTCAAGAAGCAGTATGACAAATGGGAGTGGATAGCGTAGTGGTCAATGTTGTGGGCTTTGGCGTGGCAGACCAGGGTTCAAGTCCCCGACACGGCACTCATGTGAACCACTGTGGATCCTTGAGCGAGGTCCTGGGCGCTTTAAATAGCAGCCCACTGCTCTCAGGTTCAACCTGAGATGGGTGAAAATGCAGAGAATAAATTGCCTAATTGGCTTACTAATTGGGATGAATAAAGTATATATATATATAAAAAAGAAAGAAACAAGCCCAAACCATGATACTTCCACCACCATGTCTGACAGATAGATTAAGATTCTTTGGCTGGAATCTAGTGTTTTCTCTCCTCCTTGCTTCATATTTGAACCAAACGTTTATATCATAGTGTCATCTGAACACAAAACTTTTTAAAGATGTATTAACCAAAGCCAGACCAATTAATCTTGACAGGAATATAAGTTGATTCTGTAACATAATGGTGGCCAAGTAAACTGACACTGTAATCACTAAACTGCAATCACTGTAATTAAATGCTATTATCTTCAGCAAGAACAATATAAAGCTGGAATGGTGCAAATGAACCTTTTCTGAAATAATTTTCTGGCATTTAAAGGAGAATTTATAATCTCCCGTTTCACCTCATAAATGAACCGTTACTGTAAATACAATCGACCCTTCCTCCTTAAACTCCAGATATTTACTTCAGTGCTGAAGCTGACTCTTAGCCTGCTTTCCTTAATCTCCAATTATATGCCTCAGAACTCCCATAGTGCATTTCTGTCTTTATGCTCTTTTCTGTGCTTCCAATAACAAGAAAGGACGGATTGTTTCACTTCTTGGCACTCCCTTCTCTCCAGATGTAACACACCACTGCTTCCTCTCTCTTTTCATAGCTGCCAGGTTTTTCTTCTGTTTTCTGTTCTCCAGTTTGTCTCCTCCTTTCCTCTTCCTCTTTCCTCCCCTTCTCTTTCATTCACTCAGCCTTTGGTCCCTCTCTACCACAAATACTTCTTGTTGTGACATTTCTCTTTTCTCAGCGTGCTGTCTCTTCATGTGTCCTTTTAAATTCTCTTTTGTCCTCTTCTTTATTCATCTCGCTACCTCTAACATTATGGGGTATAATAATGAGTTCGCTGTCTGACAAGGTACAACCCTGCCACTCCTCTTAAACCTTCACATTTTCTCCCTTTTATTTATTTTCATCAACCCAAGAGCTGTTTGAGTTGGAGAGCTGCCATGCGGTCCCACTTAAATCTGTCATTTTGTAACCACTATTTGTGAATGCAACCACAACCGCTAACTTTTTTTTAACGTTTCATGATGGTGGGGTGCATTAAACCATTTATATTAATGAAAAAGCTGAAAGCAGTTAACATCAGGAAACTAAGGTCCCACAATGGTTTTAATTTGATTTTTTTTTTTTTTTAAGTCTTAAGGAGGTCTGAATTGCAGTAATGGTTTTCCCGCTTAAAAACCTATTTGTGTGGGAGAGAAGCACAGCAAATAGGCTAGTGAGTATGTAAACGTGTTGGCTCATGCCATTTCCACTATTACCCTCTTGTATTTCTTTGCATTATTTTTTTCCCCTCTCCCATTTCTCCTTTTGTGTAGTGCTTTTGAATGTGTAGTGAAACTCCTAAGCATGTTTAGGCATGCTAGTTTATACACCCTTCAGTAGATCTCTGTCTCAAGTCAATTACCACCTTTACTTTGTGAATTGTCTAAAAAGACAAAAAACTGCTGAAATTGCACATGAAATCCACTTCATTGACCAAGTTGCCACTTTTTCTTGTTCTTGACATTTATCATGGCTGCCTCTCATCACTTAGTTTTGTTCCAAGAGGAATTCTATGAATCATTAATGAATCAAAACCATTTTAATTATGAGGTCGGTATGTTTATGTTATAAAGTGCATTTAGATGGTGCCATTGATCTCCTCGTGTCCTTGTCTACTACAGAACAGGATAGTTGCAACTGCAACTGCAACTTTATTTATAATGTACTTTAAAAACAACAAAGTTGACCAAAGTGCTATATTACATAGTTCAACAAAGTGCTTTTACTACACTTAGAAATATAACAATTATAGCTTCCTTCTGCTTGATGCAGCAGAGTCTTTTACTGTTTTATGCTGGGTAAAAAAACGAAGTCATCAAGGAAAAATTTGCTCTTAATATTGTTTAGCCCTGTTTGGATACTGGCAGAGTGCAGATCGATGTGAGTCTCTCCTGGAAGCAGTGTAAAGTACATCCTGTATGTATGCTCCTGTGCCTTTGTGGGTGAGTGTCAACCCTACTATAGGGTTACAGAAGGAGACTTACACTAAAGTGCACCATTAGCCCCTTTCCCTCCCACTTAGTGTGAGGTATCTCAGCATCCTTGTTTCCACCAACAAATTATGGCATAAGAGATGACCTTCTCCATTAGACAACCTGACCACCTAACCCACCATTCAGGCTTCCTCTTTTTACATATTGTGACTCTTAAAACACTTCACTTTGGCACTTTTGTCATTTGAAAAGACTCCTCTCTTAAATCAGGTTAAGTGCATTGCTTCAGCCTGGCTTTAAAGCTTCAATATTGTGAATTGTGTTTTAAAAAATGTGCTTGTTTTCTCATTTGACTCAGCAGCCTCTGATGGTTGCTAAATGGACTTGGTGCCCTAAAGTAATGAATCAGACAGTCTCTAGATCATTTCTTATTACTATATTTTTGTTAAGGCACATTTGCTGGATTAATAGGCTCAAATCTTTTTGAGCATGAGCCTACAAACTTCTTTCATTCGAAGTTTCTCCCATTCTTCTCGCTGGAATCGTTCAAGCTTGACTGGTTTACATGAGGAAGATTACTGCACAGCAAGGTTCAGGATTCTCTGTCTGAGGAGAGACTGGGTTGGTGACTCCAGAGGCAGAAACATGAATATATTGTACAATCCTTGGACCACATCTAAGCTCTCCATTATACAGTATCTATGTGTAGAAACCTGATTTCCTCTCCAGTTTTTAGTCATACATAAATCCATCCACTCCCTAATTAAGTCATTTGGATATAGAAATACCTTAACAAAGTATGTAAGTACTCTACCCATCATAGTAGGGGCTGAGGACACAGCCGGCCCTACTTTATGTTTAACACAGTAAGATCTAGCTTGCACAGAGTACAGCCTTGTGTACAGATGATGATGACAGAGGAATGGATTAACAGATGAAGCATGGTATGCTGGCTGTCCTTAAACAGCACTGGGAAGCCTGGAGCGCATCATGAATCAAACTTACACCAGGAGATCAGAAGGATCTGTGAATACTCGTTTTTTTTTTTTTTTTTTTTTACGCCTCTTTATTTGGTCCTCTGTAGCCATCTTTACACATGACCACACATGGTTTAAGGAATGTAAAATTACTCTCAAGGAAATCAGAATATATAATATAAACCAATAAATAAATTAATAACAAAAGTCATTATTCTGTACTATTCTAGTTACATTGTCTATTATTTCAGGATATATTTGGTCACTTTTTTTTTCCACACAGCTCCAAAAAGTGTATGACATTGTGTTTGCATATTCCTACTGGTCTTTGTGCCCAATTAAGCGCGGGTGTTTTACCTCTGGAAGTTGAGGTAGGTAGTAGGGCTGGACAATTATGGAAAAAATTATAATCACGATTATTTTGACTGATATTGAAATCACGATTAATATACACGATTATTCATTGATTTTAAAAAAAGTGTTTATTGAAACACCAAAACTCAAATTTGAATATAACTTTCAAAATAAAACCGGAAATAAATTAGAAACAAGTAAAGGCATAAATAAGAATATTATTTGAAATAATAATTTTTTTTAAATTTGAAATATTAATAGTAATAAAAATGAATACCCAGTCTACGCGCATTCCTGTTCTATACTCCCGGCAGTTTGCTTCCTAAAACTCCACTAGTCTGTTCACTTCAGGAATAAACGTTTTTCTTCGATTTCAGTGTTTTTGTGATCATGAAAAGGCAAAATTGTAATCACGATTAAAATTTGATTAATTGTCCAGCCCTAGTAGGTAGGTATAAAGGTATCCCTGAAGAGCAGCGATTGTGTGTGCTTTGTGACCTGGATGTTGTGGAAGATGAGTTTTATTTTGTGTTTCACTGTCCACTTTATCGTGATTTGAGAATTGTGCTATTTGAAAAAATTCAAGAAAAGAACCCTGATTTGTTTTAGATGTCTGAATGTTCAATGTTAAGTTGGTTGTTTATGGAGGAGGTATTTACTTTAGGCAAGTTCCTGGAGTTGGCATGGCAGAAGCATAAGAGAAGTCTGTATTCCTAAAACACCACCGGTACAGTTTTGGTTATGTGTATTGTCTTTTTCTTTTAGGCCATCTTGTACCTTGATATGTGACGTATGGTATACGAGTGTCTTGTAAGCCCATGAGGGCTGGGCACCACGGTAAGCAAAGACACATACTGGGGCCAAGCTACAAATACTTAATGATGTCATCTCTGGGCTGGAAACGATAAGTGTGGTTTGGTGTAAATTAAATTTGAACAAAACTAAATTCATGCTATTTGGCCATTATTGTAGAAATATAGATGTAAACATTCAAATGAATGGGTTTCCAGTTGAAAAAAGTCAATCAAATTAATTATTAAATTAAGAGAGAGCCTAGGGGCGGCCACGGATAATAAGTGGTTGCCCCATTGCTTTCGTCTGGTACATGGGGCGAGGGCAGCTTGGTCTGAACTGCGCAGGCTCCTGACATGGCCAGGACCATTCGTTCGGACGGGCGGGGGGTGGAGGTTAGTCCTGTGTCCTGTGTAACCCTGATGAAGACCCAAAGGGTCGCAGCGATCCTTTCAGATTTTTTGTTTTGCCATGAATTAATAAAGGCTTTCTAATAGTTTGACAATTCTCCAGTGTGCCTTTGATTTATTTTTGGTGGGCCCTTAGCCAAATGAGATTTTTTCCCTTTTTTGGAGCAAAGAAACCCCACATCCAGATACCTCAATGCGTCTATTTGTGTTTGTACATTGACTTTACATGTAATTTTGACTCGCAAATAATTTTATTTGTGTCCGGTGTGAACACAGGGTAACTGCCCCAATCTTAGCAAATATAGCTAACTTAGCATAAAAGAAACAAGAGCATCGGCTTAAAGAGATTACAGGGGTCCTCAATTAATTTTCACCAATACCGGCGGTAACTCCTGTGACATGGCTTTGTAATAAGTATGATGTTACGTGTATTTTAATTAATAATAAAAATGTCAAATGTATATTGTGTAATAGTAGCTATAATACTTTAATACTTTTATCTTCCATTCAGGCAAGACTGCACTACCAACCTTAAAATCAGCTCTGCTTCATGATGTCTTCATGAACTGTGTAACAGACCCCCCACTAACAGCATCAGTGTTTATATGGCACATGATATAATAAATCATATCAATCACACAGCTGAATGCTGTGAAGGCACGTTACATTTCTGAACATCACAGAGTAATCAAGAGTAATCATCAATAAACGACTGAAACGTGGTGATTAAAAAACCCCACTGATGGCAAAAAAAAGTTAATTTTTGTTTAAAGTCCTAATGAAACTGTTTCATGCAGTGGAGTTGCGTTAAATATCCTTAAGTTCACATCTCAGATAACATGCTGGAATAAACACCTGCAGCTTTTCCATTTTAAGCTCCTACCGCGATTTGCATTCTCCATGAGCAGGAGGAAAAACTCCGGCTGCTCCTCGCAGGAGCGACTGGTTCCTCCTCCATCTAGCTAATTAAACTAAAATAGACCAGTAGACCTCCATGAACTGGTGTTGGTTCTTACACCGGAGAAGACAATTTAAACCGGCCGGCGGCTACTAAAGGCTACAGTATACTTCTCCGACTACGTAATGCGTTATCCAACTGCATAACGACGGAGACCCCTCCAGCCTTCATAGTTCTCCGTCATGCTGACAGATACGCAGTGCAATTTCCCACCCAATAAGTAGAGGTCGCTACACAAGACTGACCTACTCATATGATACCGTCCGAGAGAGAAAGACTATTGTTGTTTCTGCAGCTGAATAACTTTTGATGCAAACTAA
The DNA here is from genome assembly GCA_023101725.1 of Atherinomorus stipes. Lineage (NCBI taxonomy): Eukaryota > Metazoa > Chordata > Actinopteri > Atheriniformes > Atherinidae > Atherinomorus > Atherinomorus stipes. Next base: position 522,335 of record JALJCO010009117.1, read on the forward strand.
GGACAATGGGGCGATTTTGGTATTTCCTCACTTCTTAAGCCGAACGTTCTTCGGTTGGACTCATATCTGCATCTTCATAGGCTAGCTGGTTTGAAAATGGTGCTGCTAGTGTGTACGTAGTGGTATATTGGTATAAATATGTATTATATATGTATATTGGTGTAAATATTGGTAGGCTTCGGTGCTTTCCTCATAGCTGAACCACCCATGCCGAATGACAGCACTAAATTGTTAGAAATATCAGCATACATAATCAAAGGCCACTTTTTTGATGTCCCACTCTGTTATGAGATTTGTGTGAACCAAACATGGTCCCTTGGAGCTATCACCGAGGTTTTCGTTTCTTCCATTGTAAGGTTTTCCATTTCCAATATTGAAAACACGGCTCACCCGAAGTGCTAAGACAAAGCAGAAATCCCTCGGTTGAAAAAGTAGGTTGAATGAAGTCAAGAGCAACTTTATGTTTTAACCAAAAGTCAAAATTCTTCTGTATGTGACCTTTTTATTTTCAATAAATTCACAAAGCTACAAATAAAAATGTCAAAAAATATGTGGTAAAAGTAGATTTGAAAATTTTTCATATCCCCAGTCAGTCAGTCTGTCTTCTTGAACATTTTTAGGCCCAACAATGTACACTCATGCTTGCTGGGTTACAACCACCTTGACTAGTTATTTAACAAAAATATATAGGCACCTATTTTTTCTGTTTTCTTTCTTTTTTTTGTTGGATAGTTTACAAAGTCTAGACTGAACAGGTTAAACAGACTCTTCTGTATATGCTGATACTTCTGCTTGTTTAAAACTTTAATCACAACTACAGAATCTGCCCTCTCCCTTATGGCTGCAGTGTTTTGCTAAAGCTCACAAGTTTCATGGAATGATCTCACTAAGTAATAGAAGTTTTACACTTTAGAGTACTCGTGTGGTTTTTAAGATACACGCAAATGATAATGCATTCAATAAACATCAATTATTTTAGACCCCACCACAGAAAATACAAATTAAACGCAAGATGCCTAAATAAAAAAAATGCCTAACTTCAAGCATGACGTACTTTCTGCCCTAATGTCAGTCATAATCTGATCCTGCAAACTGTTTTATGCATCCATTTGACTAAATGTATCCTAATGTGCCTTCACACCATAAACATCACACAAAGAGCATAAATGCTTCCACAAAAATGAGTCAATACTTACAAACCAAATCTACCCCAACACATCCTTACCTTAATTAGATTTACTCCAACAGCTCGCTCCATTGGAGCGTTCACTCTCGTGACTGCCAAGGGACTTACCCTCATCGCCGAAGAGCAACATTCACCACCTGCTGTTACAAACGGTTCTGTGCTGCTTGAAAATGGAAGAAAGTAAATTTGAAAGGAAGCATCACAAGCATGGCCCTGGCATCTACAATTTACCCCTCGCATCCTTTTAAATGTGTTCTTCCTCAGATATGCCACAGGCTGTTGGGAAGTAAGCTGATAAGATGATGAAATGTGAATGTATAATTCAACAGGATATATTGCAGCAATCTCTAAAAACTTCACCCTGTTATGCTTTCTCTGTTTAATGTAAATACACATCTTTAAACAGAAATATGCACAACAAGTGTGTTAATACAGATTTGTGGTCAGTTCCGACCCACTTAATGTACAAGGGGCTGACTTGGTGCTGTGAAACATCATCTTTGTCGTTTGCTTGTTTGGGTTCCGGTAGGATTTCATTTTAGTTTATTTGGATGAAGAAGAATGATGAAAAAACAAACAAAAACACGTTTGATAATATGCCTTGAATGGATGATGATTCTTATACCAAGACTGTAAAATGTTTTAACAGTTTGCTGACGTCAGTAACATACTTTATGAATTCTCCTCTCCTTTTTTTAAACTCAGGTGTGTTGAACCGCACACAAGCTCGGGAAAAATCTGCTCTGGTATTTTTAATCTTAACCCAGTCACTTATGGCCATTACATTGACATCACTCACAATATTTACCCAAATATTTGCCGCATAAATCTGTTGCCTCAGCTTTTAAGTTACTTTTTTTTCCCCTGAAAACAGAAATTTCAATTTCAAATTGTATTTGTCCTTCCTAAACTGCTCAAACATCAGCCTCAGTGTGAAAGACTTGTCTGGCCAGTTGGCAGTCTGGATCTCCATTACTGTGGTATTTGCACAGAGCAGACAAACTGACCTTCTCTATATTTAATAGAAGACCTTTGTGACATTCAACCAAATTGATCATATTTGACAAAAGTCAGTTTCTTGTCATGGAGCAGTAAAAGTAAAATGATTTCTGCCCATTTCGGATCAATGAAATGCAGATAGAGTAACCGGAAAATGGAGCGAGAAAAGAGATTAAAGAAGCTGAAAAGGTGGAGTGGAGGCCACATGTGGGGTTGGTCATAAGGTTTAGCCTGTTGATCACAGCTGCAGTCAGAGGAGCCCTGGGGAGCAACTGACCTTTGTGTGAGTGTGTGTGTGCTTGCGTGTGTGTGTGTCTTTACTGTTTTCTGTAAACTAAAGAGCACACCTCTATAAGAGTGACTTAACTGACCTTTCTTTTAAGGTCCATCTAATGTGAATGTGGGGCAGTGATATCAGATGAGCAACAAAGCATGTCAGTGAAAATGATTCAAAGACCTAATGACTTGTTTACTACAAACAGTCTGCCAGGGATCAGCTACAGTACCTCCACAAAGACCTGAATAATCCCATCATATTTGTGTGGAAACAGTTTAGACATACTTGCAGACTTATTCAAAAAATGAAAAAAAAAAAAAAAAATCATGTAATATCAACATCTGGATAAGAATTCAGACCATTTGTGGAAATATTCAAAATGATGTTCTGATGTCACTTTCTTGTTGGTCAAGAGACAGAAAAGGGGCTTTAGAAACATTCTGCTCCAATTTCTGAATTTTTTGGCATCAGCAAAGCGAAGCAACCTTCATTATATGTCCAAAATAATTTTCTTTTCACCCAGGACTTTTCCCGGAGATCTCTGTTACAAAAGGTGACCAAAACATGATGGACACTTAGGTTGAGTTTCTGAGAGTGGTGAAGGTTTGAAAAGTTTGTGCTAAGACAATAGCATACACAGCCCCAGAGAGGGGTAATAATCTTATTTCGCTTACAGAGGATCCCAGTTTTGTGAAATGTCCTTAAAGAACCTGAAAGAGCTGTTTGAATTCTGTGGAAAGGAGCTTCAGTGCAGCAAAGGAAACATGGCATGCTTTAGGAAAAGAAGCAGATCCTTTGGTCCTTCAGTTCCTTGTGAATGCAGCTTTCAAAGCAAAGGATTATGTTTTTCCATGCTATCTTAAATTCAAATCGATAAAAACAAGGATGTGTACTGAAGCATAATGCATTCATATGAAAAAATAAAAATATTTCTGATTTCAGGTTGAGATCATTTTTCACAAAAAAAGAGATTTTCATTGAGTCTCATTTCGATCAGCTGATCTTGTTGATGTAAACAGCTGGTCTTCACATATCTGTCTGATTGGCTGAACAATGTCACATGATTTGTAATTCTGGGTGTCACTGGCTGTGTCTGATGTACACCCTATTCCCTACATAGGGAACGCGCCATTTTGTAGAGGTGTCCGAAGGTCCAGAAAGAAAAAAGTTGTGCACTCAGAATTACCCACACTGCATCTTGAAAACTAGTGAGCTTCGATGGTCCCTAGATCATATGGGTCAATATAGACCACAATGCATTGCGGTTAGGAGCGCTGAATGGTGTGAGGTGTTGGACACATCGAGCAGTGGGAAAAAAGAAAAAGAAAAAAACAACAGAAAAGGAATTAAACACAATATAAGTAAATAAAATATCTTCACTTATAATTACAGATTTGGAATGACATCTTCGTGTGTCGTGGGTGCCGCTGTGGTTGCCACAGTGACAGCTGGTGATCCCGTGATTTGCAGCAAGGAAAAAGTCAGCTTTGTGTCTGAATCACAGGCAGAATGAGTGCACTAGACAGTGTGCTGTAGTGCAACCCTATGCAGTGACTGAGGGGTTAGGGAGTAGGGAGGACATTCGGACACAGCAACTGATTCAAGCAACTTAGTAGGCTGCAGTGCTTGCCTGTGAATTTAATGAACTTTAAACTAAGATTATGAAAAATGTGCAACAACTATGAGTGCCAACAAACAAATTCTGATTAAGAAAAAAGAAGTGTTAAAATGTCCAAAATCCAGGACCTCTCTCACTTGGGATAATTTTTTTAAAAAACTAAAGCATACGGGGCCTTAGCCCACTGTACTGTTGGAGCCTCTGGAGAAAACAAAAGCATCTCTTGCTTAAAAGAAACCTGCCAACAGTCACAGAACATCATCTAGTATAATTAAAGCAGTATTATCTTATTAATTCAGAAAAACAGAACATTTTTGTTTATTTTTTTAAGAATGATCTCATTAATTCGGAAAAACATAACTTTTTATTTTTTTACTTTCTAAAAAATGATCTCATTAATTTAGGAAAACAGAACAATTCTTATTTTTTTAATTATCTTGTTAACTCAGAAAAACAGAACACTTATAGTTGTTTTTGTAAAAATAATCTTGTTAAGTTAGATAAACAGTATTTTTTTTTGTAAAAAATGATCTTGTTGATTCAGAAAAACAGAACTTTATTTTTTAGTACAATGCACTTCTGTAGATGTAAGTGTGCACAGCATGACAGACATATTTCCCTTGCACACCCATGGTTTTAAATCACAAACCTGATTTTGAGAAATACTTTTTTATGTCATTTTGTAACATAAATTAGACAAAACATAATGCATTGATCTAATTGTACTCAAATGTTTTATATGTTTCAGCCTTGATGTGACGTTGCATTAGTATCACAGGCACTTTTCCTGAGACTGTTTGTTGAACAGCTCCAATTTAAGTGATGCAAAGTCACTTCTTAATGTGAGAATTCACATTACAATGTGACCACCTAAGAATTAAAAAATCATCATCTTTCCTCAGCTTCATCATCCAGGTCAAGGAAAGAGAATAGTTGATAGAATATATTTAAACTATTCAACCAAAATTATCAGGTCTGACATAGATTACATTTTTATTCTTAATTGAAAGCTTTTTATCAGGAGAAACCTACATACAGTTGTGCTTGAAAGTTTACATACCCTCCCATTAAAGAAAAGGCTAAACTCACCATAGTAATACAAATAATACTAAACTGGAAAAAGTAATGATAAACAAAAATGTACTAAATTCTAATTTAGTCAAATTGAATATTTATTTAGAACTTTTGTTTAAAAATAAAAAAAAAAAAAAACAAAAATGTCCCAGACCAATTAAAGCCAGCTGCTCACAAAATACCTGTCAGCAGGTGCGCTGTAGAAGTCTTATTGAACATTACAGAAAACACCTGATTAAAGTGTTTCTCATAAAATCTTTAGCTCAGCCCATCATAATTGTTTCCTTGTTTTATTTTTTTGTTTGCTAGTTTTTAATATTTCTGTTGAACCATGATACAAAATCAATGTCATGATGTTCACAAATATTTTGTTTATTGTTACTTTTGTCAATTTCAAGTTTTTTCACTGACAGTTGATTTTTTTCTGTCTGTAACTGAAGGGTATGTAAACTTTTAAGCACAGCTGTAACATGTCATCAGCCCAAAACCATGCCAACAGTGAAGCATGAGCATGGCAGTATCATGGGCTGGTGGTCAGCTGAATGTACCAAAACAGAGAGACACTTTTTTCTAGTAGCATTTTAGCTTGTTGGAATTACAAACAGACTTTCTATCAAACCTTTGCAGAGGTAACATACAGCAAGAAAAGAGCCATGTACTGTTGAAATCACCTTTGATGGGAGGCCAGAGTAACAAAAAAAAAAAAAAAGTGGCAGGTCTACTGGTAGCAGAACTGGCAGTTTTAGGCCTTAATTTACTGTACAGAGGCTCAAAGACATACAGCAAGTGGTCTGCTTAACCAGTCACTCAGAAACTGTAAGAGGTTCATACCATCTAATCTCTTTCAACTGGAAGAAAAAAACTCAACTGGCTTGCAAATAACATTGAATATCTATCTATAAGTAGCTGCTGGAAAACTGACTTAAAATAGAAAAAATGAGAATTTTTTTTCTCTTAGTTTTTATTTATATTGCTGTTTATATTGCAAAGCTCACGCATGCATTTTCATCTGTAGTTCAAAATTTTAAACATCACATACTTTTAAAGCCTGAATGCAACCTGCACCCAAATTTGCAAGATTACAGATAAATCTCATCACTTTCCACAGGTCCTGCTGCTCCAGTATCTACAAGCAGCATGAACATTTTTGACTGCTGACGCACTGTAGTCTAACTGCATTTGTTTGTTTTCAAGCCATTTGTGCAGCATCGTTGCAGCAGGAGTCCCACGGGAAAAGAGTCAACTAGGCTATCAGACATGCTATTACTGGAAATCCACCTAAATGTCTTCCAGACTTTCAACACTGGCGGTCCAGCAGTAATGAGTGTTTAGGCTGCAAACACAGAAGAAAGTTACAATGTTTGTAAAACTCTTCATTGAACTCAAGTCACCATCACCTCTTTGGTCTGCAGGGAAGAGTTGAAGGATAAATGGAAAGCAAAATCTGAGAGACATAAAAGAAGGGCTGGAGGACGGAAGTTTAATGGTAGAGTGATGCAGCGTGACAGAAGAAGAGTCAAAAGAAGACTTCATCATTTTCCAGCCTAGTCTGTTGGAAAGCTGATAAGAGAGATCAAAACCAGCGGAGATGCTCATCTGAATTGTGTGTGTGTGTGTGTGTTGCTCTTGTTATGGGCATGGGATGAGTCTGGAATTGGATAAATGAAAAAAAAAAAGAATCCCTTATAAATTTAATAGGGTAAAAAATATATTCATAAAATGGGCCGAAAGACAGACAAAGGTACGAGGAGAACAAAGGAGTAAAATTGGAGTGCATGTGCTGCAGCTCAGGAGATATAAAGGACTTGAAAGCAAAGTGGAAAATTGTTTTCTCGCAAATCTGCTAATTTGTCAAATTAGATTTTGCCACTGAGACAGACACATCCCGAAGTTAGTCTGCTAATCCGCTTTAGCGTCTCTTTTTTTCCCACTCAGTGCTGTTGCAGAGACCCAGTTTCATCACAGTTAATGAAAATGACATAAGCAGGAAATGCCGTTAACTATTTTGACTCTGATGATAAAAAGATTTTAAGCAAGTGGGAATTAAAGAAATAAAGGTCAGGCACTGAAAGTCAGTCACTGGCAGTCAGGTTTACAGGAAATGAGGATGAATCTGCAGCTGAGGAATAACAGCAGAATGCTACGGAGAAAAAAAAAAATCCTCTCAGCTAAAACCTCAAGTTACAACCTGCGCCTGTAATGATGTCATGCTTTTCGGTGCACTATCTTTAATTTTACACACCCCAGGCCCAGTGGAGCACTGGTTAGGACAATTTCAATTGGAAAGCAATGATCCATAAGCTGTACTGAGTGAGGCCAAGGGAGCTGCAGAAGGTAATTTCAACTTTGCCCTTATCTACCGTTACACCTGGAAGCATGTGTGGTGTGTTGCTGCTCACTCTGACATGGATTGGTTCTGATGGGAACACCTGACTCACCAAAATCTGCAACAGTTTGAACACTAAATGAAAACTCATGGCAGGTTAATCTATAAATACTGTACAGTGAAGCTTGCAGCAGTTTTCTGGCTATATTTTTGTTTTATTTTAATGGAAACATTTTTGTGATTGGTCTTGTATTCTTCTTAATGAAGTGTGAAAAACATGTTTTATTTACATTTAAGGATGAAAGCAAATGAGACAACAAGGGATGTTGGATATTATCGGCCTACCAATATTATTGGCCGATATTGGCATTAAAATGCGATATCAGAAAATATCAGTATTGTTTTTGGGCCGATATTTTTTAAAATGAAATCTCGCGAGATGTCGTTACAGAACAACGAAATCTCTTGTTGAATAAGCGGTCCAGCGTGTAGAAAATCCCTGTTATTGTGGAAGAATGTCATATCCCAGCATTCCTTTCAGAGTCATGTGACTACGGTGCAGTTGGTGCTGCTGCTAAAGACTGACTTGCTTTGAAGCTGCTTAAGGCAGGTACACACGACAGGAAAACCAACCCGATTTATGTCCCGATCTTCCCCTTACGATCAAAGCCAGGAAAGGTCCGACTGTGGGATATTTGCAAAAAACATTGCATCTGATCTTCCAATGGTGTGATGTGAGTTGAGAGTGATTTTGTCCAGCCCGATGCGCTCGGAAGGAGAGATCGTAGATAATGAACATGTTTAATATTTGCGACTAGAAATCCTGGTGTGTGTGGTGTCCCGAGAGGGCCCGAACACGACAGTGTTCACAGCTGTACAAAATCAAAAACGCTGCTCTCATCGGGCTTGGGAACGTGACATCATGTCATAAGCCAGATGTGAGGATTCTCCATTTTCTGAGGCCATTATTCGAAGACGTGCTATGTGCAGTACGCAACATGGGTAGAACTTGCTGGTTACATGCTGGCATTCCAACATCCCGCTATTCCAACATACTGTCATTTGACATACCACCATTCCGAAATTCCACTATTCCTTCACATAAACGTCCCACTATTCCGACAAGGCTTTCCATGTCAGGAAACGTGTGTTAATAAGAGTCCCTGACTCGGCGCTGTCCGGTGCTGAACTGCAAGCGATGAAGAGAGCCTCATTAGGGGTTTTGGTTCTGCAAATGAATAAATATTTGTTGCCACACTACAATTTGGTAAAATGCCAAGGAATGAAATAGTTTTTCCTCCAAATATGAAACTGCAGTGTGCTTGCATACTAACAGACGAGAGGATACCAGACAGATACAATGATGGCAAATAATTAATTAGTGATCTAAAATGTAAAAAAAAACAAACAAACAAAAAAAAAAAGCTACAAAATTTAGACACAATTAACAGTACTGTGGGCTTCAATCGTCTCCTATTGCTTTTTAAATTATGCTGAGAGCGAGCGCGCTGGTGATTTCTTTAACTCTGTGTTCTGATTAATTTCCACAATAAAGTTTTAGCTTCTGAAATCAGATTTTTGAACAGTTCTGATGGAGCTCGTTAATCTGGATGATGCGGCTTCATTCCGAACCATTTCACTGAATCTGGACGACCCGCGGCATGTATGGAGACAAAAAATAATAATATTCAGTGTAACGCTGGTTTTATGCGATATGCAGGGGCGTTGCTAGACATCAGGCTTTACTGGGGCACAAGTCCCCATCACTCAAATCAAATTTTTTATCATAAAGACCTATGTTTATAAAATGAGCAGCGTTATGTTCCATCCACTTCCCTTTGCAACCTTCACTTACTGCTGCTTCCAAAAAACTGCTGTTGTAACTGATAAACCAAATCATACAGAAATAAAATGACAACAAAGTTAAAATTTACTTTGTGAAAAAATAAATCTTCTTTTTGTGTGTTGTCAACCTAAAAGTAAAACCTATAAATAGAGTTTACAATCTAATCAGATACTTAAATTAATATGGATTCAAGTTAGAAAATACTTCCAATTGATTACAACATTACTGTGGGAAATGCAGTCGGAGAATATTATTTTGATCTCTCATGAAGTTGGAGGTTTGCTTTGAAAAACTATAAGTCAGACATTCCGACCTATAGTTCTGCTTGAAAGTTTATGTTCCCTTCCTTTAAAGATAGAGAAAAATCATCTGTCAGTGAAATAAGTTGAAATTGACAAAATAAAAAGCAATTAAAAAAAAAAAGGAAAAGTCTTTTTGAACATTGGAGGAAACACCTGATTGCAGTGATTGTCTCATTTTTGCTCAAAACATTTGAGCTTCAGAGCCCCATCGTGCTTGCTTACTTTTTTGTGTTTGATTTTCATATTTCTTTCAAACCACATTTCAAAATCAATGACATGATTTTCAGAGATTTTTTTTTTTATTTTCTGTCACTTTTGTCAGTTTCATCTTATTTCCCTGAGAGCTGATTTTTTTTTTTCTTTAAGTTGAGGGTATGAATAATTTTGAGGACAACTGTGTGTTGGTCCACTGTTAACGGCAAAGATGCTTTAATTAGTCTGGGACAGTTTTGTTTGTTTATTATTTAATATTATTTTCTATAGCAAAAAATCTAATTCAAACCCCAACCCACCCCCTCAGAATTCCTCAGTGAGTTCAAAGAACTCTTTGGTCCAAAATCATACAAACAAGAGGCACTCAGAGTACTTAGGAAAAGTAACAAGTCTGCAATTCAGAGTAAACAATGCAAGTTATGCAGACGAGGAGTTAGATGTTCCGGCTGAAAGGTGAATGGACACAAAATGAGCTTTCAGATAAACATGTGTGGCTGCCATCATTTATTCCATACAGCTTATTTTGCATCAGCTTGATCTTATCGTTATCATCATCATCCTGCAAAACATTGCAGCTTGTGTCCCCACCAGGACCTCTGCTACTCACCACATCACCCCCATCCTGCACTGAAAAAAAAAGAGCCCGCTGGATTTACTGAATTGAATCGTGGACATGGTCGCACACAGTTGATTTGATTCGGCAGCAACTTTAGAAATTTTGTTAAACTCACACAAACTATTAATATTCAATAAACCTGTGTATTTCATGTTGATACAGTGAGATTGACTCATGTTTTGATGAAGTGATCTGAGGTTTTGTAACATTTTAAAACCTTCCCAATTTTATCACTTTATCCTAAAAGTATCCAATAACTTTTACTCCAACACCATTTGGTCACTTGCACTCTACGCGTTATTTTTTATATTATATCAACAGTGTTCATCTCCAGTTGGGAGCCACAATCATGCAGGTTTTCTAGGCCTCCTTGCCCCAACACACCTAAATCAAATTAGTGAGTCATTGTGCACAACTTCATAGGCTAATTAGTTCACTTAGAGTCAGATATGTTTGAGTTGGGGGCATGGCTTACCTGCAGGACAATGGCCTTGAAAGACTGATGCTAGACACCCCTCTATTACATGGAAGTGTAATCTATTTGAACACATCAAGCCCACATGACATTATTATCCCATCAGTTAATGTTCAGGGAGATATTGTCCTCAATGCTAGTAATTTACTAGCACACACATATTGTAGGTATCAGTGTTTATGATGAACAACATCAGATGGGGATGCACTGATGGGACTAGATGGACATTTAAGTCATGGTTAAGTAAAGAACAGAGGGTGCTGCAAGGCATGATGGGAAATATGTAAACAAGCCCATCTATCAGGAACCGATGGAAGTGATGGGGCAACCACGCGCAGCCTCTAAATAAGGCATTATCTGCCACAAACTCCTTATTTCACCATTTTGTTACAAAACATTAGTGTCCCCCCCCCCCCCCCCCCAAGCTCAAAGCGGCTTTTTTGTGGTGATTTGTCCTTATTTACAGACATTTACTTGTTATGGTGTCGCATAATAGTGACATCATCAAGGCTGCCACAGTAAAAATGTCTGTAAATAAGAACGAATCAATAAAAAAGCCCCTTCGAGCTCACAGGGGGGTCCGACTAATGTTTCGTAACAAAACATTGGTGAAATAAGGAGTTTGTGGCTAATAATGCCTTATTTAGAGGCTGCATGTTGTTTCCCCAATCACTTCCATTATATCGGACATACGCTGATCTCGGGTGGATCTAAATATTTCCCAAAGGAATTCAAGTTGCACAAAAACTGTTTGGGTGAGTAAATGAACATATTTCATGCTAGAAAATAGGTCTAGATTGAAAAAAAAAAAGAACTTCCCCTTTAAGGAAGCTGAGTTCATTCAACGTCTGCACCAAGATGTTGCAGATCTTCTATAAGTCTGTTGTGGAAAGTTCAATCAGCTTTGCAGCATCAGAAGAAACTTGAAGAGAGTAAACAAGCTGATCAAGAAAGCTGGTTCTGTGCTGGGAATAACTCTGGAGCCGGTGGAGCTGATTGTCCAGAAAAGAATCCTGCACAAGCTGATGAAGATGATGGGGGATTTTTCCCACCCTTATGTATGTTCAGTCAGAGGCTCAGTCAGGTTCGCTGTATGATGGAGAGGTACAGAAATTCATTCCTGCCAGCAGCACATCACGCTGAAGAACAAGACTGATTGATTGATTATTGTTGTACTGATAGTTTTACATTTATGTAATATCATGTTGTATACAACATATGTTATGTTGTTCAAAAAAAGAGAAAAAAAGAGAGAGCTATTATAATATTACATTTTTCTTCTGGATAGATAAAGTATTTTTTCATTTTCATTTTTATTTAAAACATTTAATCACTTCAAGAGAAATTTTTTTTATGAATCTGCATAGACTCTGTTCATCTAACTCTTAAGCATAATTCTTTTAAGATTTTGTTGCCTTTGCCAAAAGGAATTGCAGTAAAAAGTATTGAAACCAATTCGAAAGTGTGGTGAAAACCGTAACATTACAAAGCAGCTCCTCTATTAGGTGCACTGACCCTGTCGATGTAGGTGGTTAATACATTCAAATTAATGTTACAGAGAGCCTCCAGCCATGGCCAAAATGTCTCTGTTCCTGTCAGCCACTGGGGGAGAAAATGGAGGTCAGTGCAAAATAGGATAGAGTCCTTGGCAGGAAATATAGCGGTAAAGTGCAGAAAGCAATCCCAGCTTGCTCAGCTTGCCTTGAAACTTAGAATTTGACATCTTTTCATTAAATTCTTCATTGTGAGAGAACAGTTTGGCAGAGACATGAAAGAAAAGTACAAAATAAGCACTCTGCATGTCACATGTCAAACTTGCTCATCATATCTGCTGAGATCTGCTTCCAGTGAAATCTTTTTCAGTGCTAACTGCTGTGCACTTGCTGAGTTTGCACTGCACAAAAATGATAAACACAAAGGGTATATTCTATTTACTGCATGTTTTGGCAGATGTGCACTGTAGGATGTCTTGAACTGATTATGGAGAGTTGCCATAGTGCAAGTATCCAAACAGAGATACTTGAATAAGCCCTGACAAACAATGAAAATGTGCTTGACAGCAAATTGGTGTGGTGGCTGAATGAGCTCAAAAGTTCATCTGTCTGAATTCCTGCAGGGCATTTTGTAAATATTTGGGATTTCTTGGCTGTTCTTTTAACTGAAAAAAAGTATACTGGAGTGATTCTGTACATCTCATGGAAATGGAGAGCAAATTATATTCAAAATTTACTGCAGAGTAGAATGGCAGCTGTTCTTTTCTCTCTTTTTTTGCCATCATCTTGAAATCCAGAATTAATCATTTCATTATCCACATCATGAAGCTTGTTTTCCCACACACTTAACTGTTTTTTCCATTATCTTCATTTATCTCTCTTTTAAATCATCACTGTCTGCAACCGGTTATGTTAAGATAACAAGCTTTGTTTTCTCAAGATCATGAGATGACCAAGTTGAGTTGGAAAATGTGTTTAGCACCTGCATGTATGTGTTATTAAGGTAAACAAAGATGAAACACTATATTTCTCAGCCTGAAAAGCAATTTCATGTGTAATTCCAGAAAAAACATCCACAAAAAATACCTCACCAAATTCACAGTGATGATGTAGGCAAGACTTGGATGTTAATTCTCTAACTTATTGATACCATCCATTAGAGTATTGCAGCAGTCTTGGCTTCCTCCACTTTCCACTATATTAAGGTGTTTGGCCTCCCCAGCTCAATAACCTTTGGCTCACACCCCCATCCCTCCACCATCCTCTGTCGTCTGCTGCTAATGCCAAGTGTCTGCTTTGTCCTTGGCTGTGCCAGATCCACAGCAATCATCGACTTGATGTACAAAACGAGCATTTGTTTTACTATGTACTTCCCACAACGGTGCGTTTTTCCACAGAAATTGTGAGACTATGTTATAGGAATTGTGGTTTGCAATGCATGGTCACATCAGTGATCGCATTACAGCCGTTCCAATGACTCCCAGAATGATTTCTGAATTTATTTTACCACTTCATTTAACTTGCAGTTCATTCATTGGAGTTTATGGTCTGGTAAAAGTAAAAAAAAACAACTCCGTGTTTTAAAATTGCGCGTCATTTTTGTATGACTAATCTGATTGTTGCGCGCGCTGAAAAAACAGCTTTCCAGGTGCACTGGAGTTTCTAATCGATCATTAACAAAGACGCAGACTGACTCCGCCTGGAAAAAAAGGTGAGTGTCATATTTCCCTAAGAGTATAGTGCGCGTGCAGGCAGGGCAGACCTCATAAGGGTCCAGCGGGAAGAGGGCGTATCAGAAACGGCGCGTTAGGACTCGGGAAGGAGCTCAGTGGCTTTTGTGAGCGCGCACCTCCCCTCGTTCTCCATAGCGCAAAGAGCCTCCCCTCGCTTTACGGAGTCTGTTTGTAATTCCTGCTCTTCGTGCCAGAGCCTGCAGCTGTCTCTGTTGCGTCCCACCGCTGTCGTGGGAAAGCGTCGCCTTGCCTGACGAGCCGTTGCCAATCTGATTTTCTGCAGAAACTCAAAGGATTTCGCAACTTTTAAAGAATTTTCAGCTCTATTGGGAGACTGAATAAGGACACCTGGTAGCTGATACGCCCCTTCCGTGTGTTGATTAAAATCTTTACAACTGAGAAGGCTATAGGAATGTGGAATACAAGTCTATCTCAGCGGTAAGTGTTGTGATACGTTCATCCTTCCTTGCGTGCGCAGTCAAATCTTTATCGGGCTGCAAGATGTTCTGCTAAATTAATTCAGAGCGTGCATGTCAACTCTGACGATTTTTCTAACCACATTCAAACTGATCCTTTTTTGTTGTTTCAAATGATCTTTTTGAAAAGCTGCTGTAGTCTAATGCCAAGCAGCTGAAAGCTTAACCATGAATTATCTCCTCTCATACAGTTACAGGACCTGCCTCTGCCCCTGACACCATGACCACAGACTTGAACTTGACCTCCCTGCTGAATGTAACAGATCTCCACAACCAAACAAGAGAATGTTCCCTCAAGACAGGTTTCCAGTTCTATTACCTGCCCACTGTTTACATCATGGTTTTCATCACGGGGCTGGTGGGCAACAGCCTGGCCATTTGGATGTTTGTCTTCCACATGAGACCCTGGAGCAGCATCTCTGTCTACATGTTCAACCTGGCTCTGGCTGACTTCTGCTACGTCCTCTCTCTGCCTTTCCTCATCTTTTACTACTTCAACAAAACCGACTGGATATTTGGGGATATCCTGTGTCGACTGCAGCGTTTTATATTCCACGTGAATCTCTATGGAAGTATTCTGTTTCTGACTTGCATTAGCGTTCACAGGTACACGGGGGTGGTGCATCCGCTCAAGTCTCTGGGTCGACTAAAGAAGAAAAATGCGGTTATCACCAGTGCGTTGGTGTGGCTGATTGTTGTTATAGGCATCTCCCCAATTCTTTATTATTCCAGGACTGGCTTGAAGCGTGATAAAACCACTTGTTATGACACAACCACTGAGGATGAGCTACCAGGTTATTTCATTTACAGCATGACTTTGACTGTGTTTGGGTTCTGCATCCCTTTTATTATCATATTTTGCTGCTACGGCATGATCGTCAAAGCATTAATCTATAATGATATGAACAATGCCCCCCTGCGACAAAAATCCATCCACCTTGTCATTATAGTGCTTGCAGTCTTTGCAGTCTCCTACCTGCCTTTCCATGTGATGAAAAACCTCAACATGCGGGCTAGGCTGTACTTCCAGAGCCCTGACATGTGTGAATTCAACAACCGTGTCTATGCCACCTACCAGGTGACACGGGGGCTGGCCAGCCTTAATAGCTGTGTGGATCCTATTCTTTACTTCCTGGCTGGAGACACTTTTAGAAGAAAGCTGTCACGAGCCACTAAAAAGCCCTCCAAGAAGGGGGACAATGTCCTTCAGTCCAAGAGCGAGGAGACGGCTCTCAACAGTTTGGCTGAGTATGTGGAGAATGGAGACCGAAGGCTGTGACAAGGGTCGTCTGTTAGCTTTGGAAACAGATGGACTTGGATTAAGTATGCACTGTGTGGACTGAAGGCTATATCTATCAGATGATGAGCTTGTACAACTGTAGAATAAATATTCCATTTAACCTTGTGATAACCATCACTGGCTTGCAGCCTGTTGGTATTGAGAAGCTACCGTACAGTCTTGTGTTGTGTTGTATTCTAAATACTAGAGCCATCACTCCACCTTTTTCCTTTTTTATCAAATAACTTTGGACAAATTGAACATTATGAGGAGCTGGGCTGGGGGAAATGGGCTGTCCTATTGGCAATAATGTCCTGTTCATCAATTTGTTCAAGCAAAACAGGACTGAGAATGGATAGCAGCTTCTCCAGCCTCCAGCTGATGTTAAATCAATAGCTATTTAGCAGGTGAGAGCTCATGCTTAAAGAAGTGTACCTGGGATGGCTTTTAGAGGGGAAAAAAGTGAATGCACTGAAGCCATGACGGCTGCACGGATGTTCCGTGGAGACATCGTAATGCACTATTAGCAGGGTCTTTGCTCTGCTCTACCTATCAATCTTTTTTTTTTTTTTTTATCTAAAGCAGTCGACTATTTTTTCTTTCTGACAGCTCTGTCAGTTTAAGCCTGTAAATGCTCCGTTGCCACAAATTTTCCCTCCTTAACCTCTTCCCAACAGGGAAAACTAAGATATTTACAGTATTTTGTGTATATATTGATACAATTAATGTGTTTTTTTTTATTTAGGTGTACTGAATTGAATGTTGTAAAGTTCCAGATTAGTTTTCTTTTGCACCAGTTTCACTAATCTAGCTTTTTAGTGCATGAGTCCATTACCAAATCCAGTATCAGTGAAACAGTGAGTCACCACAGCAGGTTCTAACTACTAGAGCTTATTGCAACATTAAAGAAAATAGTTGCAAAGCTTCTCTTTCTTTGTGGCTCCACCAACATGTTGGAGATTTCTTTGTTTGAGATACCTCAAAGTGAATAGTGCACTGTGTTTGTGTTTGGCAGATAATCATTCGAGTTTTTTATTTGTTCTGACCATTCTTGAGAAATCTATTTTATGTAGATGTTTGATGTCTGTAGCCTACTAATTCCTGTTATGTGGTTGGCAATGAGTGTCAAGAAAGGAAGTAAATCCGTTGTGCAAGACATTTGGGGCCGTGCATCTTTGTTAATAAATTTCCATATTTAAAAGATATCATGGTGCAGTGAGACTCATGTAATTACTCACATGCTGAGTAATTTTTGGTTTGTTGTAGCTCTGTTAAATGTGTGTTTTGTCGCAAGTGAACAGACCCTGTTGATTTTGGAGACATTCATGCAGAGTTCTGTCCTCACTGATCCTCCTTGTTCTGCTGTTGACTTTCTCTTTCAACCTCGCCAGAAGGAAGTAAGAGGACGAGGGAGGAATAAAGAGTGGCACCTTTTCTCTCTTGGCTAACGCTAAGACAGCCTTTGTGTCCGTCACAATGGCGTGGAGTTATTGATGCAGACAGCGGTGTGAAGCTGTCGCCAGGAGCCCACGGCTGCACACTGTTGTGGGCACAGAAAACTAAAGGAACTCTCCTCCTCCAGAAAAGGACCCCTGCCTATAATGACTGTATTTCCTGACTTTCAGGTTCAAACTGCATAGATGGTTCCTGAAAAATGTGTGTGCGTCGATGTATTTGTGTGTCTGTGTTAGCCTGAAGGAAATGGAGACCTAATTCCAGTAGGTGGCTGTTATTTCTGTTTGTGAGGTTTGTTTCATTTCCAAAAGCAGCCACTGTGACATGCACATGGACCACAGACCTATCTATTGATTGGTAGAATGTGCTGGGTCCGCTTTCTTAGATGAAAGACAAGTTTGATTCTGCGAGGGCCAAAGCACTTTTGAACCTGGGTGTTGAATCTTGACTTGGGAGAACGCCGGGATGCCTGCCAGTATTTTTTCCCTCCCTTTCAAGCCACCTTTTACCTCTTTTATTGCACATCTTCCTCTTGCTGTTTTGCATTCAGGATTAGGAAACAACTTCTCTTTGCTATACTACAAGAAGAGAAAGTTCAGAGGAAAACAGAGAGTGACGGCAGTTTTGTGAAAGTTTGTGTTTTTCCTCAGAACAAAGTTGGTTGTATAGGGCCCAGGAGGTAACCACAGTCAGGACATTCACTGTGAAATACTGAGCTCTGTTCCAGGAGATTTACAGCAGGATCTGGCACAACATCCATATAGATCACAGAGGCACCATCTGCTGGAACCAAAAAACTACAGCCAACCACACAAAAACCAGATGCAATCAGAATGTCATTGTGTGGTCTTGGTGAGCAACCCGTGATACAGACAATCACAAGAGAGCCACAGCGATGCTGTTAAAGCTGCGAATTCTTGGGCTGCAGTCGATACGAGAGGCAAGAGACAATGTAAACTCTTAATTACAACTCCAACTTTGACAACTTGTAATGCGGCATTAAATGTAATAAATCTGAACATCATTTGAACTCTGTTGTAATTAAGAAAACAGAACAAAGGCTGTGTTCATAGATGAATATTTATTGATGTTGTGTTTAGTGTTAGTACCATGTCTAAAAAAAAGCTGGAATGGGGTCACATTTTCTATTCTAAAAC
This sequence comes from Atherinomorus stipes, assembly GCA_023101725.1. Lineage (NCBI taxonomy): Eukaryota > Metazoa > Chordata > Actinopteri > Atheriniformes > Atherinidae > Atherinomorus > Atherinomorus stipes. The sequence continues at coordinate 540,860 of JALJCO010009117.1, forward strand.
CACCACTCTGAAGAGACCAATAACGTTCTCAAGAGCATAATGTTTTCCCATTTTCCTTTGAGAAAAGACTTCAGCTCTTCCTTTGTTGTGTTATGTTTCATAATTTGTTAAAGATGTTCAGTGGCTAACAGCTTTTGGACTTCAGGCAGGAAAGTTGAATTTTCCGACAGAAGCTGCTGCTGAACTCTGCACAGGATGTAGTCTGGCGTTGTCTTGCTGAAGTGAGACTTTTCACTGGAAAAGACTGTCTGGATGTCATTTTGCATTAATGGTGCCTTCACAGATGTTCAAGATAGCCATGCCCTGTAGACAGATGCAGCCCCATGCCATCAGGCTGGATAATTAGCTGGATGGCTCCTCTCCTCTTAAGCCTGGAAGACATGACATCCAGAATTTACTCAAAGAATTTCAAGCTGTGATTAGTCAGATAACAGTTATTCTCTGCCTTGTTTAAGTTTGTCTAAATACGCTCTGGTCTGAAAAGGAAGGAATACTCCTGATCCCATTTGTTTATTTATTTTTATTCATTTATAATGCAGTAAAGGATTGATGTTTCTCCTCTTTTCGCTTATACTGTACATGGAGATTTCTCAGAATCTCTTACAAATCTTTAAATGAGATCCTCAAATTTTCTAGACTGAGTGCTACTACTCATCACGTTCCCATGCATTTAAGAGAAACCATGAGTATAGCTCTTCCTGTTTTAGTATGAAAGCGTGGGAGTGGTATCATTTTCTAGAGTAAAGCAATGTGTGTCAAACTGTGCTCCAGGTGACATGTCCCCTCTCAGTCACTTACCAACGCATTTATTTCCTGGTTAAACTGTAACATTATAATAACAGTGTAGCTTGTGGCAAACTTGGTGACACCTTACAGTCCTACAGTATGTTCTTCACATGCCCTCAGGTTTTTCTAACAATAGAGATGCACTTTATTCTTTATGGTTATTCTTTGTTAGAAGCATGACATTTTCTTGTGTACTGGCCTTTTGTTACTTCTGCTTCAAAACCCAGGCTTTAGGTTTCTGAAACCATCAACTCACATTTCCTGGTTTCTACATCAATTTTCTGTCTTTGTATGATTTTCAGTCAATTGTGGTGGAGTTGCATTCTGCTTTTCTTTGCTTTTCATGGTGTTAAAATGTTGGAATTTGTATTAAATTCCCAATTTGTCAAAGTATTATAAGTCTGCAATCGCCAACCACAAGTTATAATTGAATAGTAAAGTGCACTCTTGTGAGATTTGGAAAGATGTGTATATATATTAGTATATGTGTTATTGGAGAAAAATAAATGAAGATGGCACATGGCATAAATGTGCTGAAAAAAATACTTAGGATGAGTATGATTATCCCTTTGGAATGATGCAGCTACACTGTAGCTCCATCTCTCTATCAAATCATAGTAGAATTAGACATTATCTCTCCAAAGATCAACTTGAATAAAGTGGACAATGGGGGAAAAAAAGACAGTTGTTTGTACACACAGTTCAGGCTTGGTCTCCAAAATGGCTGTTTTGGCAGTTTGGCGCAGTTTAACATCATCTGTTTTCAAAGTCCCCCATTTGGGTCACACTATTGGAGAACTTTGGGCTTTAAAAGGTTAATCAGATGCACATGCTCATGAAGTCATACAGTACAAAGTACTGAGGAAACCGTTTGCCCTGTGCAGGCTTTGAAGAAGTGAGTGAGCCATTTATAACTTCTGTATGTACACAACATGGAGCAGTTCTTCAAGAAAAGTCACACAACTTGTTATGTGTTTCCCAACTTCAGCAGCTAAGTATGCATCTTATAAAAATATTTTGTTAGGTGACTGTCAGTTACATCATTGAACTACTGATCTGCTTTTGTAATATAAACATGTGTTTACTTGCCCCCATCAACCCTGTCCTACCCACACGTGACAGCAACAGTCACAAGCGTTGCTCTTATATGGCAATGTTGGTTTGTACTGACATGTTTCAACCATTGTCATTAGCTTTTCAAAAGAATAATTCACAGATATCCTCTCCATGAGCAACTAACATCAACCAGCAGCCTTCATGTGACTTCAAAAGCAGGCTGAATACCACTAGTTTCAAAGTAGCTGTGAAAGGATGAAGGTTGCTGGTGCATTTCCAGATGCAAAGAAGCATGTCCATGTTCGTGTGTACATCACAGATAATACTGTGCAGAGCACTTCATCAACTTGCCAGCCAACAGTCACCTGCACAGTAAAATGCATCGCCAACCGGTGAGGCAGCTCCTGCAGTCCTTCACACAAACATTAACAAGAACATATAAACACTTTCATAAGGTTACACTGCATGCATTGAACATTAGGTGAAAACGTGCAAACTACTCTGAAAGAGGGCCAAGAAGAAAGGAATGTTAACTCTCAAACCAGTCTGTCTGGTGCTCACAAGCCAAGAAGCAAACTGTATGTGTGTATGAGTTTGCCTGTATGTCAGGCAGTGGGCCTGTCAGCAGGAATTTATAACTGAGCTTAACCTGAATGATCTGTCAGAATATTTTCATTGTTAGTCTTCTTTGTAGGCTAACAAACACAGTGCACAACTGGTTAAATTAATTTTGCTTTAGGCAGCTGCAACATTAAACTGCTGCTTTGATGTGAAGGATTTCTGTAATTGACTATAGAAATAGTTTAGCCTATGTTAACAGCTTCACTGCTATTATCTCAGTATATATTGCTATTTGTATTGACGTATTAAACCTGATCAGCACAAAATGTTGCAGTTTTACAAAAAAGGTTTTAAAAACATGTACAGTTGTGGAGACATAACTTTCTCTACATGATAATGTTTAACTGCCACTTGTTACTGCGTGATCATCTGCAACATCCTGCTGGCAACCTACTGTATCTGCCAACCTCTGCGAACTCTGAATATTGTGACACAACTGCAAAAGATGTAAGTATTTAATAAAATGTTAGGATGATGTGCCACTCTAGAGTTGAGTTCAACAGAGCAACAGCAAAAAATCATGTCTGTGGATACAAAACTTCCCTCTTTTGTCTATCTATCCATCTTTCCATCTATCCAAGGGGCGGCTGTAGCTCAGGTGGAAGAGCAGTTGACTTTCAACCGGAGGGTTGTGGGGTCGATTCCAGGCTTCCCCAGACTACATGCTGAAGTGTCCTTGGGCAAGACACTGAACCCCAAGTTACCTCCTGATGTACCCGTCAGGGTATGAATGTGTGTGTGATTGTGTGTGCGACTGGGTGAATGTGATATGTAGTGTAAAGAGCTTTGAGCGGTTAGTATGACTGGAAAAGCGCTATTTAAGCACAGTCCATTTATCTTTCCATCCATTCTCTATATCTGCATATTTCAGTACAGGGTTGCTGGGACGTGGCGCCTATTCCAGCTGCAATTGGTTGCGGGGTAAACCATTGCTTTTCTGAAGTCAAGAATCTGAATACTTCTTTGTCACATTTTATTACACATTCCATTAAAAATCATGACATTAAACCCTCAAAGTTTATCCTAAAGAGTTTTTCTACATTTAGTTGGGGAAAGAAGTATTATAAGATTGTTGAAGACAGTCATATGTATAATAACAATAAAGGATTCTATTCTATTCTATTTTTTTGTGAAGTTGTGTGTTTGACCATCAATCTTTGTCTTGTCTGTTCTCTTGTGTTTATATGTCCACACTGTCATCAGTCCTCAGCCGAGTTGAATCTAAAGGACTGACAGGTTATCAGAGGCATCAGTCACCTGGGGTGTAGCTGCTCTCTACGTGAACAGCTTTTGAAACTCACATTGAGTGTCTTTGGGGCAGCAAGCTGGTTACTGCCTCTGAAGTTTCGAACCCATGAAATTATCTCTTCATGTTGTCAAGACTGACACAGTCAATTTTACACATGCATGAACAAGCACAAACATATCTCTCTGCTGTGTTACTGAGAAAGTCACAGTTTTAAACTGTGTGAATCGCTGTGATGTCATGCTTATGACTGTTTTTTTCCTAAAACTGCTGCCAGAAACAATAGTAGAAGCCTGGAAATGCTTGTAAGATGTGCAAGGATTAGCTGGAAGTGGAGCATCAAATGTGAGAGGGGGCATTAGATGGAGGAAGGGCCGTCATGTTTTGGCTGTCATAGGTTTTATGATCAATATCTCTGCAGCTGCTCTCGTCTGGCTTCTTGTTGATTTTCTGCTGCTTCTTGGCGTTGCCATCGATCAACCTGAACGATTGGCTTACTGGCTGACATCCACAAACCTGTGTCTTTGATTTTGTGCAATGGGGTCAAAAATGATCCTATCAAGCACTTTAACTCCAATGAAGAAGATCTTTGAACATCTGAGTCCTCTTCCTTGGGTGTTATTGGACCAAAACTTCAATTTGTTTAGTCATTTTCATCCTATAGATTTGATTTAATATACTTCACAGAAGGTAAAACTCTCCTTTAACAGATATCACAGGATGCAGTTGCCTTGCAGGGCTGGGTAATGGGAGTCTTGTCAGACAGAGCTTAGGCAAGCTGGACTGCCTGATAAGAGTTACGAGATAGAAAATATGGTTCTGAAATGAGCTGCAGTTAAATAAAAGAGCTCCTGCTGCTTGGGAGAATGAGGAGATGATAAGATAGGGTAAGGTGTGAGAACAAGAAGCCAGGAGCTGAGGTGGGAAAAAAAAATGTCCTGACAGCACATGAGAAAACTTAAAGGAATAGTTCACCCTCAGAATGATTTAACTTTATTTCCACTTACCCTGATGGTGAGCAAGACTCTGGACCACTTTTTTAATATGTCAAATGCAGCCGAAGATCAGGGCGACTTCTCGTTCCCCCCCAATGGAGTTCGCCAGGGTCCGAGCCAAAAAGGTCCATAAAAGTCCACAAAAAATTGTCAATATTCCTCCATACTGCTCGTCCCATGTAATCCAAGTGCCCTGAGTGGGTAGCGTCCAGAATTTACTTGAAACTACGCCATTTAGTATGTTTTTAGAGTCTAAACAAGACTACATCACATGCCCAGCAAGCACGCCGATGCGCATTCACGAAACTACGGAAGCCACGGCAGACGAGATTGCGCGTTCTCTTTCCCTTTCTTTCTTTCAGATCAATATCCAACCCCTCCTGTGTTTGTCCCGGTTTGTTTAAAGCTCTTGCGCTCTTACCACAATGTAAACAGTGAATTTCTTCTTCTACGCTTGCATTATCGGCAGAGTAGGCTCTGAACGCCGAGGCTTCCGTAGTTTTGTGACCGCGCACGTGCGCGCTTCATGGACGTAAACAATACTCCTTTTTAGACTCTAAAAATATACTAAATGGCGTAGTTTCAAGTATATTCTGGACGCTACCCACTCAGGACACTTGGATTACATGGGACGAGCAGTATGGAGGAATATTGACAAGTTTTTGTGGATTTTTATGGAACTTTTTGGCTCGGACCCTGGCGAACTCCATTCGGGGGAAACGAGAAGTCGCCCTGATCTTCGGCTGCATTTGACATATTAAAAAAGTGCTCCAGAGTCTTGCTCACCATCAGGATAAGTGAAAAATAAAGTTAAATCACTCTGAGGGTGAACTATTCCTTTAAGCACAAAGAGGGAAGAAACAAGAATGGGAAAAGTAGAGTTAAATGTAAAATGTGGCATAAAGATGTTTGATTTGAAGCCTTTGCACTAAACAGTTGCACATTAAAAAAATGCAAATCTCAGCAGAATATTGTACAATATATTTATTTTCTGACTCTCTGGCAACTTTCAATCACTTAAAACTTACCTGTTTAACAATGCACACCACTCCTAATCATTCACGATCTTCCTCCTGTCCCATTTGTCTTGTTTTATTGCTTTTGTTTGTTCTGTAAAGCATCTTTCAGCTTCCTAGAAAAGTGCTATATAAGTCTGATGAATTATAATTATTATTCTGTGTCAAAAACAGAATTAGCGGGTTTCAAGAAGTGATTTGAACCAAATCATGGAACAAGCTTCACCCAAATTTAGCGGAGAATAGAACTACCGGTAAGACAAAAATTAATAATGGGCAAGGATAAGATGTAGGTTCAGTTTCCATTCATCTGCATGATGATGTGCAGTGTGGCGTCCCGCAGCTTCTCAGTATGCACTTGGACATTAATCCTTTTAAAGACGAAGGTTGAGGATTGCAACTGGCTGACACAAATCCTTTGATGTTTACAGATCGTCATGCTGTGGAGGATTTTGTGCATTCTTCACACATTTCTGCTTTAAAAGTGTTGTCCTTCACGTTTTACCAGTCCTTGAACTTAACTACTTGTCCTCCCATTTGCAATGCCACCCCTTCCTATGATCTCACCTTCAAATTTAGGAGTGCAAAATACACGGTTGGAGGTAGAATAATTATATATGATTAGGTCTAAATGTTACATGGTTAGAGAGGTACAAAAATCTATATGCCAGCAACTTATAGTTTTTATCACTCATGGCATGGGATTCCTGTCGTCACAAGAAGATTGCCATCTTACAGTTTGTAAGCAAGGTTAATGAAACTGCTACATTTTGAACAAGTGGACAAATGTACTTATATGTATTCTGGTGAGACTGCTCTGGCTGTAAAACTATTGTAAAAGGGTGATGAGCTATGTGCCTCGATGATAGGAGAGTTCACTGCATTTATTAACTGGGAACTTGCAAGTCTGCACACTGCCTAGCTGCAGAGAGGATGATGAATCTTTCTAGACAAAAGTTTAAATATGGGCAAATTACTTTCATTTCTCTATATCAGCAGTGTGTCAGTGTGTGCATTTTGCAGAGTGTAGAATTAGCTTTTGTGTGCTAAATGAAAACGCTTTTGCAGCGAGTTGTGCATAACTAAGCAGGGGAATAATGGAATGGTTGAACAAATGGTACCTGATGTACTGTCAGCAAGTAAAGAAAAGGGTCATAATGTTCACAGCTCACTCTTCTTCACCACTTTCATTTGCCAACGTGCAAGTCCTGAACTGTAAGCACGGAGAGGAAGATAAGTTTCTGTTGCTGTGAAGGATTAGAAGATACAACGTACCAAGAAGATTCACATCTGTTTATATCAGACTTAAACAGTATTAATTAAACATTTGAAGTTTATTCAGCAGTGTTTATATTTACAAAAGGAAAACCACTTAAATCTAGGAATCTGTTGGCCACTGTAAGAGTAACCATCACTAATGACTAATGAGGTGGCCAAGAGTGCAAGAGTACATTGACAACAACAGTCACAGGCATTAAGACCCCACAAAGTCCCTTGTGGAGTGCTATAAAACGATGTTTCCTGTTTCATTTAAAACAGACGTTAGTGGAAGAAAAGTACACCATACTGTGATTGGTCAGCTCCAGTGGTCTGACCAAACAAAGCCCAAACAAAGACTTTTCTGCAGAGATTCAGAAATCATGAAAGAAGTATAAGATATATTATACCTTCAAGTGCAAGTCATCAGCTTTTTAGTGCCCTGGAAATGACTCATTTAGAGCAATGCTATAGAAGGTTCTGATCTTAAAATTAGGGCTGCACAATATATCGAAAATTTACCTTCATCGCAATATTGGCCCGTACGATGTACACATCGCAAAGACAGCCGTCAATATCTAGAAGCGTCTATGTTTACAGTACATATATTTTAAGGAAGTTACGTGATATTCCAGGCGCAGTTCTTGCGCTCTGTGTCAACGGCCAATGAATGGGCTTTAACTGTCTTAAATGCGCACCCATCCATCCTCCTCCTCCTCCCCTTGTTTGGCAGGAGCACGTGGAATGAGGGGCGTGGTGGCAGGAAGCTGCAGGGAGAGTGGAGGGAATCTGTTGGTTTCCTTAACTAGGCTATTATGAATCTGACCTGAACTTTTCTGTCTGTTTAAGCGCCCTGAGGTGACATTGTCATGAATGGACGCTATATAAATAAAGTTGAATTGAATTGAATTGAATTGAATCTACATGCGGAAGAACTTAAAAACAGTACGTCGACAATTTGGAGCTACTTTGGTTATAAGAAAGACTCGTCGTCACGCAGCAGAAGCCTTCATGAGTTTCTCTGCATTTCCTCACTGAAGACTTCGAACTGTTTGGAGACCGTGTACTTCCCAGACTCACGCCAGTGAAAACCAGCTTTTGGATTACAACAAGTGTTAGCCAGCTGAGATTTGCATAAAGAGCAACAAGTCTGGATCATCACCATGACAACAGAGCCAACATTGTGAAACCCCTGACCTCAACAACTGGGTCAGACTCCAGAGTTTCAGCCACAGGCGGCATCTCGTCATCGGTAAGTCTTTTTAGCCCCTTCCAGAACTGCGCTGGAAAGCGGTAATAGTGTAGATTTTGTCGTTTATAACGTTTGCATTCAGACAAACGTTCCGGTCTTTAACCTCGGAGATGTAGTGGGCATGTACCGGCTGGTCTCCATGTTATTAGAGCAGAAATGTTGCGGTTCGTCGTTTTGGCTGAACGCACACGAAAATGTTCCGGACAGAGTTGAAAGGAGAGTGTGGCTGTGTTTGCTTACTTACAACATTATTTCCTGATATCTGAATGTGACCACAATGCAATAAGTCCGCGAGGAAGCGACATGTTTGAAAAGACGAGTCTGGTTAAAGAACGGATGGACTTTACCACACATGTACCACAACGCAAGTCTGAAAGTGGCTAATGAGTGGATTATTTGAATTAATCAGTTCATTTGTTCTACTTTTGAAAAGGGAGACAAAATAGAGAAGCAGAAAGAGGAAAGGTTGCAGTGGAAAAGCACAGGGAGGACATTTTTAAAGTGACAGTGAAGCTTAGCATGAAAAAAGATGCTTCGCCAGTATTTTATTTATCGTGAAATATATAATTGTCGTGAGTCTCGCCTATCGCAAGTTTTTTTCATTATCGTGCAGCCCTACTTAAAATTCTGTGCATCGGACTTGTTTTGATATTAATATTCATTACATACAATCCTGGAGCTGTCATTGCCGTGCACCGGTCATGGTGCTTCACGGCACCATGCCACAGGCCAGCAACTAATATCAAAACACTGGTTGTGTATTCAACACAACCAGTGTGCACCATAGTTTAGAGAGCTGGAGAGCGATCAGAGATGAGACAGGATGCAAAACAGATCCTGGATTAAGGGGCACCAAAGTGCAAAAATGTGCCAGCCAAATATCTTTAATAATATCATAGAAAAAAGAAATGCATTTAGGCTTTAACAACTTGAGCTCACATCTGAGATTTTTCTCTGTCCCTTCATGACTAAAGGAACTATATTCAACAAGATATGCAAGGATTTTCCTCATCGTGACCAAACAAAGAGAAAACAAAAGCTTGATTTTGTCTTTCTTTTTCTAAACATTTATTTCCATCGCTGTCCTTGGATAAAAAATGAAAAACAGAAGTCAGTCATGTGAAGTAACTTAAAGTTGGTCTAACCTTGGCAGGGAGCAATGTGTGTAGGATCCAACCTTTCATCTTAAGGAGCTGATTTAAAAATTTAATTTCGGGACCTCTGCCATCTAGACTTGAGCCAGGAGTTTTTAAATTCTGAGAACATGACTCCAGATTTCCTGACTGCAGAGCCAGTGGTAGACAGGACAGGTGTTAGACAAAAAACCCAGAGACCTTCTTCTCCCATATATATTTCAAACACCTGAAGCCTCACATCGCCTAGTAAGGGGGGGGTAATTTAACAATAATAGGAATGCAAATGTATGTGTCATTTTTTTTTCCAATCATCATTTATTTATGCATTTCTACTCACAGATGATCTGCAGCCTGTTCCAAATAACTTAAATAGAAAAGTAATTAGAGAAAAGTTTTTCTTCTTTTTGCTTCACACAAGCAAACAAGCACCACTTGATTATTTTGACTTACAATATTCTCACAGCCTTTCTTCAGAGTGAAAAAGGAACAGAACAACATTGGTACATCTTCCAGTAAAAAGCTGGTGAACACATGTTTTTTGTATTTGCCATGCAGCCACAAGTAGATTAAACCTTTTGAAATTCTTTCTTTGTTTCCACATATGAGCACAAAAGCCGACATAACTGATGACTGTTCTGTGTCGACATATTAACATGTGGCATCCACATTTATTTCTGAATCTTCAGGACATAATTGTTAAATAGTTTTTTTTCAGACAAGTGGTTTAAAATCTTTGCAGTAATTTGTTTTAATACGCGATGAACAATACTCTGGAATCTGCAGCTGCAGGCTGCTGCACTTTGGACGACATTGGAAAACAAGGAGGTATTTCCTGGTGTTTGCAGTGATGGGCTGTTTTTATTTTATTTATGTGTGGGATAAACAAACACACACAAAAAGTATACAAAAACTGAGAATTGCAATCAGAATATGTTCATCTCCTACATATCTGTGGTCACTTCATGTGCGGTTCTTCCCTTTTCCTTCTTTTTTCTGTTTTCTGTGTTAATGATCCACTGCAGATAAAGCTTATTTGGAATCTAGTGTCCCTGGGGAGGTGTGTTTTTTCCTGCTCAATCTACCTTACGTGCTTAGCAGGTGACTGTCAGGTGTTAAGCTCTTTCATGCTGCTTCACTAGTATTGGTTTAGGTGTGTTTCAGGAAATTTACCAAGGGAAGGTCTAGTCATTCTCCATTAAATCCTCATCAAGATAAGATTTAATCTTCGAGTCGAAATTAAGTCAGCCAGAGAACACGGTGCAATCACACAAGCAAGTTAAAACTTTCTTTTTTTTTTTTAAGTTAAATTAAATTTTCTTTCATTTCTCTTGCACCAACTCTTTTCTACATTGCAGATAGGAGACTTATGCTGCATATGCACACTGGCCTTCATCATCCATTAGCAGAACGAGACAATCAGCTGCAAAGTGCATTCCCCTCTCAAGAAATGAGCTGACACGACTTTTCGTCTTCCAAATCTGCTGCACTGACACCTACACACACATCTAAGGAGCAAGCACTAATCGAACACAGCTGCACAACAGCAATTAATTTTGCAGTTATGATATGCACCACCTGCATTTGTGTTGGCAGTTGCACCTCTGACCCCACCCCTCCTCTTTTCTCGCCTCCTGTGATTAGTCACTCTGTCTTGCGCTTTCTCCTTTCCTTTTTCTCTTCCCATCTAGCCTTGTTGTTTAGCTTCTATTATTCTGTGCTGCTTGACTGCTTCCCCCATGAATCTTAGCAGTTGGGTGGTGTGTGCGTGTGTGTTTGTGTGCACCCATAGATGTCTGTGGAGGCTGTAAGTGGTGCCAGTGTGAGAGTGTGGTAGCAACCGCGTCTCCATATGATTAATGGCCGTGGTTACAGAAGGTGAAAAGTGGCTACGCACACAGATACCTACAACAACTCTTGTGTACGCAAACACACACTCACGCATTCACCTTATGCAGGTGTCCTGTTAATGTCTCGTCTCATTGCAGCTGTCTGTGTGGAGGGTTGCGTCTCACTCTGCGGACTGTTTCACAAAGGGAACAGAAATGAGGATGCAGTGAAAATGAAGCGGATGTGAGCTACTACAGAAGGAGAAATGTAATAGTGAAACTAACATCGCAGAAAGTTCTATAACAGCTACCAGTTCCTGTTAAGGAGATGTCCATGGATTGTCCAGCTTGTGACAACTTTTGTTTCCTGTGTTTGTGATTCCCTTTTGGATATTACATGTGCATTTGCTTGTGTGTGCGTGTAAGATGATCCACTTGTCCTGGATTCCCCTGCTGAACTTAGCCAGGCTAAGTTTAGCCCTGCTAAGTTTATGACAGAGTGGTCATCAACATGGTTCATTCAGTTTTGTCAGAGGAGAATGGCCTGATTGCCTGTTGCTTTATCCTGCTGATCTCACACCGCATGACCTCACCAATCAAGTCAATATTGATCAAGCTGGAGGCGCTGCTGTGAGTCATACAGACTGGGCAGACAGTGGTTTTAAGGTCATGTCCAAACTGATGCAGATTAATTGAATTTTGGTCCACCATCCCTGTGGAGTATGCATTTTTTGCAACTGTAAAGAATCAAAAACGATTCATTTGGGTGACTTTTTTTTAAACTGTGTGGTCTGATAGGAAAACTGGCATTGATTTCAGCATGACTAACCTTTCAGCAATCTTTGTAATTACATCTCCTCTGTTTCCAGTGTAGTCAGTGCAGGTGTTTGTCTTTTGACCGAGTTTTCCACGGAAGAGAATTTTGAAATGCCGAAGTACAAACATCACCGTAAATATTAATTAATGTTGGCTGAACTCCGGTTAATGACTTCATTATCAAAGTTTTTATATTTTAGATGTTGGCTCGGCTCACAGTCACACCTTCAATTTACTGGTGCACTTGAATAGAGGTGCCACTAACAGAGCACCCACCAGTAATACTATTATGACAAGTCGTATTTCAACATCATTATTTATCTCATTGAAACTACCACAAAATGCGGAAAAAAAGTGCATGTCATGATAATTGATTTAGTAGCAGTTACTTGAAGTGATGATTATCTGCTTGACAGTATAGACAGTCACATCTTTTAAGATGAATTCTGACCCACTTTTAACAATGCTGCTTCCATTTATTGAGGTTTTGTTTATGCAGAGCTCTCATAAGGTCCCACCACAGTATTTCCGTCAGGTTGAGAAGAAATCTACTGGGTCATCAGCAACACTGTTTGTGATTATTAAGCTATGACATAACCAAGTTTAAGCCAAGCTTTAGCGTCAACATATGGCCTTATATTTAAATTCTTTGGTATACAGAGAAGTTCATGGTCAACTCAAGGACTGTAAGGTACCTGGGTTCTGTGGTTGCAAAACTAACCCAAGTCATCATTGGTTCACTGTGTTGGGCAGGTGGTGTGGGGTGGGTGTTTTGTGTTTTGTTTTTACCAAACATGGTGCGTAAATTCAAACCAAACATGTACACTTTACTTTTGTCCATCCAAATTGTGGACATTGTGGTATGTTTAGACACAACTTTACAAACCTAACTGCTGCTTTTTTGTTTGTTTCTTTAAAGGTTGGATATGGAATACGGACAAAACAGCGACATCACGTGTGTCTAGGTTGTAGTTGCAACAGCAGAAAAACAACTCCAGCTGCTTGGTTGCCAGGCTTGCTGCTGATACAACAAGGGACCAGCAGCCTGCGCCATGTCCAACAAGTAATGCAGAGGAGTTTATAACTGACAGCTAATGTTAGCCACATTAGCAAGTGAGCTAGCTTACTGATACAGGAGAAGAATCACCATTTCCGTGTTTTGATGCTGTGGAAAATGTTTATGTGGGACCTTTTAGTGTTGACTTCACTTAAAGGGACTAGAGGCAGGAATTTAAAAACAAACAAACATGCATGTCCATTTTTTTCTATACTAATGGGTGATGAAGCGCTGAATACCAAAAAGAGCATTTTCACCCACATCTCTCTCCGTTGCCTTGAACAGGCTGTGTGCTGCAAAATGCGCTGCAATTCGGTGTCCGAATTTCCCGCGCTGCCCTGCGGACGTGGCATCAAATGACGCTGCATCCGCAGTTTTGTTACAGGAAGAAGACGGTTGCAGTAAATTCAAACACTGTAAGCGATAGTTATGGATTGTTCTGCCGTCAGCAAACGATCCAGATCAACTGAAAGACACTAAAAGGTATAACTACGAAGAAAAAGCTTAGTAAACAACATTATAGCTTCAGTTTGTGAACGCTCCCGTGACGGCTTGGTTCAGTTACCTGAAGCGCCAGTTGCGGCAGTAGTGAGTTTTGTTTCTTAATCTTGCCTCTAGTCCCTTTAAATTTACTCCAGTTTTTGCTCTTCTCAGGTCAATTCTTTTCAGAGACAGATAATATCTCTGGGATTTCTAAACCAACTGCTTGACTTGCCGACTCTACCGTTTTTCCCAGTGCCAGTCTGTGCCCAACAAACTATTGCCACACAGAGACTGCATTTGGCAACCTGCTATGGCGGCCTGTATTGGCTTGTAGGTGTAAACATAACGCCATGATCAAACCTGTTAAAATTTATTTTGTATTTATTTTCGGGCTAAATATAATTTTTCAAGGAAATGCTGTACTTTCATTCTGCACCCCACCAAACACCTCATGGAGGTATTATTTAAATATATATATCTATATAATACTTTTGATAAAAATGTGCCATATTCAACCTATAAAGAAAGAGGCTTTGTGCTTTTTAACAAGCTGTACTTGTCCTTATTTCAACTGCAATGTCATGAGCATTTAAATCATGCAGTAAAACTTTTTTTCTTTTTTTTTTCCGAGCAATGAATGGTCTGGCCTTGGGGTGAACATGCTGGGTTTCTTTCTTTCTTTTTAAATTTTGGCTTAGTTTTTTTGTTTAAAAAAAACTGGTAGTGTAGATGTTAGAAGATGTTTTTCATCTGAGGTTTTATGTACCTGATCTTATTAAATAGTATATGATTATGTCTTACTGTATATGCCAAACCTTAAAATTGAAATCTTTTTCTTGCACCCTAAATACCCAGTCTCAATTGTCATTATTTTGGACAAAGAAGGCAACTGAAATCTGCTGTTGTGAGATTTGTAAAAATGTTATTATCATTTCACTTATTACAAACAAATGATCATGTTATATGTGTGTCACCCTCTTAGGACAGGGCTGTTCAGCCGCCTGGAGGGAGGAGAACATGGGGGGATGGGGGTCGTCGTAGACAGGGCCAGTCCCTCAGGGCTTACTGCGCTGGCCATCACTGGTCCTCTCTCCGACCACCCCCATCCCCCCAGGGGCTAGCAGCTCTGTCCTAAGAGGGACACACACATATAATCATTTGTTTGTAATAAGTTAAATAATAATTATTTTTTATCACCCCATGCATTATTGCAGAAATTCTCCTTTAAAAAATAAGTAATCTTTTTGAATAAAAATCGCTTCTGAACTTTTGTGTCATGTTTGAATTTAGTAGAGATGGTTGGGTTAACTTGTCTAAAACACAGGAAACAAGAGGAAACAATTGTTTGCATGGCAACCTCATGGTCATGGCATGACTGCATGACGTTTATACGCCAGACCAGGGAATAGTCTGCCTGTATAACACTGCAGCTTGTTCTTTTTACTCTTTATTTTGTCAAGGAAATTTCTTGCAGGCCTCAAGAGCTTTTGGGATGCATTTGCTTTCCCTTTGCTTCCATTGCATATGCTTATTTAACTCATCTTGATTCCACAGATTCACTTACTCACTCAGAAAAGAGACAAAAACTGAAACCACACATGTAAACTGAAGAGGAGCAAAATGGAGAGGTATATAGATCTTAAATAGCATTATACTCTTAGAGGTGGAATGAGTTTAGAAAAAACATTTGAAAATCATTCAATAACTAAATTCATTTTCATTAGCAGTGGGCAGAATAATTGTGTCTTTCAAAGATGTCAAATTCCTATCATAGAAGATAGTGTGAGAGGAAGTATGCACTCATAAATAAGCATTCTTATTCTAAGAGATGAATTGCTCCTATTGTGTTAGCAGCAGCAGTAATTGCATTGCTGCTGGGATCCAGTCATGTCTTTCTGGCCACAACACTGAGCTTTCCACTCCACATTCCCCACTATGGCATCTGCTAATGACAATTACATTCACATCTGCCTGAGGACCTCTAGGATCTGCAGCAGCCTTCTGAGCCAACCCTCAAGCTTCAAACCAATACACTTGCTTATAGCATCATTCATTAGTATGAACTTCCCTTTTAGCTTTAGTGAGGAAGTGAGAGTGTCAGGCGCTTCTCTGTGATGGTGATGCTTACTGTGACTCTCAACTCTAAACTTTAACCCCCTGCGCTCAGCTGTACTGAGCTGGATTCAGCTGTATGTATTATTAATGACTGCAAAATTCCACACATGAAAGGCTGGCTTTGTGGGCTGGATGAAAGACCCTGTGTCTGCTCTTTCACTATCACCCCGTTTCTGCCCATTCACTGCATCCCTCTGTTTTCTGATCTTGGCTTACATTACGTATTCTCTCACTCTCTGTTTTCTGATTCAGTTTAGGATCAGTTATGTCAAGACACTGTATGTCACAAAGTCAATGACTATCAGCTTGTCTCTACACTGTTCTAACTTTGCAAGGCAGACAAAAGCCTTTTGTTCTAATTCCTTAGGACAATGCTGCCTTCTCATCCAGAATGTGAGAAGAGAATATCTCCTTACTGTATTTGTGCCCTATGTTTCTATTTTCTGAACTTAAGCGAAAAAAGAAATGGAATGAAAATAATGACCAATCAAACTAAAGCTACCCCCCCCCCCCCCCTTTTTTTGGAAGGGGTGGTGGGGGGTATGTTAATGCTTTTCCAGGGGTATTTCTATTCTTTGTGTGTAAAATGACACAAATGCTGCACATTTCACAGCCCTTGCATTTCTTGAGGAGCCAGTTACTCACTCACCTGGGCTGTGAACAGATTCGAACTCCTGCAGGGAAAGTCAACATGTTCACATGATGGAATGCAGGTCTGCTACCCTCCACTGGCCAAAGTGCCCAACTGCAGAAAAGAGAGGCAGTGTTCATCCCTCTACATTTTAACCCTATCATTTGGGATTATAGAGATTCTAATATGGTATGCATACAAAATGAATTTTCAATAGCAAAATAATAGTTATCCATTCAGTTTTGTTGTTTAGACTTGTTTGTAAAGGCATCATTTTCACATTTTATAATGTTGACTAAATGAAAGGAAAAAAAAACAAAACAAAGAGCAATATTTTTTAAACAAATTCTAGCGTGATGATGTCTGGGATCAAATGTAGGCCTACCATGAAAAGGTCAGTTACCTCATTAACTGATTGTAAACCCCAAACAGACTAATCTGAGATTTGGAAGTTGCAGGAACACTACTTATGGCACTAATCAGTGATCAAACAAATAAACATCTTAAATCTCAAAGCGATGTCCAGTGTTCAAGCTGGCACACAACATTTTTATTCAGATAAACTTGCATCTTAAACTAAATAACTACCTTTTTGTATTCTTGTTTGTACAATTACAGATTTGTAAGGAAATTTTACATAACATAGACATATTTATAAAAAATCCAATATAATTTTAACACAAACAGATAAGGACATTTGTTTGGTAGATTATTTTTCTTTTACCCTTTAATGATACCAGTTGGTGTTGTATTATAGGAATTCCTGACTAGTCACCTTTACAATCTGGTATACTGTCACTTGTTAGAGCCGTGTTCCTGTGAAATGAGCAATACTGCTAAATGTGTGGGTAGTGCTCCAAAAAATGTGCCATGATCCCCTGCAATATTCTCCTTTTGGAATTCACTCTTGTTTTGAGGTTGAAATTCTGCCAGGTGTGTATCAGTCACAGATATATGCACACTCTTCCCCACAAACCTGGGATCAGGACAGAATTTTGAGTCTTTTGATGCAATCCACTGGTTTCCTTAGCTTGGCAATTTTTTTTCATAAATTGTCTTCAATGAACTCAACTATTTTAATTGGACTAATGTGGATTTAGGGTTTCCTCCAGGGGTTTTTTAAACCGTGGGGGAGGTCTGACCGAGTGGAGGAGGGGTGACGATGACGACACAAATTTTGAAATTATGACTACTTCCAACTGAATGTTTTTCTAAATACTTTTATTTACAAATCTAATGCCACAGTTTGCAGCCTGGCTGATAGCACTTCATTTCCTAGTTGTTTTTTTTTTTTTTAAAGAGCTCTAAGGCTCTGTTGTGGTCCGTTGATGCTGAGGAGCATGCATGCTGCCAGATGGTACCACTGCAGCCTGTTTCTAAGGTCTGTCTTCACCTACACAAAAACAATTAAAAGTGGTGTAGAAAATTGAGAGAAACCAAACCGTCTGACCAACAGTTTACTATTAACCAAATGTCTGACCTTGTTCATTGTAGAGAAATCTCTCTCACAGTTGGCAGATGATATGGGTACTGTCAACGCTATGGCTGCTAGCTGGCTCAAGCATGGATAAAAGAGTCCCCATTCATCATTTTGGGATGCCAGTATCATCATTTCATCTTGCTGGTCACAACACTGATCAGGAGTCCTTAATCATCTTTCTATATAATTCCCCTCTTGCTTAAATTCTTGAAGGCTCCAACCAGCAGATGCTGCTTACAGGATGTCTACTTTTGCAGCAGTGCTGGATTTTCTGGAGGCTGCTGTGTCTGCTCTGCAGCTCCTGCAGCCTCTACTAGACGGGGGAGGGGCCACAGCAGCACGCAGTAAACTAAACGTTCTTTCACGTCGGTCTCAAAAGTTTCCAGTAATACCAGAAAGTGTCACTAGACTTGGTGCTAGCAGTTTTGTTAAAATAAAGTTATCCGAAGGTCCAAACACTCGCTAAATATTAGCAACAAAGTTGCCGAGTTGTGCCGTGTGCATCAGCGTAATCAGGTCTAGGGTTGCCACCCGTCCCGTAAAATACAAAATCGTCCTTTAATTGACAGTGAAACGTTGCGTCCCGTTGTTGTGCCAAAAAGTGATTGTCTGCCAAAATGTGATCGTCTGCCACAAACTGACTAAACGGCTGCTTGTTGTGTAGTGGGTGGGTTGTGGTTAGGGTTAGGGGAAAGGTAAGGGTCAGGGTTAGATTTTACTGCGCTCTCATGGGTTGTGGTGGTGGTGTCGTGTAGTAACGTTGGTACATAATTTTTTTTTATTTGCAAAATGCAACCATTTGGTCACAGTCTGGAGCCCTGCAGCCACTCTCTCTCTTAGACCGAGGTGCATATTCTACACATTGTTCTTATAACCACAAATTTAACTTATGTTGTATTGCCTGGTTGTTAGTACAACCACGAACAGCGCAAGATATTCCCGAAACGTGCAAGGACATTTTTCTGAGGCAAATTGTTTGAAAAATGTTATGAATACTCTTGTTGAAATGTTAGAATAAATCGCTAGCAGAAACGACAATTTACAATGTGAGTCAATGGCTAAGCGCTATTTCCGATATCTCACAGGAAGTTGATTGCACAATCGTTTGTACATTCGTTAGTTCAAGAGTAAGGTGCATATGCTTGAATGACCAGCTCAACCACAATGGTTGACCTTAAACAACTACAGTAGCCTACTGGTTGAGAAATAGGATGCCATCTCACAGTAAAATGTGACTGTATGAGGTGTCAAGCTGTTGTGGCTCTGTATATTCCAAACAATGCAGGGCTGTACACTTAGCTTTTTCACTAGGAGCATTCGTGCTCCCACATGAAAACATTTTGGAGCACAGAAAAAAATTTAGGAGCACTATGAATTTTCTTAAAGGTGTCATAACCTAGTGTTTTACATACACAATCCTTAAATTATCTTCAAATGCATTTTTAATTCTAGTTGGGCACATCGGACGAAAATTTAATGAGCTCATTTTAACCTCTTTTTTATCCCCGACTTTTGTTTGTCGCGAGAACACGTACGAGAATTAGACCTGTCTAGAAGCGCGTTCACAAGGCAAGCGTCAAAGCCAGGACAAAGTTTTATCAGGACAGAGCAAGTGAAGGAAATGATGTCCCAACAGAGAAAAACGTGATAAAAACGTAACGGCATGGTTGATAGAGAGGATCCGCGGAGTAAAAGGGCTGGACTCTGATGAATATAAGGAGCGGACGTCTGACGTGAAGTTAACCAAACACTGTTAGCTTCTGTAGCTACATTAGCAGCTTGTCCGCTCGTCAACCATCGTTTACTGGTCTCTTACACAAAAGATAATAAGTTACACAAGCAGCAACACTTACCGACTGCACATCCTCACTGATAAATATAATCTACTGGTCCCTGGTAGTGCTGTCCCTTCTGTCCACTTAGGCCGACCACGAGCAGCTGTAAGGCGGACATGCTTCTGCGCAGGAGCCGGTGAAAAAGCAGAGCTCATAACTTTATTTCTGAACATCCGATCTTGGACATTCCAAGTGTAAATGGCAGCTAGTGTCAAAAATATGAAGGGCACAAGGGTTGAAAGCAGCTCTGGGTCTTCCCTGGAAAGCAGCAGCGAAAATCCCCCAAACGCAATATCTCGGCGAGAAACACTTATATGGGCATTTTCAATACAGGGAGCCAGTTCACCATGCCTTTGAGCCTTGAATGAGGATGGATTCATGTCTGGGGCTCAGACACTATGACAGGCATCCACAAAGCTGGGCCTCTGCTGGCTTTTGCCACAGCAGGAGACGCAGTGTGACTTGCAACACTCAGGCCGACCACGAGCAGCTGTAAGGCAGACACGCTTCTGCGCAGGAGCCGGTGAAAAAGCGGAGCTCAAAACAAAGACGGTAGCTTAGCAGCTCGCACGCAGCCTCTCTAGTTCACGTCATAACAGCTGGTCATAACTCCTCCGTGGCAGCTGCTTTTAGGTGGCGCGAAAGAGGCTAGCTTAGCAGGCCGATACGATTGACGTCAATGCCAGAGGCGGGTCCAAATCGCGTGCTGTGGAGTGCGCGCTCTTGCGGCCGATTCTGGGATGAAGAGAGAGCTCAAGCTGAAAAACGAAGCCACTTACACTTTCAGGAGTTTCTGGCACTTTTTTACTAAATTCCTACCCCAATACACGTTTTAACATGAAAAAGTGGGATTTCCGGGTGATGACTCCTTTAAATAGCACATTTAAATTATAATTATTCGCTCAGGCAATAGGCCGAATAATGCATTACACCGAGAAACAAACAGTTTTAAATACAGAGAACTTCCCTGTCCTACAGTTTTTTGTTGTTCAGTCACCTGGCACACTTGGCTGTGTCCATCCAGCGGTCCACAGCAGGACTTGGTCTGGATGGGGTTGGTCTGGGTCAGGTGAGCTTTGGTATAGATGTTGATTTTACATTATGCATTGTTGTTAAAAAAAAAAAGGGGGCACCAAACCGGTGTTACAGCAAAACCTGTGACCCATGAAAATCTGTGACTGTAGGAGGCGATAACACCTGCTCCCAGATTATTCTTCTGCAGAAACTTAACTGTCAGCAGCAGGTAACCTCTTCATTTAATCTTTGTCAAATAGCAATATGGTGAAAAGTTGCCATGTTGTGAACCGCCATAACTGTTCTACTGACTGCATAGGTTCTCATAAAAACCCAGGGACTAATTATTGGTTTCACTGTATGCAAGAAAAGCTACACTAGCCATGCTAACGATGTAAAAGAGATGTCTAATGGTTTAGATTGCAGCTGTAACCAAACATCACCTTCAATCAGAAAATCTCCCAGATATATTATTATTAATATAATAATGATGATGATGATGATGAAGATGATGATGATGATGATGATTATTATTATTATTATTATTATTATTATTATTTAAAGCCCACAAAGACACCTGCAAAGCTAAGCTTTGACGTCACCCGTTTGGTTGGTGCTGGGGTCCTGAATGAGAGTCCTCTAGTCCGGTCCACAGTCAGAAAGACAACAGCAAAGTCATGTAGACTGGTGAGCCAAAGGAAAACAGACAAAAGGGAACCACGACTGTTTTCCTCCTGGTCTAAATACAAGTTTTCCAAAGTTCAGGCCGAAGACAGAACAGTTCATCTCCACAACCTTCAGCTGAACCAGAAACTGGTCCTGCTGCTGGCAGCTCTGAAGATGCAAGTCTTCAGGACGTTGCGGTAAGGCGTGTTGTGTCACTTCCTGTTGCTCCTGTGTGTACCTCGCTTGTTTGATCTCCGAAGGGCTAGCTCTCTCCTCTGCCCTTAGTTGCTTAATTTTGCTTATTTTTCTTATACCATTCACCGTTTGGCCTTTCACAACGTATAACGCTTAAACACACTTCCTCACCAGTTCGCTGTTTTTGGGATTCTCTAGTTCTTGTTATCTGCTACGCCTGTTAGCTCTCTCTGCTAGCATGGCTGCTAGCGCTTTTCCTCCGCTCTCTGCTCTTCCTCCCTCTGCCACTCTCTTTTCTTGCTCGGTGTGCTTCATGTTTAGCTACACCTCTGCCTCCTTTAGTGATAATGGTACTTGTAACAAATGTAGCTTGTTTGTAGCTTTGGAGGCGAGGCTCGGCGAATTAGAAGCTCGGCTCCGCTCCATGGAAAAGCCTCCAGTAGCTAGCCAGGGCCCTGCTTTAGCTTTAGGCGGAGCGGAGCCTCGTAGACAGGCTGACCCTAGTGGTTCCGCAGTTGGTTCCGAGCAGCCGGAACAGCAGGAGGGATGGGCGACGGTTGTGAGGAAACGTAGCTCTAAGGCTAAAGCTAAGCCCGCGGGTCACCACCAACCTGTCCACGTTTCTAACCGATACGCCCCACTCAAAGACATACCCTTTGAGCAACAAACCCTGGTTATTGGCAGCTCCATAGTCAGAAACGTGGCTTTAGAGACACCAGCGACCGCAGTTAAATGTATCCCAGGAGCCAGAGCGGGCGACATTGAGTCTTATTTGAAACTGCTGGCTAAGGATAAACGTAAATACCGTAACATTGTAATTCATGCCGGCGGTAACGACACCCGGTTACGCCAATCGGAGGTCACAAAAGTTAATGTTGCTTCGGTATGTGCTTTTGCTAAAACCATGTCGGACTCCGTAATTTTCTCTGGCCCCCTGCCAAATCTGACCAGTGATGACATGTTTAGCCGCATGTCGTCATTTAATCGCTGGTTGTCTAGGTGGTGTCCAGAAAACAACGTGGGCTTTGTAGATAACTGGAAAACTTTCTGGGGCAAACCTGGTCTTATTAGGAGAGACGGCATCCATCCCACTTTGGACGGAGCAGCTCTCATTTCTAGGAATCTGGACGATTTTGTTAGTCAGTCATACCATTGACAATCCAGGGTTGAGACCAGGACGCAGAGTTGTAGTCTTACACACCTCTCTGCAGTTTCCCACCTGCCGCCCTCCCACACCCCCATAGTGACTGTGTCTGTTCCCCGGGCCCTTAGAATAAAATCCAAAAACACCTCTAAGGTAAATCATAATAACCTAATAAAAATTAAAACAATAAACATAACAAAACAGAAAAATAAAACTATTAAATGTGGATTATTAAATATCAGATCCCTTTCTTCAAAATCTCTGTTAGTTAATGATCTGATTGGCGATCATCATGTTGATTTATTTTGTCTCACAGAAACCTGGCTGCAGCAGGATGATCATGTTACTATTAATGAATCTACTCCACCAGATTACTTAAATTTTCATGTTCCTAGAGCCGCAGGCTGCTATCTTTCAATCAGGGCTATTTATTAATCCCAGACCTACGATTAGTCATAATTCCTTTGAACACTTAATTCTAAGCCTTTCTCATCCTAACTGGAAATCAGAGAAACCACTTTTGTTAGCTGTAGTGTATCGTCCACCTGGACCTTACTCAGAGTTTCTGACTGAATTTTCAGACTTTTTATCAGATTTAGTGTTGAATACTGATAAAGTTGTCGTTTTGGGCGACTTTAATGTTCATGTCGACGATAACAACGACAGCTTAAATATTGCTTTTAAATCTATGCTAGACTCAATCGGTTTTTCACAAAATGTTCATGAACCCACTCATTCTCATAATCATACTCTGGATCTTGTCCTGACGTATGGTATTGATAGTGAGGAACTGAAAGTTTTTCCCCATAATCCTGTTCTGTCTGATCACTTCTTAATAACTTTTGAGTTTACTTTACTTGACGACACGATGGCTGAGAATAAATTCCATTACAGTAGATGTTTATCAGATAGGGCTGTTACCAAGTTTAAAGAATCTATTTCATCACTATTTCCTACAATGCCAGATGTTAACGTCACAGAAAGCATCTATTCAAGCTTTACTCCAGTTCAGATTGATCAGCTTGCTGATAAAATAGCAGTTTCAACACGCACAGTACTAGATAATGTGGCTCCGTTAAAAAAGAAGATCATCTGTCAGAAGAAGGTAGCTCCTTGGTTTAATTCCCAGCTACGAGCTTTAAAACAGACATCTAGACGTTATGAGAGGAAATGGCGCGCATCTGGCTTAGAGGAGTCTCGCTTAATCTGGAAAGAGAGTCTAATTGTTTATAAAAAATTCTTACGTAAGACTAGAACAGCTTACTATTCATCATTGATAGAGGAAAATAGGAATAATCCCAGGTTCCTTTTCAGCACTGTAGCCAGGCTGACGAAGAGCCGTAGTGCTGTTGAGCCATGCATTCCCCCGACTCTCAGCTGTGACGACTTCATGAGTTTCTTTACAAACAAAATTGTTTCTATTAGAGAGAAAATCCATGACATCCTCTCAGCTACTAACGACATCTTACCCCCAGCAGGTTTAGAGACATCTGTAGATGCTGAATTATGTCTAGATCATTTCTGTCCTATACAGATATCTGAGTTAACCAAACTAATTGTGGCATCCAAACCTTCTACCTGCATTCTGGATCCCATCCCAACCAAGTTGCTAAAGGAAGTCTTTCCTTTGATTAACACTTACCTACTAGATCTGATTAATTCATCGCTATTGGCAGGATATGTACCTCAGTCCTTTAAGACTGCAGTAATAAAACCTTTACTTAAAAAACCTACTCTTGACTCAGGAGAATTAGCTATTTATAGACCGATATCCAACCTCCCCTTTATGTCTAAAATTCTTGAGAAAACAGTTTCAGCTCAACTTTGTGCCCATCTGAGCAGAAATAATCTGTTTGAAAAGTTTCAGTCTGGTTTTAGAGCTCATCATAGCACAGAGACGGCACTGGTGAAGGTTACTAATGATCTTCTCATGGCTTCAGATAAAGGACTCCTGTCCGTACTTGTCCTGTTAGATCTCAGTGCTGCATTCGACACCATTGATCACAACATTCTGCTACAGAGACTTGAACATGTTATTGGAATTAGAGGAACTGCATTAGATTGGTTCAAGTCATACTTATCTGATAGATTTCAGTTTGTTAATGTCAACAACGGGTCTTCATCACACACCAGAGTAACTCATGGAGTTCCCCAGGGTTCTGTGCTCGGACCAATTCTCTTCACATTATATATGCTTCCTTTGGGTAATATCATCAGACAACATGGCATAAATTTTCATTGTTATGCAGACGACACTCAGATATACTTATCTATGAAGCCCGATGAAACCAATCAGTTTGTTAGATTACAACGATGTCTTAGTGACATAAAGACCTGGATGACCCTGAACTTTCTGCTTCTAAATTCAGACAAGACCGAGGTTATAGTCTTTGGACCCGAAAAACTCAGGACTAAATTATCTAGCTTTATAGTTGATCTGGATGGCATTAATTTGGCTTCCAGCACCACAGTGAAGAATCTTGGAGTCATTTTTGACCAGGATTTGTCTTTCAACTCCCATATAAAACAGGTTTCTAGAACCGCCTTCTTTCACCTACGTAATATTGCTAAAATTAGGAACATCCTATCTCAGGACGATGCAGAAAAACTAGTCCATGCTTTTGTTACTTCCAGATTGGATTACTGTAATTCCCTATTATTGGGCTGCCCCAAATATGCCTTGAAAAGTCTCCAGCTGATCCAGAATGCTGCAGCTAGGGTTCTGACTAGAACCAGCAGGAGAGATCATATTTCTCCAGTTCTAGCTTCTCTTCATTGGCTCCCTGTTAAATCCAGGATAGAATTTAAAATTCTTCTTCT
Organism: Atherinomorus stipes; assembly: GCA_023101725.1. NCBI lineage: Eukaryota > Metazoa > Chordata > Actinopteri > Atheriniformes > Atherinidae > Atherinomorus > Atherinomorus stipes. Next base: position 566,307 of record JALJCO010009117.1, read on the forward strand.
CACATATAAAGCTCTCCATGACCAAGCTCCATTATATATTAGAGATCTCATAGTTCCATATATTCCAAGCAGAGCACTTCGCTCTCAGACTGCAGGCCTTTTGGTAGTTCCAAGGGTCTCTAAGAGTAGAATGGGAGGCAGAGCGTTTGGCTATCAAGCCCCCCTATTATGGAATCAGTTACCACTTCAGGTTCGGGAGGCAGACACCCTCTCTACCTTTAAGATCAGGCTTAAAACCTTCCTTTTTGATAAATCTTATAGTTAGGGATGGCTAGCCTTCCCTTAGTTAAGCTGCTATAGGTTTAGACTGCTGCGGGACATCCATGATGCACTGGGCTCTTTCTCTCCCACCATCTCTGTCTCTCCATGTAGAAACCTGTGACAGTATTGCATCATTAACTGTGTTCTCCTCTCTCAGCAGATCTGGCTGGATAACGTTGCAGTGTTTGTTGGTCTCCCTTTCTGTCTTCTCCCCCCCAGCCGGTCGAGGCAGATGGCCGCCCTACCTGAGCCGGGTTCTGCCGGAGGTTTTTCCTCCCTGTTAAAAGGGTGTTTTCCTTCCCACTGTCGCCACCCCTCCGTGCTTGCTCAGGATGGGGGATTGGACCGGGTTAAGTCAAGATTCGATCCAATCTGTTGGTTTCCTTAACTAGGCTATTATGAATCTGACCTGAATTTTTCTGTCTGTTCAAGCGCCCTGAGGTGACACTGTCATGAATGGACGCTATACAAATAAAGTTGAATTGAATTGAAGTCTTCAGCAAAAATGAGCAGGTTGGATACTGAAGAGTTTCTTCTGATAATGTTGAAAAGAGCCGTACAACTCCGTACCATCCTCAAGGAAATGGCCAGTGCGAGCGCTTTAATCGCACCCTACATGACTTGTTGCGTACTCTCCCCCCTGAGCAGAAACGGAGGTGGCCTCGGCATCTGTCTCAAGTCACGTTTGCATATAACACGACTGTTCACCAAACCACCGGCAGGACTCCATACTTTTTAATGTTTGGCAGGGAGCCACAGCTGCCAGTCGATTTTTGGTTGGGGGTAGAACAGAGGGTGACCTTCCCTTGGAAGAATGGGTAGATGAGCACCAGACATCCTTAGCCGCAGCCTATGAGTCTGTACAGCAGAGAGTGGGCAGTGGGATGATTAGGAGGGATTTGAAAAATCATGACCAGTGTATGGCCCCAGATTTTGAGGCAGGGGATTTGGTGTATACAAGGAATCATTCTGTTCGGGGTCGAAACAAGATTCAGGATTTCTGGGATCCAACCCCTTATGAAGTAGTCTGCTCTCCCCCTGAACGAGGAGTGGTGTATTCAATAGCACCCGCCGGGCAGGAGGGGCCTGTTCGGCAGGTCCATAGGGTAGAATTGAGAAGTGTTCCGGAGAGTAGAGAGGTTGAAGAAGAGGTGCAGGGAGAAGCATTTTCTGAAACAGACCTTAGTGATAGGATGGTGAAAATGAGTAACCCTGAATTGGTGTTGGGGGGTGATAATGAACGGGTGTCCGAAAACGACCCAAATCCTGTTGTTCAGCCTCCTTCAGGCCAAGAACCCATACAGGAAACTGGCATATCCTTAGGTTCTGAGCCTCGGAGGTCCACAAGGAAAACTGCAGGGCAGCATTCAAATCCCCACAAGATGCCCCAATCTGTGCAGACCAGATGATTGCGTGGTTTTAGTTTCGTAGTGTGCAAGTACATCGTCGGGTCGACGATGCATGATGATGGGGAGGAATGTAACGGATGACACCATGGGGTGCCGCTGTGGCCCCAGGTGAACCCCTCCCTAAAAAAGAAGAAGTGCCGCTTTGCTGGGAAATGCCAGTTTCCTGTCAGGTGGCCAGGTTGTAGCTGGGTCTACACTGTTTGACACTTCTGCAAGATCTCCCGATCTGGTAAATGTGGCTATATTGTTGTGGATTTTATACATTGTAGTTGGTTCTTAAAATGCTTTGTATGGCAGGGTCGGGGCTTGACGTTTTGTTTCACGAAATGTTGTAGACGTGGCGTGGGGATGCGACGCTGCAGGTATGGTGTTTTAAATGTTTTAAGAATGAATTAAAATATTTTTAGATTGTTGTGGTAATTTTGTATTTCGTTTTGTTTCAGTTTTACACCGTTTCCTGCTGTCCTTTTTGAGTTAATTAGTTTGGGTTTTGTTTGTTTCAGTTAGTCCACTCCTGGGTCCGAGTTGTCCGTTGTTTACTGCTGTAAGAGTGGACTAACTGTTATTGATTTTTTTTTGTTTGTTTGTCTGCTTTGTCTGTTTTTTGGTCGCCTCCTCTTAATGCTGTACATCCTACCAACTCAGAACCGAACCACACCTGACTTGTAGTGGAATTGATTGCGGTGTTTGTTTGCAGTGGTGACATGCGTGTTTAAAGTGTGCCCCGTGTGCCGTGTTAAGCGGAATTCCGCCCTGTGTGGTGTATGGTTAAACTCAAGTGTGTAATGTGTTCTGAGTGAGAAGCCTGGATGAGGTAATTGAGCAGGATGACAATATTAATGGACATTTAATAAATATTGTTAAACTTTACTCCTGCATCTTCCTCTTTGTTTATGGTTACTACTTGTAACAAATAGTTCCAGAGAATGAAAATAATCCTTCAGTTCATTTTTTAACCCAGCTGCAGAGGGCAAACAGTTTTTCCTTTTTTTTTTTTTTTTTACAATATTTGCCTAAAATGAAAATAATGATTACTAAATTATGGAAGCTATTTCCGATGAATTGCTTCAACATAGAGCAAAGTTTGTTGTAGGAGATCCAAAACAAGAACATGGCTGATTAAACCAGGTGATAACTTCCTCCCAGAACTTTAAAGAAAAAAAGGCAAGGAAAAAAAAAAAGGTGTACTGTTTCGCTACCCTCTCTACAAAAAACACATAGTTTCACTTCAAACTTAAATCGCTTTTTCAAAGTTTCAGCAGCAGGGTAGTAATTATTGATGACTTTAAATTAAGTTTCCTTCACTTTAGGTGAGACCGGCCACTTCAAGTATTTGTAAATAGCATTTTTTGGGATAGTATATGGTTTAACAACCCCACCCTTCCTGGATTGTTGTTAAAAAAGTTTCAGTTTGAAAGTGTTTTTGATAACTAAATCATTACACTGTTTTTTTTTTTCTGTTCAATTCAATATCTCCAACAAAGCTGGACAACATGCGTATGAGGTAATTCAGATGTGTTGGAGAAGGGATGCATGCATCTAAAAGTTGCAGATTTAGAGAACTGGACTCGGCCAACCCTGCTCAAAAGGAAGCACGACAAAGAAAAGGCTAAGGTATGTCACGTTATCCAAGAAAGGGGCTAAAAATCATTGGCAGCCATGTTGCATCAACAGCCATCCAGATCTGAACAAAATCAGTTTCGTGTCACCTGCAGTGTAAACGTAGTCTTAGGTTTTTTTCACATATATTTGGGTCGAGCCAGGTCCTGCCTGAAAAGGTTACAGTGTTTCAATTTTCAACCAATACGGCTCTGTTTTACATGTGCTTTTTAATCACCGTGCCCAGCAGTCGTTCTACAGACTCGAGCATTGTGTATCCATGGCAACCAGACAGAAGTAGACGCGTTCCAGCTGTACAGTGTGACTCTTTTGTAAACAAAACACATGTGAATGATGGAGCATGTTGAAGATGCGACACGGTTGCAGGTGGAGAACAATGTCGGTATGCATTGGAGGCAGCGGATTTCTAGACAGACCAGAGAAAGGCGCAAATTGATTCTGCTGAACTGCGAAGTCCGGACCATACGCAGATATTATCAGCGAACAGCCAGGTACCAGTGAGTTGTGAACATTAGCATTAACGCTTAGCCTGCTAAACCTTTGTTGATAATTTGTCCAGTGTTTGTGAACGCCCCGTTGATCTTGAAATTTGAAAAACATTCGTAGCTAGCAAACACAAGATGATACTAAACGTTGCAGTTAGGTATGCTGTGCAACCTTATTATTTGCAATGTAACAATGTCAATAATAAGAAGGATATCCCAACAGTGCAGCTGCCTACGGATACCTTTTTAGTTCAAAAAGGCAGAGTATCTGGGATTTAGGTCGAGCTAAATTTGGTGCATGTTCACATCATTCGCGCCGCATCTCAGGTCGACGCAAGCCGCTCCGAAACCACCCTGTACAGCCGGTCCGAGAGTGGGCGAGTTACGTCAACTACGAGTACGAGTGCAAGTGGCGCGTTCACACAGACCCAGTTGCGCCGTGTTCAGTACCAAAACCCAGTTAGGTCAGCATAAATGGGTCCTATGTGAAAACGACCTTAAACTCAATGCATCTATACAAACTCTGCTTTTTCCTTATACTGTATGTTTCCACGTATTCCATTTAAACCCTGAACCTACTCTGTTTCCTTTTTCTTTATTTTGTTTCTACTTTCACCACAAAAAAAAAGTATTTTGAGAAAGTATACCTGCCTAAAATTAAATACCAGACTGTAACATTGTGCACTAGAGGAAACAGATCAGCTGCTGATGTGCCAGACAATTCTTCCAAGATTTGCTGGAGCCCAAAAACAGAAAGAAAAGGAAGAGGGGGCAGATGCATTTGTAGAATACGTGATTAGCCATCTGATTATTAAAGTTGTATTAGGTCCTTATTGTGTTTACAACTTAACTCACTTCACTAACTGCCTGGTCAGGTTCAGATATGAACAATGAACAATGTAATTACACAGTGCTGACACAGTGAAGTACAAAGACTATAATTTAAAGACTTTTCCTATGAAAGCAACATTGAAACACAGCCCAAATAAATTTTCACAAACTCTGAAATTAAAATTGTCTTGAGGGATTTTTCAAAAGTTTTAAAGAGAGATTATGAGAGGGATTAATGCTCAAAACACAACAATGGACCTGCTAATTATTCTTTTCTGAATCTATCTTGAGCTAAAAAAAGAAAAAAAGACGTTTTGAAGCCTGCAGCATTCAAGAGGGCAGTGATCTTTATGTGGGGCAGTGTTTCATCAGCTTCAAAGATGACCTTATGATGACCTGACCCTCTTTCTCACCTGACTTCAGTCTGATTGAGAACTTATGGGCATTTCTCAAATGACAGATTTATGAAGACATTGCATCTCTATGACCTTTCTGTGGGAGGCTGTGGTTGCAGATGTAGTGAAGACTGATTGGTAATGTTGTATTCTCAATAAATGGAGAACTCATGATGACACATAAAAGAAGGGATTGGTATATTGGTCACGCATGCTTAAAACACAAATGTTTTTTCTTATTTTGTCATACTTACTGTCAAAATTAAGCTCAAACTTGAAGACAAATCAAGGAAGTATGGGAAGATTATTTTGTATTGAACTGACCTATAAATGTGTATATCTATTTTATCTGAAAACAATAAAGGCCATTCAAGATTGAGAATCAAACACATTCTGGATCGACTGCAACCATTGTATTTGTTCTATAATTGGACTGATAATTGTGTTTTCAGGGCACTCTGTTTCAGAAATTTAATTAAATCAAAGTAGTTATTCCAATGCTTGCTGGAGTTATTTTAACGTTGAGTTTTATTCAGTGTTTAATATCTACAACAAATGCTCTCCCTGCTGTGTAAGCAGGCTAGATATGGTGAAGCCAGAGAGGCTCTGCCACCATGGCAACTGTGTGAAAAGCAATACATCACTATCATCATGCTCTTTGATAATCTTTTGTTCAGAATATACCTGGAGGGTTTGGTACACCATTAACTCTTAAGGTGACCATGTCTCTTTAATTATCAGTAGTGTGTGAAAACAAAGTTTGATGAGACAGGCTGGTCCTCACATTCGGGGTGATTATTCTCACAGATGTGACAGCCCACATCACAAGGCTTTAGCTCACATTACCCCTCACACCCCATGGGGTCAGCCTGCTGATTGTCTTCATATAGGCTTTGGCTTGTTTCTTAATGGGATTTGGGGAGTGGCTCACTGCAGGGCACTTGGAAAAGCCACATGACTGCTCAGTCCACATGTTTTATTGACTGTCACGCAAAAATAAAGCTGTGGCAGAATCCTCTGAATTCCTGTTTTATCTGCTTGCTGGAAGGTGTATGAACACAACTTTTAAGCTCTAACAATTACAGTGACACATTGTGACTCACTGACTTATTTTTCCATTCATAAGTCTAGTCACGTCGCACAAGTGTGTGCTGTAATGGTGATGATTTGTGGTTGAATTAAATGTTTATTGATCCAGTGGAGTTTTCTCAATCATTCGTCATCATCCATAAAAGTGGTGAAGTACTAACTATAGTTTAATCATTGCTGTTCTCTGCTTGCAGGCACTGATTGGTAGTAATTTAGCGTGTAATCTACAAGAAGGCATATGATGAGACGCACAAAGAGATGTAGTGGCTTGAATAACAGATTTTTATTAAAATCACATCACATAGGATCTTTGTTTTGATTTTGCATCAAGAGTCATTTATTGCCCCAAACGGTATGCAGTAAAAAGCAACCAGCCAGGAGGAAAGACAGTTTTACTTTCTGGGAGCTTTGACTCAATTGTTGCTCGGCATGTCTATACAAAGTGGTTCGAAGTTCATGAATGAGGAAATAAAGATTAAACTGATACTGGGTTGCACTGAAAAACAAAATATGTGCACACACACTCACGAAAAAGCCTTCATAATGTGTCATGCGAGGTCATGCTTCACTGAAATGGTGATTCATTTCACTCCTGCCATCCTGGTGTGTATATATTTTAAAGAACACTTAAACCCTAACATCAGTGAAAATCCACATTCCCTTAAGAATTTTTTTTTTTTTTGGTGTGTGTGTGTGTTATGTAGGCTAGAGTAATTATGCAACTTGACTTCGGATAATGCTGAAACTTATCTGATGGACTCTGATGAGAAAACTCAGAAGTCCACTTTATTTCAAGACGATGTAACAAGCTGATTGGAGAAATCTCGATGGGTAGACCTTTCCTGTAAGTTGCTTGATGAGTCAAGCAGTGGTAAGCCAAATGATGTCGAAACTAAGGTGTGTCAGGTCTGCGTGGGTACTTGGGGCAGTAGCAACGCTGACTGTGCGATAATAGCCCCACTGCACCTTTAACTAAATACTGGAGAATATTTATTGTGTGACGTGGGACGCTGACTGCGTGCTGAGTGCGGACAGGAAGCGCTGAGCGCTCGTGGTGGTGTCAAATTTTCAAGAGTTAGCAAGAATAACAACGGGTGTTAAACAACTCACCTTCAAAATAATATAACTGCAACCTTAAAATAAAAACATATTTTATGTATACGCAAAATGCGGCAATATTAGCTAAAATACTGTCTGATTTTATATTTGAACAAGCTGTGGAAAGGTAATTGTGAGGATTAAGCTGAAAAAAGTGGGTCGTAGCATTTTAATTTTGGCAGCCAATACAGGAAGTGGTAGCTTTAGCTTATGTGTGACTTGACTACCGAAGAGAGCAACCGACGCACGGTGGCCGCTTGAACGAAAACGGGGGAAGCTCGGACAAGAACCGGCTGCGCTGTCGTCGGGAACTCAGCATGCTAGGACACAAATGCTGAGCGTGGGTCCGAAGCAACAGTGCTCACCTCCCGAACGGCAGTAGTTGACGGCCACGCCCCGTTTCCACCGCCGTACAAGAGCTCGTACAAAACTGCTGGCGGCGGCGCAGCGGCGAGCGGTTTGAAACCCAGCAGGGCGGCTAGCGGGTTCACAGCGGAGAGGAAGCAGGAGTGTCGGCTGCCTTGAGAGCCATGAGAGAGTACAAAGTAGTGGTTCTCGGGTCTGGGGGGGTCGGTAAATCCGCATTGACCGTCCAGTTTGTGACGGGATCTTTCATAGAGAAATACGACCCTACGATAGAGGATTTCTACAGGAAGGAGATCGAGGTGGACTCTTCTCCGTCTGTCCTGGAGATCCTGGACACGGCGGGGACCGAACAGTTCGCCTCCATGCGAGACCTCTACATAAAAAATGGGCAGGGTTTCATTCTGGTCTACAGTCTGGTGAACCAGCAGAGCTTCCAGGATATCAAACCGATGAGGGATCAGATCATTCGGGTGAAAAGGTACGAGAGAGTCCCCATGATTCTGGTTGGAAACAAAGTGGACCTGGAGGGGGAAAGGGAGGTGTCGTCCGGTGAGGGGAAGGCACTGGCGGACGACTGGAACTGCCCGTTCATGGAAACTTCAGCCAAAAATAAAAGCTCGGTGGACGAACTGTTTGCAGAGATAGTCCGACAGATGAACTATAACGCAACACCAAATGGCGACGACCACTGCTGCTCGTCCTGTGTAATCCTCTAAGGAAAAGGACAATCATAAAGTTTTATTCTTTGCTCAGTTTTAAGTTTGCAATGGTAAGTTAAGGCACTGCTACACACTGCTAATGAAAAGATGACACAAGCAACTGTGACAAGAAGCTACATAATCACTTCACTTGTTATTGAACTCCCCAATTAGCACACGTCCATGCTAACTATAGATTTCTGAAGAGGATCATACAAGTTCATACTAAATTTGGCCTGATTTAAACATTATCAGTTCTCGGTTATAAAACATCAGCATAAGTTTTACTGCATTAGTTGTGCACTTGTAATCTATTGTTTTGTTTAGTTGAGGAAGTGGTTGGCTACTTTGCAGAACTGGAGGACAAAGCTATGACTACTTGATTAAGTTAGCAAACTTGATTGTTTCAAAATTTAACATACACTTTAAAGCTGTTGAACAGCTGCTCAAGAGGTATTTTCTTGATGAGGATCACAGCTGAGAGATTCCTGTGCTCCTGTATGACCTACATTTAGGGATCTGTAAATTGTTTTTTCTTGGACAGAGCCCAGAATAAGCCTTAAAAGCAAAGTACTTTCCTTAATCTTTTGTCTGATGTTGGCGTTTATTCATGAACCTTTTCTGTGCTTTTTGTGTGCAGTGTGTTGCAGCAAGTCTGTACTGTTGAGCTCTTCTTCGTGTCTCACCCTGGCCTTGGAGGAAAATGAAGGGAGGAATGCTGCAGGGGGACGGGAGGAGGAGGGGAGCAACTGAGACAGAGGGAGGGGTCCACTCTTCAGGAATTCTGCTGGCTTGGAGTATCTTTGCTGCACGATCAGTGTCCACCATAGATGTCAACGCCGACTCAGATCCAGAGTTCCAGCAAAACTCCCCTTCACCATTTCCAGCTTTACTTCTTACTGGAACTAAATCCCAGTGGAAACGGTGTGGAGGCTAACACTTAGAGAAACTCATAAATGGATATTTGTGTACAAGAAGAAGACAGGGAGAAAGAATCTATTTTGTTAAATAACTGCACAGTCTGGGGTAAAGATTTGGGCGCCCAAACCCATTTTGGAGCAATGCTCTATGACACTCTGAATCCTATCTTTTTATTCCCCCAAAGTCAGAAGCAACCACATATCTGGTGGAGTACACATGACGAGTGCCACTTTTTCTTTACCTCCTCAGTTTGTGTGAGAGGACCTGAACTGAAGTGATTTGGGGATGCTGACATGATCGCCCTTGTGTCGAGTGCCTTTCCAAAACAAATCAGCTATTCAGATAATGTGCCAACCTACATCACCAAAAGAACCCTTCAACATGGCAGTCCACAAGCCAGTGAACTCTTCTGGATAATCTTTTAAGGGTGGAGGCTAAAAAACAGGAAAAACAAACAAAAAAACTACAGTAGGCTTTTTGTTATTGGAATGGTGATTTTCTGTATGTTTTACGTTGGCCTTTTTGAACTATTTGCATTCTACAATGTCTGCTTGGTCTGGCCGAATCTATATCTTGAAATGCACAGGTACTGGAACCAACTTTGCGTGATAACAATACACATCACTTACCTTCCAGGCCATTTAAATCAAAGGAATTCTGTTTCTTCTGTTTATTTTTTTGTTTTTAACAGCATATGTGATGATGTACCGTTGACAAATCTAACCTGATTGTAAGTTTAATTTCAGATCAGCCGTTTAACAGTGGGCTGTCTGTTTTAAAAAGATTTTTAATACAAATGGCATTTTTTTAAAAAACGGAGACCCTTTGTGTTTTTTTATTCTTGTTAAAAGCTTGTTGACCACAATTCTGTTATCAGAACAAGCATCAGTACCATCTTAATTTAGGAGTACACACAAATATTAGGTGACACCAAATGCTCTCAGTAGTACTTCTTAGTTTCTAAAGCAAATATTCCTAATTTAAAGTGACCTAACTGAACTCAAAAATCCAAATTTGCATGAGCTGACTCATAGTTATAGATATATGATAGCCCCCAAGCAAAAAAGGGGACTACAGCAGAAAAATGCTGCTACTATGCTGCTGTTTTTGATGCTTTCAGAATTGAAAAAAATGTATTTAACACCTTTTATGAAAGCTCTGTTTCTTGTGGCTTTAGTAGAGACATGAAAGTTTTTTTTTTTTTTCTGTCAGCTCAAAAATTTCAGTTGTGTGTTACTCCTGCTGCCTCGCTATACTGTTGTTTCTTCTACAGAAACAAAACTTTACGTGTGAAGTTGGAAGCTTGGAAACCATTGTGATGTAAAGCCTCAAACTGAGAGAAAACAGCACTGGGTATGTTCACAGTGTGACTAGTTTAAAAACAGATGAGTACATACTCCTGATCGCGTGTTGAAATGTTGACATGACATTACCATTGTAAGTGGTTATTTTCAAGCTATTGAAGCACTTGCAGAACTCTCCAACAGCTGGAATTAATGTAAAGGTCATTTTAAAAGACGCAACAGATTTGAATTCCTGCCTCTTTGGTGATCCATGAGCCATTTTCACCAGCAACATTAAGGCAGCGCTCCTCTAATCCACTCAGCATCTTACTAGCCAAGGCCAGGCAATGGAGCTCAAAGGAAATGTCTCCTTTTAACTGTGTGGGTGTAGCAGTGTTTGAGCCCAGAGCTTCAGCCTGGCTGCAGTATGTGTGGGTGCTGTGGTGTGATGTGGAGAGCTGGATAAGACTGAGCAAGCTACCGCTCTGCTGCTGTGTACCTACGAGGATTACCTAGACGTGGCTGGCTGGCCGACCACAGCGTGGCTTGAGGGGCAGAGAGTAAACCAACACAAGAAAAGCCTCACAGAGAGTCCGGTCTTACGGAGAGCATGGCTTTTCAAGCTTTGACTGTATCGTGTTGTGGTATAGATTCTGTAGGGCTTGCTCAGTGAGTCTGAGCATATGTGTCTGCCTGTCAATGTCCTGTGCTGGCCCAGATTGCTGTGTGGGACTGTGCAGGCTTGGGTATCTGTGCGTTGCCCAGTGTAAGCAATGGTATCATATATTCTTTGGCTTTGCATGCACCATGTGACTTCAAGGCAAGGGGGAGTTCAGGCTACAGTGTGTCTGCTGCATTCAACAGGTGCAGTGAAATAGTTGCGTGTATTAAAGTTTGACATTACAGTTAAAATCCAAATTGTGAAATGAACTTTCTGTCATATGTATTGGCAGAAGGATAGTATTGATTCAACTTCATAAACAGTAGCAATGAACTGTTACCCATCCTTCTGTGTTTGTATGTGTAAGGATCTTTTATATTAACATCCAACTTTTTGTGAGAGAAGAACACAACAAGAACTTAAAATCTTGCCAAGAATAATTTTTTAATTTCTAGTTAAGATATCACACTCAATGTCAGACATAATCACCTAAAGAGAAACATTTTAGTGTGATATAGGAACTTGTTTTAAGACAGTGCATCTTCAATATGTCTTATTTTAAGAAATCTTATCAAGAAAATTTCCCATGTTCTATTGGCAGTTTTTTTTTTTTTTTTTTTTTTTACTTATTACTTGCAAAAACATCTTGGCCACTCTTAAAATAAATTTAAAATATTTATTTTGTTTTATTTTGGCTTGTTATAAGCAGTAAAATCTGCCAGTAGAGCAAGTGGAATTTTCTTGATAACATTTCTTGAAATAAGACATATTTAAGATGCATTGTCTTAAAACAAGTTCCTGTATCTCACTGAAATGTTTCTCTTTAGCTGATTATATTGAATGTGTTGGCATATTTTGACTAGAAATTAGAAAAATATATTTGTGAGATTGAAAGTCTTTGCAGTGAAGTCATGTGCACGTTCGCACTTGTGATGAACTTCTCTCCCCCCGTAACTGAAAAGACATCCCCGTGTTTTCATATTCAGTTTCAGTGCAGCTGAGCTTTGTTTTTGTGTGACTGGATAGCAGGTTTCAGATCTTCCCTGCATCCACCAGAAGCCATGGCTACTTTCAAGTTGTGTTATCTTAGGAAAGTCAAGGCTAATAGCATGTTTCCTCCAAGGTCTTGATTTAGATTGTGTTGATCAGGCTGGAACAGAGTTCAAACTGAACTCTGCTTTAAAATAATAGTCAGGCTGGTAGTGGATGAGGGGGAGAAGATTTTACAGCTATGCCCCACTTACTGTAAATGTACACCCTCCTCTGTTGCTGCACAGTTTCAGTGTCTTGCTGTGGTATAAACATCTGATAGCAGAAGAATTTGCCCTTTGGAGAGAAAGGGGCCTGTTGGGTTCCTGTTTCTTTTTATCTATGTCTTGGTAAGAAGCAAGGTGAAAGATTCACTTCCTGCTTTCTTTTTGTTGCGCAACAAAGCACCAGAATTGTCTTTGTGTTTGTGATTTTAACTGAAATCAACCTCGTAGTTGTCCACGTGTTCAGGTGGCATTTAACGTACTCAAACTGCTGTGCTGCTCGTAGAAACGGGTTAATTAGGCTTTTTGAAGCTGCTAGTTTTAGTTGCAGCTAACAGGAAATCGGCGGTGTTCAGGCTTGCAGATGGCCCAGCCTGTCAGTAGTTGTTGGTCATGGGAGATGATCATGTGATGTGGTTGCCATGGTTAAGGGGGGTTGGGATGTGGTATGGCTACTCATGGTGGCCTCGTGACCTATAGGAGTTTAGTTGCAGCTGGAATGGTGACATGGTGCTGGTTTGATCATCTTTCTCCCAGTTGCAGCATACATATATATATATATTCTTTGACCTCATGACAGGAGGTGTGAGTCTACCTTAAAAGGATTGTTACTTTATGAAAACAATTAAAGTATTTAACAGCATTACCCAAAATATAGACATAAGATGAGGGTGAAGTTTGCTTGTTGGCCTGATGCAAGATTTTCATTTTTTGCTGTTGCTGTTGAAAGCAGTTGCTCTGACAGGAAGTGTTGCGACAGAGCCAGCGAGAGTGGGTGGTGTGTGTTTGCATTTTTTACATGGGACTTAATCACTATATAGGCTCCTTGCTGAATTACAGGCTTCTCTTTCTCTCCCGGCATCATCGTGCTATTTTTGAGGCTCTCTTGTGTTCAACAGAGCAGTTTTGCCTTTTTTTCCTTGGCAGATGTGCTGTATCTGTCCAAGTCAGTGCACTCTTTGAAATGCATTCAACTCTATTAGCCTCGCTTTCTCTTTTATATCAGATGACTTGCATGTTTTGCTAAAACCTCGTTACATTTATCTTTGAGCAAAAACTGCGCGTATCAATGCTCATTTAGTTTATATGCAGGGCGCGTTAATTTTCTAGCCTGTGTCGCCGTTGTTTCCTCTTGTGCATCACCATAACAACCCCGGAATATCCATTTGCGCCTTATTTGTCTTGCCCTTAAAGGCTGAATGAGCTTTGTTTTTCTCTGCTTCAGCCACACTTGAGCACACACAGACTGCAGTTAACTGGCATTGTGCAGATTTAAACACAGTGCAGTTCAGATTCCCGCAGCATTCCAACAGCAGAACTCTGTTCAGACACGGGCTGCGGCAGCATCACTCACCTCCTCTGTGCTACCAGGTTCCTTTACAGCAGCAGTGGGCTGTATTAGACCTGACAGTTGTTGTGTGTTTCTCTCCAAGTGTGGGATTAACCGTCTAAACTTATTATGTTTGTCTCCTGGTTTTAACAAGGGCTAGCTGAAAGTGAGAGGCATCGTGACTGACAGTCGATTAGTTCCTTCATTCCGCTTTCTCTGGAAACCAGGGAGTGGTCTTTTCACCCTGAGCTGGTTGTGCCAAGATGGGAATGCCCCAGAATTCCTGCCATTCCAAGCATTCCTTCAACTGTAATGTCTGGACATGTCTCTCTAGTCTGAGCTGAAAGGGAGATGGGAGAGGATGGAGAAAACTGGGATATGATCGTGGTGTAAATTGTGTTAAATACTGTTAGTTTCGTTGCTTTGACCTTTGCCTTACCCTTCAAGATGTGTAGAAATGTGATTTTCTCTGCTGTCTTTGTTTTGTTTTTTCTGGTCATGTCTCAAAATTAAAGCAGAATGAGGGCTATCCCCAAATAAACTCCAACAAAGGCAGAGAAAGAACAAGCAGCTGTGACAAAAGGATAAAAGAGTGCAGGGTTTGTCCAAACAGGCCTCCAGACACCGCCCCACTGTGTCACAAGATTGATCCCACTGGGCACACAGTCAAAATACTCTTTATACACATCTTTAGATAATCATAGGACAGTTGTCTTGGTTCACACCAGAGCTCGATCTGAAAAGGAAACTAGGCCAGAGGAGCCAGTCAGACAGGACTAGTTACTCACAGTGCCTCTTGTGTGGATTAGTAACATTTGTTTCACTGGTCTAAGGGAGGACAAGTATTGCTTAAGGACTTGATTTGTAATTGAGCTCAGTTACAATCAGTGTTTTAATTATGACGGCGGGGAAATGGGGACATAGAGTGGGTGGTGGAATTGATACACTGGAGTTTTGTCTGTCTGCTGTATAATCAAGCACCTTGAGCTGTCTGCAGGACTTCTCAAATTTACAGTATTAAGACTTTAATAACGTCTCTGATATCTCAGTGTTACCTTTGCCCTGAGAGAGTCGGGCACTGTGAGTCATTCACTGCACAGCAGGCTGCAGATGCAGCTCCTGAGTTTGTGTCATAAGTGACAGACTGTCAGATGACTTTTGGAGAAATACTTCGAGTATTTCCTTTGTTTTTGGTTGATCACAGGCCTGAATAAGATGTGAGGAAGTGTTTCATTAGGTCACAGTTTGAATAGGCAACAGAAATGAAACCCAGCTGGTTTTTGTACACAAAAACCACACCCCTCATGAATGGGCACGGTCAGCAGCAGAAAAGCGCATTTGGATCTGGATTGAGTTTTACCAGCTCTTTCAACCTTGCTAAGTTTGTGTCTAAAGGGGCTTCCTAAATTCTTAAAATCCACTTGATAGTTTTGCATTAGCAATTTCCTGAATTGTGCAGCACACTGACATTTAAAAGGAACCTGAGATTATAGTGATTTTAAATCGGTCATTTCCTTAGCTCCTCTGAGCTGAGAGAGTACCACTCAATTCACTGTGCCACCCTTATAGCTTTGTTCGTAGCCTTTAGGAGGCAGCTGGGTTTAGTGAAAAAGCCCTGAGACTAATCTGCTCATCTTGTCCACCTCCAAATGGAAGACGGACATAACTGGTGAATATAGCGAAACATTTAGCATAACAAAATTTTAATATCTTGAGAGCAGTTTGCAGGCAAAAGAGGAAAGCATGTAGCCAAGGGTGGCATCATTTCATCCATGTCATACAGAGCTACACGAGAAATCAAAACAAGTGTTCTTTAATTTCTGTAGATTCATGCAACTCAGTGTGCATCAACTTGGCTTATAGTGTAGATTTTGGTGGATTTTGGCCTCAGTCATCTGGGTGCTTTCACATCTGTCAGTCTGCTAGAGTGGTTCGATTGAGCCCAAAAGTTGTAACAATATCGCAGTTCTCAACTAGTACGGTTCACGTTTACACCAGTGTTTTTGCAAACAAAACAACCACTATTAGAGTTTCAATACCAGTACCACTATGGTAAAATTTCTTCAATACTGATGAAAATGCTGGTATTGGTATCAGCGAGTACTGGTGTTCAGGCACCAATACAATACCTCGTACTTTATTAAAATAGGAATCCATTATCTGATTAGCTCTGTTAGCTCTGACACAGTTCTTCTTTGCTGCTCTTAAACAGTTGTGCTGTTCTGTTGTCTGCAGCCTGATGTTTAGCAGGGCGAGGAAGAACTGATCACCTGACACCTGTTAGACAATCAGCTAGCAAGTGATCATGTCGGTGGTGTGGCAGTATTTCTCACTGGATTCTCCCACCAGCAAGACAGCATTGATTTTGTGTAGTTATATTATCATTGCTTTGTGCAGCAAGGACAAATATTGCTGTTGTTCCAGCATGAAACTCTCCTAATGCTTGAGAACACTGTGGAACCCCAACTGTGTGTCATGTTGAAGTCTACACACTTGGAAGTGTGCGGACCACATAGTGTGGCTACATCGTGTGCTACGTAGTCTGCGCACGCCCAAGCAGCGTTCTTGCATGGTGGGCTGCTGAAATGGGACTGCCTAGCCAGTAAGAATTTCCCATATTGCCCCTGTCCCGTTGCATAGCAACTGCAGAATCCACAGCTATCAGGTGATGGCATCTTTTCCACTTATTCCTTCAGATACGTTGTACTTACGAAATTGGAACCGGGCTTTTTTTCCCTTTTCTTTTATCTGTCGTTAACTTTGGTCGTTCTGAGGCAAAAACTTGCCTGCATATTTTTAAATTGTCCAAAGAGACTATCTATTGTATCTAAATGGTAAATACTTCATTTGACACTTAAAAATCCACAAATGTATCTAAACGTTACACTCGAAGCTCTGCTGCTTAATCCCTCCCATCTCATGAGCAATGAATTCTGGGTAGGCGAGGCCATGAAAGATGCATCGTTAGTATCCTTTGTTTCAGGCCTAATGGCGTGCAGACTTGAAGGGTGGACTCGGAGGCTCCTTCAGAGGTTTTTCAAATGGGACAGCACTTGATGCGCTGCTGTGACGAATACAGCCGACAAATCCGCACTTCGAAGTGCACAGACCCCAAAATAAGACACTGTTTATGTGAATATGTATTTTGTCACGGAGAAGATGTGTTGCAAGATACTATCACAGAAAACAGGCTCCTAAACCTGAACCAACTCGTATTTCAGAGACCTCTCCAGTAAGTTTCTGTTTCACCTATAAATGTCCCAAATCAAGGCCGGGCAGTGTTCTCACCATAAGGGAACCGCACCAAAACCCCCGCCTGGAGGTGGTCTCGGTATGGTTCAGACCAAAACAAACTGGTTCACTTTCACACCAGCCCAGAAGTACTGTACTTGGAGGTGTTTCAGACTCCAGTCCGCTTTAAGCAGACCAAATTTTTGTAGGTGTGAAAGCACCAGTTACACCATCAATAAGTAACTAAACACCCATAAACTAAACGATTTTGTTCAGTTGTGAATTTTAAGGAGTATCGATTAACGCAAGCATATTTCAGCAAAGTTTTACTGCACCATCAGGCAAAGTGCAGACTAAAAGACTTGGTCTATATGAGGTTATAAATATGTTTATTGTCTATAGTAGGGATGGAGCCAAACCCAAATACGGTATTCAGAAAGGCACGAATAATGTGTTTTTTTTAATCTATTTATTTATTTTTTTATGAATACTTATTTCTAACAAATACTTTAAAAATATTAGTGTTCAGGAACAAGAAAAACATATCAAAAAGCTGTGTTTCCTCATAAGGCTGTAGTGCATGCCCCAATGAGTAGTGAGTGACGTTCAGGAATAAAAAATGACCAACACAGGAACAGTGAAAGCATGGCTGAGCGGTGAAGTCTATATAATAGCTCTGTCTCAATATTAAGCATCTGCTGCAAGTGCATTTTAAAGCACCAGCCCCGGTTCGATTCCAGGCCTCGGACTCTGCTGCAAGTCATCTCCCACATTTTTCCATCTATTTTAAAATTTACTCTCATACAAATACGAATGCTTTTACCCCTCAACAGATACAAATACTGTCTGCTTTGCACACCCCTAGTCTATAGTACGGTGTTATGTAATGGTTGTACAAGTGTTTAGGGGTAACAGCTGTTCTGCAGGAATGTTTCCAGTGATGTTACTCTATTTTTCAGTACTGATGTAACGTCTTATTAGCTAAGCAGGTTTAACTTAAGGGAATACAAAGAAGAGTTAGAGGAGGCATTAACAGGACAGGTTTTTTTTTGTTTGTTTGTTTGTTTTTTCCCACGTTGTATTGTTGCTGCATCTCTTTGTGCAGGATATTCAGAAGTTAACAGCTCCAGTTTACACAAAGATAATTTTCTCAGAATTTGCTGGAAACCAAAAACTAAGTGAAAATGAAAGTAAGCCTTTATTCAGAGAGAAAAAAAGTGAACGCTTGTGTTGCTTTATTTCTGTTAACTTGTCTAAGTTTGACTGCAGTCTAAACTCATCCTATATTGGGTAGTTTCATCATCAAGTTTATGCAGTGGTTAGCTTTTTTTTTCTTCTAGTTTTTGATTATTCAGCCTGTTTTAATTTATAAATGCCCAGCTTTATTTACATGTTTGGCCTCCAACAATGATGAAAACAAATAATTGTGATGTAACAGTTATTGTTCTGTCCTGATAGGGCTCGTTTTGCTGTGGTGATGGTTTTATTTCAGCACAATCTCAGATAAATGAGAGACTGTGTTTGTTCGATACTGTGGTTTCAAAGGGTACAATGAGAAACAAAATTTACACATTTTTTTTCCCCTGTGAGATCAATAATGCTGATGTTCTCAAAGTCCACAATCATTTTAACCAACTGTGATCTTAGTATTGAGCAAAATGGTAGTGACTGCCTTACTCGCATCTCTACTCACTGAACACTTCATATATGATGTTAGTTAAGTTTTAACTTGGAAAATCTGGTGCAGCTGCCTCCTGGGGGGGAGTTGGTGTCTTGCTACGTTCGCTTCACCAGGACAGGATGCCTGATGTCAGTGGGCCACGAACCTTGCCCTCTGGTAAAAGAAATCTGTCTTCACTCATCATTTAATCCTGCTTCTCCAGCTTTCAGCACTGTTAAACAAACAATCTTTTACGTTTCTAACAAGCGTAAGTTACTATCAGCTTTCAGCCCCATCTTCCTGCTCTCTCTTCTTTTCCATCCCCCCCCCATCTGGTAGAAATGTGGTGGAAGGAAGGAGGTTAGTCGCATCCTCCTCCGGGGCTTGATGCTGGGTCATGTGACGGCCTCCTACCACCCTGGCATTGCCCTCCTGTCATCACGGCAACTTCAGCATTCTGACTAACGTGGCGTGACATCAGTGACCTTCCTCCCCCATTTATAATTCAATTTTTTTTCTCTTTCCATCATCTTTACCCATTTTTCCCACTGAGTTCCTGACTGTTGTCATTGTTTCATTGTTTTCTGGGATTTCCACTACCTGCTTAGCCCATTTTCATTTATGTTCCAGGAATTTTCTTATTTTTTCCTTTTCAGTTTAGGGCATGTGTGTTTTATCAGTCCTCTTCTGGTTTTTTTTGTATCTTTGCCTTTTTTTCCTTCACCTCAAGAGTCTGTATTTATCATCAAACTTCTCTCCTTAGGCAGCTTTATGCAACATCTCTTTTATAAGCTGAGCAACAAGGGAGCAGAAAAAGAACATTGTGGGAGAGCAACCAACAAAAGCATGAGCCAAAGTTTTCATAAACGTACGTAACTTAAGTATTTTTCAAAATTGAAATTAAGTACGTTTACTCTAAAAGTGACTCTCCACAGAGTTTTTTAAGGGCGTCAAGAAACTCACCTGGGGAGGAAACAAAGTAATTGACATAGAAACTAATTAAAAATGTATTGTAGCTCCTAACCATGATGCTTCAGAGATGTTTTCCATATTTGGTCCTAAGAGGAAGTGTGCAGGCAGATGAGCATGCGGCACAGCTGACTGTTGACTTATTTTACACAGTAGGCAGCCCCACCCAGAATACCAAAGCATCTGCCTCACACATGTTGCTGCAGGAAGTGATTGTGACAGAGCAGCAGTAAGAAACCAAATAGTCATACCTCTGCAAATCCATGTTAACACACAGATAATGCTGTAAACGTCACCTGAGTTACTTTCGTTTTCACTGAAACCAGTGTGGTGTGTATCATGTACAGTCGTCCTCAAATGTATTCATACCCTTTGGTTAAAGAAAAGGCTAAATTCACAATAGTTACAAGAAACTAAAAAAAAGTAAAAATGTAAAAAAAAATTATAAATAATGATTAAGTAAAATAAAACGTTGCTTTTGAATTGTGATTATTATTATTATTATTATTATTATTATTAAGAAGAAGAAAAAGAAGAAAAATTTTAATAATAAGAACTACAATAATAATAATGATAAATAAAAGTGTCCCAGACAACTTAGAGGATTTTTAACATTACTGTTACTTTTGTCAATTTCAACTTATTTCATGGATATCTGATTTTTTTCCCTTCTTTAATAGGGAGGGCATGAATATATTTGGGGATGACTGTTGGTGGGAAAGTCATACTCCATACTTGCACATTGTTCCCACATGTAAACAGCATGTCTTGACTTTAAGATGTAAAAGATGCCCCACATATGACTCTCTGCTTTGAATGGGTTCCTCTGAATTTTAGAAAGGGTTCACTTTAAGGAAATTGCTCATATCCTGTGTGGAGCTGTAGAGGAGGAAGTCTCCTGTGACACTTTAATTCTCCAGTTTACTGACCCACATTGCTGGACTCTGGATCTTGTTACACTGTGGTCATCGGCACTACTGCTTTGCAGCATCAGATATACTTTAAGTCAAATTCATATTTGTTAGCTATCATTTTAATGTCACTAACTGGAGAACGTTTGTTGGTGCAGTTATTCATAAAAGTACCTGTTTTCTTCTTAACAACAACCAATTGTTTACGTTCACGGTTTCTATACAAATTAAAAAAAAAAAAAGAAAAAAGATTGGGATTCTAGAGCCCTATCGAACAATATATTATTATATTGTTTGTTTTGAAAGAAGCTGAGTGTGAAACTCAAAACCAAGTTGCAGCTGAAGTTGTCCCTCCTGTCATTTGTTCATATTTAGATATGACTGATGACTGTATCCAGTGAAGTTGCTGCAGGTAAGTACAACATGAGTGTTTGCATATCATTGCACACATCATCATCTGGCCCAACAAGCTGCAAAGTCCTCAGAAGGAGGAGATGGGACAGTTAAACAGCTTTTTTGATTCTGGTGTGACATGAAATCCAGACCAACACATTCAGTCAGAGGCACAACAACACCACTACACTTTTCACACTACCTGGCTGGGTTTACACGAGCATCACTTTGTTCTGGTTAAGAATAATATACTCTTTTTACTGCACGGCAGCCATCTTCATGGACACCATTCTACTGCAGACCATGGTCTCATTTAAAGTTGTCACGTTGCACCAAACCTCTCTCCTGGTTTTCTTTAGGCTATGACATCACTTGGTTAGGATATACAAAATGATGATCAGAGGGGCTGAAATACATTGTTTTAAAAATGTAACCATCGTCATAATGGAAACCATTTCCTCTCCTTTACTCTGGTTGAAGGGTGAGATGACTCCTGATCCTGATTCCCCAAAAGAAAATGGACATCACATCTCCACAAAGCAGAGGGGTGGGGCCAAGAGAGCGAGTTTGGGGCCTATCTCTGCTGCTATCTTGGTTGTGATGTGTATTTGTGATGATTCTTGAACCACAAAAACAAAAGGCATTGTGCTCTATGTAATAGTACCGTAAGCTTCATTACAGCCATTTGCTGAGACCAGTGTCTCCCATATCAAAACACCACTATAACCACCCCTTCATCCTTAAATTGGTGACTTAAAGCAACATAGTACCGCTCCATATGAAATACACAGTACAACACATGGTACTGTCCACCATAATAATTGTCACATGTGTCATGTGATGTGAGACTGAATGGTGTCCAGTGTTGGTGATCAGTGAGCTGACAGGAAGGAAGGGTGTCTCCATCTAAGACTTCCTGCCCTGCTGTGTGACTCAGTGTTGGTCCTTGTGCTGCTTTTTTTCCCTTTTCCCTTCACCAGTCTGTCTTCCTCCAGGGCATGTCTACATCTTTTTGCAGTTTCAGGGGTTTGAGGCTGTTAAAAAAAAAAAAAAAAAAAAAAAAAAACTTGATAAGATCAGAGCTGATTTTATGCCAATGAGTTAAATATAATTTTACATACAGCAGCTTATTTAATGCTTATTTTATGTTTTCACTCATTGGTTTTTGTGTACACACACACACAAAAGTCGAAATAAACTGAACTAAGTTAAGCCACTTGAGCTAATTGAAGTTCTGTAGGGATACACTAACATGCCACTTGTCATTCAACTTATTTAATGCATCATTTAACTGTTAGCAAGAAAGCAATATTTTTTTTTCCTCTGCATTATGTCAATGGGACTCCCCAAGATGGAAAGCAAATCCAAAGCTATCATCTGCGTCATGTAGATGTGGGAAACTGGAGGCATATTCTTGGTTTGCATATGTTTCCTTTGGTGCAGTAGGTTGCCAAATATTCTGTTGATGACATTGCAGTTTGCCATGAGACACAACATGGAAAGAGAACAGTGCTGGTTGTTTGTTTGTGAAGGACACAAACCCCATGTATGTGATGGCTACAGCACTGATTGTGGAGAGCGGCAAGTCAATCCAACTGCGTGGCTCTCTGTCCATTTGTTGCCAAATTATTAGACTTTCTTATGGGTGCTGTGTGTGTGTGTATGCGTGTGTGTTCTTGTATGTGTACGTGGGTCTTTATGTGGGGGTGGGAGGGACAGGGGTTTCATGTTTCTTAATTTTTGTTAAGCACTTTGTGTTGCATTTTATTTGTATGAAAAGTGCTATATAAATAAAGTTTGATAGCACAGCTTAGATGCATATGCAATGCATCAGCAAAGGTTTAATTAAAGCCAAATTATGATTGTGCCTTAAACCAGTAGCTCGGGTCCTCATGTGTGATCAATTTTGCTGCCTAAACTTGATATGACTTTAGTGACGAAAAAGGAATGTTGTCACATGAGACACACAAAAGACACTAGTAAAATGATAAATGCAAACAATGCTCTCAAATGAAAGTCAAATCTGGTTAAAACTTATTCCATCACCACTCATCCAACCTACTGTAGATTAGAAGGAAGCATTTGCATATTACACTATATACTGCCCTTAAATATTACTGCTCTTTAAAGCATTTTGAGATCAAGTTTGTATCAAAGAAGTGAAATATGATGGTTTGCTTCTTTTCTTTTGGAGTTAGTACCTTGTAAAGAGTATGAAAAATACCCTGTATGAATTAATAGCATTCTCGGGATTACTGGAAAAAACAACCACACACAGGTAAGCCACTTAAGTGTCTACCAGGAATGTTAATGGAACATAAACTTACAGCAATAATATCGCTTTCAAGATGACCAACAGGTCACATGGGAAGAAGAGGTGAAAATCAGAAGGAGTTGTAGAATGAAATGATCAATGTTACCTCTTTTTGAACAGGAACCAGCTGCAGTCAGTGTCTACCATCAATAATTGGGTTTCCATGGTTGTTTTTGATTTGCATTTATAAAACTAGAGTTTAAAAAAAGAGGAAACGCATCTTCGCTTGAGATGGTTTTTACCTGTTTACAAGGTTCCAAGATTAAAATGACTCACCAGCTGTTTCTCACAACAAACTCACACAACTGGCCGACATACCACAGATATGACATAATATTCCAAATCTTGCCAGAAATTAAAGTGATTTCTGAAGAAGGGCTCTCTCCATTTACCTCCTGTGGATGTATACTATTAGTCAGTTTTTTTTTTTCTTCAGATGAAGAGCTCTAGTTTCCAGTTCAGAAATGTGCCTCTATTGAGTTACAGCTATCGGTGACTTGGTCTGCTCCACCGCTCTCTGGCAACACTACACAATTCCGTTTATTCACTTCAACGTGTCTAATTCATTTCTCTTTGTCATAGCTTTTTGAAAGACTGATTTAGAGTCACTTCATCTGTGAATGGAAACCCTGAATGTTAAGATAACTCTTCAGAGACTTTAGCCATGAGTTCTGCAGTTTCTTTTGGAGATACTAATAAATAAAAAAGAACAACAAAGCACACAAGCACCTGCACATGAAATGGATAAGACTCATCCTCTTTTACTTCAGTATTTTGACTACTGCGATCAACGCTGTAATTACTCAAAAAACTAAAAAAAATAAATAAAAAGATCAAGCTCATCTTGTCTTTATTCTATTAAGGGCCTCCTGTGATCCTCTTTCAGTCCTGCACTGCAAGTTCACCCCAGTCTTTGATAACATTAATATCTTGGATGTTTATCATCTAGTGTGTGAACTGGCAGCTGTAATGAGATGTCACCCAGTTCAGAGTTTTGGAAGACAGAATAATTTCAATTTGTCTGAAACAAGTCGATTAGATATGCATGAGTGATTAAACCAACAGAAGAGAGGGAGTGTTGGAAACAAGTTTGGAATGACAGAGGGGAGAAAAAATGGGGGAAGGAGAAAACAGAGGGCTGCGAGGAGAAGTAGGCGGCAATGTTGCAGGTCTCTCATTCAGGCTAATGCCATTAGTGTCACTGAGCAGATCATATGACACAGAGTCATTACTGCATTTTCTTTATTCGCCTTGACACACGCACACACATAAATTCCATCTTGTCACATATCTTGCTGAACAAGTTCGATCAGACAAATACTTTCAGGTCTGAAAGCTAACAATTGACTGCCTCACACACACACGCACATACGCACAAAGATCATGCCTTTAAAAAGACTGTCTTTCATGTCTTTCATCAGCATGCATATCTGAAGGCTCGTCAGATGCAGCCTGTCACCTCCTTCCCGCCATGTTGTTCCTGCTTCTTCTATGTGGATTCAGCCTCTGGGGTTGCCCTGTCGTGTCATCTCAGGGTGTGTAAGCCTGCAGACCATATGGGCACTGAGGAGCTTAGTGGACCCCCAGCCTGCCCCCCCTTAGAGGGTCTAGTGTCTGAGGGGAATTCAGGGAGGCATCTTGTCATCTATTCATCTGCTTCAAAGTCCCTGTCAGGATAATTACAACAAAATTCTTAGTGGTTAACATGTTTTTAAATCATCTTCTCCTTCTGTCTATTTTCATGTAAACCGTATAACCATGTACAGAGTTTCTGTGGGCAAACATAATCCACTGTTTGTCTCAGCAAACTGCAAGACTGTTGTGTAATTTTATATTATTTGGTTTGTGATTTGTGAATCTCAGCTATCCAGAATGGGCAGATGGCTCTATCTTGCTCACCAATGTCTGTCTTCCTCTACTTCCTCTTCGTCACATTTTCTGTGCGTGAATGTGTGTGTGTGTGTGTTATGTCTGTGTCCACGTGTGAGCTTGCATGTCTTTGCGTCTAAGTGTGAGTGTTTGTGTGTTGTTTTAGGAATATCTACTCTGTGGACCATATGGTACAACATTGCCTGCTGGGCAAAGATAAATCCTGCATGCAAAGACAGCAAAGACACCAGTGCGCACGCACACACACGCACACACAAACACACGCACAGCGCCCACAATTAGCCCAACCTCAGTATCATGTACTTGTGCATTGTAATTAGTCTGCACCTTCCCGTCTGTTGTTGTATAACAGTGATCCCCAACAGGCCAGTGTTGTGTTCATCTGTCAGTCTCACTGCTCTCCTGGCTGTTCCTCCTCCCCTCCTCCTCTTCTTCTCTGACTGATTTGCTTTCTACCTACCTGCCTAAACTTGTCTACATCTTATGCTTTCCATCTCTCTGCCAGGCAACTTGCCGCCAGCTTAGTTGAGTCATCAGGCCTTTTTCAGAGTCGTAATATAACAGTACCCTTAAACCTTCTTCAGAAAGCTTTGCCCCTCTCTTCCAACCTTCTTTGTTTTTCTTCCCTCCATCTCTCTGACTGTGCATATAAATCTAATCACTTACTCTTTAGTTTTCTTAGATGCGGCCATCAGTAACTTACACTGCAGTCACCAAGTGGACTGTTGATAAGATGCGAGAAGTCAGGAGATCACTCAGGTCCCTCCCAGAGAGCTGAAGGAGGTGCCTGAGAAGGGGGAGGTTAGGGGTCTCTGCTTTGACTACCCCCCACCCCCCCACCCCCCAAAAAATCATGGATAAACGGGGGTAAGTGGATGGATGCTGAAATCTAACCAAGGGGTTTATCTCCCTAAAGACACAAAGAATATGTCCCAGAACACAAACTGAGAGATTATACTTCATAATAGTTTCACAAACTCCTGTAAAACTGTTGCATCCACCTACCTCTTCACATGGTGTTACTTTGTGGGTGGGCAAGGTTTTGAAAGGCTTTTATAAACACAACCAAGTTGCTCTGGTGTCTAAATCAAACCAAAATATCAGTTTGAGTAAAAGAAGAAAACTTACATTAGAGTCAAACCCCTTCAACCTCCTGTAATTCTTTACTGGTTGAAAATCATGCATGATTTAACTGGTGATTATTGTCCATATGCAGTATGAGTGTGCGATGGCAGTCTGGTGACCTGTCGAACATCAGCTGGGACAGGATCCATCTCTTTGGAATTCTGAACAAGCTGAAGAAGACAGAATGGATCAATGGAGATATCTCACAAAAAAGTGAAGAAAGAAAATTTAAAAATTGTTATATTTAGACTTGTATATTTTTTAGAAGAAAAAAAAAAGACCCAGCAAGGAAAGTAAAGTTCCAACTTGCATTAACACCAATCCTCCAACCTGATAGCTGTAAGCAGGATCCTGTCTCTGTAGCTGTCTGCCTGCCTTTGTTGTATACCTGCGTAGACTTGCAACAGAGCCAGACTGCATAAAAGGGGAAGGTCACTTAAATCAAAATACTCCAAAGCTCCCACGCTTCTCCAGTAAGGCTTTCTCTCTCAGATTAGGCAGATCACATAAACGCATTTACATTAGTGTCTCTGAACACCAGGGTAAACAATGAAACATGTCGTTTCCTTTAGAAACATGGGGGAGACAGACTGTAAACCCCCTGTGGCACAAATCCTCCACCCCCACTGAATCTTGTGCCATAATGTCTGCTAACTGTCGAACATTGGTAACATGGATGAGGGCACAGCTGGGAGAGAAAATGGAAAGAGACGTGCAAAGAGTGGGGTGGTGCAGAAGACGGGGCATTTGGAAACTGGTTAACTGGGATTTTTTTTTTTTATGTTTTTCAGCCAGTCTGACAGACACAAGCACAGACACACTGAGGATGTGGGGGTAAGGATGAAGAGACGGACACAGGAACAAAAGCAACAGCTTTTGATATGAAACAGAATTTCAGAGGTAGCCCACTAGCTTAGTCACCATGACAACAACACACTTAAACCACCATTTAATTGGTGCTGTCTGCAGCAATCTGTTGTATCTCAGTCCACTCCCTACGTGTACAGTGTATCATTACACAGTGAGTTGTGGGTGTCATAAACTGGCATAAACCTGTTTGTGATATGGTATACATCACTGTTTCTGGCTTGTAATGTAGTATTACATCAATTTTGTATACCACATTAGGCTTAAATCACAAAAATGATAACAAACCATTGAGTGGTTGGGTTGGACATGAGCTGCATTTGACGTACATACTGATTGAAATCAGATACAGCCTAAGAAAGGGTTATTAGAAAGTTTGCCGGGTCAGGAGGTGACAGGGGACATAATTCATCCACAGGTTTCTTAAAGTCAAATGGCACAAATGTAAAGGTTCTTCTTAACAATTGGACATGGTTGCAGTGACTTGCACTGTCTATGTGAGACAATGTGTCCAATGTTTATCTCTGATAGTATTTTACTCCCTGGATGTAAGTGTGGCAAGGCACGCAACAGAGGGCCCAGGTGGGATTCAATCCCCAGACTCCCAGATGAGAATCATGCGCACTGACCATTCAGCCAACGGGACATCCCTGTGGCCAAGTAGCCAGGGCGCATGATCTATCGGAGGCATAGTGACAGGACCACACACTGTCACATAAGGTTGTCTCCCAACTTTTCTTCTGCCAAATTTGATCACTCTATATTTTGAATATATTGGTCATACACATAACATTTGTACAATATTTTCAAAAGCAAATAAAATTGTGCCTCTGAGATTGAGCACATGACTAAAGAGGATGTTGTTAAATGTTCCTCATCCTTTGTCTCATCACCTTGTTTGTAGTTATATTAAACCAATGTAGGTATATTCTTAGCTGAACACACTCCAGAACATGTGGAAAAAGTCAAAAGGAGAGTCATTGCACATGTTGGTGCTGGCAACGTGGTGGGCAAAAGGCATTTTATTGTTTCTAAAGGTGCAGAGCTCTGAATGTGTCTCATGCTCCCTGTGGGTTATTTGTCTATTTCCAGAGAACTGTAGGCGGTAAAGAGTCAGTGTTCAAGCCAGGACAACATGGAGATATTCTCCATTTGAAACAGCTGTACTGTAGTTATAGAGAATGGATGTTTACAGGACATTTAACAGATAGGAATCACACCTCAAATGAAAGCGAACTGAGACCGAATGGAAACTGGCTTTATTGTATTTTCCTCTGCAACAGGTTCATACAGAATCAAGAATTAATGTAAACTTTTCAAAGCAGGTTAAAATGTTTTCTATACATATAACTCATTTTTATTGCAAAAAAAAAAAATCTGCTTTGCTTCAACTCAGCTCAAATTTAAATAATAATCACATTTTTCTTTCTTTGACTAAGAAAAATTGTTTACAAAGAAAGGACCCGGATAACTTCAAAACATGAAATAATTCCTCCTTTGTTTTCTGTTTATGTGTGAGTACAACTTGTGGCTGCTTTTGACACATATTTCAATGAGGTGAAAATAAAACATTTTACAAGAAAAGTTTTTTTTTTTTTTTTTTCTAATTCTTATTCATGATCAAAATTACAATTCAAGGCTAAACAGCTTCAAGGCTCACTTAAAAAAAATTGAAAGGTAGCACAGTTTTATCAAAAAACATACAGTAGGTGCTCTGAGGTAAAAAAAAAAACAAAAAACATTCAAACTCAGCTGTACATTCCTGTGGACTGAATTCATTCCCTATGCCTCCAGGGGAACACACATTCTGCCCCTCACACACATGCTTAAGCTATGTCTGAGCCTGCACTTGATAAGATAGGGTTGGGTTACACGGCTTGCAGGCAGATACTATTGTAACCGTTGACAGGAAACTGAAACAGGGAGAGATGGTTCGGTTCCAAATTTGCGTGGCTGTTTGTATCACTGTGTATGTGGCACTTGTTTGAACATTTGCCCTCTCCCCTCCTGTCAAACGCTTGCCAAATGCTTCCCAAAATTCACTGTTTTCCCTTGAATAATGCTGCTACTGACTCCTGGACTGACTGGGCTCTTGTGCTCTGTGTGAATGAGTGTGTCTGCCCCCAAAAGCAGAGTCAAAAGAGAAGAACTATACTGTAGGTCAGTCTGCATTCTGCCATTTGGCCACCAGACAGGACAGCAGGGCGACTGTACTAGCTGGCACTATTGTATTCTGGTGAATGAAGCCCCTGTCATGGTCTCACAAACACATTGACCTAGCTCTGTCTTCTGGCCAAGTTTCTGGCTTTTTTTGGTTTTTAGTTTATTTTTTTCTTTTTGTTTTATTTATTACTAATAAATGTAAATTTACCTACCTGCCTAAATCATGAGTCACCCATCAAATCATTATAGCATATAATATGCATTAGGTAGAAAATTATCCAACGTTGCATTCAGCTGCCACTTCTGCACTTGTGTTTAATATAAATTAACGGACTCAATGAGACTTGTGATACCTGGTGTCTGTTTAAACTACAGCGGGGGAAAAGTATTGAACACATCAACATTTTTCTTAGAAAATATATTTCTAGTAGAGCTATTGACATGAAATTTTCCCCAGATGTCGGCAACAACCCAAGTAATGCACACAAAAGACACAAAGAAATCCTAACATTTATGTCCATAAATTAAGTTATATCTGATATAGTGAAATGACACTAGGAATAAGCATTGAACACATGAATAAATGGAGGGGCAAAAAGATCTGGAAATCCAAGAAAGCAACTGGAGTCTGTCAGCATTTAGAAAGTAATCATGTCCCCTATCAGTGCAAAGTAATATCAGCTGGTTTAGTCCTGATTTATGCCTTTGAAAAGGTTTCTCATCACCAAGGTGTCAGTCAAGAAGCATTCCATGATGGGTAAAAGCAAAGAGCTGTCAAAAGACCTATGCAACCTTATTATTGCAAAACACACTGAAGGCATTGCTTCCAGGTGCATTTCTAAACTTCTGAAAGTTCCAGTGAGCACCATTGGGGCCATCATCCGGAAGTGGAAAGCGGCATCGTCATAAACCGGCCACGGCCAGGTGCTCCTCACAAGATTTCAGACATAGGAGTCAGAACAATAATCAGAAAGGTTCTCCAACAGCCCAGGACCACTCATGGAGAGCTTCAGAAAGACCTGGAATCAGCAGGTACAGTTGTTTCAGGGAAAACAAGAAGTAATGCACTCAACCGCCATGGCCTTCACGTACGCACACCACGCAAGACTCCATTTCTGAAGAAGTATTGTTGATGTTTGTTTGAAGTTTGCAACACAAAAACTGGACAAACCCATGGCATTCTGGGAAACAGTCTGATCAGATGAGTCCAGAACTGAACTGTTCGGATGCCATAAGACACAACATGTTTGGAAGAGAAATGGCACCTCACTTGACCCCAAAAACACCATAGCAACAGTGAAGTTTGGAGGTAGGAACATCATGGTGGGGGTTGTTTTTCACCATGTGGTACTGGCAGATTTCATATCATTGAAGAAAGAATGAATGGAGAAAAGTAGAGACATTCTGGACCAGAATCTGCATATTGTTAGACAATTAGTATAATTTCCCACTGTACGTGCACGTTTTGGCTAAATTGTGATGTCTGTCAAACTGTACTCTCCTAATATTGCTGATTGACTGTGCATAATTTCCTATAAAACCTGAAAACATGACTTAGCCAATTTTGTTATGAGGCTTATCATAGACAGTTTTCTAATTCAGGTTTGGGTGGAAAAGGTGCAGTGAAGAGCTCAAGAGTCTGTGTAGGTCAAAGTAAAACAACATGTCTGGGAGTGAAGGCTCTCTTAAAATGCACCAGGCTTAAGAGAGAGGTAGATAAAGGAGGCAAGAGGTAGATGAAGGGGGTTCAGCTTGATGCGGATAGATGAGTCATGTTGTGTAGGAATAGAAACATAGATTTGAGATCTTTGGATCTTTGGAATGAAAGAAAGACAGATAAAGTGATGCAGCAGGTTATCTATCTATCTATCTATCTATCTATCTATCTATCTATCTATCTATCTATCTATCTATCTATCTATCTATCTATCTATCTATCTATCTATCTATCTATCTATCTATCTATCTATCTATCTATCTATCTATCTATCTATGACTTACTTTCCTCTCTCCCTCTACCACTGCGTGGGTGTGTTTAGTGTCAGTCTGCAGAGGTTTTCTATTTGTTCTCAGATGATGAGCACAAGCCAGCATTATGGCATCACTCATTACAATACTGTACAATTGCAAGCAGTTGGACACAGATGATAATGAATGTGACAACAATGTGTTTTCTGTCAATAGCAAATGAATTCCTTCATACATCTTTATGTAGTCTATGCACACTCATATATATATACAGATACAGAAATTTATCCCTACCAGCAGCCATCACCCTGAAGAACAAGCCTGACTGACTGACTTATTATTGTTATGTTATTATTTCATATAAATGTTATATTGTTAAAACAAACAAAAAAAAAAAAAAAAAAGAGAGAAAAAAAGAAAAGTGAGCTTTTTGCAATGCTGAATTTCCCTTCTGGGATAAATTAAGTATTTTTCATTTAATTTCATACATACATACATATCAGTAGCATATTGTAAGGATGCATTAATGTCATGTCCCCCCCCCCCCCTCCCTTCATTAAATGAATTCTTAAAAGACTTAAAGTTTTCAACTGTTGAACATTGGGTTGCTAAATGAGAAAAAGATTCCAAAATGTTGTACCCCTAAATCGGATAAAGAACTGGCCTCGACATGTAAGATATTTGGGAAGATGGCGATAGTTATGAAGCTAACTGATGAATTTGCTTTGGTCTAAACATTAAACTTTTAAAAAATTTTCCCCAGTTAACAAAATCTTATTAATGAAAAAGCATTTTGAAAAATATTTATCTAAAAAATTTTCAGAATCTCAAATTCTGCCAACCCCAGTGGGGTTTTGCGTGTTTGTATGATCTGATGATACTGCAGGTCCCCCTGAGGGGGATTGCTTGTTTTGTTTTCCAGCAGAGATCTTGGAATGTTGTTTCGGGGTTTCTGTACAGATGCACCAGTGAACTGTGTAAGTGGATCCATGTTTTCTCTCCTGTCTCTATCTCCCTCTTCCTCACTCCTTTCTTTCCCTTCCACTTTCTATCATTGCTTCTGTTAACTTTCATTTTCCCTTGTCAAGCCCAGCAGTATAGTATGGAATGCTGTTAGAAACAAGTGTTTAATTAAAGAAATAAAATGAATAAACAGGATATCAAGGGGAACCTTGTGTTCATAAAGCTCCCCTTGGCAAAGCAAAACTGCTCAACACAATAAAGCAACCAGATCACCATTCTGCTTGCTATGATGCTGGACAGGACAAGTAAAAGAGAAAAAAAAGTAGAGGGGGAAAAAAAAAGAAAGAAAGAAAGTGCTATGGAAAGTGCTTCCCCAAACTATGTTGCAGTACGTGAGATAAGGACACACAAGGCTGTAATACAAAGTGAGAAGAGACTCTGTGGTAACAAGATGGCCAACCCTCCTTAACATAATGGTGGATTTATTGATCTTCCTACAAACACAATCAACCTGCTCTCTCCAGGTCAAACTCTCATCAATAAGAACTTCTAGTAATTTTATAGTTGATACCTAGAATAACTTAGCAGATTCAGTTTTGATTCGGGTTAAAGGCATAATAGAAGATGTTTCTGTCAACAATTTTGTAATATTCGCTTAATTTGGATTCACTACTCCATATGGACATTGCGTAATCGCGAGCAGCTCCCTCATACTTTCATGCTGCGTTCGCGTGAAACCGGGCAGACGGAATACATCCGCTGCATGTAAAGTTATCACCGGCATCCATGAAGACGTGGTCCGTCAGTTACAGTGACATCAGTTCACATCTGATTTGTTGTCATGGCGATGTCGTATTGTTTTCCCTGACCCATGTTTTACCGTCTTTCGCTCGGCTTCATTGATTGAAATGACATCTGGTTTGTTACCAACGGCCGTCTGCCCGACTGCACGTGAACGCAGCATCAGTGAGACGCTGGTTTCTCCCCTCTGCAGCGCGGTGACTTTTTAAAGACATTACCTCGAACTGAGCTGAAAACTCCGGTGTGTCCGGTGAGTTTCTGTGGTTTCCTACTGTTGCACTTCTCCTGAACGTAAAAACATGGCGATACACGCTCGATGTATAAATGAATGATACGAACGGTGAATTTAGAACTTAGAGGAGCACTTCAGTTTGTTCACTTTTGAACCAAATAATCAGTTTTTGTGAATAAATAACAGGAGAACTAAAATATATAAATATTATTATACACCAGTTGTGAAAGTAATGGACTGTAAAAACATCCGCCAATCCTTACATTTTCAATTTCTCTATGGGCTCGTCAATCACTTTAACTACCGTAGTAAGAGTGATTGACAGTCAATTCAACAGGGTATAGGCGAGACTGATAAATAAGAGTGATTGATTGGCGAGAGTAATACTGCGTACCGGAAGTGGCCTAATCTTGTCTAATATTTACAACAGGTAGCTAACATCATTCTGCTAGCAGTTAGCAACGTTCAGACAACAACATCTGTTTTACTTGCGTTTGTGACATGATG